>JAPZLL010000021.1:0-631692 GCA_036250225.1 Cercophora sp. LCS_1
CCCCCCCCCCCCCCCCCCCCCCCCCCCCCCCCCCCCCCCCCCCCCCCCCCCCCCCCCCCCCCCCCCCCCCCCCCCCCCCCCCCCCCCCCCCCCCCCCAAACAGGGACAGTTCAACTTCGACTTCGACAACAATGGGAAAGTAGACCAAATCCTAAAGGACCCCGACCGTACCGCCGTACAGCGCAAAACGCAAGGGTGTGCCGCCGCGTGCCCCGGGGGATGGTTTATTTGTTGATAGTTGCCCGAGTTACAATCAAAATTTTAAGGTCCTTCTTCGCTTCTTGTGTCCGGATTTGCCAATGCGTAACGACTTCCATAGCTCTGCGTTCGCACACGATCCCCTCCTGTCATGGCTCGCCGCCGAGCAAGCCCCGTCAGGCTTTGGATATTGCTCGTTCCAGTTCAACATTTGCTTCGAGCTGATTCGTCAAGAACAGAAGCAAAGATAGGGGCCGTATCATGAGCAGAGGAGGCATGCCCGCTCAATCTGGCGGAACCCCAACGCATCCTAGACGGAGTTGAGATCCCCGCCGGGACACGTTGGGATTATGGGAGAAGTCATTTGGTCGTGTCGTCATGAAACAGCAGGTCTCAATGTCGACAAACATGCTGATGAGTCAGGAAGCATCACAAGGTCATTTTCAAGAGAACTTTACGCATCCCACATCTCCTGTCGGGCTCGGGACACTCTTGGAGCTCGCGTGATTGACCGCGAACCAGTTGAGCTCTCCCAAGGAGGTTTCGACAATATTCTGATTGTCGTCGCTTGGGATCAGGACTAGCTGCATTTGCAGCCCCGAAAGCGTAGGCCTGTCAATTTTGACTTGGGGCAATAGCAACATTAGAGAAGCCATTATCTTCGACATTGATTACCCCAAGGCCAATAAAGTAACGGTCAGCCTTGTTACAGCGGACAACAGCGTACCGGGCGGCCACCACTGGCTACAGTATGCCGAGACGCTCTACAGCGACAACACTGAGGAACAGGCTGTAGGCCAGATTGGCTTGTTCCTTTCCGATGTGATAGGTCCTGCTAATCTCCCTCTATCCTACGCCCGTTCTTGCGCTGACGTTTCTAATGGAACGGATCCTGCCGATCTCCCCGCATCCTTCTGCTGCCCGTCCGCTGCCGAAGTTAATGCTGGCGTCCAACAGTTTGCTTGCGCCTGCCTGTCCTTTTGGCAAGACTTACAGATGAAACAGGGAACCCCAGATCATCCTCACCTACAACCAGCTCCAGCGCGAATTCCTGAAGGCCCTTATGGCATATCGGGGGGAGGCTTGCCTGGAGGACTTTGAGGAAGAGACCCTTTTCGAGAAGCACACTCGTACGGTTGCAGAGAAAGATAGTACGATTGCGGAGAAAGATGTCAGGGCAAAGGCACTCCAGTGCGACGGGGAAGCAAAACCACCTCAATAGGACAATGAGATTGCGATGTAAACTGCTACGGCATGAAAGATGAAAGTGCTCTGTTTGATGTCCATTCGATGCAGCTGGTGGCGTGACGCTGGAGGGGTACTTTGAATTCCCACCCCATCCTTTCGTGCCTCCCTCACGAAGCTGACTTGCAGTCCCCATCGCTTTGAATTTCATTCCCACATATCGCACCTTCCTTGTCTAAGAAATCAAAGGGGCCAAGCTTAGGGCGCCGTAGAAGCGGCGTGAATATCGTTGCCAACTTCTGCACCTAGCTCTTCCACCCACCGCTTCACAACCACAACCACAACTGCGCTTTGACAGTTCTTTATCTCCCTCCATCTATCAGGCATCTCCTTCAACGCTGTTGCTGCCGGCTGAGACCATGGGGGACGGAAATTCGAGAACGTAAGGCGGAGGTCCGAGAGCTTGAGCCGGGGAAGTCAGTCGAGGAGGCCACAAGGGCGGCGAGATGAATGTCCCTCTGAAATTGCACGTATGCAATTCGCTCGCGGCTTTCTGCCTCGATTCTTGCAATGTTCTAGAAGCAGTTGTCAGTCCTGGCCGCGATGGTGGTCTGGTGTTTTGTTACCTCCCGATTTTGGAGTTCAGGCTTTCCGGGTGAGCGCGGGCGGCGGATGCAAGCGAGCAGGAGAGGGTTGAGGAAAAACACGAGCAAGACCACAACGAGGATGGCCACCTGGGATTGCTACTCCCGAAGGAATGATACGAAGCTGTGTGTGGCGTATGCTTGGAAAATGCCGCCTCCATTTGGCCAGAACGCCGAAGCGAGTGAGGTGAAAGCTTGCCAGGACATGATGTCGTCGTGGGAAATGTTGGACACCGCGAGGGATGGCTCTTGCACTGGCAGCGCACCTGCGCCATACATGTCAGCTTGGTACGCCATATTGAGCAGAGGTAAGCGTTGAAGAGCAGGAGTAGGTGTTGAGGAGCAGAAGAAACTGGGGATTAGTCTACCTTACTGATCATGGTGGTTGGAGAATTGGGTGAATTGGATCCAGACAGTGCGCAGAAGAAGAACCAGGTTTTCGCACAGTAGAGGGAGTGCAATACACTCTTCGCACTGTCACACGATAGGAAGGTGAACCACTTTGTGCGTACTTTACAAAACAGCAAGTGGGGCAGCCTCTGGGAAATGGGGCACCTGTGAATCACTTCCAGATCAGACTAGGGTTTTGCGTGCTTTCACATAATGTGGAATGGGGGGCCAGTCAAGATTAGAATTATGTGTGCTGCTTGCTCTCGTAGGCCCGAAATCGAATCTTGCCTCAGGCACCTCAGCTATCTCTGTTTGCCATTGGGCGAGTATTTGAATCGCAGCCAAATAAGAACTTGGACCCATGACCCATTGGGGACTGTAACAGCTTTGCTCATCACCACCACAACACGAACGCGCCATTTTACCGTGTCCAGAACGAAATCCCACTTCCGACACCCCAAAATTCAAAACGCAACAAAGCATGGAAGCGGTCAATGAACACTGGCGAGGAGGCGATATCGCGAATCTCAAGCCCGCACGACTCTTCCCCCTGGATCAATACAATGCTTTACTTGCGCCCGGCGCGGGGTGCACCAGAGGCTACCTGGACGTCGAAGCCTGTGGCCATCCTGTCATCATCCTATTGCGGCTTTCCGAGCGCTCGACTCACGCCATGATTACGCCCATCTCGTCCCACGGCTCCAACCGCATGACAGAATGCGATTGCATTTCCTTCAGTCTACCATGGGCGCGGCGGCGTAATAGGCACAAGAACGCCGAGCATTACCGCGCGTTCGACGGCACTCCAAGGCCAAGCACACGGCGCAGGCCTCTTTACCTTGAGGGCGACGCGATGCTACCCATGCCAAATGCTTCGTGGGTTGACATCCAGAAGGTCTGGGTTCTTCCCTTGGCAGTCCTCCGCCGCCTTTCCACCGATGGCGGACAGCGCTGGGTGCCACGCATGCAGCGGGAGAGCCTTATCGACCTACGAGCGCATATGAGCGAAGAATGCGCACGCTGGAAGGAGCATATGCGGAGACTCTTGTCAGTTGAACCAACGCCCGCCGCGCTTCCCGTCGCTCTCAGCCCAGGGAGTGCTTCGGAGGTGTCCACAAGCAAGGGGAGTTGGGCTGCCATAGTCGTCGCGGCGACTGCAGAGCCGCCTCCGGCAGCAGGAAAAGAAGAGCAGCAGGCGGCGGCGGCGTTGGAGTGCGAAAGGGACGGGAGAGCACCAAGTCCAGCATCATCTCCCATCTCAACACCTGGCACCCGGAAGATTAGCGAGGATGATGGAAGCGATGTGGAGACCATTGCTGGGTCTGCAGAGGCGCTCCTGCCACCGCCCAGTGTTCCAGCACCCGGCGCCAAGGGCGGCAACAGCGATCCCCAATCCGACGTCAATCCAGACAAAGCGGCCGCGCTAAAGTCTTCCTGGGCTTGCGTGGCAGTCGCTCCTGCTCCTGCGCCCACGCTAAACGGTCGGCAACGAATAGTATTGAGGAAAGGCCGGGTCACAGCGGCACCATCATCGGCTTGCCAGCGGACTGGCTCCGTCCTTCCCATTCCCCCTCTGACGGAGGACCTAGAGATTGTTAGGTTGACCACCCTTCAGGATGCTAGCACAGCTATTGTCGACAGGATGGCACCTACAACCCCGCCCCGTCTAGACTGTTCCCTCCCGTCAGCCCCTGCTAATTCCGGCTCTGCAGCTTCCTCCGGTTTGGCATTCGCCCTGCGGCCGACAGCGCCGGCATTCGTCCCGGCGGCGGCGGCGGCGGCTTCCTAAAAGCGCGGAACGCCGCGGACTTCATTTCGGTCCCTTGTCTGACTGGCCAATTATTACACTCTCCTCTCAGCAGAGAAGCGTGTAAAACAAATGCATGTTGATGGGGCAATAGAGTTTATCGGTGGGAACATGAATGGGTAAATACGAAAAGATAAAAATTGAATTAGACTTCAGCACCAACCTCGATGGTATCTGCGATCAATTTGTCTTGCTATTTGGCCACCGAGAGAAGAGGGCCCTGAGATCAAAGCTACCCGGGGCCCGAAAGGCCCCCTGTATACACGAATGGTCTCCCTAGCAACTGGTGATTCGCACCCCTGGATTCTACCAATACTGAAACCGTGCTGGAATGAGGGCATCACCACCCCGCTTCGGGCGACACTCACACGTGTTCCAGCGTGATATCGTCGGACCGGTGCTGTCTGCTCTCGTGGATAGCGGTGTCACAACCTCACCTAGACACCTCCACATCAACGACATCCACGGTTTAGGCATATTCACTCGGGTTCAACGCATGCACTAGTCAACGTGTCTGATTTCAAAGGGTCTC
The DNA here is from genome assembly GCA_036250225.1 of Cercophora sp. LCS_1. Lineage (NCBI taxonomy): Eukaryota > Fungi > Ascomycota > Sordariomycetes > Sordariales > Lasiosphaeriaceae > Cercophora > Cercophora sp. LCS_1. The sequence goes on from JAPZLL010000021.1 coordinate 4,757, forward strand.
ACTCCCAACTATCTGACTGGCGAATCCAAACAGACCCAGCAGCCTCGCTGCTTCTCAGCCCCCCTATCCTTGCGACTGTCTCCGTGAGTAGCCTTCTCGTAGGGATGCGCCATGCCTTGACCAGGGGGGCAATATCTGGTCTGGCCCCTGGCCAAACTCATCGGGGTCTGTTTGACATGCTCCATGCCTCGACAGAGGCCACGCCTCGATCATGTCTTCTAACTCGGGGGCTCTCTCTTGATACCGACGTCCGACTCGGCGCGGCCCATAGCCGGGCCCCTGTTAGCCCTCATGTTGGCGAAGCTTTCGCTGCCAAGCCCTCTAGAGCCGGTCATCCTTCACCTCCTGCCGCACAGCGACTCTCCTCGCCGCACGAGCGCAAGGAGCCCTTTACTGCTTCCGATGCTTCTTGCCTCCGCGCTTTCTGTGACGGCGAGGCTCCGTGTCCGCGGAGCCGCCCGGATCGGCGATCGGAAAGTCACCCACAAGGCCCGCTACCCTTGGGCCCCCGGGGTTTTGAGGCGGCAGCGGCTCATCCACGTCCATGGCCTCCACGTCCTCCAGGCTCAGCCCTGCCATGCCGTCTTGGAGCGCGTTCATAGGCGGCCCCTGCCCAAACATGAACTGGGAATCAAGATTCCCGGCGGCAATGAGCTCGCGCACGTCGGCAACCGTCTTGCCGTCCCAGTAGGGGTCTCGGGGAAGGTGCATCGCGTCGTGACCTAAGGAAGCGCGCCAATCCCGGGGCTTGACTGCGCCGGCAGGTGGGCTGTAGTCCTCTCTGACGGTTTGCTGGGCGAAGTTTGCCGTCCACGGGATGCGACCTTGAACGCCGTCACCGTCCGCCAAGTTTTGATGCTTGACCCAACCATTGAACAAATGGATCCAGCTTCGCCGGGCGCTTCTGAGAGGTGGCTTGTTGGCGCGCTTGTCGATGAAGTACCGAAATGCCATCGACTTTTGACCCTCGGGTCCCAGGGCGGCGATGACCGGGCAGGAGTCGTAATGGTGAGGGCCTTGAACACCCCGTTTCGGCATCGAGTTGCAGCGTGGGCACCCGCCAATGAGCCCAAGGATCTCGTCAGAGACGGGGCAATCCTCCAGCTTGTGGTCCGCCTTATCGCAGTTGGCGCATCCGCTCGGTACCGCGGGCTGGACGGCAGGCTGGACCGTGGCCGCGACGTTCACTCTCTTCCGCGGCTCATCGTCGCCTTCCTCGTCGCGCGGCCTCTTGCGAGACGCAGCGGACAGGCTGTCTACCGGAGTAGACCGGCTGACGACAAGCCGGCCGGTAGAGAGCGCGCTGGCGTTGGTCGTAGGCCTTTCCGCCTGACGGTTGTTGCCATATCCAACGTGGTGACTACCCTCACCGCGCCGGCTTGTGTTGCCGCGCCGGCTTGTGTTGCCGCGCTGGCTGTTGTTGCTGCGGCGCTGGCTGCGGCCCCGGCCGGAATCGCTTCCGCCGCAGCCACCGTTGGTTCCATAACCACCGTTGTTGTTCATGGTTCCTAGTTGATGACAGTCAGAAGGCGAACTTGGAGAGAGTTGGGTGGGAGGGTGAATAGAGTGGTGAGGGAAGGGAATGGTATCAAGAAGGGACAGAGAAAGTGCAACAGCGGATAAGACTTGCTTGGTGTTCGTCTTGTTTGAATGTCAACGAAAAGGATTTGAAGTTGTGGTGGTCGTGGCGTAGTTGCTTTCGATTTTGCTGTTGATGTTGCTGTTGCTATTGCTGTTACACTGGCAGTGGCAGTAGTTATTGTTGTGGGGAGAAAAGAAAAAAAGGTCGTGGGCCAGAGGCATGGGGACTATTTATATTTCTACGCCCGTAAACCTACCGTAAGCCTACGCCCGTAAACACACGCCTGCAAACATTCAGGGCTCGCGATTATTCACCATCTGATATATACTTTATTGCTTGCCGACAGCTTACTACCCCAGGCAACCACCTGTATTCAACCTGTGGAGTTGATGGTGGGACGGCGCATGGGCTTCGAAGCGAGCGACCGGTATCGTGTCACTGCAATTCTCTGGTCGATGCGAAGAGGAAAAGCGAGAATCGATCTAGGACGGTCAGCGTTAGGAGCGTGTCTCATCGGCGGGAAAGGCAGCTTACCGTATATTTTCGCTGAGATGGGAAACCAGCCAACAGCGCCGTGGCTGGCCGTCGGACCGAGGTCAAGCCGCCCGTGGAGCATTTGCTCAATAACCGAGAGCATAAAGGCGGCCGATTGCCAGATAACCTCGAGGCTCTCCAGCAGATGTGGGCTTTGGGCTTGGAATTATGGAACTTTTCCAGCCACGGCGCTCTCAGCTGGTTTCCCATCTCAGCGAAAATATACGGCACTCCTGATGTTACTGGCGCACCTTGCGCCACAGCCCAATGGTCAAATCGATGACGATGCTGCCAATTCTTGCGGACGAGGGGTCTTGGAGGTCGGCATGGTCTTTCTTTCCGACGAGGAGAGTTTCTGATGTGCATGGGCGCGGGAAAACTGTCCGCCGAACAGGGTCAGAACGACTGGACACACCGCGCCTGCCCGAACACACAAATTTTGCAGCCTCTTTTCTGTGCGCCAGCAAGCAAGCATGAGCTGGTCATCGCCGCCCGGAACTGCGCCGCCCGGAACTGTCGGTCGAGATCTTGACGCTTGAATCATCGGAGTCCCACTCAACGACTACATAACCCAAGCGGTCAATTCGGACAACCATCCGCTTCTTCCCACGGGAGTTGCCTGTAAGACGTTCCTCCTCTGATTGAATGCAGCTGACGTCAGGGAACCTTGGCATGGGTATTACCGAAAACCCCGTAGTACCGCGCCCCGAAGCTGCCAGACCGATCGAGAAAACATGGAAGTCGACGTATAACAACCGCCATAGAACTAACAACAACACACCGGGGTCAACACAGAACGCGGGTTGGAGAATTATTTTGAAACTTTGGGCGGCGACCTCAAATCACGCTGCACACCACCCGCATCCAAGCACACTATCCGTTTCGGCAAGCACCATCACCGCTGGATAGCACCCCGAGAAAACAAAGCAGGGCGGAAGGCCAGCCACGTGAAAGCTGGTCTTTTCCAGAGTTCCGCATCAGTCTTTGTACCACCGCGAGGCGCCCTGGGCTGGGAGCATAGGGACCGGATGCGGTCGTGATGAAATTTGGCGGGAAGGATCAAGATAGAAGCTCGCTACGTACAATGGCATCTGGTAGATTTGACCTTTATGGTTCCTAGTTTCGATTGAGCTCATCGATATCGCAGCATCTTGACTGTCATTCCATCCTCCGCACCCAGGGCGTCCCTGGCAAGCCGTCAAGCAATTCCCCGTGCTTCCAATGGGCATGCGTCCACAACCGGTATTGCCGGAGTGGTCAACAAACACCAACACGTGGCAACTTGGAGCCCCTGGGCTTCAAAAGCATTCACGACCTGGTTGATCGAGCCCGCCACAGCTGCCAACTCCATCTCGGACGGCTCCTGACCAGCCTTGATCTGCTCAACGAGCTTTTGAAACTTGGTCTGATAGCCTCCTCCGATAACTACTATCCATTCGGCCCTCACTGACATACCCCCTATAACAGGAATTTCCTCCTTTATCCCAGACGATGCGTGAACGCTGCCACCTTGGCCAAGCCACACGCAGTCCTGTGCCCGCCAGACGATAAATGGAACACGTGCGTTCGAATTTTGCTGTTGCACAACGGGTTGCAGGCCTTGGAATACCGAATACGCGCTTGAATATACCCTTACCGCCTCCACCTGCTGCCGCCAACGCTAGAAGCCAGCTTTGTTACATCACCATGTCCGCCACCGATTGCTCGGGACTCGACTGGGAAGAGGCGGGACTTTCGTTGCTAATTAGAACAGACAGGTGAAAAACCTACTTGTGAGGTGCAGTCTGCACCAAACCACATCTTGCGCCAAAACAAAGCTTGGGATTTCTAATCTTAACGGCAAACAACACAATTTCAAGGTTCACAAGCATTTTCTCTTGGTCGCAATGGCCGGAAACAGCGGCCAGCAGCCATTCGGGCTCAAACCTGCTCTCCTTGCGTCCCGGAGAGACGACATCAAGACCATCAAAGTCAACAGAAAAGGTGTGCCGTTTTTTGACGTCAAGTGCATGACCGGGTTTAGTGCCACTGGTTTCATGGTCGAGTTGGCCAGCATCGTATACACAACAAAAAACCCCCGGAGGACGTCCAGCTCTGCTCTACGTCCTGCCGAACGACGTGGCCGTCAGAGTTGTTCGCGAGTATCTGGAAGACGTCGAGTTTGACATTACCCTCAGCGGCATGGAGTTGCTCACGCCATTGGAGATTCTACATCGCGTTCACGATAACGGGACTCGAAAGAGAGACGGTGGTGCTATTCGACAACGATCGCGGTCGGCCGACGATTACCACCACAATTGCTGCCGCGGCAATCGCCAATTGCTGGTCGAAACTCGAGAAGGGCCAGGAACGCTATATCGGCGTGCTGATTGTGATGTCCACTCGCAGCGACGAAGGTCTTTGGTCAGACGCTGGAATCAAGGAGACGTTTGGGAGGCCGCCCACACTGATATCCCTACAATACCCCGACATTGACGTCGTAGCCGACACGATTAGGTGTGCGCCAGGCGAGCTGGAGGCCGGCATGGTGGATACCATACTTACCTGCCTCTGTATCACCGAAGTCGAAGAGGGCCGGACGAATATCCCCAGCGGTATGCCGGCTGTGGCTCTTGTCAGCGTCCCGGAGCAGCAGGCACGAGGTCTGTGGATGCTCTTGAACTCGACCAATCCGGAAAACTGTCCGGCAGCGCGCCAGATACAGAAAGAGAGCGGATTTAAGGACATAAGGCCCCCTTCTCTGCTGTCATCACGGTTCAGAACTGCTGTCGGGAAGCGGCGCGGTTGGCCGCTCATTCATACAAGGGGTTGGAGCTCTAAGGAGCCCATTAAGCTAGTGCTTTTCGTCGACCCAGAAGTGCGCTTTCTACCCCAGATGGACGACTTTGAGCAGCATCGCATCGCATTTGGGGAAAGGGACGAGACAGCCTGGGACGACAGACTTGGACTATTTTTGCGATCCCCCCAGCCAACGCCCGATAAGCGAGCTTTCCACGTTCACGGAGATGGGCCTTGGCGTTCATCGGGCGAGCACTTTGTGCCTCATATGCCCGGAAGACTTCCAGACAGCGGAGCGCGTCCGGGGACCACCCCTAGAGTCTCTCTTCATCAAGGAGTTGATGCTTTGCATGGCTGCGCTGTTTAGTAAAGAAGCAGCACTTGTTTGCAGCCTTTTGCGATGGAGGTCGCACCCAACCCAATGTGTCTCGAGGAGATGCTCCAGCGCTTGGAACGTTCTCGGCTGGTCAAAGTCCGGTGGGAGCACGGCGGGCTGCTCGGTCGTTGCGAACTCTTTGAGCTTCATCAGCGGCTGTTTTGGGAGGTGGCCGGTTGCATTCTCGAAAACACCGCCAGTTCCCTCTGCGAAGCACAGCTCATGATCGCAGCAAAAAGATCAGGACTCATGGTAGACCCGCTGGCTTATGCCATGGTCGGAAAAGAGCACAGGAGTGTGCTTGCTGCCATTGGCTCGGAAGAAAATATCTGGCAAACCAACCCAGACTCGGTGACCGATGAGGAAGTCCTCGAGATCGAGATGGCGGTGGTTGAGGCATCGTTGGACAAGCTGGCGGAGCCCATCGAAGACCCTACTACCGGACCGTTGGGCCCCGGCGTGTCGTCGCCATGTTTTCGTGAGGTTAGCTTGATGCACACGTTCAAGGAGACGTCGCGTGACCAGACCCAAAAATGGGGCAATGGCCTCGCTTACAGACTGGTTGTTTATGATGGGCTTTCACAGCAACCACAAGGACTGGTTGCCGAAAGGGTCACAGGGGTTTCAGATCAGGCCGTCGTCAAGACTATGGCCACGTTATTCCCAGATGTCCTGCCAGAGGACCGCCCGAAACTGCTAGAGAGCAGACTCAGCTTTGACAATGTCGACGAGAATCGATCAACGTTGGACCCGTGCATGAGATCGTGAATGTGCTGTGATGATCGTATAGACTTTTTGAATGCCGAGGATTGGTGATGATGCTCACCTTGTGTCAACAGCGTCGGGTTGCGACCGTGCATTCATCTCTGCCAGTGTCTTTTTTCTTCTCAGTTTTACAGGGTTGTGGGTGGTGGGGAGGGTCGTTTCCTGCCAATTTGGTGGTCGGAGGCAAAACGTCCACTTCTTCCAGCCTTACCAACTCTAAGTGCCACAACACAAATAAACACGCACTTACTTCGAGTATATACTTTTATTCCCGTGCAGCGCTACTCCAGCTAACCCTTTATATTTTATAGACACGATTCCGACGCGTAACCAACATGGAATCCACCCGTTTCGTCACGATGCGGACTCGCTTGACTGCAGCGCAGATGGCGGAATACAAGCCGGTCGACGAGGACGACGAAGAAACGGACGACTTCCCAGATCTGAGGGATTACATCCGCTTGCGGGCGCACGAGCAGAGGATATTTGACTCGACGGAAGGAGATAGTTCCGTCGATGAGGTTGAGGTACAGGGAACTGATGACGAAGATCAAGGCCAATCCGACCTACCTCCCACTACCGGTGGAAACGACCTCATTTCTGAAGCAGATGACCACGGGGATTCAAATGACCTCGGAGGCGAAGATCCACCCACCCCTCCCTCCGTATCGAAAGGGGGGGGGGGGGCCTTCCGAACAACAACCGATCCCGGGAGCGGTACAAGGCCGCCAAAAACGCCCAGCAGCGGAAGCGCAAGCCGAAGCTCTATGAGATTGACGATAGCGAGCCCGAAACAGCGGGCGATACCTACGTGAGTGATGCCTACATGGCCCCAGGAGATAGCCTTGAGGAGCTATCCGAGGGGGAACTGCGACACCTAAGCTCGGCTCAAGGCGGTTGGGCGGGACAAGGTGCTTGGGATTCTAGTTATTGAGATAGTTGATATCACGCAATGTAACGCATCATCATTAAATTACTTATGTGCATTGCTGCCTCTGCAGCTGTCGTGATGATTTTGCGTGTGCTCCAGCTCGCCAACCTCATTGCCCAAACCCAACAGCTACCTCTCGAGTGACCGACTCTCATCTTGGACATGATTTTGGTGGGTGCGTAGCAGTAACAATACCTCAAATTGCTAGAGCTAGTGGGCTCTATTGTGGTCGCTCCCCAGCGACTATTCGGCAGGGCCTTTACCCTTCCTTTGTGGCGCGCGTTATGGTCCGGCGAGATCGAAGAAGTGTTCACTACCGAAATTGAGCGATCCGAATTTGGCCTGGAATGCGAGGACGAGGCAATAGCGTCTGCTGTGCTTCCAGTGGGTGGCTCCAGCGAGAAGAATTGCATTGAGTCAGTCGATGCGTCCGGTGTGAGCGTCGATCGCGGCATTGCGTGTGACATCTCTTGGTTGTCATCTTGGGGGCGGATTGCTCCCTCTGGAGCAGGACTCGGTGGTCTAGCCGACTGGCTAGATGGTGCTAGTACATATTGCGGCCAGCCCCCTCCGCATCTGCTCCCTCTCACGGATGCGCGGCTCATGCCCTCTGGACTGCCGATGCACCTGCCGAATTCCCCCTGAAACGGCAACGAAGCACAGCATGTGCGTGCACCCAGGCACGAACGTAGGCCCATGTAGGGCATGATCGTGGTCCTGGGTCACCGGGCCTCCATCGGGACGAAAGAGACCGACCTTGTCCCAAGGATGCTCCCCATCCCGAAGACGGACCACAGCGACACACACCCAGAGTTGATTCCGCTCTCCTGGCAGTGCCCTCACCCCGGATTTCTCCATCTCATACTGCTTCCAGTTGAGGCTGAAGAGAATGCTCGCTTTCGAGCACCTGACGCCGCTCTTCAAAGTCTTGTTCCATTCCGGCATTGAGTGCCTGACGCATCTCATTGTACTCATTTTCGAGCGCTTGTCCTCTCAGCTCAAGATCTTGGTTCTTTGTGGTGTGCATGGCCTCGAGATAACCCTCCCTCTGCTGACAGCGTGCTCTTTCGTCCTCGAGCTCGCTTTTGAGTGCACTGTGCTCGCTCTCGAGTGCATTGCGCCTTTCGGCATACTGGTTTCGAGTTCCTCGCGTCTCCCATCATGCAAAGTATCAAGCAACTGTCCCTTGTCGTTGTACTTGCCCCCAGGGAACTTGCGCGTATTGCTGTAGTCGCCCTGCAATGATTTATGCTTGCCGTTGAAAGATGCAGTGAGACTTTATTGCTTGTCGTTGTACTCGCTCTCGAGTACTTGTTGTCTCTGGACCAAATCGATTTCCTTCTTGTGGTGCTCGCTCTCGAGCGCTTGGAGACCGGCTTGCTTGCCGGCATACTCGTTGGTCTGTGTGACAAATGCTGACTTGGCGCCATTCAGCGCCGAAACCGAGGTTGTCAATAGCTTCCGATCCTCGTTGAGCCTCTCTTGGGCGCGCGCTGGAGGTCGTCCCGTTGCTGGTTGTGCGATGTAATTTTCTTGGAAAGTGAAAATTGACGGTAAAGGTGTAGACCGCTATAATAACGAAAAAAATGGATTGTTTGCGGACGTGAAGTGGTGGGAATCGACCCCAGTAAATCCACCGTGTACCCCCTTGGATCAACCGTGTCTAACCGTTTTGGGAAGTGGGTTCCCCAGCTTGAAACTTTGGAAGGTTAATCCTGAAGCCGTCACCACCAGCCAGATTGTTGATTTTGACTGCTTTCTAGTGTAGTTGATAGGTAAAACCACGTAAAAAAGCGATTTGTGATGGCCAGGGGCCTCACAAACGTCGAAAACGCTGTCAATTACTATAGGACTTGGCTAGAAACAGCTAAGACCGCATTACGTACTCACCATACTGGCCCCCCTTTGTTTTGGTCCTCGTTAAGGAACCAGATTGCTTAGGCTTTGGCGCTGTGGCAGTTGGAGTTGCCGTTGGCACCGGCGCTAGATATAAAGCCATCACGGGCGGTATCGACAACCCATATGGCATTGAGGCTAGTGTTCCGCCGTTCAGGAAAGGCGTGGCCGTTGCCGGTAAAGCCATTGCGGGCCCCATCCCATACCTATACGGCGTGACGAATGGTATTCTGGTCTACTGAACTATAGCCATAGAACTGCTAATTGTTACCATTTGTGCGGCTATAGTCACTATCTGCTCCCTCATCACCCCCAACTCGGTCTTCTCCTTCTATACCTTCATAACTCTCGCCATTCTCTTCTTTTTGTTCGGCGCGTTATGTGTGGGTTTATAGCGGACGCTAGCGCTATTACAGGAAGTCTCATTGGGAGGTTGGTCGATAATCTGAAGCTCGTCATTGGTATACACAGCGGTCGGAAGAGGTTGGGGGCCATTGACAATGGGGTTTTGGGTTCAATTGAATTCAATCGAATTTATCGCTTTTGACGGTTTTGACGTTTTCGCTGTGGTCGGATTCAGCCAAAGGCGGTGGGTTTGGCTGGCTGGCACCAGGATTTTTCATGACTTTACATTTTTTTTGGGATTTTTCAAGTTGGGAACCCACTTTCCAAAGCGGTTAGACACGGTTGATCCAAGGGGGTACACGGTGGATTTACTGGGGTCGGTGGGAATAGACACGAGGCAGGGACCTACCCAATTTGGAAGGTGGGGCAACTTCCTCAAAGCAACGCGGTGAGTGGTGTCGCGTGCCTGCCTGACTTACATGGAGCTATCTGGGGCTTTTCAAGTTGTTGCAATTAAAAAAAACTTACCTTCCACAACAACTTCACCCACTTCGCCAACATTGGTCAATTCACAACCAACACAAGACAATTCGATCAATTAAAAATGGCTAAGTTGAAGCAATTTTTTCCGGTTGGTACCGATGCACTGATAGTCAGTGCCCAAGATGAGCTGGCTCAGCTGCTCATCCGCAAGGATACGGGCCTCGGGTGCGGCACTCTTGCCGCCGCAGCCCAGAAGTTCGAGGAGGTCACGCGGGCGGCTTGCGAACTCATCTGGGCAAAGGGATACGAGCCAAAGCGCATTGGGAAGTCATATTTCCCACTTCGCGTATGGAAGGAAGTCCATACGATGGCCGGTAAGTGTCAACGTCCCTACCTATGTTTGGACTACTACTGACCATATAGATGTTCCTTTCCCCTGGGAGACTCAGTTGAAGGCTGAGCGGCAGGCTATGCCAAGGGTATGACGCGGAATGTATCATACCAATACGTGGCCTTTTTCCAGGAGGAGGCCAAGGCGTCAAAGGATCGCCAAGACGGCACTCTGCCAGCCTTCGGTAACAAGGCTACTCCCCCCAAACCCCCGGCCCCCAAGACCGATGCGGCCTCCGAGGCCGACGACTTGGCCACTAAGATGGCTAAGGTCACAATCAGTAAATGCCTTGTTTCCTTCATGGGATCAGCTACATGCTCTTCCTTCCGTCGGTGATAAAGGTTCAAAGGAACTGAAAACCGGCCTGGAGAACAGCGAATGGACCAAGGTCAACGAGCCGGAACCTTCGGGTTCCAAGAACAACGGTTCCGGTGCTGGTAGCAGCACCGACAAGGCCAACAAGTCGAAACCTTCGGCTCCCAAGAACAATACGTCCGGTGCTGATAGCAGCACTTATGGGGGTTTTAAACCACCCGCTTGGGACAAGGCAGCCCCGGATTCCATTACACCAGAGGAGGCTCTACGGATGCATCGGGCAAGGATGCTGTCTCGGGGTGGAATAGCACCCTGTAATGACCCTATAGGGGATGCCGTCCGGGGTTTCCCAAGTGCTAGGAGTAGCACTTTCTTGGATTGCGCCGGACGGCTGAAACATCTTGATGAAGTGGGGGGGGAGGGTTTGGAATGGGGGACTGGGGGGATGGGGGATGGGAGAATGGGAGAATGGGGGGACGGGTAGGATGGTATGAATAAACCCTCTTCATCATTTCCTATGTCCAGGTGCGTGTCGTTGCCATGAATGCGTGAATATGTCTCGTTTTATTGCACCCGATGGCCAAGTGACCCCAGTCCGATCCTGCTGTGAAATGTTGTCGTGTCTATCTACACCCGGGGGTTTCCCGGCGTCAAATCGAGAGTTTGAACTGCTTGCGGTCTCAGACTCTATCCATGCGATCCAGAGAAAAAGAGCCCCGATTTTCGCGCACCCCATTTCTGCTCCTAGAACACCCTGTGCATGCATAACCCTGAGCCACTTTGGTCATTCAAGGTTTGGGACTTGTCGTAGCTAAGCCCGCGATTTACCAGGTAATATCCGTAAATTTCAATGGCACGACTTGAGCTGGCAATGCGGCTACCTGGTGGCGCCGATGCTCAAGGCAGAGAGGTGGCGCCAAAGTCAACTATTACCACTCCAAACCGTGTGTTTTGGCTCCTTTAGCACCTTACGTACGCATGGGCCTCAACACCATGGGAAGGGTCACTACTTCAACGCCAAAAGTATCGCAAACATTACGAACGTCACAAACATCCACCAACACTGCAGTGCCCAGCTGCGCGGGAGGCGCCGGGGCGGCGTCATTGCGATCTCCCCAGGGTTATACATGTCACGATGTGCCAGAAACAAAAATGGAGTGTGCGAAAAATGGAGCTCTAAAATTGACGGCGACGCGCTGCCGCCGCCAGCTAGGCATATGCATTGCCCGCATATACGGTGCCAACGAGATTTGCACATATTACCGATAGGTCACGGGTTTGGCTATGACCACCCCCAAACATTGACTGACCAAGGCTGGTCGGGGTTATGTATGGGTACGGTTACGGGAATTACCTTATCGGACGCCTCTCAACGGCTGTTCAGACTTAGCTTCTTGTTGTCGTCTTGACAGGTCAAGCCAAAACAAAAGTGCTAAGTGGCAAACAACAGACAACGATCAACGGGCGGATAAGTTTACCACGTGGGCACACACGACTTGTACCATTCTCCCTTCCTATCTCGGTGCCACCCTGGGTTCCCCATTTCCCACCCCCTGGTACTTCTACCGCCCATCGGTGCTACCACTGTTTCCTACTTCCATGTCCACCCTTGTTCCATTCCTTGCTTGGTACAAGGACTTGCGCGCGAGTAAGTGACGAAACCACCAAGACGGGAACTCCGAGCCGAAGGGTGTGGCGATGCAGCGTTCATCGGGGCCTTCGATTGTCATGATGCGGCTTTCCACATCGGCTCTCACGTAGTGAACGGCCCTGATCTCCCGGTCGCGGGAATCGATTACAAAAAAAGAAATCCCGTTGGGTCTCCTTGGTGAACGCCACGCCGGACTCTGGGTGTGGGATGAAGACCTTTGGGGATCCCACCACCTCGGCATCTGCTGCAACGCAGCCAAACACCATCGCTGGACCCAAACGGCTGACCGCATGCTTCAAATCGTTGGCCATGATGGACTCCTCAGCTCCAACTAGCCGGAGTATTTGGTAGAGAAAGAGGCCGACCATGAATGCCAGATGCTGCAGCCCCTGCGAAATGCCCCCCCCCCCCGACATAACGCTCAACGCCTTTCTAACAATGGCCTCCACTGCCGCCAGGTTGACTCCAGGACATTCGCGTAAAACCCCAAAGAGGTGGTCGAGTCGAGTCTGCGCATTGATGCTACACCAGTTGGTCGAAAAAGCAATAAGGGCATTATTCCTTGGGTCGAACAGCAACAAACCCCCCATCGACAAAAGGTCGCCATTCTGCACTTGGCGAAAGCTGCGTGGAGGGCCGACTTTTGCTGTGCAAGGCCCTCGCTCAGGGGGGGTCTTGGCTTCTCGGAGAATCTAGAGTTCGGCTTCCAAGCTGCTGTTTTGGGTCTCGAGCGCTGTGTTGGCGGCCTCGACGGTACTCTTAGCCGCGGACAAAGCGGTGTCGTTGTTCTCGAGGGCTCGAATCTCGCTGCTCAGAATGTCGTTTTCGAGCTGGACCTCTCGTATCTTGTCGGCCAAAGCCTTCTTCGAGCTTCTCGGTCTCGTTGGTGGAAGGTCGATTGCGGATCTCCGCCTCTAGATCCCTGACGGATTGACGTAGGCTTTGAACTTGCCTCCTGTAGGGAAGTGGTGACGGGGTCCTCAAACTCGCCCGCCGCCGCGAAATCTTCAAACCTCTTTGGTCTCAACCAACTCCTGGGTGACCTTGATGAGACATTTCGCGGCATCTTCGCCGATCATGTCGATGATGCGACCGTTCCGGTCGTGCTTATCCGCCAATCGTTGAACCCTCTTCAGTTCCTTTTGGTTTTCCTTCATAATGCGGCAGCCATTCCACATCCTGCATTTTGCGGCCTAACGCACACAGTCAATAAGCTGATTTTCCAAAATGAAACTTAAGCTTCACTGCCTGCTCATTTGCATCGCCGCTCGCTAACAAAAGCGCTTCGTTAATACGCATCGCACATTATTGATCTAACTAACTGACGTTAAGTTCAGCCTGGTTCTGACAATCTGACCAACGTTTCGGCTCTTTCTATCCTTCAGCCTGCTCTTCCTTCCAACGTTCTGCCCTTCTATCTCCAATCTGACCCGCTGCCTACATGCTGTCACTAACACCACAGTGCTGTCTGATCAGCTCCTTGCCCTCGCCGAGGTCTGCCGGCACATCATAGTCCAGCTCCTGCAGGATAGCAGTTACCCGAACACCTATCTTTCGTTAGTGGTAAGCCGTATACGGAGAGGAAGCACCCACTGGTCAGGTTGTTCAAGATATCCAAGGTTTGGGGGAAGCGACTGATCTTTTTGCCTGTGCAGATAGAGAACAGCGGCAGAAGTTTACGGTACTCGGTCGTGACGAGTCTCTTGTTCATCAGCTGCGCGAGACGGTTCACATCGCTGCCGAGGGGTTAGCTTTGGAGGATAGGGGGAGCAAGAGCTGACGAACGTAGCTTTGAAACGGGCTGACAACTTGGTATCCAATGCGCTCAAGTCAGTCTTGAGAGTGGCCACGTCGGTCTTGAGAGTGGCCTCGTCGGTCTTGAGAGTGGCCACGTCAGTCTTGAGAGTGGCCACGTCGGTCTTGAGAGTGGTCACGTCAGTCTTGAGAGTGGCTACGTCGGTCTTGAGAGTGGCCACGTCGGTCTTGAGAGTGGTCACGTCAGTCTTGAGAGTGGCTACGTCGGTCTTGAGAGTGGCCACGTCGGTCTTGAGAGTGGCCACGTCGGTCTTGAGAGTGGCCACGTCGGTCTTGAGAGTGGCCACGTCGTTTTCAATAGGGACTAGTCGAGCCACAAGGCGGTCTTCTGACGCTTTGACCGCATCTCTAATCGCAACTGTAACCTCAGCTTTGACCGCTGTAACCTCAGCTTTGACCGCTGTAACCTCATCTTTAATCACAGCCGTAATCGCATCGATGATGGCTCGGGAGTCAGTGACAACTGGCAAGTTGGAGCAGTGTTCGATCTGGTCAGCAGCGTTACCTAGCGATCGGCTAGCGATGCGGAACTCGGCTGCAGCTTGCTGGAAGTTTGGCTGCGTGCCAATCGGATCTTCAGAATTCGCTGCCATAGTTGTTGCTGCCGTTGTCGTTTGACGGAGAGGAGAGTTGTCCGGTGTGTTTTTGTTTGACGGAGAGGAGAGTTGTCTGGTGTGTTTTTGTTTGACGGAGAGGAGTTGTGGGGTTAGCTGCTGGCAAACGCGTTCGGTTTTCCGTCCGTGCACACTGCACAAGAGGGCCTGAATGCACTGGGTGAATGCACTTCGCTTAAACTCGCTTAGCCACCAATTGGAAAAGCTCGCTCAACTCACTTAGCCATCCTCAATGCAAGCGCCCTCACATACATAGCACCTTCTCACAAGCGCTACCACATTGACTGTGCCGCCCCCCTTGGCCCTGACGATAAACAGCACTGCACCACCGTCGAAAATCACTACCGAATCGCCCACCGCCGTGTCTTGGGGCACCAGCCAGACAAACCCCCGCTCAGTCGCACAGAACCGCGCCATAGACAAGCGTGTTGAAAATATGCTGATGCCGTGCGCAGATAATTCCACATGGCCTGCCGTCGCTCAGCAGGCTGCTTTCGGAATCCGAAGAACTGGCCGACCGACTTGATGATGACCATGGCGACCTCAGCCTCAATCGGCCCGGTGGAGGACACAGCGATATCGACTTCGGTACACACAGCACTGATGTACTCCATCTCTTCTTTATCTAAATGCGAGGTGTCGCCTACCTCGAAAATGTGGTCGACGCGCGCGCTGCACACAACGAGGACCCTGGGGTGGTGGTCGAGGAGGGGGGGAGACGGAAGCGTGCGGGACGTTGGTGTATCCGGAAGCGCAGAACGGCCCGTTGCGGGTGCGCCAGTTGGAGATGGTGCGCGGGTAGGGCGAGGAGGTCCAGTTGGGGATCTAGGAGGAAAAGGGCGAGGACTTGGAGGCGCTGGCGCGGTGCCGGTCTAGTGGGGAGTAGTGGTGAGAGAGGTACTTTTGACTGGTGACATCGCAAGCAAGCAGTGGCGTGCCTTGCTTATCCAAGAATGTATCCGGGACAAAATAGAGCTAGTTGGGCTTTGTCTGAGATTCGTCGCAGGAACTCAAGATTGGGTGCCGGGACAGCACGACAGCCTTCATTCTTCCGAGGTCCGCAAAGAAGCCGCTCAGCGACATTATCTTGAAGAAATCGAGGCCATCTGTATTCCATAAGGCCCCCTTTGAACCGCTGAATAGCATAAAGGATGGTGTCGGGAGTGGCACAAAGGAGGGACTGATTCCAGCTGCTAGAACTGTCAATATCTTGCCGACTTGCGGTGAGCTGGAAGTCTCCTTGTATCAGAACTGGAGAGTAGCACAGCCGTCAGTAGATTGGGGGCGGGGGGGGGGGGGCGCTCGCCGAGTCCCTCTGCTTCTACTGCGGTTCATCCAAGGTCTTTTTCTCCTCCTTGACGAGACTCCCCTTTGATTCCATCCGGCGGCAAGCTTTGGTACCTCCGTGGCTCAAACACGCTCGCCAGCAGACGTCCGTTGAGAAGGAAAATCTCCTGCCTACTCCAGGACACCAGCACATGTCAATACTCAGATCCGAGGGATAGGATATTTGCTCTGTTTTGGACCGGGCACACAGCCTAATATTTCAGGGTATAGATATTGACGTTAAAGGAGATGGAGAAACTGCTGGACGGCTAGGCGCTTTGAATATTGCTTGGCCTGCTATGTCTTCTGGAGCCGCGGTTGAGAGAGCTGAAGTTTCCGTCACCGGAAGAATGTGTCCGGATGGTAGGCGTACTGTCAACTCCATCGGTCCCCGCACCTATAAAGCTTTAAGGGCCTGTGGAAAGTGGAACATAAAGATTGGCTCCTCCACAACTTGGCCTCGCCTTTTGACCTGCTTTTAAATAATTCCTGGGGCCCTTACCATAAAGAAGTGAGACTCTGGAGGCAATGGCAGAAGTACGGACCCAAGGGTCTGGCGATCCTGCAAAGCTAATTAAGGCTAGATGCCGTCCTAAATTGGCTATACATGCTGGAAGAGGCGAACGATGGACAGAGCAGCAATATCTGGTGGTACAACTATAGAGGAAGGCTTATATGCACGTCACATGTGCAGAAACCAACCGAGTTGGCCTGGGTGGTATACACGGTTTATGATTAAGAAGATAAGCCGCCAGCGGGTCGAGGGAAAAGGATATTGGGCTGGGCGAGCACTTTGGAGAGAAATTTGAGGCTGAAACCTATTTTAATTGGGAGGACTTCAAGAACATTATGAAGGGTAGAATGGAGCTCTGGGAGGAAATTGACCACTTGCAGAGGGAGCCTATCCGAGAATGGGCTGATACCAACTCGGACAGCCTCGAGAGGATGAAAGACATTACTCGTAGTCTCCATCTTCCTAGCGGCGCGGTGGACTACTAGTTTTAGACTCCGCGTCCGACTCTGCAGATACCACAGTTGGACCACTACAATAGAGTCTTCCGCACGCGCAGCCTCAACTGTGCGCTGTGAAGGCTCACGGTTCCTCTGGGCAAGTATCTTGTCAGAAACGTTGGCACACTAGAATCTCGTGGGGTTGCAACTGCGTGATTGAATTGCTTGTGTTCTGTCGGCTTCTCTGGCGAAGCCAGAGAGCCTATATACTTGTTCGTTTTGTCAGACTGAAGTAGCACAGCCACTTCGGCCTTCTTCTACCACACTCCGACCGGTAGTGTTCTGTCCAGAGGCCAGGACTCCGTTCTTTCGGACACTGGTCAGCTGTTCTCCACCACACTCCGACCGGTGGTGTTCTGGCCAGAAGCCAGAACCCCTTCCTTCTGACACCATGGTCTGTATACAGAGTGAACAAGAGGATGGCCGCGCAATGCGTAGCGGGGTGGCGATAGTATTGTGACGGCCCGCGTGGGCGCTACCAGTGCAGCGGGACGGCAACCCTCCGGTTGGACAAGACAGTTGCCCTGTCTTGGCGGCAACGCTCCCCAACAGAGCGTGAGAAAAACGACAGAGCAACAGGGCAAGGTACAAGGTACCTGCCAGTCTTGCAGTATAGATACCAATGGGCAGTGCGAGAAGCTGTTGGAGAAATGACGCGTACTCTGTCGCATTTGAGAAAAATGGGTTTGACGTGAAACGCAGTTGTGTGTACTTGTCGCCATTGTGCCGCACAAGGTTTGGCAGCTGCGTGTGCTTGTCGGCACGGGTGAATTTTTCGGAATGAGCTGCGTACTTGTCGGCATCGCTTTGTTACGAAGAAAGTGCAAAAAGTGATTGATTTCTTCATCACTCCCAAAATCCACTTCAATCACTTCTCGCTCGATCAATCGCTTCTCAACAATTCCCGCTTCCTTCCTCGCTCGGCCAATCGCTTTTTCAATTAGTTCCTCGATCCAGTCGCTTCCTCCATTCAATTCCTCGACCCAATCGCTTCTCAACTCAATTCCTTGACTGCAATCGCTCGGCTCAATTGACTTGCCGTTGTCGATTCGTCGCCAACTCCATCCCATCAGACAAATGCCAAGTACACGGTTGGTCCTCGGATCCTATCGAGCTCACAGCAGCCCAACGCTACTTTCTTTGTTCGCCAGTCTCACCATCTCCCGACAGACCAGCACAGCAACAAAGACGTGTCACCATCTCCCCGCAGACCAGCAACAGCAACCATCTCCTGCAAAAGACCAGCAACAAAGACGTGCCCTTGCTTGTCTCCCTCATCACATCTCTCCTCGCTTCCTACGTCCCACGTCTCCCTCTCTACTCGCCATTGGACTTCTTCCTCAGGCTACTAATACAACAGACTTATGGCTGCCACAATGAGACAGACCCAAGCCACAGCCATGGCCAGCAACCGAGATGTCTCGGTGGCCTCCCACGATAAAACGATGGCGCATCCTCTGACCCGAAAGAACTTGGCTCGCCTACGATGGTGCCGTCTTGGTCAACGCACGGAACCGGGCTCTTGCTGAGGCCCGCCAAGATGGTATTGTTACTACTATAGTTATTGATAAGGCTGCTAAAGAAGCTGCTGTTTTTACCTGCGTTACCGATGGCAAAGTGGTTGAAGTATATACGCACCATTCTGAAGGCGGACAATACCATCAGAACTTGGTAGCGCGCGGAAGTTTGCTTGACTATCCAAACCGGGGCCGCGAGCTCATCCGCAACACCCAAGACTACGCACGGAGCAAGTCGTACGAGCTGGCTAACCTGCTGGGTGCCGACTTGGAGGAGGAGGAGGAGGAGGAGGCACCACTCAAAGCCAAGAAGGCTGTTGTGAAGGCAAAGGGGCGTTCTTTCTGGCCGTGGTGAGAGTGTCGCCCGAAGTAGGGTGGTGATGCCCTCATTCCTGCACGGTTTCAGTATTGGCATGGCCGTTCCGGCGCGCCTGCGCGCCGGAATCCAGGGATACGAATCACCAGTTGCCAGGGAGACCATTCGTGTATATAGGGGGCCTGAAAGGCCCCAGATAGCTTTCCTTCTTTAGCCAATTCTATATATTGTTGATGGCCGCTCTCCATCACCTCAATTCTTTACCTTGTATACGATTTCCAGCCTTGATTACAGCCATGCAACAATGAGCCGCCACCTAGAGGATTCTGGACCTGGCCGTTGCGGAAGTCTGCAAAGATCGGGCGGTCTTGTGTTCAGTAACTATAATTTTATTTGAATAATTATGAATAAACTAACAAAATAGCTATTTTCTTCCGTGTGCATTGCCCGCCGGTACAAGCGGTTTCCTATCTTAGGAATCTTTACATTTTTACCGCCCTGGACTGCAATACCCCTACCTTGGCATTTTGGGCAGTGCTTACGCCTCAGGCTAATTTCTTCCTCCCGCTTACATATCACTGTTTCTGTCTTCAAGCGGCATCCAAGTGTAGAGATTAGGGCCTCCGGATATGGAGCGCCACTCGGTGCATATTTGGCTACTGATAAAGGGAGGATCAGCAATAGGTCACCATCGTCGTCAAGGGCAGAAGCGGCCAGGGCGCTGCTGTTGAATCAGACGACAGACCAGCGAGCGCAAAGACTCGACCGCGGCGGTCATTGCATTCGGCCGCGTGAAACCCCCAGAGCACATCTAAAAGGGGACGCTGATAGGGTCGACAGTCGGAGGTGCTGGGATGAGGCGTGCCTAGGTGTTCGTCCTCTGAACAGAGCAACTTTTTTTGCCTCTCCCCTGCTTACCAGCCGAGCAACGCCGATTCAACCCCCCTCGCCCGGCCGGTGCCGCCGGTGGCCTTCCATCTCGGGATTTATCCCCGGATCGGCAACGGTCTCAGGAAGCAAACAGAGTAAACAGACGGCTGTAGCAAGCAGCTTGACGCAAACGGCAAACAGAAGAAACAAACAGCTGTTTGCTTCACCTGTTTGCTGCTTGGCCCGCGCCATGCAATTCCCGGACCGGTAGTCTCTACTAGGGCACAGTCAGCAGGCACCGGCGGTCACAGTCCAGAGAATAAGTGGCAAACGGGCATATTTCCCCGAGCATCGAGACCCATACAACCCGGTAGAAAGCACCTTCCATGAACACCAAGCCCAAGCTTTGGAGCTCAGTCTTAGTATTATTACCTATCTTTGCTTAGCCTCGTCCATTCCTCCTTCTGCCCTCGCCGTTACTATGTCATTTAACAAGATTCTCGCTAAGAAAATTTTTGGGAACGTCTCAACCTCGGGCGGTAAGAGCCTGGTGCTCTCCGCCGCGACGAAGACGAGCCTCTGGTTTAGGCCCGACGGCGCAGTGGACGCGATAAAAGCGCCGCTGGAGGCAGCGGTGGCGGCCAATGAATTAGTCATCCCTGGTAACACTATTGCACGGTAGGTAGTGCTGGCGAGATTGCGTATCCGGGGGGCGTCTGCTGACCGGCATCGATCTAGTGAGGGCGACCACACGAGCGAGGCCGATAGCAGGTCGCACATCACCGCGGTTTGCGTCGACGACAGCGGGAACTTCATCCGGACGGTTCATCTCCCCACAGGGAAGTAAGGACATTTGGTCGGATTGAAGGAATCGGAGGATGGGTTTGGTATCGCGGAGCTCTACAGGATAGACGGTTCCACGGCGCGGGTTTAAAAACGTGCATAAGCGACGCCTCGGGAGGCGTTTGGAAAACATTATCGCTATCATCAAGCTCGTCCACACCTGTTGCCTCAAAATATGCCCTAGCCTCCAGCTCCTTCCCCCCCCATGCTGTTCCGCTTTAGAGCGCAGTTCCTCTCCGGCCAGAGGGTCCCGGGTGTCCTGAGATTCCTCAGTGAACCACACGTCGGCGAGAAGCTCCTCGGCTGTCGGCCTATCGCGGGGGTCCAGCTTCATGATTTTCAAGAGAAATTCCATGTCAGCTGGGGGAACCTCCCGTGGCCCAACCCTGTGGAACGGCTTCGCTGGCGGCCCTTGGGCGTTGATTAAATTGATAATAGTCATAGTGTCCTCGTCTTTGAAGTCTTGGTAGGATTGCGGGTAGGGGCCAAAGAATCTGTGCATTCGCTTCAGGACGGTGAATTCGTACTCATCGCTTCCCGGTTCGACCTTTTCGATCCTGGGGTTGAACAGGTGGTAGCCGCCACCGAACACGAGGCTAAGCATGGCGGTTCCAAACGACCATATATCGGTTGCAGTACTCCATGGCAGCTGGAAGGTGGCCTCGGGGCTGCGGGTAAAGGCGGCGCCGATAACGTGCCCCTCTTTGGCGAACGAGGAATCCTGGGATACCACGCCTCCAAAATCGCCAAGCTGTATATCGGAAAATCGTTGATCGCCCTGGCCGTAGTTGACGAAAATATTATCCAGCTTAATATCTGTGTGAACTATACCGTCCTTGTGCAGCAGCAGAGGACCTCGAGGACGCACCGGGCTACCTGCTTAATCTCGGGGCGTGACAGCCTCTTCTTGTTCGACTCACCAAGTACATCGCTATCCAGAGGGCGGATGACGATTGAGGGTGGGTCGGCCGGATTATGGATATCGTCGACGAGCGGGCGGAAGAACCGAGTCTTCGACTGGTAGCGCTTGAGGATATCGGCTTCATTTCTTAGGCGCCAGTGGCCCCGGATGCTCTTGACGATGCAGTTCTCACCGCTCCGATTCCTGCGTGCGGGGTGTTTAGCTGATGCGCCCGGGAGACGGCCATTGAACGAACCTTGCAAGGTACACCGCCCCTTCATCGGCCGCCCTGTGCAGTTCTTTGCCGATGGTGTAGGAGGAGAGACGCCCCAGCAGGACTGCACCTGCGCTGAGCAACCGCGCCATGGGTAGGTGCTCGTCGACGGTTGTGTTTATCATCTCGCTTTCGCAACTCATCGTGGTGGCGTGTTTAGGCATTGGAGCTTGGCGCGCGGTGGGGGCCGTCGATTGACCGACGTCAGCGCGGAACCTGCAGCCACAGCGGACAAAGAGCCACTAGCCACCAGCCACCAAAGGCACTGCCTTTTAGCCCGCCAGACCCCACCAGCCGTGACAAGATCCAGCGACGATATCCAGCGACGAAATCCAGTCCGAGATAAATCCGACCTAGTACCGGCAACTTGCGACATAAATCACTTTGGTCCGCCAGCAGGGAGGGCAAATTCTTCAAGGTATATTATAGAGAGCGTGAGTATGATTGAGACAGGAAACGGCGCGGGCGACCGCCAAACGCAGCCCGGGCCCCCATCACTGTCCTGCCAGAGGATGATGAGGGCGATGGGTCTGGAACAATGGGTTTTGATAATCAGTTGGCCTGCCAACTCGAGGGATTCGATGATGACGACGAATTCATCGAGCAGGCTACTTCATCCGCAGTGCCACAAGCACAGGCTTCCTCATCGGCGACGCCTCAGGCTGACGTTCCAAAACGCCAGGGCAGACCACCACGGAACTCTCTCCCACAACCTGCACCCGTGCCGGAGGCGAGGAGGCTCAAAGGCAAAAAGATCAAGATTGCAGCACGGAAGAGCGAACAGGTGCCCCCTGTCCCATGCCCAGCTGATGAGGGGCAAGAGAGCCCACCTACAATAGCACCGAGTCCAAAGCCGCCAACCAAGGACGTGGCGCCGAAGGCAGCGGCCAACGCCCTACCCAAACGTAGAGGTCGACCCCCAAAAATTCAAGCAGTTCCCGACCAAACCGTTAGACCTGCTAGCACTCTTGGTGGTGGCGGAAGAGAAGGAGGAGGTGGAGGTGTCGGCGAATGCACTTCGAGAGCTCTCACCATCACGCTCACCGCCACCTCTGCCTTCGCGGATACTCACCCGGTTTGCTGCGTTTTTCAGTTCTCTCTGGGCAGCTTGC
Source organism: Cercophora sp. LCS_1 (assembly GCA_036250225.1). Taxonomy (NCBI): domain Eukaryota; kingdom Fungi; phylum Ascomycota; class Sordariomycetes; order Sordariales; family Lasiosphaeriaceae; genus Cercophora; species Cercophora sp. LCS_1. The sequence goes on from JAPZLL010000021.1 coordinate 27,403, forward strand.
GGAAACGCGTCAAGAGATGGGAAACTACCGGTAGCTTTGTCTGTAGATCACTTGTCATGAAGGTGGTCTATCACGAGACCCTAGCGGTTTGCCTATGGACTGCGCGGATGGGATGGCTCAACCGAAGGTACAAAAGAGAGACCGTGAAAACTGCTTATCTATCTAGCTAGGTGCTACTGTTACAGATTGAAAGAATAAGGAAAATATCAACTCCTCCATCCACAGTTTCGGACTAGGTAATCTGAGGTAGGAGAGGGAGAGAGGCCAACGGTTCACTTCACGCACCTCCTCTTCCTCTCTCCAAGGTCTGCGATTCCGCTCTGGGAGTCTGCGTGGTCATCTTGAAACGGCCGCTTAGGGGCAAGGATCGACATGGCGTTCTCCCGCAGGAAATTCTTCCATGGGTTGACCTCGTGCCGGCGGTCTAGGCTTAGAGTAGGGCTCATCGGTTGGTAGGTTGAGCCCTCTTCCTCTGCATCACTTCCTTCGCTCTGCTCATCTCCCTCCGGATCGCAGATGGACTCTTCTTCGTCTTCCTGACTTCCGTCGCTCTGTCCATCTTCTTCTGGCTCGTATTCTTCCTCATCCTCCAAGTAGGTCACGTTCCCCGGTCCAGCCCACTGCTCAAATTGGGTGGGGAGGGGGAAGTACTCATAATCAGGCAAGTCGTTTCCGCTGTCACATCCGGCGGTCATTGCCCCGGAGTGAGGAGCCACGTCCGTCTGATCCTCGATGCTTGCTCTAATCATGTTGCCTTCGAACGGGCCTGATAGGCCCATGTTTGACCTCTTGGGAATCATGAAGAGACAGGTGTGAAGTGCCCGTGAGAAGTCCGCCATCTTCGCGGTCGCAACGAAACAGGGCCGGTATCCCAATTCCAACCTGACATAGGCTACTGTGATCGATCTTGATGCTAAAGCGCTGCCAAAAACAGTTTCCAAGCCCATTTCCCACTAGAGATCAGCAATCTGATCGTGCGAGCTCGAACGAGTGCGAAGCGGCCAGCGCGTACACACCAGGCGATCGCGATCTATCCACAACACCGAGATGGGAAGGTTAAGTGGTGTGATCGATTTTACCGATGTAATTAGAGCCAGGAAATAGGTGGTGGTACCGGCGCCCGGCTTCTGGAACCAGCGCTTGGTCCTTTAACATGAGGCTCCCAACCCAGCTCTTGAGAGCACCACAACCTCCGTCTCGGCAGCCGTCTTACGCCCCAACACCTCAGTCGCCCCAGGCCAAATCCCACACACAGTTCGCTATACCCACCACGCTGAATCCTCCAGCCACCTCACGCGCTCCCAAGTCAGTGGTCTGTCATTCCGCTACACCTACCGAAGTCTAGATGGGAGACCGCTAACCGCCCAGACAAGAACAGACCGACTGTAGTCTTGCCGCGGAAAAGCCTCCCTCCACTTATAACCCCCGTCGGCCCCTCACAATTCGATAGCCGAACCCTCCACTCCCGTTAACACAAGCACCAAGCACCAGACCCGTTACCCAAGAGCCGCCGTAGGTCCAGAGACAGGTGCCACTTGCTTGATGAGTGGTCACGAACGCCCCCGACTGGGAGCACAACGAGACGCCGCAGAATGTGCAGAGGATTCCACAAGCTAGCCTCAAGGTCAGGAAGAAGGAGCGAAGACGCTCCGAAGCAACCGTATTGACCCGAGCAGGAGAACATCATATCTCTGCGTGTTTGGGCGGCGTCAGATGCGCCACATCCTCAGCTGCCATGTCGCCACGCGCCGCAATGATCACAGCGCTTATTGCCTCTATCCAACTTGCTTCTGGCCTCAATGGAATTCGTTGATAAGATATGCGCACTGGGCCGCTGTGGAAGGACCGAGATGGATGGTCAAGCCGTTCAAGAATGGCGTCGGAGACACGGGCCGTATAGAAATAGAGTCCTAGTTTGTCTGTCGAATGGAGAGCTAGGAGATGAACCTTTGTTTCCTGCTAATCATCAGTATTAGACGACATGGAAAACCTCAAAGGGGCATACCATCAGGCTCCGTGAGACCTCGCCAGCGTTCTTGATCTCCTCCTGACCGGAAAGTCCAACTTTCGCCGTAGTCGCATGCTCGACAATCCCCGTAAATGTGGTTTTATGTCGGCGTGCTTGAGCCATAGCGATCAAAACAGCCGCGATATACGGGTCCTCTAGAGCATTCGTTGGTTGAAGACGGCGCTGCTGCTTTAGTAGTAAACGGTTGACTGGGAGACTCTTTTCTCCCTTACGCAGACGACCAACCGACATATTGCGGCGCGATTCCAATTCCTTGAGATCCAGGTAGACAAATGTAAGTGGATCTAAGCCGCCGGAGGAGGTTGAGAAGACACCGTCGGAGGGTAAGGTGGCCACAAGCTGTTGACCGAAGTAAAAAGGCACTTTAGAGCTAAAGAAATGATTCTATTAGCAGAAGTCGACAGAGACACCAGGATGCGCTAACCTGACACGGTAGATACCGTGGTGTTCGAAAGGCATTTCGATTCTGAAATGGACACTCTCAGACTGTTGCGTGACGCGACGGCCGACCCGATGCCACCCCCATTTCTTTAGGTAAGATTCGCCTTGAGCAGGAATCTCGTCCTCCAACCTTCCATTCACAATCTGGACTCAGAACCCACCACCCGGCCGGATATCCACGCCATGGTCAATACCAAAGATCGAGACGGCAGAATACACAAAGGTTGGGGGCCGGTCCTTTGGGGCCACGTTCCAATTGAACTTATTGCGTTACAGATTCCAGCTGCGTCGACAAGGACCGATGAGGCTCTCGAACGCACCTCGAGACAAAAACCAACCCTATCCTCCCTCACACTACAACTTCCGTCACCATGGGCAAACCGCACACTCACGCAGAGGAGAAGCAAGCTCCTCGGAGTACGCAGACACGAAAACGACGCGATCGCGAACCCCAGCCAAAACGAGCACGACTGTCCGAAACGACCCTGCAGCAGCCGACGCCCAAACCTCCGGAACGAGCCTCATTCCCTGAAGACCCCATCGCTCCGACCGACGCGATTTCCGAGTGGCTCGAATCTGTGGTAACAGACCGAGAGCGACGCTGCAGATCAGACAGCTACCTCCACGCATCAGACGACAGCCCCATTCCGAGAAAACTCACGAGATCAGCGTCACGGATGGCCGACACACGAGATGCCAAAGGATATGCCGGATCATTCGCGCCGCTGATCACACTATCAGACAACACCAGCGCCACCCCTGGCTCGGGTCGATCATCAAGAGCTCTCGTCGAAGATCCATGTTACCGGTCCCAGAACTTGGCCGCAAATCACGCCCACATGCGCCACCGCTACGAGCCATTCCCTGAACACGTCGCCAGCGTTGTGGATTACGCACGCAAGAAGCGTGATTCTCCTGGGCCGTCGCCTGACGATGTGTACCGAGATATGGTTTGGACGAACTTGAGATGAGAGGACTTGACGAACCAGCAGTTGAAGACCATTTCAGGAATAGAGTGTTCCCCAATCCCAACCCAGGGGAGGACCTGAGACGCAGCGACAGACAGCCAATGTGTAGGCATGCCGTTCCCAACGCCGGACCACAATTCAAAATCAGCAACCCAACCCCCGGCATGCTGTACGGATACAGTCGTCATCACGCGTTACCCAACCAGCAGACGCAACTTATCTCCATGGGGAGCGAAATAAATGGAACAACCAACACGCAGGAGTTGATGTACCCATTTCTCGTCGTCGAATTCAAGGGTAATGGCGGAGACCCCTAGGCAGCGACGAATCAATGCCTGGGAGGCTCCGCATCATGTGTCAACGTCGCCGAACGGTTGAATCGCAAATTAAGGGAAAGCAAGAGCAGCAAGACCAAACCAATTGACAGCACTGCATCCAGCATCGCCATGAACGGAACTGAGGCACGGCTCTACGTCTCGTGGAAGCACAACGACTTGGATTACTACATGCAGAAAGTCGACAGCTTTCTACTCCAGGAACCCCAGGATTACATCGAATTCCGCAAGCACGTCAAGAATATCATCGACTGGGGGAAGGACAAGCGTTTGAAGGAGATTCGAGAATCATTGGACACTCTTTTGGAAGAAGGCCGGAAGCGAGCCTCCAAAGCGGCGAAATCTCGCCCACCACCGACTAAGAGCGCAACCAGCAAGAGCAAAAAGCACAAACCCCCTCCATTGCGCAAAGGCTGCAGAAGCGGGCGCGATACCGAGCAAGCACGAAGCGAACAAGAAGACCCGTACTGACAATGGAGCGCATCAACAGACTACAAGACAATTGACTATGGGACAGTGGCACCGAGACAAATAGCAGAAGACCTGCGGGCAGGAGGACTCGAGAAATAGTTAGTTGCAGCGAGTTTTCCTCGCTGCTCACACCAGTCTTTACTTGACCACAAGGTGAAGAGGCACCTAACCTTAGGCCACCCTTATTGCCCAGTGCACCTGACTTTCTGCCAACAGAAACCCTTCACCAACAGGCCCTTGCCCTAAGTAAGAGTCTGGGCGTAACAGTCCTATTGTGAATCCGATCTCGTGGCTTGCCGTAATTTCGCGACCGTGGTCACGTGCTTGCAACGCTGACATGGCTTGGCAGGTTGTAACAGGTTTCATGGTCGATGTCCCAGTGACCGTTTGTCTTAACGTCCGGACGGCTATACGCTGTCACATCTTGAGCAGAGCCTCAGTAGTCGTCGTCGTCCTCCTCCTCCTCCTCCTCCTCGAGCCAGGAGATCGTGCCATCGGAATGCTTGTGGTAAAAGCGTCCGCTCTTTTTGTCCTTCGTCCAGTAGCTCCTGCACTTGCTATGATGGGAAGAACCAACAATCGAGCTAGTTGGTGATGCCCGTGCACCGCACCCATTGGGCTTGGCGGCTATTGGTTGGAGACACGCTCAAAGGGTCCCCGCACATCCCAGGACGCGTTCTGGTGCAATTATTCCCGGCACGCTCACCAACCGGCCACATCCCCCGGACACTTCCCACCCGGCTTCGATTTACAACCGGCGCCCATGGCGAGACAGCAGAATCGAAAGAGGCCGCGCGCGGACGATCTCCCGCAAGAACACCGCCCCGGCAAGAAGATCAGATCAGAAGATGGCCTCAAGAAATCTTCCAACTTTTCACCAGAGTTCTGGGACAACCTGTCCAAAGTCTTGCTCACCCCTCGTGCATTGCGAGAACTCGACCGGCGGAACAACGCTCAACCTATTACAAAGCCCCCGTCACCCGCAGTGTACATAAAGGATCTTGCCCGGTTTGCAAGGTGTGGTGGTCCAGATCTTCGCCATCTCCGAGGGGTATGATTGCCTGGCGTTTAAGTTGATCATTAACTAACCGTCTTTAGTGCCCTGAACCGAAAAACGTCGGATCCCAAACGGCTTCCAGCAGCTCCTCCTCTCGACGTACAATGTCTACAAAGGCAGCAGCAAGAGCGGGCAAGGGCGGAAAGGCATCCGCATATGGCGCCGAGTTCGAAACGCATCTTACCGACCATAGTATATATCCTGAAGGATATGAATATCCAGAGGGCCGTTCAACTCCTGAGCCCGACAACCTTGTTCATCGAGATCTTTTCGCTGCAAGAGCTTCTCTTTCACCGTCCTGTTTTTCCGCGTCGAAATTCCAGGACTTTAAGCGGAAGGACGCGCGAGCCACCTTCGAGAACGATGTCATGACCACCGTCGTTCCCATCATCTGTGGAGATGCCGACATTCCCAGCAAGCAGAACGTTCTCTTCACCGAGCTCGCACCTGTCACATCTACCTACAAGGACGTGGTCAGGCCCAAGCCAGACTTGTTCGATGGAGCCCATATCAGAGACCTCGATGGGAAGGTCAGGGATCGCAAGGGAGATATATATCCTCTAACCATCCCCACAAAGCATGCAAGTGTTCCAGTAGTGCCGAACTTCTTCCTTGAGGTCAAGGCACCACATGGAACTGCAGATGTATTAAAGCGACAGGCATGCTACAACGGAACATATGGGGCTCGTGCCATGCATGCTCTACAGAACTACGGCAAAGAGGAGCCTACTTATGACGGTGATGCCTATACCTATAGCTCGACCTATTTCGCTGGTGCGCTCAAGCTGTACGCCCACCACGTCACTGCGCCGACCGACCCGGAAGGACGGCCTGAGTACCATATGACCCAGGTTAGAGCCTATTCTCTGACAAGCGACCTTGAGACTTGCGTTGCCGGCATCGGGGCTTTCAGAAACGCGAGGGATTTAGCAAAGCGCCACCGCGACACGTTTATCCAGGAGGTAAATGCAAGGGCACGTCGGTCTGCTGTCCTACAGGTCAACGAACCAAGTCAGGCATCCCCATCGATTGACGTCGTCGAAACGTCCATGAGCTTCGCAGCAAGCTCCACCTCGAGCTCCAGCCCACAAAGCCAGGCTCATCCCAAGCGAAGGGCACCGCGCACCCCGCCTCAGCCACACAAGGAGCGGAATTTGGTCAAGAGACGGACGCAACACAGCGCGCCTCGACGATCGGCAAGCTCTGCTGCGAGCCCCAACATCTGAGGCACTGGCTGCAGAGCAGCCCGCGGCAGTTGAAGGGCATTAGTATCATCTGAACGAGGATGGGTCTTGCAGATGGGAAGGTGAGACCGAGTGTAATTAGCGCCCATGCCGGCAGGAGACAGCGCAAGGGACCCCTGATGATAGATTAGATTAGGTCTTTCGTAGGTTATCGCGAAGGTCTCGCACTTGCCCCACTCGCTCCGACGGCAGGGCAGCCGATTGGTTCATGCGGGGAAACTGCCCCTGTGACATCACCGCGCAACGGCTATTGGCGGCTTCGTGCAGGAGCTATCAGTCGCGGCAGGCACCGCCCGTTGAGCTGGGACAGTCATCTCCCTCCGTGTCACCGCCAACCTCCTTTGTCCGTTCAAGTTTGGAGCCCTGCATTGTCTAGATACCCTCTGTTTTATTCTCAGCGCCATCAGCGTTCTGTCGTTACTGTTTCCGACGAATCCCCGTGCCCCTCAGCCCACCCCTGTCGATTGCCCCGCCACGATGACAACCCGCTACCGCGTTGAATGTAGGCATTGCCCGGATTGCTGGCGGTTGCAAAGCTGACCAGGGTGTAGATGCCCTCAAGACCCATCGGAGGGATCAATTCATAGGTACGTTCATCGGGGCGGCGCTCCGGCTGCGTCGGCGTGGTCGCAACGGCCCGGACCGAACCCGGATTACTCACCGCCAGTCAGCCACCACCACACACGAGGGCTCAGAAGAGAGGACTTGACATAGAGACAGACTAGCTAACACGACGCAGAATGGATCAAGGGTCTTCTTGCTGTTCCTTTCGTGCTCTACTCGCAGCCCCAAGGCGTCTTTGAGGGCCAGGGAATCCATGGGTCTCCCCAGACGCGCGACGAAGCCCACCGCCGATACAGCGAGATCCTCCGCGATGTCGAGCTCATGATTGACGACCACAGTGCGTTGCCCAGATCCCCGAGCCCTTGTAGCTGCTAATTCCCCCAGTCGCAATCCAGAATGACCCCGAGAACCCGTTCCCCTCAAAGCTCAAGCTCCTCGTACCCCCGATTGGGCCCTTCTTCACTCGACTCCCGCTCGAAGCGGCATTCAAGTTCCAAGACCGAAAGCGATACATCTCATCGCGGCGCTTCGTGTCGCCATCGTTCAACGATGTCCGTCTGATTCTCAACTCGGCGCAGATCATGGCCGTCACGACGTACGGGACTCTCCAGCTCGCCACGTTTGATGGAGACGTCACGCTGTACGGCGATGGCGAAAGCCTCGAGCCGAACAGCCCGGTGATCCCGCGGTTGATGGACCTGCTGCGGAAGAACGTCAAGATTGGCATCGTCACGGCTGCGGGATACACGACCGCCGACCGATACCACGGACGTCTGCACGGGCTCCTGGATGCCATTGCCAACAGCGCCGAACTCACGCCGTCCCAGAAACAGAACCTGGTTGTTATGGGCGGCGAGGCAAACTATCTCTTCGAGTTCTCAGCCGATTCGCCCCACCTTCTTGCTCCTGTGCCGCGCTCGCGCTGGTTGACGCCCGAAATGGCGAACTGGGACGAGCGGGACATTGCGGAGCTGCTCGATGTCGCTGAAGCCGCTTTACTGGACTGCATCAAGTCTCTCAACCTACCTGCTACACTGATGCGCAAGGACAGGGCTGTCGGCATCATCCCCATCACGCCGGACATCCGGATCCCCAGAGAGAGCTTGGAGGAGACGGTCCTCGTTGTGCAGAAGATCTTGGAGCTGAGCTCGGCCGGACGGAGCAGACGGGTGCCATTCTGCGCCTTCAACGGAGGGAGGGACGTCTTTGTCGACATCGGAGACAAATCGTGGGGCGTGACAGTGTGTCAGAGGTGGTTTGGAGCCAACGCGCCAGGCGGGATCATCAAGGGGGAGAACACCCTGCATGTGGGTGACCAGTTCCTCAGTGCCGGTGCAAACGACTTCCGGGCAAGGAGCGTGGGAACGACGGCATGGATCGCCAGCCCGGCGGAAACAGTGGAGTTGCTGGATGAACTGGCCGAGTTGATGGGCAAGAAGATGTCTTGATTTGCGAAAGGGGATGGAATGCAGTTGACGACACGGATATATGAATGCAGATTGGATAGCGTAATGAATCACGGCGATTTTTCGGTTTCAAGTCTCGTTCCGGGAGGCCTGGAGGGAGCAATGTAGCTCGGTGTCATTTGCCGGTCGCGTGATGACAGGGAGCTGGGCGGTTGACAAGACACAGGTGGCGTTGGCGGCACTCGGGGGTTACTGTGGAGGACAGAAGTGATGGAGAAAACCGGGCGAGCAACCGGTGTACTTCTCCAAGCCATGCAGGAGAATTTAAGGCTGAAGGATAAACTCAAGAACGAGGACCAAGAGGATCCGATCGCAATCCTAAGAAGAATGTTATCGATCAAATCGGTTGTATCGACGTTCGTCTTCATTCGCCCAACGCCAACAAGCAGCGATCGGGAAAATCTTGCCCTTTCAGGCAATCGGCACGGATCTGTCGATGAAGCAAGCCGGCGACAATGGCGTGCACAATGCAGAGTCAAAATACCCACCCGGCGGACAACTCGTGAGGAACTTGGTTGTCCGGCAGCCAATACGGTCAACGACAAAGCCGCCGGTGAACAGCACGGGCACCAATCGAGCAGCCGGCAAAGAAGTCGGCCCCTGACAAGACAGCCGACGGCAAGCACGGTGAACTCGCGACAAGCCCTATATGCCTCTTCCAATCTTCGGCTTGATCATCTCCCATGCCAGAGTCCCTTCTCAAGCACAGGACCATGCTCTTGTAGTCCATGGCGAGGAGCTGCAAGATGCGGTGAAACATCATATTGATTGATCCCCTGGACTCCTCGGGAGATTCGCGCTTATCGCGAACGTTGGCTGCATCGCCCTCGATGATACCCTCGTCGTCGTCGGGGGGGAGGGTCGGGAGTATCTTTAGAAACTCCATGGTGAGATCGGCAACTACACCCTCCATGAACTCGTTGTATCGCACATCTTCGGTTCTTATGCCTCTTCCAATCTCGGCTTGATCATCTCCCATGCCAGAGGAATGAAGTGAAGATCTGACTCTCCGTCTCTCCTCAGCAACGGCTGTATCTGCTGCACTGTCGATTCTGAAGACCGCACTGTGAGCTGCGAAACCACCCGTGGCTCAGGCCGAGATAGCTACACTGTTGATTCTGATGTCCTGGTTGATGCAGCTACACTGTCGATTCTGAATACCATCCTGGTAGAAGCTCCCAGCACGCATGCTGTGCTTCTCTCATCCCATGCCGGTCCGGAATGCTGCTTTCCCCTCCAAGAGGATGGACCGGCGCAAGAACGGCGGCCTTGGGCATCCGGCTCCAAAAAAACCAGATGACGCCTGGGCAACACCGAAACCACGCCCAAGACGCATCCTGTCTCTTCACTTTACCTCTCAACCAACAAAGACCCAACAGAGCCGCAATGGCTGACAAGAAAAGCAAGATCAGCTGCTTGTCTTGCAGCAAGACCTTTGAAAACCAAAGCTCCCTCGTCCGCCACACGAACTCAAAGCACCCTGGCCTCGATTTCAACGCCAAGGTGGAAGCCTGTATGTATGTTTAGCCTCTGCCCCGATCATCACCCCTTCCCCAGCTGTCCCCGACACGTCCTCTACGATGTCTTCTAACCTCTTAGTTACTCTATCCTCTGCCCTTATCTCATCCGCCCTCGGCCCTCCTGCGTCTCTTCTCGCCGCTTTCAATCAACCGCAAACCACTGTGCTGACAACTCTGCAGGCTGGGATCCCTGGCTGCCCTTTTACGCACGCCAGAAACGACTACGTCCACAAGCACATCAGCGATGACCACCGGACGGCCATCCTCGATGCGCTGCGCTTTCAGAGTCAGTCGTGTGCAAGAAGCCAGGCTAACGCTCTCTCAGTGCTGCACCGTGGCTGCGTTGCTGTCCCGCAGGCTCAAGACCGCCTTGAATAGGATCAAAAGCCTCTGCTGCGCTCTCTCTCCCAGGCTCGGGATTTCGCTCAGCAGTCCCAGGCCCCCCTTTGAGCATTTCCAGGCCCCCGCTCAGCAAGCCCAGGCACCCGCTCGGCAGCAACCCGAGTTCGACAACGGCAGCGGCATCAACGACGGCAGTATCGGTGGCAACTATGGCGCTAGCTACCATGCCAGCGAGCAGCACCAGGGAGGGGCTCGACCTGCGTCTTCTTGGCCCGCGGCTCTTTGGCGATGACGGCAGCCAGCAGCAGTAAGCAGCGTCCCGAGGGACATTGTCGCACCTCGACAAGGTTGGGAGGTTGGAGAACACGACCCTAGAACAAGGAGAGAGTAAAGGAGACGGCTTGCTTAGAGTAAACGGGCTCAAGGAATAGACGCTCTCTGGAACGCGGTACCCCTGGTGATGTAGTGCCATCCGCATTTTCCCCTCCCCGATCAGCAGTCAAACTCTGGAATCGCTGCCCGATACCTCTTGCTTGCCCCCCATGAAACACGTCCCGAACTATCGTCAAGGTCAACACCCGATCCCACCCTTGCGTCGCGCGCTGTAAGCATCACGTCACCATCAGAAGGAACCTACCCCACTGGGACTAGGGAAAACCAGATGCCTTCCTCAACCACCAAGACCCCACGGCAGGCGCGACCAACCTCGTGGTGCTGCCCGCTTCTGCAGATGGGCCACTAAGTCTTAAGTCGATCAGGCTCGTCTGACAGCTTTACCACTCCGTAGTTCGAAACATTAGTTCCCTGAGCGTCATACTTCACCTCCTCGCGCTTCGACGCATCTTCAACCCGGTGTGCATCGCCCCCCACTGTCACCAAGCAGCAACCTCACATCCCAATGCTGAACAGAGCACTCAGTAGCATGTTCCTATGTATAATCAGGGGTATTCCATTACAACGCCAACTGAATGACAGCCCCTTTTGATCGTCCTGTATAATATTGCAGATCCTGTTGCCTTCCTGTCCCGACAAAAGGAATCGTGGGTATCCTCCATGGCCTCTCCAGTCTATCTCATCGGTCTGTAATTTCTAATAGAGTGACAAAGAAACTCGCAGCGACAGCAAGGGTATAAATATGTACGAGAAGATGAAATCACAAGCGTAGGTGTCACCGGAATGTGCCAAACGGTGCCCCAAAGTTCATGCCGCCCTTGAGCTTCAACGGAATGTCCAGCTCGTCGCCGCTCTTGGGGCTGCCGCGAGACTTTTCGGTGCCGGAATCACTGCCAGCGCTGACGGCGCCGTCCTGCTGCCCCTCGAGTTGCTTCGCCTCAGGCTGTAGATCGGACTCCTCCGCTTTCGTCGTAGTCTCGCCCTCGTCCAGATCCTTCAACACCGCGGGAAGAGCTGTTTGGTCGTCTCGTACAACCTCCTCGAGCTTGTCGGACAGCCGGCGGAAAAAGATTTCGTCGTGGGCGGGCATGTTCCTCACCATCAACGGGCCTTTGAGCGGACGGTCCTCAGTTTCAAACTGCGGCTCGGGCTCGTTGTGGTAGTCCGAGAGGGGGTCTAGGATGTCTGCTGCCTCCTCGCCAATTGTGGGCAACCCCTGGCTCGAAACGCCGTCGGCCTGTAACATCGTGGGTGTGCTCTCTCCACTGCTGACGACGGTGTGCGTGGCCGACGATGAAACGGTCGGTAGCAGCGACAGGGAATGGCTCGGCGTGTGGCCGGCGTGCATGGTGAGCCGGGCCGACTCCTCGGCGGCCAAGACTTGCAGGGTCTGCTCCTTGGAACCCTGTGACGCGACCCGGGGTCGGTTAGAGCCGCTGGGCGGGGATGATGTCCTGCTGGACGAGCGGGAGCCGTTGGGCGAGGGTGTATCGGTGAACGTGGGCTTTTGAATCGTGTTGGCCTTGATCGGGATTCCCTCGAGCTCGGGATGGATCTCCTGGACGTCGACAATGGGCACCGGGCCCACTTCGGCCTCGGGAACCGCAGCCAGCTCTGCGGTGCCCGTCCTGAACGGCAGGGGATCAAGCCCTAGGAGGGCACGACCGGTGAGTCCCTCAGGCTGCATTTGTGGCAAGGAGGTGGCGTATCTGACAGCCGTTGCCCGCTGTCCGCTGCCTTGCGACGACATGGAGCTCCGCATGCTCTCGGGTGACGCTTCCCAGGGACCACCACCCCGCAGGGCGTGCGACTGGGCATACACCGTCTTGTTGGAGGCGCCGCTGCCGTCTCGCGACCGCCCAAGTGTCCCGCCCATCGAGATGACGCGTTGCTGCAGCCGCTCAATCTCGCGCAGCAACACCGCCTTTTCGGCCTCCCACTCGACCCGCTCCTCCTCCATCAGCGCGCGCTCCTCCTTGTACACCTCCTCGGCGCGCTCGCGGTTGGCCTCCATGTACTTGCGCTCGGCCTCCCACGCCTCCCGGATGCGGCCGTTCTGCTGGACCAAGCGGCGGATCATCTGTGCATGCGAGGGTGTGCTGGATGCGTCTGCCGAGATTGTCCGGGAAGGGGAGATAGAAGATGTCCCGGCTCCACTCGGCGCCCCACTGACTAGTGCGCTCGGCGCTGGCTGCATCACGTCCAAGCCGGGGACCGTTCTTGGCGTCGTCGCCGTGTTTGTCCGAGGCCTGTTTCTGCCCGCGTTGGTATCGCGGTGGGTCGGTGGGAGGCTCGCCGACCTAAGCTGCGACCCATCCCTACCAGCCGGAACAAGGTGCGGCGAGAGGAACTGGGGAAGCGCCGGACCGCGGGCACCTGGCGAGAGGGGTGAATAGACGTGGCTCCGGGCCGTCCTGGATGGCATCTGGCTTGCAGAGGACACCTGGGACTTGAGGGCCACTTGGTCGGGATAGCCCGCCATGCCGCGGGGGAGAGTCAGCGGGGATATGACGGAGGAGTCGCTGGCCATGGCGCCGGTGGGCCAGAAAGACTCGGAGGGCAGTTTGGTCATTGCGGCGGTCGTCTGAAGGGATGATAGGTGGGGTTGGCTGAGGTTGATGAGGGTGTCGACGCCACTTTATGCTGGCGGCGTCACGAAGTCGTAGGCTCGGGTTATGTCATTCCAGGTCAGGTCGTCTGTTTGCGGCCAGTTATTTCGGGAAACCGTTTGGATCGTTGGGTCGTCTGCGACAACGGTTCGGAGGCGGCGTGGATGGGTGTAGTGGGGGTTGGCATCGAGGGACGGTCTCGAGGCTGGTCGGGGACGGCGCGAACCTTGGACTTCGTTGTAGGCACGTCGCAGGAAGGCACAATCAGGTCAGTGATGATGTTGTTGAACGGCTGGCAGGGTGCGGCACATTGCGGTTTTTTGAACGAGGCAGCCAGCTCTGGCGACCGTCCCTGCATTTGCATGGATGGTCTGTGCCCGTGCCTTGCTGGCATCCCGAACAGCGGGATGGGAAAGTTGCGTCCTTGGCCGCTGTGACGAAACACGCGACCAGCGAAAATGGCAAATTGGGCAAAACGGGGCGTGAAAACTGGGGCGCCAGCGGCTCGTTTCCCTTTCAGGCCGAAAGTCGTTTGCGCCTAGCGCTCCCCACGGTTGGCGCGACACTTTGCATCATCCATTGCCCGTCGCTGGTCAACTGTTCAACGTCCCCTAGCTTGTTTACAAACGTCGAGGGTCGGCCGAGACGGCTTCAGAGTTAATTCCTCGTGTCATTTTGCCTTCAGATGACTGGACCCTTGGGCAGGCAAGTCCTTGGCAAAATAAACGACACACACAGAAAAGTCGAAGGGATATTCATCCATCGGAAAGTGAATCCAAGATTCCAATGCATCACTCAATATTTCAATGACTAAAACTCTATTGAAAAGGCTTTGGGCTTTTTCGCTGGCGCCTGCAGGGATTTTTAATACCTGTCCGGGCCGCTTGAAGGGGCATCATCTGGATTCAGTGTGCCGATTATTTTGTCACCAACTTGGCAAGCACCCCCGACTCATGCTGGGCTCAACATCAGATGGCCGGCAGGGATCTGCTAGGTTACAGGGGTTGCCGGTGTGCTGGCAATGCAATCCCTGACCGCGACAGGGACTCCCGCCGGTTCAAACCCTCCGGCAACTCGCCAGATTGCTACCCATCATTGCGACCCGGTGCCTGAAGTCGTCCGATTTGAAGCAGCACCCAATCTACGGTCCAAACAAGCGTCTAACAGTCCTCTCAACCGAGGTTTGACGGGCGCCCGAGGGAACAAGCATCTCGGGGAACGGCCCGACACCAGCGGCCAACACCTGGTTGGGTCGATAAGGTGCCGTCCGATCGATCTGATTGGCGCCAACCAGGGCCCATGTCTCCGTTTGCTCCATCGCCTTTTGGACAGTTGAGCGGTGGCCAACGTGTCTTCACCGACAAAGGGGGGTAAACATCACGAGAGCAGTGAGCGAGCACAGAGCGGAGAAAAAGCCAATCAACATGAGCCAGCCTCCTGAGGTCGTCAACATCCTTCGTCCCAGACCGGAAAGCCGCGTCTGCCACTGGACGCTATCCCCGAACCGCACGTCCAGGGTCTTGGACCCTTGTTGGGTGTGATGCTGGGGAAAGGCTGGCTTGGCAAAGGAACCCCGGGTTCCACTTGCCGGCGCACACCTCGGCTGGGAATCCAACTGTCTTGGCCATCGTCGCAGTGAACTTTGCGTGAAGCTGAAGATTCGCGGTTCATTGAGAAGGCAAGGCAGGTTAGCGTGCCGGAATTGGCACGATGATGCAGAGAGACAGATCCCGGCCAGATTCCTGTCCTATCTTTGCCACCTCCCAGCCATGTTGAGTGAAACACGAATTCCAGGCCTCCGACGACTGATAAGCATGTGTTTGACCAAAACCGGCGAGTTGGTGATAAAAAGCCGTACACTGAATCCGCTGACGATGACGAGCAGACCTTCTCAACACGGCGGAGAAAAGAATTCTCCAGGTTTCTGAGATCACATTTGACGCCGTTGAGATGTCAAGCGAGCCCCTTCCAGATGAATCTCCTTGCCGATGCCTTTTTATGTGGCCTTTTGTCAGTAATTTAGCAAATATGCGTCAGTTGAATACCCTGGCTGGGCTGGTAGAGTCGGCATGGCAGCGACGATGAACGGTTAGGCGGCAGACAGGTGAATAACCTCCCCAGCCTTTCGGTATCCATACCTTGGGACAAGCTCCCCACTTCGATAGTGGTGCGTCAGCCGTGTCTCAGCAGATTCAGACGGTGGAATCCATGCGGCGCACGTCGTGGGTAGAACGAACCTGTGTGCTTGCTTCTCGTCCGTTGTCCCCCAAGACGCAACAGGATACCGAAACAGGGTGTCGAAAGGAGCAACGGTTGCTCAGAAGTCCCGCTGCCGTCTCAGGCACTTGCCTGGTGGGTTGGTGATGTCAGAGGTGAGCACCTGCCTCTCGTCACATCAGATGCCGCCATCCAGAAGCGCAAGACAGCGCTGGCCAGTCCAGACATGTTTCCAGCTTGGTGGCTGTGGATGCTGACTTGCCTGGTAGAGTGCCACCTCCTGTCCGGACCATGCCCTTGGGCCGGTGTTGGAGGCAAGTCTCTGGGTCAAGAGTCGTGTAAGTCGCCGGCGCCGAACTCCGAAGGCTGAGTGTTACATCTGGTGAAAATGGCATTTCGAGCATGCGTGCTTGTTGGTGGCGACCCTTTCTCTGTTTACCCCAGGGATAGGCGTGGCAGGGGTAAGTAAACAAACCCCTATCTCGGTCATACAACCGCAACGTGCCCACACACCCCAAAGCGGCCCCGTACCTCGGCTTTCATCGCTGTCCACGATCGCCCGAAGAAGGATAGCCTGGGACGACCTCGGAAGCTTATGACGATCCCAACAGCATGACCGCTTATGCAGGGCCTTTGTCCCACGGGGTCGGCAACCCCGTACCTGTCGGCGGCCCGGGAAAATGCTCGTCGGCACGATGATCGGCAGCACCACACCCGTCACAGCGTCCCGTGACAGTCGCCTCGGTTCCGAAGATGCAAAGAAGCTTCCATGCATTGAGCTATGCTAGCTTGAGCTCTACAACACTAGCGACGAGATGTTGCCCGACAGGAGGCATGCAGGGCGCTTACGTTCCTGGGAAGGTGACACACAAAGCTACTGTGGCCGGTTACCATCAACGTGTCTTGATGATTGGCGCAGAATATCGGGCTGTCAGTCTGTGCAGTGGGTGGACTCTGTGCAACACGTCGTCATTCGCAACCACCGTGGTCCCGCGATGCCCAAGGCGGCACTGAGGTTGCGACTGGGTTGCGACTGGGTTTGACGATCAGGGCTACCAGGAATCGACGGCCAGGGCAGAGCCACCAACCAGTTGCTCACCAACACCGTTGCCCCATTGAGTCAGGAGGGTTGTTGTCCCATGCCCCGGAGACGTCGTCGGGGCGGCCTCAGAGCAAGCGATTGTCCGATTTCTAGCTACAAGGACAGCCACGGCGACTTGGTAGCAATCATCTCCTGTCCATGATCCCTGGAGCAACCTTTATACGGCCCTACCCTCTGAGAACGCTCCTACGGGTCGCTCCCGTTCTCATCGGGACTTCCCAGGAGCCTCCTGAGAAGCACAAGCTCATCGATTGGTGGCTGAACAAGCTTGTGCTTCTCCCCAATTTGACGACGTGACGGCGTCAGAGCAAGGGATAACGCCTGAAGGTTCCGTGACAACCCTCCTTTGGCAACAGGGAGTGATCCAGCCACCCAACTGGCTGTGAAAAATTTGATTTGGCCGGAGGGCTCGAGTCTGAGTCCGTTAGTCGCGCTCTCCACGGCAGAGACGAACTTGATAGGGCTTAGATGTTACCCCATTCGGCGACTTCGCGGTGGAAAGGTGGTAGCCTTGATAGGCTATACGGCTGGGTAAGGAAGAGCTCGAGGAAGATGAACCAGAGGGACATTCAGATACGGTATTTGCCGTGAGCAAAACCACCGCCCCAACCACAATCAAGAACCACCTACACCACAGGCTTGTCATCAGCAATCATGCAACCACGACTAGGGCCTCGGAACGTGTCTGTGCTTCTCAATCGAATTCAGGACACGCCACCGCCGAAATCCAGCAACGGCGGTTGCCGGGACCAGACCTGGGTCGTCTACTGGGCCGCAATACGGATGCCTGTGAGTGAACCCCAGTGGTTACGAGATGGAGGCAACAGCACGAAGAGCAAGGCCGGTTGTCATCACCAAAACCATCGAACAACAAGGACAGGAAGCCTCACGGAACAGGGGAAGGCAAGCACGACCGGCATCAATCCCAACACATCCCCTTCTCCTCTCGTTGCCCATTCCAAAAAGGGACCGATGACCATATCTGCCTTGCAGGTTCTCAGGGGGGTGCCCCGTGTCAGGACTGCCGAGGAAATGCTTCCGCAGCAGACGCTGGACACGACAGACGCCACTTGCCAGACACGCCAACTCATGCTGAGAACACCCACGTACCACCGCACCGTGTTGCTTCCGCTCAACAAAAACCGTGCCTTGCCCATGATCACTTGACTCCAATTGCACCGTGTAACCTCCCACAAAGCGGCTAGATCCTGCACCCCGACTCTTCTAGAGTCTTTCTTTTCGCCTTCTCCAGCACGACGGCTCAACGTAGCACCAACAAGTCCCGTCGGCAGCGGCGCCTCAGCTGAACCAGAAGTGTCGGAACAAGACCTCCATCCTCCCGACACCGGCGAAAACTAGCCTCCGCCCTAGCGGGAGAGGGCCTGCTGGCGGCTGGAAAACACGGCACTCGGGAATAAGCCCGCAGCGGAACCCAGCACCGCTCCGGAATCCCTGCCAAGGACCGAGCAAATGGCCATGCTCTGCCACAGCCACAGCTCCTTTGAAGGCCGGCCGGAGGGCACATTACGTGTAACGCCCGGCGGACCCACTGGATTTGCTGGCCTGCGAATTGTTGGCTGCCACACGGACTGCCCGCGACAGCGTGTTAGCCCTACGGGTTCCGGCGATGTTCCGCAGTTGAGCAAACCAAGATTGGCCGGCAAGAACGTGGCTTTTGGTATCTTATCACGAACGCAAATAACTTTTTGTAAGCGGGGTGGTCTGGTCGATGGCGTAACTTGACTTTGCCAAGGTGCCAAGGCAGCAAGGACGCCTGCTACGATCGTCCCTGAGACCGAGTTGCGCTGGCAGTGCGTTTGCTGCAGGCACTACTGCGCACGTCTGCGAGAATCAGAACGAGACAGGCATTCTGTGCTGAAGCCAACAGTCCTAGAGCCGCCTGGTTGAAACGACGCAAGAAACAACACAGGGCTGCGAAGTAGCGGGACTTGGCCCATCCAGGCGCTTTGTTGGATCGCAGCTGAACAGAGTTTGAATGTCGCAGTACAAATGCGGCATTTTCCCATGTCACGATATGCGGGGCTGGCTGGAATCCTGATAAGCCTTGCTTTCGACACCCCAGAGGTCAGAATGCGGCACCACGTCCGGATCATGCCAGTATAAAGTTGGTTTTTGGACCCGTTCTGGCCTTGTCCCGTGGCCTGCTGTCCGAGGTGCTCTCTCGATGCCTGCCGTGACGCCTGGTCCCCCGTCCCGCAGCAATGGGTGCTCGAAGATGCCAAGTCTGCATCAGCAGCCGGCTCAAACCAGCAGCCAGTCACGAGAGTGGCTTGACGGTGACCAGTCGATGTCGAGCATCGTGGGCTTTGCAGCTGCAGCCGGCACGACGGGTGCTCTCATTCGCAAACATGTCCGAGGGATGCCAATAATTGCACGGATGGATGCATCGCAGAACCTTCACCGGCCGCCTGCTGCCGACAACGGGTGATGGCGGGCACGTACACCGCTCTTGCCCGAGGCAGGATGAGGCTCCGGTCTTCTCTCCTGTGCCGTCTCATGCGCAGCTGGACGGCGGTGCTCGTCACATCTGGAGTCTCATTGGCGCTCGATCCGGCCATGTTGGTCATTGCTGTTGCCGGAGGCGAGCGGGGAAACAAGCAATGTGGCACTCTCGGCACTTTGAGAGGGTGCGTGACAGAGCTGGCAGCAGGCACTTGATCGTAGTTTCATCAGATGTTGCAGCTGGATCGAGTGAATCGACTCAAGCCGAGACAGACAAGACGAGTGCCCAGACGGGAGATCGCACTGCCAAGACGGGTTAAACCCCTGGGCGCTGCTGTCCATCTTCTGCTGCGCGATTGGCGGACGCCACGGCTACCAAGCAGGAGAGAACAGAACAGACTCCTGCGTGGTGCAGCAAAATGTTCGAGTCCAAGACTCCTCGAGGCCTCGTCGCGCCGCAGTCGGCCTCCAGCCTACGGGAAATGACCAAAGGCATTGCTGATGCTGCAGATCGATGCAGCTCGATCCCAAGCGAGCCATTCAACGGGGCGCGCATCAAGACAAGCGTGGGGGGCGGCAGCGAACCGTCGCAGGCTCTGTGGAACGGGTCAGGAGAGCGACGACTTGGTCGACGGCGGCATGCCACTTTGGAGCCTGCCGGATTAGCGGCCTGTTTCGAGAGCGGGTCTGGACACGACCCGAGCATTCGCGAGCACGGTGCTCTTTGCATCATGCAGACGGCCGGAAAATGAATCCCCGGCAGGGCTCTGCGATAAGAACAAAAGGTGAAGGATGCGCTGCGGTGGGACGTGGAAGCGGTCGCGACACCTGGAGCGCAGTGCCCATGCTCTTGGCAACGGCTGCCGACCGAGTGCCTTACATACCAAGAAACGCCATCAGCGCGTCAACCGGGGCATGATTGTCATGTGGGTTCAGAGGCTCAGCGTGTCTCTTCCTCTCAACGGCATCGCGATTCGAGAGCAGCAAGGGCAGCCTGTGGTATCCTGGTTCTGGGGACGCTGCGGGGCAGGGCTCACGGGCAGCCAGTTGAGAGCCATTCTGAAAATAAAGTCATCTCGTGACGGAGGCCACGTCGGAACACAAGGTAGCCGGCAGAGCCATTTGGCCAGTCAACCCTCGGCAAGCATCTCCAACGGCCTGGCGGCTGAAGCTCGTGTGCCTGCGACCGAGCGGTTACGTTTGTGGGTGACACCCCAGAAGCCGTGATGAAGGGCCCTCCCCCGCTTGAGACATGACAATGGCACCCGGGGCAGCTTCGATGATCTCCATCGGTGGCTCATGATGCAATGTCTTGCTGAGCACGTGGTGGAATGAAAGACTTGTGGTCTCCACTAACAAAATGTTGCAGTTCTACTAACAGAGACTGAAGGGGTGCACCACCTTTGCTTCGCAGTGATCTCTGATTGGCGGCGTGTTAGTGCGCTCTTTAACGGCTGTTAGTGGGAACCACAAGCCTTTCCCTCCAGCACGTGCTGAGCTGGGTGACTGGCAGCCGGCAGGAATCAAAAGCGACAATCACTTCCCCACCTTTTGCGATCGCAACAAAGCGATGACGCAGGGTGCACGCGGCGGTTGCCCTAACCGGGCAGGGATTGGCCTGGGGGTGCCCATATCTCTCAGCTGAGCTGACCGAGTCCAAACTAGCTTTTGATCCAGCGCGGTTTTGTTTCAACATCAACCTACTTGTAAAGACAGCATCTGTTCAGGTTGAGCGACAGTGATAACGATAAGCGTGGCTTGTGGCTGTGGCTGATCGGTGGTCGGCGATTCAGCAGCCGCCATTGGCGCTCTGGAGCCGCTGGGTGGGGTAGTTGAGTCGGGGCATCGGCACGGCGGCGATGGCGACAACCCACGAGGTGCCGAACTTGTTTTCTCTGGCGATGCATGGTTTCGCCGCCAAGAGGTTGATCTTCCACAAATCTGCTGTCTCTGCTTTGCTGTCGTCGCACACAGCGTTGGTTTTGCCAACCTATGATCAAGAGCGTTGCGCGGGAGCCGACACGGCTTTGATATTGCGACATATTTCTGGGCAGGCTTGGTAATTCCTGGGGCGGCTTGGCGGCGAGCACGACAGGCCCGGGTCTCAAAGCAGCAGCGACAGAACGGCCGAGAGGACTAGGCTCAATCGACTGCAGCAGCAATACTGCTAAATCCCAAAGATGGCCGTGGATGACCTCGTCGACTTGGCTGCTGACGATCAACAGCCTTCTAGAAACAAAAGTGCTGAGACGCCCACCTGCCGTGTGCGGTTGTGGTGGCCAATCAAGCGCCGAGACTTGCTGATAGTCGGTCGCGAGCTCGGCCCTTGGCCATTGTGGGGGGTACGACGCCATCCCACATCCAGGTTCCGCAGCGCGCAATGCCTGCCGTAACGTGCCATTGCAAAGTACAGAGTACGGCGACGACTTTGCGGCGGAGACGGGGCTGGTTTGGCCTGGGACGAACGCAGAGCTGACATCTGACAGGACCTTCCGTACTCAGCAGGCCGCCGTGCTGGGGAAAAAGAGTGCGAACGTGCGGCCACATCAAGGACTGAGGGGAGAAACTCTGTCCCCGGTGGATCGGCTCGCGACCGTCGGCCTGGGGAGCCCGGGCTCAGCATCTGGCGATGGAGCGCTTTTTAATAATACAACTGATCTAATCGCTCTCGTCCCCCAATTGCGGCGCGCTGCGAATCGCCCTCTCCGCTGAGCCGGGGGCGGTGGGCCCCTTGGCGTAGCAATCTTGAAAGCGCTGAGGTATCGGTACCTGTGCCTTTTCGGCGCTGCGTTGCGGCTTCCCAACCCGACACCGACTGCAGCCACATGTACACGATACGGCATGTTCCCAGTGCCTCTGTCAGAACAGAATTCTATCGGCTCCGTTTTGTCGCTGTGGGCGCAAACTCGGCCGCATTTCAGTTGGCGCCCCATCTTCGCCGATAGGGGGTACCCAGCGCCCTCAACTCTTCCGTACATCCATACGACGTGCAGCACTAACAAGCCTCACCACCCCCGGCCCCAGAGCCCCCCTCCCCCTCCCACTCCCACCACGCCCCCCCTGGGATCATCCAAAAACCCTCGAGACCCTCAGATCCGGCTGTACATCACTTTCCTCTGCCCACTCCCAGCTGTTTTCGCCGCCCACCCTGCAAGGTAAAAACACGCAGCCTTCATTAATTAGCAAGCCGATTCCCGCTACCATGCCGTTATAACCTCCAGCCCGCGGGCCACTCTTCTTTTTTACCACTTCTTCCTGCCCCTCGGATTCCTCCCTTGTGTTCGCCAAGAGCGCCTCAAGCCCGGCGGCATTGCAGTGTAGATCTCGGCCGTTTTGGTTTCTCAACACGGCGCCACGACTGGTGTCTTGGGCTACACAAATCTCGCCTTACGGTGCCAGACAGGCTTGGCAGGGAACGATTGTCGGTCCAAGGGCAACAAGTCACCAGGCACGGCGGATTTCCCTGACGCACCCCTTCGATATATAACGCGGACAGCCCGCTGCCGCGACAGCTTGTTCCGCGGTCGAGCGAGCCACCAGCAGCCTAGCAAACCCACGAACCGCTGGGTTTCCCGCCGTCTGTTTCACACGGCCGGAGCCCATCCGGAAAGCGTCCGTTGAAGAAAGCCTGAAAAGGTGGTGTGGTGCCTGCAGTAAGCGTGCGAGTTGCGTTTGTCGGAAGGGTTCGGTCGGAAACGCCGATTGATAATCAGAGGAAACCCAGTTTGCTGGACCTCTGGTTGCTTCCCCTTTGGCGTCTCGTTGTTTGGTCATCCCAGTCTTGCCCGCTGGCGAGCGCTGTGAGTGGCCGGCCGAGTCCCCTGACGTTGTTGCCGCCTGCCCTGTTGGTCAAACCCCCCACCCGCTGAAGGAAGCCCTTCCGCAATGGCCGTGTCGGTGCTAGCTGCTGCGGCGACGCAGACCTCTTCATTAGGTATCTTCACTCTTTTCAATCTCAGCCATGAAAGGCTGCCTCCTCTTTCTCTCTCTCCTTCTGACATAGTTTATCGCAAAGCGTCCGAGTCGGCGTCGCCAGCACAACCGACGGCCCCTGTGCCGATACAAAGCAAGCCCGTCCCACACCCGATCAATCCCACTTCCAACTTTTCGAGCCTGTCCTCGTCACCCCGCCAGTTTCCGACGGACCTGGCCAATTCGATCCCCGAAGAGGGCGACGAGACAGACAGCGAGCCTCCCAATGAGCCAGTAACCCCCGTCAGCGGCCGACAATCGCAGGATTTTCACACCCTCACCAATCCTGACGCGTCCGAACCGGAGGTCGCCTCCTTTTCCAACGTGAACACCGGCGCTGCAGCCGATTCCAAGCCACCGCTTGCTCTTGACACAGCCATCGGCGCCACGCCCACCAAGCAGCAGTCGCAAAGCGCGATTTCGGCGACGCCCGTGCCTGCAACCCCGTCGGCCGACCAGGAGTCCACGCCGGTGCCGCTGTCCAGACGGTCGACGCGTGGTTCGACGTCCAACTTCAAGCGCAGCATGTCGAGCCTCTTTAAGCGCGCCAACTCGCACACCGACAGGGCGCTCGCTTCTGCGGGTGCCCAGGGTGAGACCGAGACCGGAACGCGCAAGATGCCGACCCGGCGATGGTCCATGAACAAAAGCTCGGCTACTACCCGCTCCAACACGCCGCCCTCGCCAAGCTCCCCGCTCGAGATGGCGGTGAGGACCAGGGGGGAGGCGTCGACCCCGACCGTGCCCGCCACCAACGAGGTCTTCTTTGCCGACAAGAAGAAGGCGCGTGCATCCACGGGCTTCAGCCTGCGCGCCCGCGTGGCCAACGTCGGCAGCAAGAACGGAAAGGAGAAGCACCAGCCGCCCCTCCGCCGTCGTGCCAGCAGCGTCGACTATTCCAAGCAGGAGCCGCCGGAAACTCCCAACGGCGCGGTGCCCATCGAACGATCGCTCTGGGGGATGCCTCCCGAGACGGGAACCGGCGTCAAGGCACGCCGCATGAGCCTCAGCCTCCCCGACGACTTCACCGTGGACGTGGCCGAGCTCCTCCAGGAATTCGAGTTTGTGCACAAGTTCCTCGGCCGCCACGGCAAGCATCTCGGCAAGGGCGCCACCAGCAAGGTTACCCTGATGGCAAGGAAAAGCGTCCCCGGCGAGCTCTACGCCGTCAAGGAGTTCCGCGGCAAGTCGTCGAGCGAAACGCGCGAAGAGTACGAGAAGAAGATCAAGTCCGAGTACACGCTGGCCAAGAGCCTGCACCACCCCAACATTGTCGAGACGATACGATTGTGCACCGACCACGGGCGATGGAACCACGTCATGGAGTACTGCCAGGAGGGCGACCTGTTCAGCCTGGTGAACAAGAAGTATCTCACGTCGGACGACCGGGAAAAGGACCGGCAGTGTCTGTTCAAACAGCTGGTGCAAGGAATCAACTACCTGCACAGCAACGGCGTCGCCCACCGCGACATCAAGCTCGAGAACCTGCTCCTCACGGCCGACAGCAAGCTCAAAATCACCGATTTTGGCGTGTCCGAGGTGTTCTCCGGCATCCACCCCGGGCTCCGGGAAGCCGGCGGCCAGTGCGGCAAGAACATGGGCGAGCTCCGCCGTTGCACCCCCGGCATCTGCGGCAGCGAGCCGTACATTGCGCCCGAGGTGCTCGCCAAGTCCGGCGACTACGACCCGCGCGCGCTCGACGTGTGGAGCTCGGCCATTGTCATGCTCAACCTCATCTTTGGCGCCCCGCTGTGGCGACGTGCCGAGTTCAAGGGCGAGAAGCCCCCGGCGCATCCCAACTACGCCAACCTGTGCAGGGGCTGGGAGCGGTGGGCGGCCAAGCATGCCGACGGCGACGACGACATTCCGGTGCTGACGGAAGCCGACTACCCCTACGTTGCGGCGTTTGATGCGTGCGTCAAGCCGCCGGCGCTGCGTCGGGTGCTGCTGCAGATGCTCAACCCCAACCCCGACAAGCGCATCACCATTGCCGACGTGGTCAAGAATCGCTGGGTCAAGGGCATCGAGTGCTGCCAGCTCGAGAGCTACGACGACCCGTCCAACACGATCGACGCGTCTAAGAAGGCGAGTCTGAAGTGTGGGGGCTCCAAGACGTTTTGCCACAGCCACCTGCCGCCCAAGGCCGAGTTCAGCAGCCACGGGCTGGGCAAGATGCCCGGCAGCGCAGGTTACTAAGCCTAGTTTCCTTTGTTTACCAGCAACGACTGGTTGCGATGCACCAGCGGGGCATCACTGTGCATACTGGCGTTTAGGGTTATGATACATGTCGGTTCGCTGCGGGAGCGCCGACGGGGACCCAAGGGGTCGGGCGGATGACTTGCTTCACACCACGGGGGGCGGGGGGTTTCCTAGTGCTCTGCGGTCCGTTGCGACCTCCTTTTAATCCACGATGTATGGCTGGGATGAAGGGCGAGCAGGGACAAAGTCCAGGACCGGTACATACGACGTTGTCACTTTACAATCACAAACACGCAGATAATTACACGGTATAATACCCCGGGTCGTTTCCGTTTCTGTACGATTCTGCTGTGGGGTGTTTGGGAGGCCAAAAGGGGTGCGACATAGGGGGAACATTGAATATTTTGCCATGTTCTGTCGGTGATCAGTCAGTGTCAGGGAGAATGCGCGGACGCAACCTCGTAGTGAGGCATACCAAGCCTGACGGGCGAGAGGAAGGTAAGCGAGCCACCGACATCACTAGCTTGCCAGGATCGATTCGATAGGCGAGCCCAAAAAGGCCGCACCCCAGATTCCCCAGACTTGTCAGTCTCACCCCTCTTTTCTTGGGATGAACGGCATGTGCGTCGTCGGCCAACCGGTCAAGCCCGTGGACACACACACACACACACACACACACAAAGGTTGAACCTTCTGGAAGCCTGTCGCCAGGTACAATACATGTCCAGTGTACTCCAAGTGCAGGTGTAAGCCCAATTAACATGTGCTGCGGGACAAGTCGGGATGACAGAAAGCCTGGGGATGATGGGGGTTGCTATTCTTGTTCCCAATGTGACGCTGGTCGTGTCCCCCGCACCAGGAACTGGGAATGGTGTCGACCACGGTCCACCGGGCAGTCTCGGGTTTCTAGGTGAAAACGCCCGAGGAGATGCTGCACTGCACTAACCTGCTTGGCCACCGGACACGTTTTGGCGTCACGTACGACTCGACACATAGAATCGGGGCCTCGGGGCCAGCCCAAGCGGGGCGCCGAGGGCCGTCGTGGGTATGGGGAAATCATGATGTCAGGGCGGAAACCTTTGCTCGGGCCACCCGTCCTTTGTCACTCGGGTGATCGAGGAAGGGGTCTGTCAAGTCTCGGGAACAAACCCGAGGCCCAGACAGAAAGAGAGAGAGAGAGAAAAAAAAAAAAGAGGTTCGTTGTGGAAATCCAGACCCATCAAGTGGACTGAGTGCCAACGCAAAAAATGCAATCCAATGCAACGCAACATGCATTACGTGGGGGTGTCATCTGTTTTTTTTTTTGACGCCAACAAAGGACCAGGTACTCGATACCTTTCCTACCGCAGCTGCTTCTCTCTCTCTCTCTCTCTCTGTGTGTGTGTGTGTGGTGTGCGCCCTCCAAGCCCCCAAGAGTGTAGCCGACCGGGGAGTTTGCCTCCGTTGTTGAATGGGCACCATCCCCAATCCCCACCTCGATGCCTTCATATCGCCCTGCGGCTGGAGCAATCACCCCAAGGCAGACTCGGATCCCGATTGTCCATGTCAATTATTGCTCGCCGTCATCTCTCACCTTGAACAACTGTTCCCATGAGGGCGAATTCGCTCGCTTGCTTGCTGGCAAAACCACCAGGCCCCAACGTGGTTGGATTGGACGCCTCCTGCACGGTCTCGCCCGAGCCAAATGACGCCATCCGCACCTGCGATACGACCATCAGGTCCAACAAAGCCAGCCGGCTTATGGTATCAGCCAAAGACAAAAAGGCTCGGAGCTGACCGAAGCCACCTGTTTTTTCTCCTGACAAACTCTGGTATCGCGAGTATCACCAGCATTGGATCCGACTCAACGGATTGTGAACCTTCACGGGGGTCGCCGGAACCTATCACATCACCATTCAGCTGCGACCGCGGACCCACGAGTGGTCTGTCAGAAGCGTGGCCTAGGAGCCTGCGGGATCCCACGGACGAGGACGATGCGATTCGACGCCCGACGAGGCTGTTCCGTCTAAACCTCACACGAGCCGGGATGGAGAGCGATAAACTTCACAAGAGTCGGTTACTCGGCCTGTCCGGTTGCCGTTGACATCACTGACCACACGATGCTTCGCCTCTCTACCTACTCCATACCCACGTCAATGTGCTTGAGCCTATCTAATGTGTTCTTTTCCCTTCCACACTCCGTGACCATCTCGCTGGAAAACATGGGAATAGTGAGGATGACAAGAAACATGAGCCCTATAACTAGAAACAAGCAACTACTCCCTCCGCTGCCTCGACGGGCAACTTCTCGTGTCGAGAACCTAATGCACACACGAGCAGGCATCCGCTTGAATGCCCCCATACCCTTCCAGTCCGTCCGTGGCCCCTAATTCCAAACGCTGGTATCTCGTTGCAAATGTCATCATCTCGGGCCCATAACACATGAGGCGCCGAGACGCTCCCGGCGACATGACCCGGCCGTTATGCTGCGCAGTGGCAGCGACGCCGCTATGTCAGGGTGCAAAGTTGTCGGTGGGTCGTGTCGGCATGGCACCACATCTTGGCCTTCGTCAGCCACGCACAGAGCTTTGTTGCTCGATTCATGCTCATCACGCAGCATGAAACCCCCTATGCTTCCTAGCTCGACCCGTTGACCGCGGGTGGGACTCCGGCCTGCTCGATAAGGTCTGCTTGCTGGCACACGCCCGTGATGACGACCTGTTCCTCCGCCGTCAGGTGCCCCGTGATTGTCTGGTAGAACTGCGGCTGCTCCTGTTGCAGTTCTGCTGCGTGTTAGCACTGCGCCAGCCCCAGGGGGTGCCACCTACTCATGAGCGTAGCCTTGAATGTGACGTAGGGGTCGATCTTGTCCAAGGGCGATTCCAGGAGAATGCTCTCCTCGCCGAGGTCCTCCTCGCTGTACTCTGCAGCGTCGGGGAACTTTTGGGCCTGTTCGCGGTGATGGTCAGCAAGCTTGCCAATCTGGAGCAGCGAGTCAACCGCTGGACACCGACGGTTCGGCGGGCACCTACCTCGGTGTTGAGGAACTCGAGATACGCCGCGCTCTCGCGGTCCTCGGCCGTCTCGGCAACCTCGTCTCCCTCGGCCTCCTCCTCGTTCCAGTTGGCTTCGTCGTCTCTCCACTCCTCGTCCTCGTCCTCGTACCCGTAGGCGCCGCTCTCGAGATGGAAGTCGTCCTTGAGAGCCTCCTCGCGGTCTGTTCACGTTAGCCACCATTCACGGGGGAATAATCGGGAGACGCACTCTTCATGGCAGTGGGCAGGGTGTTGAACAGAATCGTAATGCCTGACAGCAGCCTAGGCCATCCCACCGACAGGCTGGGGGGAATCTGGTCGAACTGCATGTTGAGGAGCGAAACAATGGCCATGATGCACAACTTCTTGTCGTGGACGCGGGTGAACCACTCCATGCCGCTGAACCACAAGCTAAAAAACTTGTTGGTCAGACCGCTCTGCTCCAACACCTGCAAGGCCAGGATGGGGTTGTAGTAGATGCCGTTGATCACCATCTCCATGAGGTGGATCCTGTACGACTTGATCTTGATCTCCTGCGTGCTCAGCACCCGCATGGCCATGTTGATGAAGCCGGCAACGGCGTTGTCAATGTGCCCGCGAAGACTCAGCATCATGGCCTCGGCAAGCTTGCAGGCGCACACGCGGTCGACGCCCGTGACCTTGGAGTCGACAAACATGTCCGAGACCATCTCAAAGAGGGCCTCGACGTACTTGGGCGTCTGCATCAGCTGGGGCGCGCCGTACTGCACAAAGTTGTCGAGCGCCGGCAGCATGTCCTCGAGATACAGCTCGGCGCCCGACTTGAACGTGGCGTGGATCAGCTCAAACGCCTTCCACATGGTGGGCGAGATCTGCTTGGCGGCAAAGGTGCAGCTGTCGATGATCTCAAACACCTCGTTGTAGAGGTCGTAGAGCTTGTTCTCCAGCGTGATGTGGATGACGGGCATGAGGACACCCTCAATGTGCAGCAGCACGTCCGGCGTGCTCTCCAGCGTCAGGATGAGCGTGCCAATGGTCTGCAAGACACCCAGCGCCGTGATGCTCTTGTCGTCCAAAAAGTCGCCGTACTCGTTGTCGTCGCCGTCCCGCCTCTCGTTGTTCTCGAGCAGCTCCCGCACGATGCGCAGGTACGTGTCGCGCAGCTGCTCGCTCAGGGCAACGGCAAACGGCGTCAGCTCGGTGGCGAACACCTCGACGAAATCTTCCATAACGTTCGCCAGGGCGTCGATGTCGGCTTCGTTTGCCAGCTTGAGCAGCTGCTGCATGATGGTGGGGATGCCGGTCTGCATGCTCGTGCGGATGATGTCGTGCCTGATCAGGGGCTGCAGGGCGAGCGCGGCCGTGACCCGGACAGGGAGTTTGGGGTCGGCCATGCGCTCCAGGATGTGGCGGTAGATGGTCAGGAGGTTGTTCTGGTCCTTGAAGTTGAGCTGCTCAAACTTCTCCACCGTGTCGCAAGCACGCGCGCGCAGGAAGCCCTGCTCGCTGGTGAAATCCGGGAACACGAAGCGGACGATGAAGAATTCCACCTGGTCCGCGATCGGCGACTTCTTGCCCAGGATCACGGGCGCCAGGGTACCAATCATGCGCAGCGCGCCCTCCTTTGCGATGTGGTTCTTCTCCGCCGCCGGGGCTAGCTCGTATTGCGTGACGACTTCATTGATGAACTTGAGAATCTCAAACGTCTGCTTCCTCCGGGCTTTCGTCAGGGTCACGAGGAAGTTGGTGGCCGAGACGTCGGGCGACGACACCTCCTCGTAAAAGTTGAGCTTTCGGTGCAAATACTCCTCGGGATCCTCGTCAAACTTCTCGACGTCATCCTCCGACAGGCAGAGGACGGGGAAAATGAAGTGTGCCACAAGGTTGGCCAAATGCGGCTTGAGATGGGCCCACATCTCCTTTGGCCGGATGCACTCGTCCAGGAACACAATCGTGTACGAGAGACACGGCCGGCTGAGCCAGATGGTATCGTCCACCCATTTCTCAATCTCCTGGAGATAATGTTTGAGGATTTCGGGGGCGACCTGGGCCGTAAAGAACTTTGCAAACTGCGATGTTTTCTCGTCGGGCTTCTCCGTCAACGCCTGGAGGCTGCCATGTCTGTGCCTGTCAGCAAGCCCGCCGCACCAAAACGAACAACATACCTAATGTAGAGCCTGTTGAGGTTGAAATACGCCCACTTCTTTGCCTTCCACCAATGGTGGCGCTCGCGCTCCAGCGGCTCGTCCTGCATCGCGCTGGCGGGTATGGGCTTGGAAACCGTCTGGAGGAAAATGGTGCACCATCCCAGGCAGACGGGCTCCTGGCGAAGGTAGTCGGTGAGCCCCAGCTGCGGCACGGTCAGCGACGGTCAGCACCTGCAAACTCCCCCAACCCCGGACCTACCCATGTGGAGTGCTTATACGACTTGAGCGCCAGGTGCAGCATCTCGCCGGCCTCGTCGCTCTCCTGGTTGACGAGCTCGTTACATATCGTCATCAGACGGGGGAAGATGGCCTCGGTGATCTTGACAAAGTGCGCCCTGCTCTCCGAGTCGGTGGCCTTGAAGCGGTAGGCCCGGGAGATGGCCAGCAGGCATTGCAGGCCGGCCAGGACCGACGGCGGCTCGTTGGTGTTGAGCAGCTGGATGGTGTAGTCCATAAACGTGGGCCATCGTTCGGGAAAGTCAAAGTGCAGGATGCGCTGCAGGATGGGCACCAGCTGGTGGCGCACGGCATTTGGCGAGCGGGCGAGGATGGGCAGTAACCGGTCTCGGAAGCGCGCCTTTGCATCTTCGGGGATCAGGCTTTCATTGGGGTAGTGTTCCTGTCGCTGCCACGCCTTGTTTACGCGGTTCTTGAGGTAGATGACAGCTGGGACGCGTCAGTGTTGTGCTCCCGGGGAGGCACGTCGGACATGCATACTTGACAGTTGGAGGTTGGCATTCTGTTCGGACTCGACAAGGTCCAGGAGGACGTCGGTGAAGCCTGGCTGGTCTTCGGCCTGGGGACACGGGACGTCAGCGGGTGCTCACACGGGCGTACCGATCGACGGTTTGCGTAGCCGGCCCCGGCGGTGGGCGGCGCGGCGGAGGGGAGCCGGCGGGAAGGCACAGAGAAAAACATGGGAAACGCACCTGCTTGAGCTGGAGCTCAGCCCTGCGACGGACGTCGGCGTCCGGGTCGAGGGTGGCGACGATGTAGCTTTGCACAGCGGCGCGATCCATCGTGGGCAGGTTGTCAGACCAATTCTGGCATCAAGTCGCTCCGGAGACGGCGAATGAGTGTGATGGGCGGGCAGGAAATGACAGGCACCAGGACGGGTTGAAGTTGGTTGAGGGGTGGTCCAAGCTAAGGCAAAGAAAAAAATTTGGGCTGTTGCCCCCCAGCGGGCCACCACAGTGCCGTCCAGATTGGCGGGGCTATGAATCTAGGGGGGGGTTAGCGGGGTGTTTACGCTGTGGCTGCCCGCACCTGACTCTCGCTGTTTCAGCCTCTGCGCTGCGGTCCTCGACGACAAATCGGTGGCTTCATCACAGTCGTGACAGCACCGTTGGACTGAGGGGCACGCCGTCGACTAGCTTCCGACTATTTTCTGCCCCATCCTCCAAGTTCCCTCCCCGCAGCCCAAACGGGAGCCACGCACGAGCAGAAACACTTTCAGGAGATCCGATCGCCAGAGCAAGGGGGAAAAAAAAAGCAAAACACATCTCCGATATCAGCCCCAGATCTGGCAAGCCGGGTCGTGTCCCCCATCTTGTCCGACACGCCACACGGTAAGAGCCTTGGCCGGGCAGCCATTCGCGAAAATCAAGAATTTGGACCGTTGAGAAGACGGTCCACCGCACCTTTGGGTCGGAAAATTAGGCGGTGAAGCGTCAATTCCCCATGGAAGGCGGTGACAACCACAGGCGCCAAGCACGACCCCTCGCCCCAGCCCATTCGTCATGGTTACCCGTGACAGGGCTCGTTGCGCGCACAATTCCATTATTCCGCCAGAGCGTGTGTGTCTCCCTCGCGAATCAAGCAGTTCGCAGGCTGTGGATTTCAAAACCCCAAAAATCTGCCCCCTACCCCCCCAAAATAGCCCGGCGCGGATCCTGTGTCAAACCCCAGCAACCGTTAGTCCCTGAAAACCAAACCGAACCGAACCCCTGTCCTCAGTGTGCTAGCAGGCCATCAAGCCATCACCAGGAGCCAGAAGCCGTCACTGGCAGCCAGCGATGAAGCCTCAAGTCAAGACTGTTGTTGGAGTCCAGCACCTGGAGTCTTGGACATGTCGTTGATCACACCAGGCCCTGGTGAATCCCTCGTCTGGAAGGCGGGACCCATGTCTCCAGCCCCTCCCCCACCAGAACCCCCAAACCTGCAGCAGGCCGCCTGCAACAAGAAGCAGTTTGGTGCGTTACGCAGAAACAAGAGCCTTCCCCTCCGTAGGGTACTATTCCCCTTATCTCCATTCTGTTTCATCAAGTATCTCATTTTTGCAATCGAAGCTGTCAACAGCCAACGCAACTTCCAAACTCCAGCGAAACTGCCGAAGACGTTCCACCTTGTGTCCAGACCCTCCTTACTTTGGCGTCCAACGTCCCAGTCAGGCGTCAAGAACCGGAGCCCAACGTTGTTAGATTGCAGCAGTTGCAAGAAACGGATCGAGCTAGCAGGGAATCCACTCACTAACAGGGTCAACCGGGCCACTGGATAAATCACCGGCAATCATTGCAGTTGCAAGTCACGCATCAACACGATTGCAAGTTACGCATCCATTTGTATTGCAATCTCCATGACGTTCCATTTATGTGTCTTCCCACCCAATTTTCAATCATAACAAACACGCATACAACACAGGTACAATCATTATGTACTGCCCGTTGCCAGTGTTACCACCATGTCTTTGTCTTTCGACCACAGAGAGGAAACATGAGCTCATAAATCATTCGGTTGACCAAACCGCAACAGATAGGAAAGACATCAAGCCAGCAGGAAAGCCAGCCAACAGGAAAGCCAGCCAGCAGGAAAACAACATGCCATGCCGTACAATGCTGGGTAACGCACAAGGAAACCCAAGTCATCCATCCGGGAAAACAGCCCTTTGACGCCGACGCAACCCACCCAAGCTGAACAATGTTAGCATGTTGACCAACCAGCCAACGCCTTGCGATAGAGACCAAGAAACAAAAGTGACTGACAGTGCACCCCACCCTCGAGCGGCAACACAACCATGCTGTATCCAAGAAAGCTCCAATGTGGCCTGGAAGAATGGATCCTATCCTGGAACTCCTGGGGATTATGAGGGAATGTCGTGTCACACAAGACTGGAAAGACTGGGAGAACGCGCATCTCACTGTGGTGTCAAGTGCAGGCCTTGACGCAAGGCGGCGATGGTATCATGGCGTGGTGAGTGGGCGGGATCACTGGTTTCCGCGCAAGTAAAGTGGTGCAGGTGCAGCTGGCGCCAGTGCGAGAAAAGCAGAAACGAGCATGGGGTGACAACCCGGCCAGAAGTGTGAAGTAGGCCCGCAATCCGGAAGGGGCTGTGAAGCTCCATCTTACCGTGCTTCCATGCTCAAATGACGTTGTGTTGCCTCAGTATGACCAGCACAGGTGCGGTCGGCCGTAGAAGACCAGGGCATCGCAGAAGAGACTGACGAAACACGAATCCAGGTTGTTGAACAGAAGCCAGAGTGATCTGAGGACAGAGTCCTGATGGTGGCCAGTTTGATGTGAGTGGAGGTGAGTCAATCCAATAAGCTGAATCCAGAACAAAAGTTCAGACGTTGAAATCCAGGAGTCCAGTCCGGTCCAGTCCGCGGAAAGTCAATCTGTGCAGCGTCAGTGCCGTCAAACTTCACGTATCGCCCGGCGGAGTCGCTTGTCAAACGGAGTAGCGCATTGTGCTCCATGGGCTCACTGATACATACACATCCAAATCTCACTCACCTTGCTGTCCGGCCTTGGCCGTTGCCCCCCTGTTGATTGAGAAGCGGTCGTGAGAGACACAGTGTTCCGGTGGGTGAGGGGAGGAGCGAGAGGTTGCAAGACAACATCGCCGTGACCAATCCGGACAGCAAGGGAGGCGTCTTCCGACAACAAAGCCATAACAAAACCGCAAAAGTCGCTCTTTTCCAAAAATCCAGTTGCGCAATCCGGTCCTTGGTATCATGCATCTCCGTACCTTGCCTCTTGTAAGAACACAATAAATGAGAATAAATATGACGTGTGCCATCAGATGATGCACCGTGTCGTCCGCCAGGCACTGGTCCCAGTGATGGGGCGCAGCAGGAGGGGGTCCAGTAATCCAGATGGTCGTGTGGTCCAGTTGGAAATCCAGTGGAAATCCTGTCGAATCCAGGAATCCTGTTGTGGTCCAGTAAAAGTCGAGTGTGCAAGCGCAGTGTTGAGCCGCCGAGGTATGAGCCAAAAGTCAAGAGACATGTCACTTGCAGCTCTAAAGAGGACCGCGCCAACCTCAAATCCTGGTCTATCCGTGGATGATGTCAAAAAGCAAGACGCCAAAGCCGAGTCCGGTAGGAAAGCAAAGAAAGAAAACAAACAACTCCAGGTCAGAGGTATTAGCAAGCATTAATGAGAATGGAGTCTCAAGAAACTCGAAGCCTCGTCGCCGAGCCTAGATGTGGATGGGGGGAGATCCTAGCGTCGCCCGCGTCGGTTCGATGGGAATCCTAGTGTCGCCCTTGTCGGTGCCTGGCGCGCTCCGCAGCGTGTCGGTCTTCTTCCGGACGGCGGGCTCGGTGGTCTCGGGGGTCTCGGTCGCGGTCTCGGTCTCTCATGTCAGTGTCCCGGCGAGCGGGTGGCGGCCCGGTAGCCGGTATTTGGGAGGGGGGGCCGTTGGTGGGGGTGGACGCGTTGGGAGTAGGGCTCTGGCGATCATCAAAAGGGGGTTCCGGGCCGGCGCTGTAGCCTTGGCGGGGAGGTGCCGTACCTGCAGGGGAGCCTAGATCGTCAGACGGGACCTGGGACGGGTTTGTTGCAGCGGTGTTATACGCACCACCGGGCGCACGACCGTAGACGGGGTCAGCGGGGTTCTGGAGGCTGGAGAAGGGCATAGGGGCCCCCGAGCCGTAGCCGAAGGCGTCCTGTTCTGCGTAGCCAGGGCCGGCCGTCACGCCGCCGAAGCCTCGCGACGAAGGCGCCGACGATAGCGGCGTCATTCTGCTGGGAGGCACCGGGTACCCGGGCTGGGACGAGAAGTTGCCGCCAGGGTAGTACGACGCAGGGTCCTGCGGGTACCCGACCGGGGCGACCTGGGAGATGGGCGGCGGCGCGGGTGCGGCACCGGGATGGGGTCCTGGGGAGTACTGCGAGGGGTTAGGCGGGTATCCATACGGCTGGCCATACGGAGGTGCCGAGCCGCTCTGTCCGGGGGGCGGGTAGGGCGCCTGGGCGGGATAGCCGTGGGCCGGGGGTGCTCCCCCGTACGGAGCACCGCCGTAGCCGGGGTTGGCCACCGGGGGTTGCGCGGCGTACTCGACGTCCATGCGGTCGCCGCCTCGGTACGCATCCTGCGAGTTCTTCCACGAGACGTAGTCAGGTTGCCCGCTCCGGGGCTCCCGA
Organism: Cercophora sp. LCS_1; assembly: GCA_036250225.1. Lineage (NCBI taxonomy): Eukaryota > Fungi > Ascomycota > Sordariomycetes > Sordariales > Lasiosphaeriaceae > Cercophora > Cercophora sp. LCS_1. The sequence continues at coordinate 63,362 of JAPZLL010000021.1, forward strand.
GAGCCTATGGGGGAGTTAGAGCCTCTCATAAACATGCCATTCGGCTGGCTCGGCGAGTGCATTGTACCTCCAGTGCCGCCGCCTGAAGTTCGGGCTGCAGCGCGCCGCTCCTGCTCCCACCGAGCGGAGTCGGCCTTGAGATCCTGAATCATTGCCTGCGACGGTCAGCACGTCGACGGCGACGCAGTCCGGGCCGCACTCACTGATGTCAGATTTCGATATGCTGTGATGAAGTATCCTTGGGTCACACGGCCATCGGCGGCCTACAGACGTTGTCAGCGATGCCAGACGCACACCAAGGCCCCGTCGGCGGGGTCGTCTGTCGCATACCTCGTATGTGCCAGGACGGACCAGGGCATCGTTGCCAAGGTATCTGCAAATGTCGGACGTGATAACCTCGCGGTCGATGCCATCCCGGGGGACAAAGTACTCGTTCTGTCGAGCCGAGCTGGGGACCTGCGACGCCGGTGGCGGCCGGGCAGGCTGTCTGTTGGCCATCGCAGCGGCAGCAGCGGAGCTGGGTGGGGGAGGAGGCCGATCACCAAACCAAAAAAGACCAAAAGACCAGAGACCCGGATGGGGATGAGGATGGATGGATGCTGAGGGCGACGATGTTGTTTGGGCGTCGCGGGGGTTGATGCACAGTGGCAGGGCAGGAAAACAGGAGGAAGATGGAACGAGAGGGCGGAGGAGGGGAGGGTGGGTGGTGGTGGAAGAAATGGGCAGGCGCAGCCCAGACGAGGGCCAGAGGGCAGAGGGCAGAGGGCCAGCGAGCACCTGGCGCTTAGGGTTGGGCTGGAGGGGTGGGTCCGCGACGACGGTAGGCAAGTGGTCGTCAGCCACTTTTCGCCTCCGTTGGGCAGTTGGACAAGGCGTAAACGGCGGCTCCCTGTTGGCTGGAAGCACCGTGCGTTGCCTGCTCGGCCTCTGGTAGGTCCACGGCGGAACACCAGCAAGGGGGGTCTTGCCTGTCGGCTTGGTGGCGACCCTGAGAGCAGACGAACGACGGGAGTGGCCAGAAAAACGCCTGCAGCGGCCGAGACGGATGTCCAATGCTTGGTCCTGGGGCCGCAGCTGCGACGGACTGCCGTTAGGCGTCGCCACAAGGAGAGCTCCCAAAAAAAAAAAAAAAAACCCTGGGACCTGGACGGCGGACGCAAACGGTGGCCTGGAGGACTGCGGAGCAGCCGGAAGAGGGCAAGAACGAGGCTGGTCGAGACCAATCGCGGGTTTGCTTCGCTGCGCAAAGCACGCAGTCCCGCAGAGATTTTCGCCGGCTGCGTGAACCGCGCGGTCTGGCGACGGCGTGGGAGGCCCTGGTTGGCTCTCAATTGCGCGCTGCAGCACGCAGGCGATCAGAGGTGCCGACGGCCACTGAGGCGGACGGTAGGCAGCCCGGGGGCGGAGCAGCCCAGAAAACGGAGTCGACAAGAGCTGGGCCTGGAGCAGCGCAGCGGAGACTTGGGTATGGGCGGGATTTTGAGCAGAGAGAAAGTTGCGCCAGCTGGGCGGGGTCGAAATCGCATCGGGCTTGCAGGACTCGCTGGAATGGTCGCCAACGGTTCTGGCTGTGTCCCGCCTCTTTTCAGGGGCTTTGGACAGGACAAGACCGTTTGGCAGTTGGCGGGGGAGCAGGGAATGCCCGTCGCGGTGATTGGGTCTTACTGGCAAGCCGACAAAATGGTGGGCAAGGTGTGGGTGCCAATCACGATGGAAACTGGTGTTGCCTGCAACAGAGAGCGACGCCGGTCAGGCTTTGGGACTGGTGGTGGAGATCGGTGACCCGATTCGGGCAGAGGCCACGGCAGCGCAACGGCAGCGCAACGGCAGCGCAAATAGAGCGTTTGTCAAGCAGGAGTAGCAATGAAAGTCAACAACAGCGGGATCATTCGGAAAGTGACATTAACACGCCAGCATGGGGAGAAGACCCGGATTTATAGCGAACCGCGGAACCGCGTCTCTCTACCAGGCACAAGATAGAATGGCAGTGGAGCGCTCCGTCTTCGCAGCGCCAGATGGCTACGTCGTCCTAACGCCTGCTTGTCTGCTTCACAAACCGCCAATCTGGTGGCGGATAATTGTCCGGAACTGAGGACGCCTGAGACGGAGGCATATCGCAGGCCGGGGAACACGCAACAGCAAGCACCTGATGTCGGCTGCGACAGAGGGCCGCAGTCATTGGCCTCGTTACTTTCTCGTTGCGACTTGCCTCCGACTGGCGACGTGGTCGCTGGGTTTGTATAACCTACCTGATTCGCCTCTGACCCTCCGTGAACGTCGCGTCTTTTTTTTCCTTGGAGTCGGAGTCATTGCAGCGGGCTAGTGGACACTGTGCGTGAGAGTCTGCTGTTGGCAGCGCTGGGATTGGGAGCTGGCCGCTTTTGGACCTGGTCGGGTATCAATGCGTCTTGGAAGCCCAACGCCCGCATGGCTAGGAGGGGGCTGCCCGGCCAACCAATCAACCACCACCGCGACAAGACAGGCAACCATCTGCCCTCGGTTTGCCAGCAGAGATGGCCGCCTGCCTGCCGCAGGCCAAAAACCACTAAGGCACGCGCATGTCCAGTTGCGAGACAAACAGGAGAAGCTGTCCAATGTTGACTTTTGCATGTCCACCGCAACTCTGGCGACAGGCCGCCCTTATCAACCAGGAAGCCGGTCATGCTCGCATCCCTTGCTGCCCTTGCAGCTGGACGAAAGCAAGGGCGCCGAATCGCCGTCCGAGTTCCCCGCGTTGCGCACGTCACCGTCCGCCGGCGATGGACACGTTGGTCCAAAAGTGCCGCTGCGTCTGGTTCCCATCTCGCAACAGAAACTCCAGGCCGTCCTGCACGAAAGGCGAGAGGATTCCGGACGTGACGTTGCCGATCCGCGACGGGCCCTCTGGCTGACCAACAGGAATCGGCCTGCGGGTCGGGTTGAGGCCGGCGAACACCTCCAATCGAGGGTTCCGTTCCTGACTTGCCCAAAGCGGGCCTCTGTTGTCCCACAGTTTCATCAAAACCCCCATGACGCCCGGGTGCTATGGGCATCCTCGCCTCGGCAGACCGCTCCGTCATGCTGCTGCGGTGATGCAGCGATGACAAAGTGCGTCAACCAAAGTTCAACTTGCTCTGCCCTCGCTCCGTCTTCTTTGGCCGCCCGGCGCGTCTCGACGACGGCGCGTCTGCAGTCTTGCGGCCGGTGCGGGCGGGTGGTGCAGCGGCAGACCCACGCCTGGCGAGTGTCGAGCTGACACGTTCTTGCTCGTCGAGGTCTTTGGCAAAGTGCCAGTCCTGGTGGCTTTGGAGTGTCTCGGGGGTGTCGAGGCCGGCGTCGCAGCGCGGACAGACGTGGGCGTTGATTGGTGTCTCTGGGTGATTGGCGCTGTCCCGGTACACCTCATCCGGCGTGACCTGTGCGCCCGATATCTCCTCTTTTGCTGCGCTGCCCAACATCGGACCCCCTTTGTCAGAGCCCAACTCGGTCGCAGGCTCAGGGTGCACCGCCTTCTTGGTGAAGAAGCGCTGGATCCCGCCGTCCTCGATGCGCCGTCGCTTCTCCGCCGGACGGTGCTCGCTCCCGTCAGCCCGAGGGCCCGTTTTGAGGGCCTGCGCCTCCTCGCCCTTCAATAAGAAGGCTCCGATCCCCATGTTGCCCGTGACCCCTTCCTCGAACCCGCCGACGCTCAGGCTGAGATTCGAGCACGGCCACACGCGGCCCTCGAGCACAATCTGGCCGAGCAGCGTCTTGGCGAGGTCAAACAGGATTCCCTCGTCGAGCGGCTTGCCGTGGGGGATGGGACCCTGACGGGACCGCGTCTGGCTGTCGTGCCGGAAATGCAGGTTGATGGTCTTGGGGCGTCGTTTGTTCTCGAGCACGCCCTCCTCGGTCAGCCGCGAGAAGATGTCGGCCGCAAAGATCCTGAGCCACTTGTTGGCCTGCTCAAGACTGCGAATGCTCGGCCGGAACGACTTGGCCGACAGCATCGACTTGATCTGGGTCCGCGAGTTGACCTCGCTGGTGTCGATGCCTCGGATCGTATTGTAAACCCACACGCCCGTGTCGTCGCCGAGCCTGAGCTTGAGCTGCTCGACCGACGCGGGGAGCAGCTCGCTGACCTGGTCCGTCTCAAACACCCTCGTAACCTCCTCGCCCAGCTTCCCGCCCAGGTTGCGCATCTTGGTGAACTTGAACCCGGACAGAAAGTGCTCAACGGCGCGGTTACGGATCACCGTCTGCTGGTTGGGCTTCTTGTGGGCCGAGCCCAACTTGGAGAGCAGCTTGTTCTTTGCGATGCCGGCCGAGCACGTGTAGCGGAGCTTGTCCTTGACTGCGCCCCGGACGTTGCGCACGATTTCTGCGCCGAGCAGGATCGCCACGTCATCCCAGTCCGGCTCCTCTAGCTCCGCATGCTGCTCGCCCAGGTCCACGAGCGCGTCGCTTCCCCAATCGAGGGCGGAGACGGACGGCATCGGGAGCTGTTCTGCCGGATCGTCGTACGGGGGCGGGGCACCGAGCTCAGGGAAGCGTTCGAGAAGGAGAGCGTGGACGTGCGCTGATAGGTCGAGAAACACCTCGTCAATGCTCGCCTTTTCCACCTTTTGCAGGTGCGGAGGCAGCTGCTCTTTGATGACGGCCAGGATCCTCCGGGACTCGAGTCTGTACGGATCCAGCGAAACCTTGTCGGTTGCAATGTGTTCGGCCGCATCGGCGTGGTACGCCCACTTCTCGTCGCCCTCCCTCCACGTCGCGACGTGCTGCGCAGTCAGCTCGGGGCACAGCTTCTTTGCTTCTGTGACGGTGCAGTGGCGCCCGATGCCGAACCCGCGGGCGGGATAGTTGACGGCGATGAGGCCCTGCCTGTGGCTGGTTAGCATGACATGTATGGCGTTGGAAGCTCGTCGTACCATTGTTGCACGGCAAGCGGTTTGTCCTCGGGGATATCGAGGCGGACCATCTCGACCTGGGCGTAGAAGCAGTCGAGGTCGATGTGGGCGATGACGCGGAGCGGACAGCTGGCGGCGAAGCTTGTCATCTGTGCGAGGTGTCGGTACGTGAATGCCGACCGCCTGTGGCCGGGTGCGCCAGCCGGGGAAGAGTCCCGGAAGAACCGGGGCGGAGACGAGGACATCGGTGCTGGGGCAAGCTCGGCACTGGTGAGCTCGGCAAAGGGCGCATTTTCGGCGCCGTCAGATGGTGTGCCCGGGGTGTGCGATGTCGGGTTGTTCGCGGTCGAAGAGTCGCGTAAGGTAGTGGACCGTGCAGCGCGACCGTCACCGGCCCGGACAAAAATTAGAGCCGATTTGTTGCGCCTCCCGCGCCAATCACCACCAGCAACATCAACTGCAACATCAACAACGAGAGATGAACGAGGTCTGCAAACTGCTGTCTCGAGCCTCCTTCGCCCATGAAAAATAGAGCTATTGACGCGGCATTAATTGCCATCAATCTCCAGTGCAGCTGCGGCCTCGTGGCTGACCACCCGGCCTTCTCCTGTTTGTGTTTGCATGCCCAGCCGCACCACACCCTCCATCACAGGCGGCCCGTCCCTCAGTTAGTGATCACTATTCCCGCGCTAGACTCAGTCTGCGGTTTACCTGCGGGCTGCTCCAGCAGAATTCCACGGCCTCTGCTCGTGAAATTACACTTCCCGTCGAACCATGCATGGGATGTCAGTGTAAACCATGCCCGGTGACTAGCATGCCAAACCCTGAGCAAGATCAGGCTGGGCAAGATCAGGCTGGGCAAGATCAGGCTGGGTAAGATCAGACTGGGCGTGTGCTACACTCTGCAGAACTCCTAGCGCCGATCAACATGCAAAAGGTCACAGGGATTACAGAAAATACGACTCATGAGGGGGCGAGGGCTTCAGAGAATCTCGTGATATTCCACCACCAAACCATGTTCAACTACACAGGATTTGCAGAATGTCAAGCATTTCGGGCTTGTGGACTCTAATAGATATCTCTTTCCGCAGACGGACAATGGGCTGCTGGCGGCATAGCGAACGGCTTTTCTGGAGGGACCGAGGTCAACACTCACACAGCACAGCTGCCCGTAATCCCCGATCCCAGCCAGCCACAACAAGGCCGTGTTGATGGCCATCCTCACTGTTGATCGGATCCGTCCCGAAGAAGGACCAGCGCTAGCAGCAACAGTGGAATAGCACCGGCGTTTGCGTCCGCGACATGACCTCCCAAAACAGCATTAACCTCGTCTACTAGGCTCGTGCCAAGCGGGGATATCGCGGTTAGCAAACATGGCCCTCGCCGGTCTCCTCCCGTCACTTGTCATGTTGCCACGCAAACCCCGCTCTGGTGTCCCAAGAAAGCAAAGTCCTCGTCTGCAACTGCTGGATGTCTGCAGCAGCACGCCGTCCGTGTGATGGGCCGCGGCTTGGTGCATGAACTGATCATTGGAAGATCCTCCCGCATCGGGACCGCGATTCCTAGATGGTATATGCCCCGGGTCGGCAACTACCTCGTGGTGGCAATTTGGAAATCGTAGTGTCCTTTCAGCTGATTCCCAAGTTCCTGCGGTGCAACAGTGGATGTGCGGTTGGTCTACCATGGCATGGATTGGCATGTATCGTGGGGTATGACAGCTCATATCGGGATTGCCAATGCTCCCTGACCTCCTGCTCGCCGGGCCGCCACGGGTGGCCTACTCCTTCCCCTGGTAGATCAGAAGAAGCTCGGATGCACCTGCCGTCGGAAAGCCCTTCATAATCGCGTGAGCGGCTGGCGCTGGTAGCAGCGTCGACAAATGAAAAGGGGCACGGCTCCGCGAGTCTCCTCTCTGACCAACGTCCTCCACACAACGATCCGATCTCCGACAGAGAGCGCCGATGTCACCCGTACAGCCTGACCAGGCTGTCCGGGCTGTCCAAACATGTTCCAAAACCAGGGGTAGCCAGGTCCAAATTACGGGCCTGGCCCTTGTTGGAAAGTCAGTAGGGTCCCGTGTCAACGGTCTCAACGGCTTTTGAGTGGCGAATTCACGAACGACAACACAAGCTAAGAGGACGGCACGGCCCAGCACTTTCGTTCCCCTCCACTCCCCGACCATGCCGTTTTTTCTTGATTTCGTCTCGACCGGCCACTGACAGCTTCAGATGACCGCAGGGAAAGTGCAGTTTGCGGAGCCCACACCGGCTCGTCTCAAAGCTTCGACTCGGGTTGAATGGCAGCGGTCATGTCGTACGACCGATCAAACCGGGAGTTACCTGGTCCTTTTGACTGCAGGCGTGCTCGACAATTTTCGGTGTCGCTGCTGGACAAGGCTGGGTCTTTTTGTCCAGAACCACCTCCCGAAATCGGCTAAGAGGAAGTCATACCGGATACGTTCCCAAATGCGCCCAAAATATTGCGAAGAAATCCGCGAAGAAAGCCTGCGAGGCAAGAGGATTCGGTCACTACCAAGGGCAAAGCATGCCCGGACCTTGTTTTTGCTTCCCACAACGTGGCCCTGTTTCCATCGCTGGTCTGTTGGCTCACGGACACCTTGTTCCCGGCTTCACGTCGCCGACGATGTCAGTCAAGGGGCGGAGTACTGCGAGGAGATCACATGGCTCCATCTCCTTGCCCAGGACCAGCAGATGGGTGATCACGCTGCCGGAGACCGATTCGCTGGAAGCCAGATGTCAAGCAAGCCTATGTTGTCATCGTTGTGGGGTTGAGGCAGGTCGATAAGGCTGCGTCGTGCCGTTCCTAGACTGGCTATCCGAAGCCCCTAGCTGCCACACGCTCATTTCGTCGTCGTGCCCCTGAGGGTCAGCTCGGACTGCCGGTGTCAACAGCACAACCAGTCAGTGAATCCCCAACATGGATTCTGGGGAAGAATAACGTTGGCACTGATGAAGATGTTGCGCCCTTCATTTCCTTGCGCTGGTACGGTGATGGCCTTGCCAGGGACGACAGGCTCACCGACGTCCAAGGTGCTCGAGGGTGTAGATACAGGTGTGGCAGCCTCTTCTTCATCTCCGACGGCCACGCGGCAGTGACTCTGGTTCTTTCTGGAAGGTATCCCGGCTCATAGCGCCCGCCAGCCTTCCCACTGCCGGCGCCCCCTGTTTCTCGATTCATCTCAAACAAAACAAACCAACCAGCGACGGTATATCTCCCGCAACAAAGGGCGTCAACCACATGCCAGCATCCAAGCCCCTTCACGGGGGGCTCTAGTCGTGCCCAAGACGGAGATTGATGTGCTTCACACTTGCTGGGCGATGTACCCATGTTTCGAGCCCTCGTGGTCTGATGTCACTCGGATGAGGCTCTGCGATGTCTCTTCGGGGCTCTTGTCTCTGCTCAGGAGTCCTATAAGTAGGGAGAGACATCAACAGCGATGGAGGTAACAACCACCGATATTCCCAGCACCGCAAGAGCACTGATAGTCGCGACAAGCCCTCCTCAGCTTCCACTCTCGACCCCTGACCGTCGAACAAGCCCCTCAACACCGCAGCGATGTGAGTTCGCCACTCCACTGTCAGCACGCCATGGGACGTCCAGCGTTAACCTTCAACAGGGCGAGCAGCGCGTCGGTTCGCGAGCACACGCCGGTGGAGGAAATCGAGTCAGCTCCTCCTGAGAGAGCCCCCGCAGCCGGGTCTTGGACCTGCTGCAAGTGCAAGACACCCAACAACGATAGAACGTCCGAGACGTGCATGGGCTATGAGAACGGCAGCTTTTGCGAGCATAAGAAGTGCAATGATTGCACGTAGAGAAATGTGCTCTACACCGGAGGGTTAATGGGGGTTGGAGTTGTTCTGGTTGATGACACAGGGATGGCACATTCGCTTCATGTAATTTCGTTTTCGTTGCCGGCAACTCAGCTATACTTTCCTGACACTGTCCTCTCTCAAACTATAGGGCACTTGCCCGTTTGGAGGAGAGAACGGCTTGAGCTTTCCTCTGTCTAGGAAAATACAGAGCATCTCAGCAGCTGTTTCCCATTTCCCTCGTTAGATGATAGGAAGCAGTGACAGAACGCCGAGAGATAGTGCAAGTGCGCTCGGTCCAGTGATAGATGTAAGTCTGGGGCCCGTCCCAGAATTTGATTCTGTTCTTCAGCATCAACAAGAAGCAGACTTTGTAAGTCAAGTCCCCCACACCCACCCCCAACTGAGGACATCACCTAGTACAGTGACAAGGTGATTGGATGCTGATTAGGAGTAGCATCATGACTCGAGGAATTTTTTTTCGGTTTCCTGGTGGGCTTGGCCGTTGGGCGCGCTTCGGCGCTTTGTTTTTGTCGTGCCGTCCCGGGTATGTCTACATATAGCGTTCACATTCTTGTACTGTTCACACGTGAGCCTTAGCTAACCTATATTTACTCTCTTTAGATGACGACGGGGTAGCGGATCCCCCCCCGCGTTACCCCCATCCCCGCCGCCACCGCCGTACTCTCCTCCTCGTCCCCCACCACCTCCTTACACTCCTTAATCCCCCGGTCGCCGTCCTCTCGGCCGGATCCTCGGCAGGAGCTGACCTCCCCCTCGCCACCCCCGTCCGCCCGTCCCTATCGTTGTTTTTTGTTCAGCGATGAATTTCCGATTTCCAGACGGTTCCCTGCCCGATGGATCACTCGCTTCGTCCTTGGAGGGGTAGAATTGGATGACTTTCAAGATGTGCAAGCAAGCCTCGGGTGAGCGATTCTCCTGCTACCGGCAAGGATGAGCTGACAGTCGTTTGTCAACAGCACCGTGGGTCATTGTCGATCCGCATTCATCTTGTCCGCAGAAGATTGACAACTCGCAACCACCATAACCACCCGACTGGCGTGTCATTGACGGATATCACCACCACCCAGGGACAGGGAGCCTCCGCGTATACTAACCCACAACCAACTGTCACCACTGAGGCTACCCACCAGCGGCGATGTCAAGACATCACCAGTTGCTGTGCCCATCTCTCCCTACGCGATGCGGTCCATATAACCCCTGCTCTGTGTTGGGAGCTCGGTGGCGTCGTCTTTGTGACTTCCGACGACCAGCAAAGTTATCGGGTACTGGAAAAAGGGGGTGTTACTCGTCGTCACCGCTTGACTTCGTCCTCAGCTGGGCATACTACGTCGCGCCATTTCCCATCTTCAGTGCCCCGTGCCAGAATCGCGGTTGCTGGGAGCATTCATTAAATGACGTTCTCGGGGATGCCTCGATTACGGTCGAGCAAGCTGTCGACAACGGAGGCTGGTGGGGCTACGGCGCCTACATGGGATTAGGATTTATGATGTGAAAGGCTGATCGGGGTTGCATCGGGTGCAGGTTACGATGGATTGGAGGACCAAGAGGCTGACGGAGGGGGTGGATGGGACATGAGAAGATTGTGGATATATATACAGGGGGAGAGAGGTGAATAGGGGCCAGGGGAGGAGGAGGTTGGACATCAAGACCGTGCGGAGGACTCACTGTAGCAGACATGTGGGCGTGAATGATGAATGATGAGGTACGTACCATGGATACATTGTATTGCGATGGGCGGGGAGAAGCAAATCGTGTCCATTGCATCCTAGGCTCACGCTCACTTCTAGCACTTGAGGTTATGTGCTGGATGCTCCACGTTGACTCATCGTATAGCTCGATGGTGAGGAACATTCGAGAAAGCAAACCTTGACCCAAGCCTTCCATCGCATTCACATGCTCAAGGTATTTAGGCCCTCAAGCACCCTACGTATCCGCGGAAGAATGAAAACTCGCACCTCACATAACGATCATACCCACTCGACTCAACGTCTCATCGACCAACACGAACATTTCAACCACCGCTTCTTCTTCCATCTCACACAATGGGCGCATTTGACTGGTTCCACTGCTTCCTTTCATTCCTGGGACTTTGCCCGCCCAAGCCAGCGAAGCTCATCATTGCCGGGCTCGAAAACGCCGGAAAATCAAGTCTGCTGCGAAATTTTGCAGTCCATCTGCCGGACTTCGCTGCCGTCGCGTCGCACCCCCGGCTCCGTATGAGATGCTGACCAATGGCAACACTTCATTCGTCGCTCTTGACGTTGGCGGCCACCACCAAAACCGGGAACTATGGACAGAGACTCTCTCCGGGGCCATGGGCGTTATGTTCATGGTTGATGCTCAAGATCCTAGGCGATTGGATGAGGCCGCAGCAGAACCGCACGCTCTCGCCGCCGTTGAGGGGCTTCGGGGGCTCCCGTTCTTGGTGCTAGGCAATACAACCGATCACCCTAACGCAAGTACGTGATACCCCCGGCATTCACCGAAATGGGAAACCACCGCTTCATCGTGTTGCTAACTAAAATGCATCATCAAACAGTCGCATCGCCGGTAGTCATTTGGAATCGACTCCGCGCACACGAAATCACAAACAAACCAAACGGAGACCGACCAATCAAGGTCTTCATGTGCTCAGTGACCCAAAAACTGGGATATCCGGGGGGGGTACGAAGTGGCCTAGAGGGAAAGCAAGAACGTATAGCTCAGCAAGCAAGAGTTTAACCTTGCCAAAATCTGTCACTCTCAAATCATGGGGTGCTCGCCTTCTTCTTGAGCAACACTGTAGTGGTAACGCTTCCTATTCTCAGGTTTCATATCGCTGGACATCATGCCCCTTTCCTTGTACTGGCAGGGGCTTGAATTCCGTGTCCGGAAGACCGCTAAATTTGGAAAAGTTCTTTTTCCAATGCACGTCAATTATACGCATGTGATAGCGTTTCTTCTCGGCCTCATCGATCGGCAACAGATACTTCGTGGGTTCGTGCTCCTGGTTCATCGTCAGGAGGCCATCTGAGGCATCAAGTTGCCGGCATTCTGCCTTTGCCCGGAAAGCAGGCGGTAGCTTGTGCTGGTCCTCTGGGATAATCCCGGTCATGGCTTTGTCTAGGTGAAGGTAATGTCGGGATTCGGGTTGCGGTAGGAGACAAGATGCTTGGTGCTATGGCCGCACAATAAAATTGATAGAGGGAAGGTCTGGGCCCTGGAGGTGGCGATAAAGTTTTGGTGGCTTGAACTCACAACAAAAGATGCCAGGCCAGATGAACCAGATGAGTCTTGCAGCACCACAAGCTCCCCGGGCTAGTGAAGATGAGCATCGTTCCGTATCAATATTGAGCTAGAAACATGACCTCAAGACATTCCATTCCCCCAAAACGCCGATCGTGCCCTCAAGCTCAATCAGCGACCCGGCTCCCCATCCCCAATATATCGATCCTCCTTCCAGAGCTCGGGAGTAGACGGACGCCAACACCCGTTATCATTCGTCCAGCGCCTCGTGACATCCCGGAAACACTTTCTGAAGGAGCTAGTGCCAGCTGGTCCTCTCGGGAAGCTCACATCAAGGCGCCAGATCAAGCCATCCTCAAGGTCCCACTCGGTTTCATCATCACGGTGGCAATCGACATTGCTCAGATAGAGGCAACCACTGAAGGCCTTCCTCTTCCAGTAGCCGCAAAAGGTTTGGGGGTTGACGCCGATGACCTTGAATCCAATGGTCCATCTGTCGAGGCCCCTCTTAACCCTCTTGCCTCTCTCCCATGTGGCGATCTTGCACAATGGGAGCTGAATTTCTGTGTGGGCGATACTGGTCAGCGCAAACGGGATCGGAGTCATGGGTGAGAGAGGGTGTACCGCTTGAGGTGGTGTAATTCTTCACTGCGGACGCGGCAACAATAGCGGACGACGCAGTGGCAGCGTATGATGCTGCGGCAAAGGGCAACGCCAGGAGGGCGTGGAGGAGGATGGAGAACTGCATCTTCACGCCGTTGAACTGAGGTGGCGATGGCAATGGTGGTGGATAGTTGTGACTGCGCTGGTGAAGAGGTAGCAATGTTGACGGCTGGGGGCGCCGAACGAAGGGTGGTTGATGTTATGTGTTAAAATTCTGTGGCCACAGGGTACGGGGACATAAAGCCCTGCCTCGAACAAGCTTTCCAAACAACCGGTCGGACCGAGGCCGGCAAGGGCGGCGGACCGAGGTCGGTGAGACTGACGACTGAGGCCCGTAGGCTCAACGGATCACCAAGCTTCAGTGGCCTAAGTCATCGAATACACGTCGAATGGTTTGGCAAGTGGTTGGTCCTATTCCTGGACGTGACTCGAGTGAGATCGCTGTCCCGGCATCCCATGCCAGAGAAGAGACCCGAAGGCCATCATGGCGACGGCCCAATGGGTCTACGCGGCGGTGTTCGGGTCGTGTAGTCGGATCTTGCGGTGTCTCGAAGGGAATGCTGTGCTAGCTGCCGGCTAGGCTTGAGTGAGCTGTCGTCGGTTGTTCTGTCGGCAAAGTAAGGCATCAACAGTTTCATTTGTAGTCCTGGCTCGAGACATGTCGTTAGCGGTCGTCACTGCAAGGTGGGATCCTACTGCTCAGCCTCCCCCGCAATCTTTCTCCCCCCCCCCCCCCCCCCAGAGGAACAAGGAGGGCAACGTGCAATATGACGTGCAGCAAGAGAGAACCACGTTACCTAGGCTTGGAGAGGTACCCGGGCAAGAAAGAAATGAGCCATGCAATGCGGCTGTCGGCACTTGAGCTGGTTCCATTCAGTTGTCTCTTGCAAGAGTGCCTGGACTAAATGGCTCGAGGCCTCCAAACCGGCATTCAAGGCCTCTGAATAATGCCAGAAGGCCTTCGGATTCTATTCTTACGCCGCATCAAGAGCGAGATTGACGTTTGGATTTCTCGATAGGTCGCTTATTCTTGTCAAGGACTTGACGGGCCTCAATAGAACGTCCAGGGCAAGGCACCTGGGTGTCGATGCAACGGGGCCACCGGGGGAAGGGAGTTGGTCCTGAACACTATCTCGGCGTGCCAGCCCAGAGGTAATGAGGTACAGCCTCCACAAAGAGGAATGGTCGACCAATGCCGAGGATCGACGCACATACACATCGGTTGGCGTGCGCGGCTCAGGTGCTGCGGAGGTCGCGCGCCTCGTTCAGGTAACCGATCAGGCCTCCCGTTCGCCTGGGCAACCGGTGGGAGAACAGCGAGGCTACCGTCGACACATTTTTAGAAGCAACGGGAATCGATAACGGAGACAAAACAGTTGAGAGGGGGCTCAGGATGGACAATCTGCGGGCCAGGTGACGGAGTCCTCGACGGTGGCCCATTCTCAAGGGGAAGGTGCAATGGGGCGCCCATGGACGCCTTAGTGACCGTTAGCGTTGGATCGCAGTTTCCTTCCAGCTCGTGGGGGGCCTCTCAACCGTGTGAGGTCTCCAGAGCTGTTTCATAGCCCTGAGGCGGCAGGGTCTCGATTCAGACAGACCAAGTGCACCCTGCTTGGTTTGGGTACGGACGAGGGCAGGGGTGTGACAGAAAAGAACCACGTAACAGCCGTTCGCGATTGAGCTGGCTCTCCCCGGCGGGTTCTACCGAAAATACCTGAGCCAACGCGCTCGAGGCCCTTGGAATGGCTTTCAAGGCATCTGGACTGTTTTGGAAGGACTTTGTATTTTCAATTTACCCTTTTCAGAGTGAAAACGGACGTTTCGCGGCTGGGTGGCTGTCAGGAACGGGGGTCGTTAAAGCGGCGAGCACTCGCGTTGCAACCCTTTGCACAATTGGGCATGCTTGGTGCAGCCAACGAAACCAACCAGCCAGAGGATAGCACAAAGGATGCTGTTACAGAGTCCGACTATTGGGAGGCGTCGCTGGAACTGTGGACACTCTGGCGCTGTCGCTGCCGTCGGTCCTCACTAGCGAGCGGGTCATGGTGAGGTTCAGCTGGCAAGTCACCAACGAAGCCAAGGGGCGATTTGTTTGTTGAAAAGGGGTAGACCCCAAATTCAGAGGCATAAAATAGCATTTCGGATGCCTTGTATAAACAGCTCCTTGAACTCTCGAGATGCCATCAACTGGATTAGTGGACGGACGCTTTTGTCGCTCACTTGGCTGGCATCCAATCATTGAGCTGTGAAAATCTTCGGCCATGAGCATTGCGACAACCCAATCAGTCCAACATTAGTTATTTACGCGCTACATTACTATATATGCCGTGTCCCAGTTCATGCCCAAACAATGACAACCATGATCATGTGCACCAAACAGCCGGGTATCTATGCGTATCCATCGCCAGCTCATCCCGCTCCAGACTACCCATGTTTCTCTCGCCTTTTGTCATTACCCGAATCTACACCGTTCTTCTCGCTCGGCGGTATCTCAGGGATGCTGAAGCGCTTCCGTAACTCCTGAATCAAAGGACCCATCTCGTAGAAGCTCTCATTGTTTTCGAAGCTCTCACAGGGCGACGGGTTAAAAGGTAAAAGCCAATCAGCAATGTTACTGCCCATGACCGATTTCCAGTTGCGATAAAGACCCAAATCCCAGGGATTCTCCCCCTTTTCGGTCCTGACAATCGCGAATGTCCGCGCGGCAAGCCGGTCTCTTGGTGAGACAGGCTCGACCGTTCCGGCTCGCTCCAGCGACGGGGGAGTTGCCGATGCTCCGTCCCTTGAAAGCGGATAGGTGATGACGCCGTATCCGGCCCCGGGTGGGGTGCCGCGAGGGACTCGGATGGCAAGCTGGTGAACCAGCGTCTTGGCCTTGACGAAGTCAACGTTGGTCAGGTTCACGCAGATGTAGTGCACCGCGGTTCCTGTCATCGCAAAGGTAAAGATGCCAAAGAAGCCGGCGATGGCAAGAACCGCGATGATAAACCCGTCGGTCGTAAGTCCGTCTTCGATCAAGTCTCTCAAGCAGATCGCGGCACCGACAATGACTATGGCGCAGTAGATGGCCGTGTAAAAGGTGAATTGTACGAAGAACTTGTATGCTGCTGGCTGTTAGCTCGAGCCGTTGGCTGCAGGACTGACTGTTGCTCACATGTTTCCCCAACAATGCCGCCGACCCAGGGGCAGTAGTGGTCCATTTTCCGCACGCACCGGCCAATTTCGCTGCAGTGGGAAGCCCTGTCCTGTTTCCAGTTGCAACAAGAGCTACACCACCGCGGACGGCCATCTGTGTGGCAAATAAAGACATCCTTGCTGTAGAAGCGCTCTAGGCCTGGACTGTCGACATTGGGGTCGGGCCAGTATCCTTCATACCGCTGGGCCTCTAGGTCATCTCCTCGAAGTCGCCCACAGGGACCACTCTGTCTCCGCTTCTCCTTCACCTCCTTTTTGTGTCTCTGTCGCTGTTCCACAGCCAACGGACCGAGGGGCACCACGCCTGGATTGAATAGGATCACCAGAAAGAGTCGCAAATACGTTAAAAGCATCAACAGGAGGAAAACGAAGTGGAGAGCGAGGAGTGCCGTCGCGGTGCGGGATTGATGCTGTTTGTTGATGAAGAAATCAACTGCGGCGCGTTAGCAACCTGGAAATCACCAGGAGCCGAGGCAGACATACCGCAGATACGTTTCACGAATACATAGGTGGCAAATCCAACGCAGCCAGCTAGGAACAACGGTATAAGTCGCGTGACCCAACGCGTTCCCGACCGACGAGCTGCAACCATCGCGTCTTGTCGGGGGGCATAGAGACGGGGGCGCCGGCAACGAAAGCCCGCTCGGCTGCGGGCGCAAACGTGCAGAAAAGAGCGTGCGAATGGAAAGGCGCGAACCGGCCTGCAATTTACTACTGTCGGGACATGGAAGACGCACGATCGCCTGCAGGGACCGACCTGGAGACGTCAAGACCGATGGGTGTCGTTGGATTGAAGTTGCGCCAAAGCTCGATGCGGGATGACGTTGGGATTGGATGAACCGTGAGCGCTGCACGAACAGAGCGGGTCTTCATCTTCTGTCTGGTCCGTGCAGTCCAAGCGGCTGCGCGAACAGCGAGAGACTGGGGTGATACCGTTACATTCAACGGTTTGGACAGGCACCGTTTCAGAACCTTCAGCCCTACCAACGCTTCATCGGTTTCCAAACCTAAGTGGTCGCGATGTAAATTTACCCCATCACACCCTCATTGGGCACCAACACCATCTCGTCGTATCAGAGACACGAGTTACGTTCCTTCAATGGCTGCGCCCTGAAAAAACGCGCGCCGGACGCGCCTCCCCCAACCTGAGGATGCTAGGCTTGGGTCCGCGACATTCGGGACCTTTCGAAAGCCTGACAACCACTCTTGCGGAGAATCCTGATCGTTGGTATTCGCGTGATTCTCGGCATTGGTTGGCTATCCTGGTTGGACACCGACATTCCTTTCTCGTCCCTAGCCCACACACCTTGGTGTGTATTGGAATTGCACTTTCCTGTGACAGCGCGCTTGATTCGCCAATGGACCGGGAAGACGGGGAACACAGGGAATATCGTGGTCCAACGGTGTGAAGCGGAGAAGCATACAGCGCCGCGAATCCCGTTTCCCCTTCCAATTTTAGACCACGTAACCGACTTATTGGGAAGTGCATCCCAACGACATTCGATGGTGCGGCTCTACTGTCTCCGCTCCCCAGGCCTAGACGACTCTTTCCACAACACCGTTCTAGGGATCACACAGCGTGGGATTTCCCGTCGCAACAGGACCCGGTTGCAATAGGACTGATCGCATACCTAGGGATGGCCTCCCGTCTGTTCAGCCCAGTGGCTTGTGGCGTCGATCAACCTTGTTATGCTGTGAATCCGGTCGTGACCCGACCAGCTGGACGACAACACCGAATTGCGGCAGAGCCTCATACACTTTGTCTCAGTTTCTTGCCCAGTCGAAGTTGACCTGCCGCGTTGGTGGTCGGTGAACCTGGACACGTTCTTTCTCAGCCGCATTTAGGGACGACTGCACCCACAGCCAAACAATGCTGCGAGCCTACAGCGCGTCGAAACGCGGCAGGCCCTGTCTAGGCATCTCGCATCTCGCACATGGGCAACTCAACGGTCGCATGAGGGTGTGGCCGACGTCTGTTGGCCTGGGTGGCGGCCTTGGGATCGGAGACCTCATCACAGAGCCTCATCCCCAAGTGCAAGTATAAAGACCGACGGTAACTCGACTCTCGATTGTGCTCTTCGGCTGCATTATTCGGCCGCACTGACGCATACGGAGCATACTTGGACACCCGCAGTGACTGGCCATGATTCACAACGACCCTGGGAACGCCACCTAGGACTCGACATCCCTGGAGCCGAACCGCACGGCTGGATCCGAACTACTTGCCTGGCGTCAGAGGACTGGCCTGGCGTCTGGTTAAATGCGAGGGGTACCCGTCAATACTGATGGGAGCCAACTGTTTCCACAACTTCCTGACTGCTGCCCTCGGCCCCTGTCTGAGCGACTCGGCAACACCGTGAGGGATATATCACCACGTCGACACCCCTGAGAGCAATGACACACAACGAACCGAGCTGCGTTGCCTTTTCGATATGGCCCGTGCCTCATACGGAGTCCTGCGGGTTATTCCTGGGTATATAACCTCACTGCGCCGTTGGTGTTCTCTTGGTCTTCCCTATGGTCTGCATCACTGACTGCGACAGATTTCTACCCACCTTGAAAGGAAGAAGCCTTCCAGAAGGGAGATGCCTGCCTACGAATCATCGCCTTCGACACCTACCCCGACTTGCACCCCTGATTCGACTTATTTCGATATAGATGCATATACCCCGATAGATGGCTGCCTTTGTGATATGAAGGTACCGGGGTTGCTCCTGATTGGGGGTGACATTGACCGCTCAACACGGCTTCGGTCTGTCAATTCGCCGACCCCTCTTCTTTCACATCGGCCGGCGCCGTCCCCACCGGCATCGATGCGGCTCAACAGAAATGCCGGAATGACGACGCAGACTGGGCGTGCACTATGACACGCCGCCGACATGCATCGTGTGCGAGACCACCACCAAGCATTCACGCGTGGGAGCCGTCGAAACCCGGACGGCCACCCAGTTCCCCTCATCGCAGAGCCGCATGTCTGACTCAAGTCGTTTTGATACCTGCGGGGCCAGGCATCCCGCGCACCGCAAGGCTGCCACTTGGCGACAACACGCTTAGTCCCAGCTCTTCCATGGGCGGACACACAAAAAACTCCTCGCGTAAAGCCCTACCATCGGTGAGGTTCACCGAGCTCTATGTTGGCGGGCGATGGCAGTGCTTGCGGGCGAAATAGGGCTCGACGACGGGCTATGACCCCGGACCCCGATTTATTGCCTTCCACATGCTAACGTGCCCAGGCGAGGACGGACTCGGGGCGGCAGCTGCTCACCCCGCACAACGTACAGCGACGGGGGCTGGAGCAGAGCCGCACAAGTACCAGTCTCCTGGCAGCCGTGGCCGTCCCTTTGCTGGGCCTTTGCTTGCCCCCCTCCCCTCCGGTTATCCTTTTGACACACGCATGCTCCATGCATACCAGGGGTGTCAGCCCTAAATCCCGCCGACCGATCCTTCGAACGCGCTTCCAGAACAAAGACCCGCGTGCCCTGGCTCGGGCATTAGGAGCTATCAACCTTCGCAAGCATCTCATCTCCGCTGCGGGGCCGTTGCCATGCTGCGCCAGGGCCTGACCGAGGGCTGCCCCGGTTCCCAGCTTTCGGTGGCTGGATTCTCATACAAGTGTTGGGACAAAGTCATCGGTTGTGAGTCTTTGCGGACGTCGCGCTGGCCAACGGCTCAACAAACCGGTTGTCGCCTCAGCATTCGACCCATGCGCCTTCCTGCTCGCCCTGCCGGCAGTCGAGATTGCCTACCTCAAGGTAGTCATTCCCAAGTGGATACGATGGCGGAGTCGCGCAGCGAGCGTTAGGAGAGTGATGTTGTTGGCCGAAAGTGTCGGTCAGTCGTTTCGCCAGCTTCAAGCAAGCATAGTTCTTCCGGGCAAGGCAACGACACTATGAATTGCCATTGCCCTGAATTCGTTGGTTTGGAAGTTCAGCCATTATGCATCACCCCGTTGTTATAAAGAGTCACTCGAGTTCTCATGACCGTCTTCTCTTCTCCGTCACTCAGACACACCCAGTCACCAGCTCATCGTTACCACCTTTGCTCACATCTTCACGCAACTTTTTGTCGCTCAACAACTACCGCAAAATGGGCGGGTCACCAACCCCAAAGTTCCACTACGTGTGGTACTGCTGCTGTTGTGGTGACGGACCTTACAAGGTGGAAATTTCAGGTGCTTGCACCAACCACAACTGCCGCGCCTACCGTTGCACCGACTGTCCGGTCGAGAAAGTCAGGACCCATGGCCGCTGATGGGTCACCGGACTCTCACAAGATCACGAACACGACAGCCCCTTCAAGCTTCATAGTACCTGTGGCGCGAGAGACGGCACAACCTTCCCGCAAGACAAGCCACACGGGGAGACAAGCCACTAGTCTCGCCTGTACACTACAACACGATCTTGCGGATATGGGGATTGCACAAAGCGGTTATGGCGTCGAGGGATGGAACTACGGAGCACATATCTAAGGCACGGGAAGCCTAGGCGGATAGACGGAGGGGGTTTGCACAGCGTTTCAATGGTGTTCTGGGAACAACAGAGGGTTCTGGCGTTTCTTCGGGGACCTATACCCTTGCGGTTTGGCGTGGATAGGCTAGATTTGTTTTGCGGGCGGCAATACCCTCGAGTAGATAGACATTGGCTTTACGATTCAACATGCATCATCGTTACCCCGCCTCCCGTGATCTAGCAATGCGTTCACCGCTCCTGGACTGCGCACGTAGCTGCGTGGTTGCAACTGAGGCAGCCGCCAGGCTTCAACTGACACAAGGCCCGAAGCCGTCATCTTACTCTTCGACCGAGACCGCTGGTTTTGAGCTCCCACCCCGTAACGCGCAAGTCGCATCACGACGGATCGAACCCGCGCCGCTTCCGTCCCGCAACTCGCTTTCCACGCGCGGCGAAATTGTCGCCCTTCCCACGGGCAGATCGCCACGATTATCCCCATTCAGGGGACCTGTGCCTTGGTCACCGAGGCAGTTTTTGGGAGGCAGGGGGCTACTCCACTGAATTGAGCGTTGCGCGGACGAGAAAAACAAGGCTTTCCAACGTTGCATTGCTCGATCGCTAGCGGGCTTAGCGTGTTCCGGCTTCCAAGTTGCTCTGCTTGGGAGTTGTTGACGTTCGAAATCGTAAAACAGCGCGGATTTTTCGGGACAAAACATGGCGGAATCGTCATTTGCACTGCCAACAGGGGGTGGCTGCGTGAGGAACACGTGGGGTTTTTTTTTTTTTTTTTTTTTTTTCCCCTCTTTTTCGGACGAAACTGCAGTTTTTCTGGTTTTGGATTTGGCAAAGGCTTGGATTGGGCCGGGGCCGGGGGATTTTATTTGATATTCAGCTGAGGCTGGCACCTCACCGCTTGCTTCAGCTTCGGAGCCCGGGGGAGGGGGGGGGGGGGGCGCGCGAGGTTCCGGGACCTCAGCAAAAGCTGGGTGGAAGCTCGACGACGGCCGGGGCTGAGACGATCTTTTGCTTCTGTCCGGACGCAGCTTCAACACACGCACTCACTCGGCGTAGACTGATTGATTGCCGCGGGGCCCCACCAGTCCAGAACAGGGACCGAACAGCAGCGATGCAAGTGCATGTATGTATGTATGTATGTATGTACGTCCTGAGGGCGACAGGAGTAAGCAGTCACCCCCTCCTCGGTGTGTTTGTTTCGGCAGACCGACGCAGCACTCACTGCAATGAAACCCCAACGACCACGCTTGCCACGGAAGTCAGGCTGAGAAAAAAAAATACTGCTCCCCCCTGGAAAACACACCCCGTTCTCTCCGCGCGCCAAACAAAAGCCGAATCCTCCCGCTCCTCCCAGTAACCGCTCTCAGCAAACAAAAAAAAAAAAACCGCAACAGCACAGCCCAAAGCGTAGCTCCCCCCTTTCCCTCACCGAAACCCGTCAGAGACGAGCGCAGTCGAGGCGTTCTCGCCGCTCTCCGCCACCAGCCAGTCCTCCGGGACGGGGATTCGAGCAAAGGCAGCGGTGGCACGGAGCGCTGCTTGTCTCGTGAACTTCCGCTGGCGTGAAAACGCCCTGCCTGAGTCCCGATCTGGGTTGAGGTTGCAAGCTGTGGGGAAGATCCAACGCACGGGTTAGGGTTGACATCATAGCGGGGCAGCCAGGGGGCAGCCAGGGGTTGTGAACATAGCCCCTGAACGACAAACACTTGCACCTAGGCGCGCTTGAACATGGCATTTCTGTTGGGAATGGTCCGCGCGCTGTTCGCGGCCGATGGCGGCCTCCGTACTGGAATTCGGTGGTTTGAATGCGAATTGGCAATCACAATGGCAGACGACGCGGAGTTCAACATGATTATCATTGGGCAACCAAGCAATGCAACACGCCTCCTACTCGTACACCCCGGTTGAAGCCTTTCGGCACCCCAGACTCCCCATCCCAAGTTGAAAAGGATTCCCCCGTTTTCCACTCCCATGATGCAATCGCGTTGTAACCAGCCTCGGCAATGGCTATAACAGAAAGAAGCCCCAACGCCCCCCAAACGCCGTCCCCGTAAGTATGCCCCTAGCTGGGGAAGTCGTAAACGTCCTGGGCCGGCGCCTTGCCCTTCCCCTTGCCGCCTTTGCCCGCAGACGTCGCCGGGCTCGCCTTTGCACTCTCCAACTTCTTCCGCGACGGCGTGCGCGTCCGTCCCCCGGTTGGCGTGCCCTTGACGGGGGTCAGCTTGGCCGCCGCGGCAACGATGGTCGAGCTCGCCGTGGATCCAGACGACGCCCGCACGCTTCCCGACGCCCCGCCAGGTGCCGACTTGCGCGCGCCGGCCGGCTTGAAGGTGATCTTGGTTTGCTTGAGACCCCGAGACGCAACAAAGCCGGCGGCTGTCTCCCTTGCCTTTGCGCCGACGCGCTTGACGGTGGCCACGGCGGCCTTGACCTTCTTGACTGGCTTGGACTTGGACTTTGTTGCCGTCGCCTTGGCCATCTTGCGCTTCTTGGCTGGGCTGCCGGCGTCCTTATCGCCGACGAGTTCCTTGAGCTTGCGCTTGCCAGCCTTGATGGCCGACTTCTTCTTGCCGGCGTCTTCCTTGGGCGGCTTGGGCGGCTTGACCTCCTTGGGCTTGGGGCCCAGCACGCCGCGGCAATTGTCGCTGCCGCAGAGACACTTCTGCACGTTCTTAGCGGAGAAGGGGTCGAAGTTGTAGTCGTACGTCAGCTCCTCGCCCGTCATGATGGGGCGGTCGCCGGCAAAGAGGGCCATGCGCGGCTGGCCTGACACGATCCACTTGATCATGCGGCAGTTGGGCGAGCACGAGTGGTTGACGAAGCGCGCGATGCTACCGGTCGTTGCGTCAATGATCATGTTCTGGTCAAAGGACATGAGGTAGTAGCACTGGGCACGGTCGGTCAGTTTTCGTCCCAAGTCACGTGCGGGGCATGCTCACCTCGTTGTCCTTGTACACCTCGTTCATGCGGCGCTCGCACTCCTCCTCGGTGATGATCTCGCCCGTGTACTCCATGATGATCTGGTTGGGCTCGAAGCAGCGGTTGCTGCGCACGCCGTAGCCGCGGTCCGACGTCTTGTAGACCTCGACGCCCACGCGGTACCGCCCGCCCTTCTTGGTGCGCTCCGTCAGCATCTGGAAGGCCCGGTTCTGGCAGTGCTCCTTGCCGACGTTGCAGTTGGTCTCGTCGCACTCGTACAGCATGATGCGGTTCTGGCAGTCTTCGGCGCAGCCATCCTCGGGCTTGCACACGCACTTTGACGCAAAGTCCCCAAAGTGCGGCGTCTTCTTCCAGTACGCCGCAGCATCGCCCACAAAACGGTCTGCGTCTGTCAGCACGCGCCCAGGTGCGCCGGGTCGCAAACTTACTCTTGGTCATGGTGCGGTACGCCGCCGGCTTCGGCTGTCCGGGGGGGAGGGGATTGCAGACGTCGTACGGGAGCTTGAAGTCGCGGCCGTTGATGAGCAGACGGAGGCCGTTGAACATGGGTGCTGGGAGCGTCTTGTTGGTCTTTCCCGTCGGCGCAAGCTCGGGGAGAGTCGCAAGCTTCTTCTTCTCCGCCGTGGTCAGGCCCTTGGATACGTCAACGGGCGTCTCCTGGCCAGAGTACAGACCCCTATCCAGCCACTTCTTGACGCGCCGCTTCCTGGGAGCTGGCCCCTCTGGCTTGGCTTCGCTCTTCGCCTCGCTCGATTCGGCCGCTGCGGCGCTCTCGTCGACCTTGGTCTTCTTGCGCGGAGGCTCAGGCGCGTCCACTTCAACCTCTTTGCCATTGGCCCAGACGGTGTAGCGCACCGGGCGCGTGTCGATGTGGGCGAACTCGTTGGTGTCCTGTAGCCGTCGGAGCTCGCGTGACATGCGCGACACGCTCTTCTCAAACGTCTTTTTGCCGCGCTTGCTGAGCGTTGCGAGCTTGGTGGTGAGCGACTCCACCGGGGCGCCTGAAAGACGCGTCGCGCGGCGCGTCATCTGCGCGGCAACGGCATTCTGCTGCGCTTTTTTCGCGATTCGCGCGCTTCGGGGCGTGTTGGGGTCGGTGAGCGACCAATCGTGGTTCAGGGCGTCAATAACGTCTTGCACGGCTTGGTCGGCCGTGGTTGCGCTGCCGTCGGTCGCGAGATCGTCGCCGGCAACGGTGCGTCGGCGCTTTCCTGCCCCGCTCTTGTATGTGCCGCTGAGTTTGCTGAGGTTGTACACGGGCAGACTTGTCCTCGTTCGTCGCGCGCGACCCGATGGGGGCTCGGTCGGCAGAGGGTCCTCGGCAACAACAATCGCTTGGCCGACGGGCGACTGCTCGTTCTGCTCCTGCTGCTCCTGCTGCTCCTGCTGCTTTTGCTCGTCTTCAAGCAGCGGGATCACGGCGTCCAGCACGGGCGCGGTTGCGGCGCCAGGCTTTGGCACGTCGGGTTCCGAGGCCAGGGACATGCTGTCGGGCGAGACTGTGGTCGGCGGTGTCGAGCTGAACGAGGCCACGTTGGACGACGCATCGGTGGCTGCTGCTGAGAAGCTCGACTCGGACGAGAGGGTGGCCAGCTGGGCCATTGTCACCTCTGCGGCCATGGCGGCGGCGAGTTGACGCGATTGCGGTGGTTCGAAGACGCAGGAGGGTGAGTCGAGGTGCGAGACGCGTGGAAATGTCGCTGCACGCTTTGTCGGACGTGAGTGTGGGCGGAAAAGCCGGCCCGCGTAGAGAGCGACCAGGGGACGCGGCTGCAGACGCAACAAAAACAGGTGCGGCACGCGATATCCTGACAAAGCGAGGCAGCTATCACGGAAGAAAAGAGTAAACTGAGAGAAGGCTGGTGGCTGAAGCAATCATGGACCGCGCCGCGTCCTGGTCGGTGTTGCAGCGAAGAAGCGTTGGGTTGTCGTGTCGCGAAGGGAGAGAAACAAAGTTGCGAGATCCGAGTTTGGACCCAGGGGTGGGGGTTCGTCAATGCGTGAGGTGGAGGGAGAAGGGGAAATGCGGATTGGAGGCGGGAGGCCAGGCTAAGTAAGGTATTTAAGACCTGGAGGGAGGCTGGTCCGGGGGTAGGCATTATCGAATGGGCCGCCCTATGCACTCCTCCTATTGACTATTGACACTGCACATCATAGGCTCGCGGGGACTCGAGCAGTCAAAACAATGGCCATCCTCTGGGCCGCCCCCGTGGACAATAGGAAGCCCAGCTCCAGGCTCGATTCAGCAATTGTCACGGCACCTGTCCCGTGATACCTCGTCGGCGTGGTGGCACGGCGATCCGCAGACACAGATCCTCGATTTGACTTTTTGCAAGCCCTGGCGCAGGCAAACACACTTTTTGTTGCATGGTGTGACTCCTCTGCCTCGGCCCGAGCAGAGCGGCATCGGGGCTGCCGTGTTGTTTTTGCAGCCGACCCCCGGCATCGCGCCGACCATGGGGATTTTGTGTGTTGAGGCGGCCCAGCCGGCGTGGGCTGGAGGGGTGATTGGGATTGGGAGGGGGGCATGGGGGCCCAAGTCCATCTCAGACAGTCAACGACGAGCCCCAATCCAGGGAGACGGATAGCGCCGTCACGCTTGGCTTGAGCAAACTCGTGACATCTAGATGGTCCCAGATCCAGGGGCTCCAGACCTGGAGCATGGCTCAGCCTAGAACGTGGGATCGACTTCGACCCCGATGTTCGCCATGACGCTGGAGGTGTTCATTCTGCTCGGTCTCGGGGCTGTATCGTGGCCCAATCATCACGTCATCCCGCGCCCGAGCCTTCTGCCCCAAACCACAGAAAGGCCTGAATAGGTAGGTTCAACATTTCGAGTGCTGTGAAACTTGCGAGGTGGCGAGAGTGCTGTGCTGTGATCCCGACCTCGGAAACTGACACAGTCAACCCATCATCGGAGGCTCCCCGCAACGGTCAATCGAGGCGGAATCCAGCACACTTCATTGCTACAAGCTCGTTGATACAACCTTGCGGGACTAACGAGCAGCGCCAAACGCCCACGGCAGAGCGATCCCAGCATCGGATTGAGAGCTCCTGGGTTGTTTCTGGCAACCAGGGGTCAAGACTCCACCGTAAAGAGTATCGTGAAGCGGGCGAACTCCAATCCGCCATTGACGTGCCTGGCATCTCCCAAGTTGTCGGGTTAGTTCTATCTTGAGTCTCGACAAGACCCGTGTCCGGCCGACGAAGCATCACCGTCCACCGTCCAGCCCATGCTACAGATGCTCGTCGAGCTAGAACCTCCGACAGCTTCACCCCTCGTCCATCCCCAAGCCGCTTCAACCATGAACACAGCGCCGAAAACACCAAGCCAACCCCTCCAACACCCCACCAAAGCAGACAACCACAATTCTGCGCAGTGACGAGGTGAACTGTGCCTCCTGACTGTCGAGTTCTACCGTGTTCAGCGAGACCAATGCCGCTCCCTCATGTCTAACCCCCCACTCTCACCATCTGGACTCTATTCACCGCCACAATCTCTTTCCGTTGGAGACCATGAGCCTAGACAGTAAAGCCAGCACCTGCCGCCACATGCCGCAAGCTTGACAGCAGAGCAAGCCAGTGATGACCAGCGGCTTTGACCCCCTCTCAGCATAGCTGTGAACGTAGATAACCAGCGTCTCAGAACCAAGTAGAGTCCCTCTCAAGGCTTCCGTGGTTACCCACACGAAGGCTCACATGCCTCCAAACGTTATTGAGCATGGCCGTCAGGCCACCTCTGCAAGACACCGAGCACCAGCCCAATCGGCACACTCGTGGTTCAGAGGCCTCGCATGAAGTTCGAACCGGGCCACCTGAGGTTACGTACCGAGTGATCGAGTTGGGTCTAGTTTCCGTGTCTCGTAGTTGTTTCTACCACACCCCGCTAGAAGCACCAAGAGAGCTTTGTCATCGGCCATGAAGAGCCCTGCCAGCGTTTAGCTATCACGCTGACAACCGCCCCCCATGGCCTACATCAAGCTTTGGCATGTTGTATGGCCAGCGGTTTTGTGGGTTCCCGTTATTCGTTGCTGGCAGACGGTCAGAATAGCTTCGCTTTCAGTTATTCATGTATTCACAGTGCCTATTCGGCCCTGGCTTGCTATTCTTCATCTACGAATGTCATATCAACAGCTCTAATGCCTCCACAACACCAGGCCACGAGCCCTCCGTCCTCCCGCTGAGCCCTGTTCATCGTGTCCTAGTACTGTCACTCCTGTCTAGGAATACGCCTGATTATCTTCATACAGCGTGGTAACATCAGTCTTGCCCCGCGCTGCTTCCCCTGCTCGGCCCTCTGCCCCCAGCCCGGGCATCCGCTGCTGCCGTTGCCATGTTGGCCATGAATAGCAGATGCTGGCTGTGCTGTCCTGGGAAGCTGTCTCTCAGCGACCCCAGCTTGTTATCCTTCTTCACACTTTCCACTGACGGCGTTGGATGATCAACATCCATGTGCTCCGCCTGCAACATCCTCGACAGCTCCGCCCCGCCCCCTGAGCTGCCTGCTGGCCCACCATTCCTGCTACTCGGTCGTGGCTCACCCGGCGTTGTGGGCGTCGGGGTAAACCCAATCCGATGCCGCCCGCTCAGCTCCCGGAGCACGCGGGCGCCCTCCGTCACTTCCGCTGTTTCAACGGCTACCTGTTGGTGATAGGGGGGTGGTGGGTTGTCGTTGTCGTTTGCGTTTGCGTCGTTCCGCTCTTCGTCGGCGGACGTGCTACGCGCCCCGCGAGTCGACGAGTCGCCGCGGATGACGGCAACTTCATCTTCCGTGAGGCTCTTCCAGCTACATTTGGCGTGCTTCCTGGTGCACCCCTGGCAGGACGTGAGGTGTTTGAGACAAGTCGTTTTAAGTCGGCGACAGCGGTCACACGGCGGGTTGATAGGATCGCCGCGGGACAGTTTCTCGATGCGCGAGGAAATCAGGGTTATCAGAGGGACATGATGAGACGAGGGCGTGTTGTCCGAGCTGGCCGCAGCGGCGCTTTCGCGGAGCGTGGGTGACTCCGCTGAGGGCTGGACTGGAGAGGGGCGGTTGCTGCTTTGAGAGGGCGCATGGGACGTTGAGATGGCGGCTATAGGCCTCAAGCGGGGTACCTCCGACGGCGTTGGGAGGGAGGAGGTGATGGAGGGTGGGCGGGATACGACGGTTGCCGTGGGCTGGGGCGTGGTGAGGAACTGCTGGAGGAGATCGGCGTGGAGGTCGTATCCCAGATGTAGTCCGCCGGTGCGAACAGGCGGGGCCTGGTTCACGGGCTGGAACCCAACGTTGGCGCGACGCGAGTTGATGCCCGCTTTGCGACCGCTGAGGTGATAGTTCAGCTGGCGAGCCTTCCGGGCCACTTCGTCCGCCTGCTTGATAAGCACTTGGATCCGTTGCTCGAGAATGTCCAGCGTTGCGAGCTCCGCCGTCTCGTCTTCATCAAGGGGCTGGGCGGGCGCGAGGGGAAACCGGTCCAGCGTGCCAGACATAATGAGACGCCAGTCATCCTCGGTGATCTCTACGTGCGAGCCCGTCATCACAAACCGACACACCCGGCGGCCGTCACCAGCGGTCGTCAGGGTGAAGTCGGCGGGGTTGGACTTGGCAAAACCGACAATCTCGAGCCAGCTCGGCGGCTGCCAGGACGATGCGACGCGATCCCGAAAGGGACTCTGCGGCGACACAGTCGGGGTAGCGTTGATGCCGCCCTCGAACAGCCCCTCCATTGCGCGGAGCAGCCGCGGCGCCGTGAGCTTTGCGCCGAGATTGGCGGCCAGGCTCTCATGGCGACTCAGTATACCTTGGTGAGGTCAGCGGGTGCGCCGGAACGGCTGATACAGGCTCGTCTCACCTTCGTAGTCACTCAGCAGGGACAGGACATCGGAAAAGATCTCAGAGTCGCCCTGGATGAGCGGCAGCCGGGGCTGGGCGCCGGTCCTGGACAGATAGTTGATGGGGGGGCCGTTCCCTGCGGCGCCGGTCAGTGAGGACTACGGGAGTGCAGGGTGAGACACACCTGTTTGGGGCGGCGGGGGCTGTGGGATCCTGTCGGCGTGGCCATCGTCGGCTTCGCGTTTGCGCTTGTGGATGTCTGCGGGAGCCTCTGCGGACGGCATCGTGGTGGATGCGCTGCGCGGCTGCGAAAAGTGCAACCCAGCACCGCACAAGGTGCAAATGCTAAAATCTGGTGCCAATGGCAGCCGGCTGGAGCCCCTCAGTGGGCTAGGACGTCTAGAGGTCGGGATCGAGTGGGATGCCGCAGCGGAGACGAGCGCGGAGGGGTGAGATGGAGAAACGGGGGTCGCTCCTCAAGGCAAGGCTGCTTTTTGTCGCCGACGAGTGGCTCCGAGTCAGCAAATACAGCAATTGCCCAATCGTGTGTGCAGAGCGGCGGCACGGCTGGCAATCGACGGCGAGGCGGCTCCAATTGGCCAAGCGGCAAATGGGGAATTTGGAATCTGCGATCTGGGTTTGCGTTTGTTGGGGGACAGGGCGATGGGGACCGGCGGGTATCCTTCAGGGCCAAAACGGGCCGGCCACCAGCGTCAACGGCGTGTTCATGGTCCGGGCAGAGACAGAATTGAGGCAAATGTGGTCGTGGGGAGCCTCTGACGACGGATCGGGATGAGGGGGGAATGTACCCGATTAAAATACTCTCGGCCTGGGCGTCCGCTCATTCCTCATCTCTTCTTTTTCCCAGTCTCTTGGCTCGACACCCCAGACCGGCCGACGGGACACCGACATGAGACGAAATGCGTGTCGCTCCGGCGTTTGTCCTTGTCGATAGATTGCCTGGGCGTGGCCATGTGTCTTGCCGCATGGTTGAATGGTGATGCATGCGGCGTGCCTGCTGCTTGCTGTCAGTCCGTAATCCTGGGCATTTGGCGGGAATTCCCCGCGGGCGTCTGCCGGCGCTGGCGCTGCGCAAGCTGCTGGAGAATCGATATGGCTCAACCACGGCGTGCCCGTGGGCAACTGCAGCTTGGACAAGGCACATGGCGGGCAATCAACACAGCGGCGTTCAACCGGGATGCCAGGGTGAGCGCTTTGGATGAAATCACGACTCTCCCGCATCCCCCACAGCCATGGTCGCAGCCGTTGCGACCTTCTGCAACCATTTGGATTCTAGAAGCGCAGAAGCTGGGGGCTCAATATGCACAAAGTGAGCTGGAAGCGTCCCATGTCCAATCGCAACTGGCGGCACACCGCAACTGCTGAGAGACATCGTCAACGTGCCAATGGCTGCGAATCAATTTGTGAGATTAAGTGCAGGCGCTCGCTGTGGTCGCAGGCGAGTCGTCTCTGCTGTCTGTCTTCCAAAAGTTCACTCCGTTTGTGTTTTTCAATCAGGCCGGTTGTGTCCGCCCTGGTCGAACGCTCCGTTGTAGCCCAACCTTCCCCGTGATGTTGTAACCGACTTCAAAAGGAACGCTCCAACGTTGGGTGTCTTGAAGAGAGTTTGGATAACCTCCAGGCTTCTAGTCGGGCATGTAGAATAGGCCACCCGGGTAGATCCAGTTCAAGCGCCAACAGCCGTATTGTATGGCTCGTCTTGCTGTCACCAACTTGCCTTCTAGGGCGCAGACCAACCTGGTGGTGAGCTGAGACCCCTGTAACCATGCTGGGCACGGGAAGACATGGGTCAACCCCGCCAAGCCCCACGCAAACCACCAATTAAGCTTAGTGCCGTCGCCTGTCATGGTTTATTCTTTTGAATCTTCCTTCAACACACACCCGACCGAACATCCCACCAACACAACCACAACACAACACCCCATGGCAGACAGAGGCGGCGGCGGCGGCTACCGCGGTCGTGGCGGATCCAGAGGAGGTCGCGGCGGAGGCGGTGGATCTCGAGGTGGTGCCTCCGCAGGCGCAGGAGCCGCAGGCGCGCAGCAAGGCGAACGCCCAAAGAAGGAGAACATTCTCGACCTCAAGAAGTACATGGACCAGCGGATCACGGTCAAATTTAACGGAGGACGGGAGGGTGCGTTGCCCTCATCGCAATGCGAATCAAGGGGGTGGGAAGGAGGCTAATTGGTGATAGTAACCGGTGTGCTGAAGGGCTATGATGCGCTAATGAACTTGGTGCTGGATGAGGTGGAGGAGGCGCTTCGAGGTGAGTTTTGCAGCTTATAGAGGTTGTGTTTGGCGACAAGCAAGGCTGACGACGTGGGATAGACGATGAAGGAAACGAGACTACGCGATCGCTTGGGTTGGTGGTGGTCAGGGGGACGCTCTTGGTTGTGATCAGCCCGGTTGATGGCAGTGAGGTGATAGCCAATCCGTTCTTGCAGCAGGACGATGATTGAGGGTAGCTACGAAAGAAACGAAGCAATTCAACGGGAAGTGGCTTAGAGCCGATGAACGTTGGTGTATGCGGTCCTACCAACTCGAGTCGGGACCACAGGTCAGACATGTTGATCAAGGCTTTCATTGACCTTGCTATCTTCATCGCTACAATTTCTAAACTGACAGCAAGCCCGAAGAAAACACCACGCTGGCTGGCTCTTCAAGCATGAAAGGCCCAATATGGGACTCGTTGCCACGCCGCGCCCTCAAGCTAGCGGCGATCTTCTTCATAGCCTCTTGGGTCTCTTATCTGATCCACCCCGATCGTCGTGAACCCTGTTGACCTCGCCCCCTCGCCATGCGCTGTGAATTGCCCACCAAGTCCCTGACAAAATAAACCGCAACACCAAAGGATCTAGGGTAGAGGGGCTCGCAGAATAGTCCCAGGCATGAAAAAATTTCTAGAGGCCTTAAAATATTATTTCCAGCCCTAGACTCTTTTCGTTATCCCTGTTAAAAACACACCAAAAGGTCTAGGATGGAGGGCTCCGAATATTCCAAGGCATAGGAGGAAAAATCTAGAGGCCTTAAAATATCAATCCCAGCCCTGGACTCTTTTTTGGTTATCCCTGTTGAAAAATACGTCTACCCGTTCATTCTGTTCCAAGCGGCATCAGGCGGATTTAGTGCGCGGGTTTTTTTTGTCA
Organism: Cercophora sp. LCS_1; assembly: GCA_036250225.1. Classification (NCBI taxonomy): domain Eukaryota; kingdom Fungi; phylum Ascomycota; class Sordariomycetes; order Sordariales; family Lasiosphaeriaceae; genus Cercophora; species Cercophora sp. LCS_1. The sequence continues at coordinate 95,552 of JAPZLL010000021.1, forward strand.
CCAACTTGCCCACCTGCAGTGCTTCTTCCTTTAATTGGTTGTTCTGGTTGTTGTACTGCTCCTAGACAGACCCATGTAGATTGCTGCCTCGGCTTCTCCCACCCTTGCATAGTTCCGTCCAGGCTCGTTCAAACATGGCTTTGAGCTCTCGGTACGTAACAACGAAGATGGTTTCGTTGTCACGGCTCGTGAGAAGCACCTGTTCCTCGACCCCAGCGTCGAACTTGTTAAGCGTTGTGTAAATGTGAGCAAGGGATATGACAGGCTTAGCCTCGTTGTCAACCTGATGGAAAACGTAATCCCTGAATATCTTCAACTGATAACGCTCTCCCGTTTCCGACCACAGCTGTCCATTAGGCATTACCTCGCCACGCTCGAGAATGGTGTTCAGCTTGGCCGTGATCCGGAACAATCGCGCGTTTTCTACCTCTTTCCACAGCTCCCAGGTATCTTTGTCGCGGGCTTGTAGGTCCTGGTCGACTTCGTCCATCATGTGCATGGCAATGCCGCTGATAAAGTTGGCAATGTCCTTGTTCCCGCCGACATCGGGCTTGATGAGCCATTGGATGGCGTCTCGGAGGGCCTCGCCGTACTTGGTCTTGACAGTGTCAAGCATGACTGAGACGTTGAGATGCGACGTCGGTGTCAGGACCGCCAGGCTCAACATCAACTTGCCAAACTTGATCAGGTCCTCCTGCTGGAGCTCCTCGAGAGTCTTCGTCGTCACCCCATAATTGACAACGTCCAAAATCGAGCAAGCGGCCAGCCGGATCCGGTTCTGTCCGGGTCCAGTGATGATGATCTTGCTAGCTTCGATGCTCCGGGCCGCCAGCTTCTTCGAGTGGATGACCCTGAGCGCGTTGGCGATTTGGCACATGTAGGTCCACATGGTCGCTGGGGAGGGCGTGTTGATCAGCCTGACCCCGCGGCTAGAGTTGAATTGGGGGAACCACTGCTCTTGGAGCGTCTTTGATAGCGGCCAAAAGTCGTATGCAAAGATGAGAGAACTGTCCCCGAACGCGCGCGTTGTGAAGATCTCGTGGACCGACACGATGCTCGCGTTGTTGATCTCCTTCCAGGCTTCGATAACATGCTTGATGGCCTGCGCATTGGTAAGACGGTAGCCTGATTTGGTCAGCACGCATTCATCGTCTTGTTCAGACGCCGTACCTTCGAGACGTCTCAGCGCGTATTGGCGGCCATTGACGCTGCTTTGTGCTCGATAGATCCAGCTTGTGTGCCCGAATGAAGTGGCGCTCTTTCGTGGATTTGTATCTAGGGGGTGCAGCGTGTGCCACAGCTCGAGAGTGGGAAGCCTGTTATCTGGGGACGACTTAGTCTCATCAGGCACGTCGGTCTCAGACATGGGGGACCTACTAGGCAACGTTTGCGTCATGGCGAACATCTTCTCGTGTATCTCTCTCCGAAGATCGGCCGACATGGCATAGTCGGCTGGGGTTCGTTGGTACTCGGCAAGGGTAAGGGGGGAGCTATTCACGGGTTGGTAGAGATGGACTCCCGGCAGCGTTACGGGCCCGGCATGAAACTGCTGGCCATAGTACGCATGCCCCGAGGATGTCATGCCCGCTTGATCACCGGCATAGGGGTTAAACTGGGTGCCTGCCGGGAGAGCATGCCCTATTTGGCTTATACCCGAAAACGGGTCGTTGTTGAAAAGGCCGCCACTGTCTTGGGCTCCATTTGTGGAGGTCTGTGTCGTGTCAGCAGATGCTATGCCGAGTGAGCACCGGCTTACTGTATTCCCAAGGTCATAGTTTTGCGCCTGGGGAGTAAATTCTCGAATCTGTGTGGGATCGAATGCGCTCTTCCCGGTGGCTGTGGGGGTAGGTGTGCTGCTTGCGCCCCGGGGGGTAAACGGGGCGGCGCTTGCAGCCTGCGAGGAGAAAGTAGTCGGCTTTTTGCTATTCATGGCTGCGGACTGCTGGGTTGACGGGGTAAATGAGGGCGAGTCGACATTGAATGCCTTTGTGTTGCTGTTTCGGTCAGTCGTGGATCCCTGGAAAGGAAGGTGCAATGCTCACTTCTCCGGCTGTTGGGATGACTCCTTATCCTCGTCGTGGCTAAACGCGCAGCCATTGTTCTTGTAACGGCAGTAGCCATAGATCAGTACGTTGCGGCAAGGGGTATCTCTGCTTTCTGGACATGAGGGTCAGTGGCTCCGCCGAGGCCGGAGGCTGCGGGGAGGGAGACGCACCGCGACCTTTGGATCTGGGTGACCCAACCTGCCGGCGGAGGTCGTTGTTTGGATATCGCGTCGCAGCCATGGTGGAGGAAGGAGGTCATGGAGGACTAGTTGGGGTCCCTTGGAGAGCTCTACTCTACAGCATCTAGCGCGCGTCGCATGTCAGCAGCGGCAGCGGTTGATCCAATGCACCCACGGTGAGGTTGCTTGGTCCAGAACACCTAGGCTAGGAAGGCGCTGATGCAGCTAATTGGAAACGGCGGCGCACCGACGAGGTCGACTCACTTGTATTTGGAAGTATTCTCCCATTCTTCGATCTGTACGGGCGATAAGGCGCCCATGGAAATGCGGCGGGGAGCAGGGGCGGCGCGCGTGCTTCCAGGGTCCAATCCAATGGCGGGGTCGGGGCGAAACAAAGAGATCGCGTCGGCAGGAAGGGTCCGGACCCCGTCCGCGGTCGGCAGGCCAAGTTGTTTGCTTTGATAGCTGCAAAGCGGCGACAAGTGTTGTCTTCAAAGCTGGAAGCGGCTCCTCAAGGTGCTGAAGAAACTGGAGGCTAATGCGGTGCGCCGCTCCAGGACAGCCTCGAGACGCACGGACCACCCACCAAGCCCCCCTGTCACGATGCAGCCCGATACGGTTAGCGACATGCATTAGCGCCCCTTACAGCGCATATCATGGTTAAGGCCACGTCTGACCTCATGTCTTGACCTCGGTGGCTTGCATCTTCAACCACGAGCTTTCTCAACACAGCTGCGATTTTTAACCGAACACCAGGTTGCCTCCCATTCTTGGAGGAGTTTGCTTCGGACAACCCATTCCAAGCTGCCCGGCCGGCGTGGCCCGCGAGAAGATGGCCAGCTCCGCGGATCTTGATCTGAGCCAGCTCTCGGCGAGCCAGCAGGCAGCACTGCAGCAGTATACCGATGTCACCGGCCAGGATATCAAGGACGCGATCCCGCTGTTGGAGCGGTCACAGTGGAATGTGCAGGTTAGTTGACGGTTTGTGTGTATCCAGCTGGAGCTAACGTCTCGCAGATCGCGATAGCCAAGTTCTTCGACGGCGAAGGCCCAGACCTGGTTGCGGAAGCCCAGGCTGCCCACAGCGCCCCATTTGCCTCAGCCCGACACGAAACCCTTCACGAAAGCTTATATGAGTCCGACCACCCCGTTCGAACGACCCGACCTCGAACAGAACTCGCCCCGCGAGTGGTTCCGCAGGTGCCAGTGGTGTATCGTCCCCCGTTCCTCCTGGCTGCCCTTTTTGCTCCTTTCCAGCTCGGATATAAGATTCTAGGCGGGGTTCTACGGCTGGCCCTGTACATATTCTCGTTTCTCCCGCAATCACTACGACCACGAGCCGTTACATCGATTCGAAGGGGGTGGAGGGCCACAACCGAACGCCGTGTAACGAAGCCCAAGGAGACGGCCGAGCGGTTTCGGCGTGAGTTCGAGGAGGAGTATGGTGCACACGACCTGCAGTTCTTTGAAGGGGGACATGCGCAGGCGCTCGACACTGCGAAGCGAGATCTCAAGTTCCTCCTGATCGTGTTGGTGTCGCCGGAACACGATGATACCGAGTCGTTTGTCAAGGAGACCCTGCTTGCGCCTGAAGTAGCAGCCTATCTCAACGACCCTGCAAACAAGATTATCGTATGGGGCGGCAACGTGCTGGACTCGGAGGCTTATCAGGTGGCCAACGAGTACATGTGCACAAAGTATCCGTTTTCGTGCCTTGTTTGCCTCACGCCCAAGGAGGGCAGCACGCGGATGGGCATTGTGAAACGGCTGGCCGGACCCATGACCCCTGGGGCCTACCTTGCAGGGATTCGCAGCGCCATCGCCCGGTACGGCCCGGATCTGGAGAGCGTGCGGGCTGAGCGGGCAGCGCAGGACATGGCACGCAACCTGCGTTCAGAGCAAGACTCGGCATACGAACGGTCGCTGGCCCGGGATCGGGAGCGGGCGCGACAGAAGCGGGAAGCCGCCGCAGCCGCCGCAGCCGCGGAGAAGAAAGCTCTCGAAGAAGCGGCGGCCGCGGAGCGGATGGCAGCACTCCGACAGCAATGGCGCAAGTGGCGAGCAACGACGATCGCCGCCGAGCCCGCGTCGGGTGTTCGTCTGGCGATCAACATGCCGGCATCAGCTGGCGGGGGCCGAGTCATCCGCAAGTTCTCGGGCGATGCCTCGATGGACGACCTCTACGCCTTTGTCGAGTGCTACGACCTCCTCGAAGCGCCAGAATCTCTAGAGGTCGAAAGAGCAGCACAACCGCATGGTTACGAACATCAGTACGGCTTCAAGATCTCGTCGGTTCTGCCACGAGAGACGTTTGAGCCGAGCAAAACATCGACAATTGCCGAGAAGATGGGCAGGGGTGGCAGTCTCGTCGCTGAAGATGTGCTTGATGACGATGATGAGCAGGAGTAGAGGTTATTTGACGGGCATGTACTCGGCTTTGTATTGTACACAAGGGCGGCGTTGGCAGAACGGATGGGACATGAGCATTTTCACCGGCGGGTTGGTGATGATAGGTTGGCCTTTTGCAGCGAGATTTGTGTTGATAGCGGGACAGTCCATAACGAGTACAACTTACATGCCAGCCACTCCGGTGACAACTCACAAGCTAGCTATCATCGGTCCCGCAGCGTCGAGGAGATTATGTAAACTTCCAAGGCCGGCTAGACGCTGTGCGGAAGGCCAAGGTTACCGTGGTGCGCCAAGGGACGGGACGAGTTCAGGTGGCAAGCAACAGCTGACGCCACCCTCTGGACGGCACTTTGGATGGCAGTCACAACTGAGTAGCTTGCGTGGAAGTCGAGGCTGTGCAGACTCTAGTATTCGTATGCCCACCGCTGTCTCTGAGAACCAAGAGATCTGGGCGTCCGTTAGTTGAGATCGTCCCATGCTTCCCTCGGGTGAGGATACGCGCGGCACGGACAGATCCTGCAAGTCATAAAGCACCTGGCTGCCGGTGCAACAGCTGGAAGCTCGCAAGCACAATCCGATCCTTTTGGGCAATTTCGGTCCCGACAGTCGTCAGGTTATCTGATAGGGCTATTCCGCCAAGACCTCGCAAGCGCCAGAAAGCCAAGACGACAACGCGCCCGGGGCACCCCATTCGCGGGGTCTAGCTATCAAGCACTTTACCCCGGATCTTCAAACGGGGCCGTTCCACGAAACAATTGAGGAACATCGAACGACGGGAGCAAAGACGACCAACGCCCCTCGCGTGCGCTTGTCGAAACCAACAACTCCTCTTCTCTGCCTAGCGGTGACTCAGGTAGAGGTGCGGGCACAGCAGGATTTAGCCCACTCGCGAGATTAGTTCCTCTCCGACGTCGTTCCCGACCCCTCCGACAGCTTTAATACGGTGCGCCGGACCTTGCTTGTCGCACCCTGCGTTTGGGAGTGAACACAGACACGATGAAGAGCTTGGGCTTGAACAAGGTGCTGGGCACCATCAAGAGACGGCCAACCTTTGGTACGTGCGTCGGTCTACTATGCGACAGCACTACTAACACTACGTCGCGATAGGCAACAACAGCAGCGGCGAGGGCGCGGCTCCCAACCCGAATGGCGAGAGTCCCGAGGCTACCGCTTCGCGATGCGTGGTATGTCCCTCGGGCTCGATGACGACACGGTGCTGACGACGGGCGTTATAGAAGCAATTTTGCGAATCGGGGGGTAGCCACACGGTAGGTTGATACCGCCCGCCTTGCCTTTGCTGGGTTGAGACGGGACTAACTGATGCTGACAGGGTGACGACATTACCTATCTACCCTACATCGTCGATGCCGCTGAATCCTCGCCCGCGGCGGCGGCAGAAGCAGCGCGCAACATCCGCAAGTTCCTGCAGCGCGACTACTGGAGCAAGCCGTCGTTCCAGTACAATGCGATCATGCTCATACGCATCCTGTCCGACAACCCAGGCGCCACCTTTACGCGGAACCTGGACAAGAAGTTTGTCGACGTCACAAAGGAGCTGCTGCGGTCTGGGCGCGACCCAAGCGTGCGGCAGATGCTGATGGAGACCCTGGACACGTTTGAGAACACCAAGGGCTACGATGAAGGGCTGGGCTTGATCATTGAGATGTGGAAGAAGGAGAAGGAGAAGGCTTACAAGGCCTACGGGGTAAGCAGCAGTTGAGCGAACATGGGCCATATGGGCCATACTGACCGAGACTAGGGTGTCCCTGAACCCGTCCCGCGGGTGCTCAACGCGCCTCCTTCGGACCGTCAGAACCAGGAGTACTTTTCTCGCTCGCACAGCAACAGGAAGCTTCCCAACCCTGTTGAGCTCGCTAACCGGCTCGAAGAGGCACGGACATCGGCCAAGCTGCTGGAGCAAGTCGTGGGATGCACACCGCCGTCCGAGATTCTCGCCAATGACCTGATCAAGGAGTTTGCCGACCGCTGTCTAAGCGCATCGCGCAGCATCCAGGGCTACATGACGGCCGACCCGTCGCCGGACAACGATACCATGGAGAGCCTCATCGACACCAACGAGCAGCTGCAAAACGCCCTGAACCAGCACCAGCGCGCCGTGCTGCAGGCCAAGAAGCAACTCGGTCTTGGCGAGCGGTCGTCTACCTCCAGCCCGGCCGTCGGGCAGCCAGATCACGGCGGCCCCTGGCAAGCGTCGCCGACATCCGACTCGGAGTCGAACCGCGGTGTTCCCCCGCCGCTGCCAAGCCGAAAAGCGCTCGGGAGCGGAAAGGGCAAGGCCACAGAACCATGGGAAGGTCCTACCGCTGGCCCGTCAAGGTCAAACAACGGGACACCGCACAATGACGATGCGGATCCCTTTAGAGACCCAGTGCCGGAGTCGTCGTCTTCCAGGCAAGCGGACAACGGGCGGGAGCTCCCAAGACTGCCGTACGAGCCATTCCATCCCGGGTTCAGCCCCACACAGGGCAAGGAGACAGGCGGGAGCAGGGCAGACCCCGTGACGCCAGTGAGTGACGATGGGATTTATGACGACAGATACCAGGCGACGCCACCAAAGAAGTCGGAGCACGTTTACCGGTATTGAGTTTGAGGATGTTGGGCGCAGGTGCGTGTCGTTCGCCATGTATGTACGGTAATCAGGGGGTGGATAGGTAGGGCTGCACTCTATCTGGGCGGTCCCGTTTTGGTGTCAGCGATCATTACATTCTTGCATTCGTGTCCGTTCCAATCTCCCGGCAACCGTGCCAGGTGCAAGGTTCTGTGTGGCGCCCACGAAGCCGATAGAATTCAACAGTCAAGCCGTTGTGCCGGTGGTGTGCCAGTATTCGAACCTTGATGAAAAGCAGATATATACCCTCCGCTGACCCTCCACGTAGGTAAGTTGATCACCCAGGACCTGCGCTGCTGCACCATTGCACGATGGATCAAGCTCAGAGGAAAGAGCGGCCCAAACCCCCGCTGATGCGATTCCACAACGAACTGATGGATCTGATTTATGAATTCTACCAGCTGACTGGCAAGAAGCCCGTCGCCCATGCTCAATCAGAGTTGACGGCGGGCTTCCACTATGACGAGCAGGTCTGGGCCCTGAATTGGAGATTGACATGCCGGCGTTTCGACGGTGTCGCCGTCCCACAACTGTTCAAACGCATCTTCATCACACCCCAGATCATCTCCAAGAAAGCTGAGCAAGGCTACCCCCTCACGCTATCCTACATTCGCAAACACACGCAAGTCGTGGTCCTCAACATTGCTAGGCTCGACCAAGCACGGGCGAGGGCCCTTGTTGACAGCATAGACGACCTGAAATCCATCCGGTGATGTCTTTTGGTTTGTTTCTTGGCGGCATGTCATCTAACATCTGCAGGTTCGTGTCTTTCATGCCCCGGAACGAGTGCTGGTCCGACGACATGCACCAGGCGCTCGATCACTGGCACTCCTCGATACCACGGAGCGCGCCGCTAGCGGCTATAGAGCAAAGTGTAGATGGCTTTGTCCCCGATTTCTGGAAACCGGGCCAGTTGCGTCAGAAACCGAAACTCATCGTCGGGGACAACCTGCTGTTTGGGCGCACCCCTCGCCTCCATTTGCCGGCTCTGCTCATGCCCTTCGCCTACCACGGCGCGGCAAACTTGGTCAGTCTCACTGTGCAGCAAATTTCCTTGAAGAAGCATATGCGCTTGGTGATGGGCCTGCTCTTGCGTGCCCGAGCCCTGAAGGAGCTGGCGGTGGCCACGCTGACGCCGATGGCTTTCCAACTGGAAGAGGGCGGGCGATTCCCTCCTCTTGAGAGCCTGAAGCTCACTGGCCACTACAACTGGTCTCACGACGCCCAGCAGGTTGCCGCACACTGGGACTTTGGGCAACTCAAGGAGCTCGATTTCTCTGGCCGATCTGTGGACGCCTTCCTCTCCACCATCCCACTCCGAGCCTTTGCCAACCTTCAAGTGCTCGTTCTCAATCCGTGCCCGAACGGCTGCGGGCGTCTCGCCAGCTTGATAGGGAACCACGCCAAGCAGTTGAAACGCCTGGGGCTGACACTTCCGGGTCCGGTGGATGATGGGCTGGGTGCCGAACTCTGGAATCAGTATCGCGACCATGTACTGCCAGCAATCTCGAGACACAAAGAAACCCTGGAAACCCTCGCTCTCGATGGACCTTACATTGACGTCATTGCAGGGACCAGGGTTGGCCGGTTGGTTGCCATGGGCTGCGAGCTGACGGGGTTGAGAACATTACGCATCAGCCTTGGCATATGCATGCCAGACTTTGAGGGACAGCAATCACCCCTGGGATCTATCTTCGACGAGCTCGCGTACGTCCCCGGGTATTTCCCCGCGTACCTCCCCGCACTTCGCCACTTCGAGATGGCCATCTACAACGGAGAAATGGTGGAACAGCAACACCCTGACAGGGCGGGAGTGCTAGTGCCCCCCTCTGCTCAGATGCTTAAAATGCACCAAAAGGTGGCAGATCGCATCCTGCCGTACCTCGCTGCTCGGAGAGAGAGTGAGGGTTTGCCCAAGCTGTACGTATCGTATCTTTCCATCTACTTGCATAAGCTAATAAGACTCAACAGGTCTCGTCTAAGGGCGGAGTTTGTGGGAGCCTTCAGTCTGCGGATTGCAAGCACGTACGAATTTGACTACGAAACCAACATGGCCAGCAAGCCCCAGCCTACGGAGGGAGACTATTGAGTAGCAACTGCGGCAACCCCCATTGCTCAGCATCTGCTCGCCCGCCGTGAGAATCCCCGGGGGCTTCCGGTCTTATGTCCACTTTGCTGGAGCCACCCGTCACGATGCTGATCACGGCGATCATGAAACGATACAGGGGCCGCGGCGGGCCCATCCACCCAGTTTTGGTCCCGGTAACATTGGTGGCCCTATGCGTTCTGGGGTTTGGCTATACTCGCATGGGCGGCTTTTGGCAAGGCGTTTCCGCGCTTTTGTATGCGGTGAGAAACTTTGATACTCGACCGTAGCAGGCTTCGTGGTGGGAGCGGATGATGGCGACTAGGAGAGTATGGGAATATCCCGGCAAGTCCCCAGTGATATCAACAGCATATACAAAGCACTCGGATGCATATCTGTTCGCTGCAAAGGAGTGAATCCAATGTCCCAACGCATCGTTCAACAGGCATTGGACTTTTCCATGCCTCTCCGGGCTACTTGAAGTGGCTCCAGGTAAATTTGGCGTGCCGATGCGAACAGGCCCAAGACACCGTCGACAAACCCGCAAACGCAACCATTCGCTCGCTAGAAAACACCGCCATCAACGGCATTGGCAAAAACATTGGCAGGTAAGAATGGTAAGGAAGCAAAAGGTTAGATCTGTGGGGCGCATCATCCTATAGAAATCAAACAATGCTGCCAATGCTTCCAGGTCAAGACTAGGTAGGAAAAGACCAGGGGTTGACGAAATGATATATCACCATGCCCCCACAGCTAGCACCTATCCAGGTAGTGACCCTGGTCTCGATGAGCAACTGAGGAAGCCCAGGAATAAATGATGCGACCACTGCGATCACCCTAGTGCCTGGTTGTTTGTGTCAAGATGAACTCGCAAGCTCGGCGATACCCGACCGCTTGTGGACATGATCGGTCGTATACTACACCCCTGTTCTGCATGGTTCTAGATGGACTATTTTGAAAAGACCCTTGTCTAAGCCAAGATGTGCTATACAGTATGCCCAGTATCGTTCCGCCATACGCAGCATGTGCAGCCATGGGAGAGGACAAGGTGACCATCCTCAGCGCTCACTCACCGACGCAGGAATAGGGGTTTGTTTGGCTTGGCAATTGCATGATTCCCCAGCACGGAAATTCCCGAGGAAGCGCTGGTTCAATGGCAGGAGCCCTGGAGAGGGTGCAAGAGTTGGCAGTTGCTTCGCTCCGCTGGACACGAATCCGGATCCCGACTGGCGTCAGCTGGCTGAGACGGAGTGGCATTGTCGACTGTCGGTTCTCATTGCCATTGCAGATTGCCACCGATTCTCGCTGGCTTGGCGTCGCCGTCGCAAAAGTCCCCATTGTCCCCAAATGTTCTTTCGAGCAGCTTGAGCTGTCGGGAGATGTACCAGCCATGCCGGCCTATGGAGCCAGCACATCAACCCTCTGATTGGGTTCGTGGCGCCGATGCTTCGCCATCGACAGTAGCGCGGACTTGGCCCTGTTGCTTCGATCGAGACCAGCGTGCCAGTGGCTGCCGCTGCCGCTGCAAGGCTTCGGCGATGGCGAGTTGCTAGATCACAGCGGTCCTCAAACACGGGATCCAAGGCCAGGTCCCCTCATCTTTTGTGCCCAGCCCACCGGACGAGCGACAAGTCAGGCGACGGGATGCGGGACGCTCAAAAGGGCCGTCAAGGTGACATAGCTATGCAACCCATCCCGGTTTTTTTGCTGCATCGCCAGCCTCAGATAGCATCGAGGGGGACGCTAGCTCTCCCAAAGCCCCCCGGGGATTGGACGAAGCTGCAGCCTGGGCTTCACCGTGGCGCTTTGGCTTCGAAGCAGAGAGACAAGGCGAGCGAAGGGGTTTGGCCGAAATGGCTGCCCAACGAGGAACGACGCCGCATAGCTCATGGACAGGACGACGGCGACCCCATCTGCCGCTGGCTTGCAGAAACATACTGATGGGGTCAGTGAGACTAGCATCGGAGGCGCTACCCGGTCGAATGAGCCCGCGCAGATGCACGCATCACGAGGCATTACGATGTTTGCTTTTTCCTGCATGCCGCGGTCGAGGCCTGGCAATGGAAACTTGACAGGTCGCTTCTCGATTTGCATTTCCTGGCTGAAAATCAGAATCTTCCACAGTCAAGACACAGTGTCCAAGGTACTTGCCGTCTGGTGTACCTCGTTGTTCTCATCACCACTGTGTGGAGCGCCCAAGACGAGCACCGACGCCACATGATTAACTTTGACCTCCAGGTGCCTTGCGCAGAAAGTTACCCATTGCCGGTCACGATAAGGTGATAGGGCGTGCTTCTACCCAAGTGCTTTGGCCACCCCTCGAGGCGTTTGAACGGTGAGAGTGGCTTGGGAGAACTCTGGCTTTTACCCCTCATCGAGAGGCGCATCCCTATCTTGCGCTTGGTGATATCATTCTTTTCCTCAGCTGCATCAACCCCCAGTCCCTCCGTTAGCAAGATGCAGTCATCCAAGGCAAAACGGCTAGGAAACTCCCGCGTTTAAAAACACATACCGGCAGCCCTCGGGCCGTAGCTTGAACGCCCAGCGGTTGGCAACTGGCGGGTCCTGCGGGACAGACGACGAACACGTTGACGAAGCCGAACCCCGACGCTCATCAGGGCGGGGAAACGTAGACTGCCGTCGGTTAGCCACGCAGCCGCTGAATTTGAAGACGATCCAAGAGACCTGCCCTGGACGTCAAGTCGGCAGCTTACCGGCCCGAGGTGAAGGATGCGCTAGAAGGCAGACCGGTCAGGCTGGTTACGGGAACACAGACTTGGTCGTAACAGGCGCACACGGGCAAGGGAAGCGCTTCGACTTTGTGTGGAGGCGGGTTAGTGAATCTCAGGTTCTGTCTTCCCGGCACCACAGCCCAGGGCACACAGCAGCAGAGAGGCTTTCGGCCCCTAAGGCGTGTTTGATGCTTTTGTGCGACGCAATCAACATGGTCTATTGCCGAAGGAAAGCGCGCCTCGCCCCAGCATCGATGAACGAGATGGCGGGGGACTCTGCGGCAGGTATCGCCGGGACTGTGCTGTTGGCCAGAACGTTTGATCCAGCTACATTGCCGTCAATCTTTTCTGCTGTGATTTGTTACTCATCCCCGCGTTGTATGTAATGAAATCGGGGAAATTCCGCGCGTCGCAAAGGTCGTGCCACATCACATGGCGTCACCAGCCATGTTTTTTTCTTTTTCCTTTCCCCTCACCTCACGGCGACGCAACAGCAATGGGCGAACGAGAGAGACAGGGAGAATGCGCCTAGAAACCCACTGCGAACACGCCCACCGTTGGGGTAGTTGGAATTGCACAGTGCCTTGGCCATGAACAGCACCGCCTAGCCACAGAATCGCACAACATAAACCGCCGCAATCTTTTTCTGTCCAAGCCTCCAACACCATCTGGGAGAGACAAACAGAACAAGAATGGACGCACAGCACGGCAAAAAGAGAAAATGACAGGTCATGTTGCGCACCACAATCCGCAGACGGTTCGATTATCTTTCGCCAACAACAGCGGGCCGTTAGCGTCCTGCTTCAGATTGATATTTGCACTGCGTTCACTGACCATCCACTGCTGGACTAGATAGAACTGGGGCGAGGCCGATTTGCGCCAATGCCAATGCCCACCTGGGTATGTAGGACCCGTGGGTCTTTCCGCCCGCTGGCCGCCCTTTCTGACGTGCCCGAGGGTCCAGGGAAGGAAAGTGGAGAGAGATCATGCGGGATAGGCCGGCCGGGAAAAAAAAAGGGGGGCCGTATCGACAGTTTTCTGCTGCTTGCTACCGAGTGGGCTGCTTAGAGCCGGGAGGAGGGAAGGGAACATCCCTCGACGGCCCAGAGCCCCGGGATTTACGCTACCCAACCTAGGGATATGCCATTCAACTTGGCGGCGCGCCCGCCCGCCCGAGGAAATTAACCAACGGAAAACCGGGGGCTGGTTGTTAGTCTAAGGATGTGCTCATCGTTCGTCGACGCTGCGTTGTGTTGCGGTGCTTGGGCGCGGCGGCCAGGCATACATGGCACCAGGCTAGCCCGCAGGCAGCATACCATACAAGCACAGCGGCGGCCAGGCCTGGGACAGTGCGCCAGGCGGACGGCGGACGGCGGACGGCGGACGACGGATGGGGTGGGAGAGGCGCAAGATCGAGATTGGCGAGCTGAGGACCACCCACCAACAACACGCCGTGTAGCCTGCGTTAACAAGTGCAGAAAAGGGGGGGGGATGGGACGTCGTCATAACGTTGCTCCCACGGCGGAGACGCCAAATCCACTGCCTGCCTGTCCGCTGGTGAGCATGACACTGTCCACACCGTCGCAACGAAGAGCGGATAGGGGGAGGCGAAAAAAGGGACTGCGCAGAAGCCTGAGAGCCCCTCTGTCTTGGAACGGTGGAGCGAGAGTGGGCTTTATGCTCTTGTTCCCCTCCATTTCTGGCACCAGGGGTTGGCGGTGTGGATAGACACTGACGCGTCCTGACGGGGTGCACTAACGTAGTTGACCGATAGTTAGCGAGCCGGCCCGGGCCTACGCCCTTTCACCGTGTCATCCACATAGTCCCATAGTCCCCCACCGCGTGGGCTGGCCGTGAGATGACTCGTTGGAAAGGGGGTGGGGGGGGGGGGTGTCTGAGGGAATCCGATGCAGCGATATCCCCTCGCCGTTGTTGAGCGAAATGAAAAGAAAAAAAAAACCAAATCTTTCCCCAACAAAGAGAGAGACTTGCGGCCGAGAGATTGGTCATCCGATCCAACATCGTATTTTGCCTTTCTCTCTCGAACCCCCCCTCGCTCGCCCGAGGGAGCAACAAGGTTCTGATATCCCATGCAGGGTTCTGCCCCCTCCCTGCCCCCGTTTTTTGCTCAGCCAACAAAACCGCACACAGCACAACAAACTGCCCCCTCAGCGAAAAGAGAGTTGTGCAGTGTTATACCTGGCCCGCGGTCCATGTCAGAGCGTGTGTGTGTGTGTGCGTGTGCGTGTGCGTGTGTGTGTGTCGCACAAAAACAAGGCCCATGCAAGTCATTTCGTCCGTCCGTCCGTCACGGTAACACGAACAGAACATACAGGCGTGCGTGTTGTGTGGGTGTGATTCCGAACCCGGGGTTCCGCTGCTCTCCGAAACAGCTGGGGAAAAAAGGAGGGTACAAAGGCGGAGGGGGCTGCTGGTGTCACCGAGATACCGAGACAGACAGACAGCCCCAAAAACGTGATTGACAGGCCTCCTTCCCGATCACCCTTCGGGTCGACGACTGCCCTTCAACGGCCAGCGGTTGTGCAAAGGTAAAGGTGGTAGCTATCGCCCGCTGGGCCGTTGAACCTGAAGGGCAGTTCCCTAGCGAAGCAACGGGAGCGAACTGCCCCAGACCCATGATCATCAACGGGGTCCGGGCAAAGCACAGAGCGGCAACAGCCCTGTTTCCAATTGCAAACATGTTACTCGTAGCCTGTGTTGCTTGCGGACGCATGCGTGTGACACCAGCTTGAACGACGGGAAACGGGGGACCACGATCCGGCGCGACCCGGACAGACACACATTCGGGGAGCACGCCTTGACTCGTTTGTGTCTCGGTCTGGCCCGGCACCACATCACACGGAGGAAACAAGCACATCTTATTTTGCGAGAGAATGAAATCGTAGTAATCTTGGCTACACCGACTCTGGCCTGTGCTACCCATACCACCGCTCGTCACGAAGAGACAAAATGAAAACTACATTGGGGTATAGGTCATCTGTCGATGATGGGCAGCGCTAAATCCACACTCGCCTGCTACCAAGACCCAAGACGCTGCATCCCAAGAGACCGTGAGAGAAAAAAAAACCCAAAGACCCAAGACGCTGCATCCAAAGAGGACAAGCAAACGCCCCTGACCGTGAGAAAAAAAACCCCCCCCCAAGAGTCCCAAACCACCCAATTGCTGCGTGTGTGTCCTCCAAAGTGTCCAAGGCCGCGAAGCCACATTGTCTTAGTCATCAATCTCGAGCCGTTACCACGGCTGTTTCGTAAGGGAGGAATAGAAAAGAGAAAACAAAAGACTACCCGAGAAGGGAGGAATAGAAAAGAGCAAACAAAAGACTACCCGAGAAGCAACTGATCCACCCAAGCTGGCGGCCAACGTGACCAAGCAAAAGACCTCCGCCAAACACCAGCCGCTGTCGGACATCCCAACCTGTGGTGACATGCCGACAGTTTTGTCGCTGCATTAGTAAGAAATAACTGGAATTTGTATGACCGAAAACAAACATCCTTCCAAGAACATCATGTCTAGCTCTTGCCCCACTACAACACCCAGGGTTGGTGCCGTCTCTACTGGCCACGTCTCGGAGGGTTCAGCCGTCCCAGCATGTCCCTGTCGATGCTGCCGCTGCCGCTGGCATTGCCATTGCCATTGCCGTTGGGTTCGCCCTCCTTGTTGCGGTCTCGGGGGTCATTCGCCACCATGGCGCTCAGGCTCATGGGATTGTTGGGTGCCGAAGACGGAGTTTGAGACTGCTGCGATGGGCTTGGGGTGGGGATCACAGCCGCATTACGGGGGCTGTTCCTGTGGGGCGTCGGTATCCTCTCCTGCTCATAGCCTGGCTGGTACTGGTGATAGGCCGTGGGGGGCGTGCCGTTGCTGTTGGTTGGTGAGCGTCGCCGGGGATCATCGTCCGGGGGAAAGTTCGGGGGCGGCAACCTGTGAGGGTGTTCTTCCTCTGACGGACGAGCTCTGCGCCTGCTGGGCTCTCTATCGTCGTGAGGGGCATACTGGCTGGTGGGAGAGTGTAGAGAAGGGGCGTAGTCGGAGCCGTAGGGCCGCTGCGATTGGGACTGTCCTGCCTGCGATTGCGACTGGGAGACTATGGGAACCTCACGCAGCGGCTGCCCGTACGCTCCGTACAGCGTCGTGCCAGGGGGCAGACCGCCAGTGCCGCCCGGAACCGCCGAGATTGGGACAAAGGCAGTACCCGAGTTACTAGACACCGGCTGGAACACGCAGTCGATGCGCAGCTTGTCGCAATTGGTGCACTTCCCGTTGGTGGTGTTTGCGTATCCGCTGCAGCGAATCTGTGTCGTGTTAGCAAGCGGCTACGAGTGCCATCTACGGGACTGAGCTCACCTTTCGCTTGCGGCAGTATCGGCACGCAATCGAAGTCCGCTGCCTGGGCGCGGCCTGCGGCTGCGGTGCGGGTGGGGCCGGGGGAGGACCGCCCTGGCGATAGTCGGGGCCATAGGCATACCCGCCCCGATATGCGTAGTACGGGTCTGGCGGTGGGCCGTAGCCGCCTCTGGCCGGCTCTGGCTGGCCCGGGTAGTAGGGAGGCTCGGGATATCCCCTCCGCTCTTCGTATCGCCCGCGATCTTCATAGGGTCTGTCATACATCACGCGGCGTTCGTCGTACCGTGCCCGGTCGTCGGGGTGGCGGATGGGCGGGAGCTGGCCTCGCTCGCCTGGGCCAGGAGGAGGGTACCCGTTGGGGTTTGTGGGCGACTCGGACGACCAACTGCGCTGGTCGTTGCCGTAGCTCGGTTGTGCTGAATATCGATGGTCCGTGGGTGGCTGCGGATACTCGGAGAACCGAGTCTGTTCAGCTGGGTAGCCACCAGGATAACGCGGCTCAGGCGGCGGCGGATAGCCTCCGGGAACAGTATGGTGGAGTGGCGGGAGCGTCATGGGCTGGGCGGGCGGCTGTCTGCGATCCTCGTCGTCAAGCGGCGGATAGTTTGACTGCGGCTGTTGTTGCTGGTCTTGCTGTCGCTGATCAGGGTCATTGTCTCTAGGTGGGTACCCTCTCCCTCCGTGCGGGTGGTCTGCCATTTCTCTGAAGGTAACTGGCGCTGAAAGATGAGTTTGCGAGCGTTTTGCAAAGCTGGTGGTTCCCTGTCGACCCAGAAGGGCGAATGTGCTGCTTTTGGACTAACGACTAAAGGTATGCCGGTAATCTGTGTGAGTGGAGCGACGAGAGTTGGCAATCCGGGTTCCTGGGAAGGCCTCAGGTGGATGATGATGTGAAATGCCACGAGTGAGACCAGAGATGATCAGGACTGTGGTGTCAAGAGGGAAAAGAGACGGGCCCACGTTTATCTGCCTGTTGGTGGAATGTAAAGGGCGGACTGTCAGGCGAGGAGCGAGACGACGGGTAGTTATATGATGGGAGACGGATGGGCTAAGTTGAGCCGTTAGCTCGAAGCTGGTGGGGCTGAAAGGGAAAAAAAAAGTCACTTTTTGATTGTTGGCTCAACAAGGGACCCTGACTGTGCAAGGAGAGGTGGGAAATGGCGAGGCAGTTGGGCGAAAGATGTGAAGAACGTTGGGGTTTCAAAGTCGAATGGGCAAGCCACGCAGGGCGGCGCTCACAAAACTCTCAGCGGCTTCGATTGAGTTCAGGGCGTTGCGCCGTGGAGGGGCGCCTGTCCAGCGGCCACAGACGGGCGGCTGTTGACAACGGTTTGGGTGAAAGGAAGGGGCAGCTTGGAAGGGGGAGGCCCAGGCCAGGGTAATAAAGGCAAGAGGGTAGAGCAGTGTGCATGGAAGGATGCTGTTGCGGCGGGCTCTGCCGACTGATAAAACCAGTCCCGGGTCACCTGCGCAGGTGTTGCTGCTGCCGCCATCTTTCACCCCTGACCGCCTCGTCCTCGGGGAAGACGGTTCATTGGCATCACCACCTCCCGAGCGCCAGCAGCATGCGGGCAGATGCAAACAGAATCTCGTTGAGAGTGTCTGTACTGTACGTACCTCGAGAGCCCGAGAGGGGCAGGTGCAGCGGATACAGTGGGCGGCACTGTATCGAGTACCTCTGGTGAGGTGCGGTGCGGTGTGAGGTGGTGCCGTTAGTGGTGCGGACGACACACAAACTCCCGAGCACAAGTGGAAATGCTAAACTTGTTTGACTCCCCGGGGCGTCGAATGCATTCCCGCTGCGCTGCAACCCTGGACTGGCAAGTTGTTTGTCGCTGCTGCGTGTTGGACCGTTTCCGCCGAGGGCTCTGACAATGATCTGGACCGATTTGACTTTCGTTGGCGTATAGGCAACAGTTGGGATTGACGGGTCTGTCTAGATAACGTCCGTATCTGTGCCAGGTGACCAGAAACAGGAGATACGCCGACGCATTCAACAAAAGGCAACGGCTTGCGTCCACTCGATATCAGTCGCGACTGTTGAGAGCTGCCCAAGGGCGGGTGGATGAGCTGAGAGAGAGAGTCCAAGGCCGAGAGAAACGGAGCTAGCTGGAGAGGGCGCGGCTTATGACGGATCGGTGCTGCGTCGCTGGGTCACAGGCCCCAGACGGGTGTCCCAGATTTCCCACTCCCGTCGCCGATGATGGGTGTGGCTGCTGGGCGCTGCTGGGGCAGCTGCGTGCTGTTTGCCGCGGTGGAGCTGCTGGGGGGGTGTGGAGAGGGGGTGGAGGCGAGCACACAGACCCCTGTTACGGCAGGCTCGTGGGCTGGGATGCTTGGCGCAGGGGGGGCCTGAAGGGGTACGCGAGGGAGGCGTGAGCCCAGCGGCCACGGGAAGTGTGGGCGCGGGTCCTGCTGCCAATCACCAGGGGCTAGGTAGGACGGCGGGCGCTCGAAAGCAGCCGTAGACGGTGGCCGACTCTCTTCACAGGCCCACCTCTTGTCGAACCCACCAGAGCGGCAGACGCAGGGCCGCAGTTGGGGCCGCAGCATCGGGAAGCCAAGCGGAAAACACACGAGAAAAAAAAGCAAGCAAGGGTGATTCACTGCTGGTCGTTAAGTACCCCAGACTCGCCGCAAGGCCATTGCTCGACAGATTCCCATCCAGCATTCGACACGAAGCCCATCTGCAACGGTTTTGCGACAGGCGAGGCCCGCCGCTGGCCTGCTTGGTCACCTGAAGCCGTCTTGCGGAGCAACGCCCAGATTGGCAGACACCACGCCTCTTTGGCGAGTGGTATTTCATTCACCCGGTCGCCCCGCGGGTTCACTCGGCCCAGCTCTCGACCACAAATCGTCGTTTTCACGGTGAGCAGCCAAGAGCCAGTCTTGCTCACCTCAGAGGCGGTCTGTGGAGAGCCACGAACAAAGACCCAATTGGATGGAGAGGCCGGGAGGGTGTTCCCCTTGGTCAAGTCCAGGTTCATCGGCTGACCGGGCCCGCGGCGGTGCCGATAGGCGTCAACGGTGTACCATCGAGTACAGTACGAGCCAGCCACGTCAAAGAACGGCTTTGTCGCCCCGCGCCCCCGCCTCGGCCGAATCCGTCGCGAAGCGTGGACTGGCGGGTGGACGGGAGAAACAAGACGAGCGGGACGCTGGCGGGACTGGTTTGAAAGCGTGGAGACTTGCCACGCGGGTTGAGATCCAGAAACGAACCGCCGAGGTAATATAGCTCATGGTACGGACTGCAGCCGATTCCCGGTCGGCGCCAAAGTAAAAGCATCACGATCTGCCGGGATGGAGGGCCAAATATTGGACAAATCCCCATTTGGAGTGCGGGAAGTCAGGTTGCAGCTTGCGTGCAGGCGCGGCCCGGAGGCATTGGCGTTACCACGTCTCGCGGGCGAAGAGAATAACTCGCCTCTTTATCCGTGCTGCTGACATGGCTCGTCGCCTCGCAGTTGAGGAATCTGTGAGACGTGCGTCATGGTTCGGCAAGTTTTTCTCATAAAGCCGTTACCGGCCCGCCCGGGAGCCAGGGTACGTGCAAGGCGCCCCAGGTGCCAGGCACGCCGTGGAGCAGGTACCCGGCTCATCAAGAAGGAAAAACCGCGTTCCGCAAAGGCGGACAGTCGTCGAACAAAATGCAACCTTCCATCGACCCTGGCCAGAACCTTGCGTCACGGGAAACAAACTAGACTGGCACCCCAGGGCCCGGGCAGATCGCCAACTGCAAACGGACGAGTCTGCAGCGGGAGGTCAACAGGCTCCACGGCGCGCACAACCGCCCGCAGGGTCGCAGAGGATGGTCCGTTCCGTCAGCTGCGCGATGTCAGAACACCAACTGGGGAGCCGGACGAATGCGAAACATTTCCCGCCTCTGCCAGAGCGACCCTGGCCAAGCGGGCTCGCTTCAGGGCCCTCACACGGCGCGCCGAGTAAACTTGCCCGGCCTGCCATCCGCTGCTGGGTTCGCTGAAGGTGGACACTCTGTGCTCGGGGGTGAATGGAACAGAGACCGCAACATGGCTTGCCGGCTAAATGTGGAAAATGCGGCGTGGTGTCACGGATGGGTGCGAGGCGGGGCAGAGGAGCAAAACAGAGACGATGCAAGGGAGATCGAAAAGAGACTTGTCATTTTCGACAGAAACACTAAACATGTTTACGTGAGACAAGCAAACGCACACGTCTCGGCCGGCTCCGCCTGGTCTAAAACCGTTGTTGACCCCGACGTTTTTTTTTTTTGGCTGACTCGCACCGTCAGGGCCTGCAAAGATCTCGAAACAAGGGCCAGAGATAGGGGCCTGCCACATGATGACGGGCTGCCTTATTGCCTGTCCGCTGTACGGGCCTTGCATGCGGACCTCTTGCGTCGCGTCGTCCCGCCACTTTACAGTCTCGGTTGCCGTTGCGTTGCACGGCGAGGGTTCGGGCAGTTGGCTTGAGGTCACGGTGAAGCTGGAGCTTATTTCCGAATGAGGAAGGAACGGTGACGGGCGAAGGGATTTTGCACGGCTCGGTCCCAGGAAGGAAAGAAGGGACGGGGCGGCTGGCAGCACTGCATCTGGCTGACTCGCACGATCGATCTTGCAACCGTCGAGCGTGGGGAGAGGCGACACCCGGCCTCGACATCAACGCGGCGTGCCGCAGCGTCAGGAAAGCTATGTACCTCACCTCCTGCGTGCTCCTCTCAAGCCGAGTCCTGTCCCTGGCCGTGCAGGCTCCATCGCCCGTTTGCCGCGTTTTGCGGTCAAGTGACGACGGCCAATCCGTTCTCCCACCCACTTCCCGTTTGCAAGCTGCTGCGTCTCGCTGCTACTTGCCTCCTGTCGATCCACGAACCGAACCGGGCCGACAGCGGTTCACCCAGGACTGCATCTTCGTTACTCTAGACGCACACCCGTGCCATCGCGACGGAGCAATGTAGCACACCAATTTCGAGCAGAGTATTGCAGCGCGAGGACCGGGTGCCGTTCCGCTTGGGCGTCGGATGCCAGCATGCTCTCGGAGGGCGACAGCGTCGCCAGAGAGGTCCATAACATATCACATTTTGCAATGCAACTTTGCACCAGAAGCAGAGCAATACGAGCGGCGCGCCCGAACTGCCGCTAGAGGCAGGCATATGCAACTTGTTGCTGCGCGTTGATGCGCCGATGACGAGTTTGCAAAGGAGGGGCAAACACAGGCGCTGTGACAGGTCAGCACCCCTCACCAGTCGCATGTCCAGTCGCAGCCTCCGATGGCCTGTGGAGATGCGGAAATCCAGACGGTCTCGCCAGGGAAAATGACGAGCAGGGCTCGACGGCCACCTATTGGACGTCCCGCGCCCCCGGTGCCCAGGGCAGTGGATTGCCCAGCGGCAATCGAAGCTTGGAAACACGGCGGCGATGGACGTGCGGTCCACTACTGGATCCCCGCGGCGTTCGCCTTCACACCGCAACAATCGATCTCGCGCCCATCGAGTTCATCCGGATGATGTGCCACACGACCCAAAAGCCGGACCCGTTCTTGCGAGCCCCTTGGCGGCTCTCGTCGGCCTCTCCTCCGCCCAAGCCTGTCGCCGTCGTGTCCTCGTGTGAAGCGGGACCGCGAATCGTGGCTTGATACGGAGTAGTGCGGCCAGGACCGGGACGCTGGTAGCAACTGGAGAAAAACATGGCATCCTTGTCCCCCCATCACGCCGCATTCCCGATCACGGAGCGTTTTCTGGAAACCTGGGCTTCTCCGCGTCCTGGGCATTCCCAGTCCGCCAGACCGCAGTAACAACGCGGATCCCGCGGCTCCCCTCGTCCCAGGTGGATCCGGCGTGGGTTTTCAGTTTCATACGTGGACCGCGGCAGAGCGTTGGAAGACGCCCGTGGAGGCGTGAGAAGCAATAGCGGCCGTGTCCTGTCTCGATCGTCGCCCACCCTCCAACCCCGCCTCACCACACCCATTCAAGTCAGGCAAGCAAACGGAAATGCTACTGAACAGCGGCAGGCAGGACGCCCAATATCGACGAGTGAGCTTCTGGACCGATGAGTGGGCCGTCCTACTGCACCAGCACGCCAGTGGACGGTAGGAAAGCCAATGGACGACAGGAAAGCCGTTGCTGCAGAGACAGACAGGTTTCGCCGCTGGTCGTGACCCCTGGGCTGCAGAAATCTCTGGGCGGACGTCCATGACGGGGGCAGTGCAGAAGGTGGGGAAGCTCCCGATGGGAGCGCTAGCGAGCGGGTGTGCGAGTTGTCGTCTGCCCGTGCTCGCATTCCCGCGTCCCGTTTGCCCGCTGGGTGGACCGAGGAGCTCCGTAGGAAGAATTCTCGCAGACGGTCCCGAGTCTTGTGGGTGACTCTGGTCGCCACCGACTCCGCCCTCGTATCGAGAGCGAGAACGAGCAAGCGGCATCTGACGACTGCAAGATCGGCCATGCTGCAGCGCTTGATGTACCCTTCGGCGGAAGACAGATTTTTCCCGATAGGTACTCCCCGGCCAAGCGCAGACGGAATGATGACGGCACGCAAGGTTGTGCCGCCCGCTCTCTTTAGGCTCATCCCGCCGTCCTTCTTCCGGGCTCGGCCCCTTATAGGCTCGCCAGATCTTGATCCTGGGCCGCACCCACATCTCTGCGCCTAGCGGTTGGCTCTTTGACCACATCCCGACGCTCGCCTTCACATGACGCCGGCGGGACGATGGACCACGGCCAGGCACGGGATCCAGCTGCCCGGGAGGTCTTGTCGGCCGGCAGACATTGAGCAACGTGTTAGTTCTGTTTTCTGGCTTGCTCTTTTCGGCAGAATGCCGCATGGGCGTGTCTCGCGACCTCTGTGCGGCGCCGTCTTCATGACCTTCCCTTCATGTCCGCGTCGCTGCATGGCGCGGGGGTCGGCTGTTAGTGGACGCCGCTTCGGTTGAGGCCAGGAAAACCTGCGCGCTTTGCAGCATCCTGTTGCACCGCTGATTGTCCAGAATCCTGCTCGACAGGTCGCCGTTTCGTGTAGCCGTTGCACTCCGTTTGATGGCACGTCCGCCTGATTGGATGAGGCCACAGTCCAATGCCAACGAGCTGCGATCCTTCAGGTGAGGTGCAAACGCCTCGATTCCTGGGGGGGGGGGGGGCAACGGACCCAGGGTGCCAATCAAATCGGGAATACCCGCCCTAAACAACGGAAAGGACCGCCGAGCGGGTACCAGGATGTCATACATTTAGATGGAAACTCTCTCCGGGATGCGCAGTGACATTTACCACGTCGGAATTTCGGTTCACGTCCCTTTATGCAAACGGCCTTTCCGTGCGGTGCAGCGGAGCAAGACGAAACAGTCCAGCATTGGCGGCGCGAACCCTGCTGCTGTCGCCTTCGGAGGGAGAGCGAAGGATGGCGGCAGCGTCCAGCTAGCCCGCACAACCAGAGGGCGCTAGCTGTGGCCACGCGATATTGCATTTAGGCTCATTGACCAGCGGACGCGAAGAGGGTCGATGTACAATACGCACGCTGCCGCGCACGGATTCGCCGCCTCCGAGAACCCCTCAATCGCAGGGGAGGGGAGCTTGATGGAGCGGAATGACCGTGGCAGTCATCGGGCCGTCAACAGGAGCCACTTTCGTGCAGCAGCTCACATACGCGACCGCGGCCGTTTGCCTGACCGGCTTCGGCGGGTCTTGGATTGGCGAGAAACGGGCTGTGATCAATGCCATTACCAAATCCTCAGGCGGGAACATCGCGAGCCAAGCAACACGCACGTAGAGTATTGTTGTGTCTGAGACGACGAGAGGGGTTCGCGCAGTAGTCCAGCGCCCATCCCCACTTGGATCAATTTCAAGATGGATGGTTTGCGGAAGTCGAGGAACGTCCCGCCCCCTTTCCTCTGTGCTGGGCCTCTCTAGCTTTGGCGCAAAATCCAGCCAACCCATTCCGCTCGGGCTAGAGGGGGTGTTGGTGAAGCCGAACAGGCTCGCGCATCGCATGAGCACACTTGAATGTCAAGTTTGTTGGTCTCCCCACGGGGTGAAGGATTCCCATCCCTGAAGCCACCTCCCATTGTGACGGAAACGGCAAGCCACAGCACTTTGAACGCGTCATTTTTACCGCACCAAGTTATGTGTCGACAACACATCCGTGGCGCATCCCGACCCCCCGTACCGGTATACTGGACTTTGTCTCTCAACCCCGTTTGAGGTTAGCAAAACCCCGACGCTCGAACTAAACCCAGCCTTCGGACCCAGCTTGCAAATCAGAGATCTTATCACACCCGCTAAATCCCATCGACGCAGCTATGGACCGATCTGAATGTGACGAGGACGAGAGATTACGCGAGAGTTACCTGTGGTAAACTTGATTCTGGGAGGACACGGAGTCCGCACCCGATAGATCAACAGTGCACGCCGATTTGGGAGGGAAACGGGCATCTTCGTCCTGTCTCAGTGATTTTGTGATGAGTAACTGCCGTGGCTGGTGATGGGTGTGATTGAATGAAGCTAGCAGGGAGCAAGACAATGCCCTCTCGCCGAATACAACCCTCGACCAGATCCAGACTGGTTGAATCAGTGAGCACCCACTCGTCTCCGCGGGGCGTGACCGTTCCTCAGGCCTTGCGACTGAACGGCCATGGCCAACCAGCACGCTAATCTCACCAAAGTATTTGACAAATCTGCGTCAACCGTGTTGACATACCGCGCTGGCAACGTAGAATGCCACGTCAGGGACTGCCACAGACGGACCAGCAGAGGTGGAAGCGCCCAAGCCAACAAAAGGGGGTCATGGGACTGCGGCCGGTTATAAGTGTTTGAAAAATAGACACACCAGGACAGGGTTGGCCTTGGACAAGAGGAAACACGGGGCAGCATCACAGCACAGCAAGCCGTCGGCGGGTGGTCAGATTGTTTGGCTGGCGGGATGGAGGAGCGGCACAGAACTCAACAGTGGCTCTCGACGGCAACCGTCAATATCTAGATGTGGTTGAGCGGCACCAGAGGCCATGTTTCCGAGGGCAAAGCCGAAGAGTCGAAAAGGCGGTCTGGGAAAATCGATAGATTGCGTTCGGCACAGGCAACCATTTGGCGCTGCAGGCGACACGCCCAGAAAGAGGGTGACAATGGACGTGATGTTGGCGGCGCGCACACCCTCCCGCCGTGCGCTGCCCCATCACCAGCCAAACCAGGTGGGTTTACAGCTGGACAGGGAGAGGGATCCCCCTCGGCCGCCTTCTGGGAACAAGCCCCGTAGGCCTGTTCCCTGCTCCAGCCAATGGCAGACCCTAGAATCTGATCTTGGCAGTCACGTGGAGAATCGCTCCTGCGCCCCACATTCTTCCCTTCCGCGATTTCCGTCAGGAATTCCGGCGTGTGCGAGGGTGGCTCCCTGTCTCCCGATTCCTCCCTAGGCGAGGCAGTGAGCAAAAGGAAAGAATGGCAAGGTGGCTCGGCCAAGATGCAGTTGCAGATTGGCGACTCTTGCGACCAGAGAATTCGCGTCAAGTCGTGCCGAGCCAAATCGGAATGGGGGCCATCGGAATGGGGGCCATCGGAATTGGCGTTGCTCGTCAGTTCTTGCCGACCGGAGCCGCCCCCGGGCTCCAAGGCCTTATCACCCCGCAGATCAGGAGAGCTCTTGGTCGCTGGGGGGTGATGGCGAATGGCAGCATCACACATTGCCTGTTTCTCTTTTGCTCCTCCAAACCGCTTCGAGCCGAAGATTGTTGATTGTGGAGCGAACACGGCCGAGGAATGACAGTGAGCCACGTTGTTCGAACAGTCCAAGCTACCTTACCAACAAGAAAATGGACGCCAATGCACCGATATCCCTTGTCCAACCAAGGCCGCAAGCCTCGACCTCACCCATGGACCATTTCGGGCAGGCGTGATAGCAGGCATCGGCGACACCAAGGCTCCTCATCCCGCAGCCAGCTGGCCACCTACCCCTACCCTGATAGCAGTGATCGCCGGTGAGAGTTTCCTGTGCCGCCTGTTTATTTCGTGCAGTCGCGTTAATATGGATACACAGCGCTGCGTTACCCTTTGATTTGAGCCTGCCGGCAGAGGTCGGCCAGTGGCTGGGCCCTGCCAACAAGGTTCGGGTATTTCCATCAGGGTTCACGACCCGTGGATTTAATGGCCAACGAGGTGGCTGCCCAACACCGTCGAGCAGCAATGGGGGCTGGTTGGGCGCAGTTGGTAGCCCTACGATGACGACCGCGGGGGGTTTGCCCACGTCCGCGACAGTCCGTCTCCAAGCTGGCAGATAAACGGAGGAACGGTGATTGTCCGGGGGCTGGCTGATCTTGCTCCTGCTCCCTTGCCGGCTCTTGCGTTGCAGATATCCATTGGACGCCATCGCTGCAGTCTGCGCACGACGTCTCGAATTGACGAACCATGACGTTGGCTTTCCAGAGGGGTGCCACGATGGAATGGCTCTGTCTCTCCTCCAAGGCGCTGGTGCTCTGATTTCAGCTGGGTGCAGCATCCTAGCATGCACGCACGGGGGGAGTGCGCCCTCCAAGGATCGAGCCGAGCTACCAGACCTTTTGTACTACCTGCAACCCTCGGACGCGATGTTGCAGCAGAGGGGCAGGCGTTACAACCAGATTGCCAAACGATGCTCCCGTTCTGCATCAAACGCCGATTGTTTGTCCACCAGCGGGGCTGAGAGGGGGACCGAGCCAGGCACCACCCACCCAAACGGCGGTGAAGGGTGAATCTGCCAGCCAGCTTCTCGCAAGCTTCTCACGTCAGTTCACGGCCGCGATCTGCCGCTGTTGTTTATTTCTGGTGGGCTCCTTTTCCCCATCTGGTCGCTTCGAGCAAACGGCGCCGTTTTGAGCGTCGGCTGCATCCCGATGCGCGGGTCGACAGCTCCTTCGGCTCGAACAAAGCGCGAGAAGAAACGCTCGGCTGCTTCTCTGCATCCCGTGTGGTCACAAGTCATCAGTCGACCCAGCGCAGACGGCTCGGCCACGGAACTCATGGGTCCCCAGTTCGGCAATACTCAGTGCTGCCCGTCTTTGCGGCCCAACGAACGGCGGACGGGACGGCTGGCAGTTCGATCCGCTGAAAGCCGCACCTCTTTCAACCACACTGGGGTCACACAAGCAGGATTCACAACGACGTGGTACATGCGGGGCGGCGCGGGTGATATTCTGGTTACTGTACCAGGCCGTGGCACGGCCAGCAACACAGCATATCGAGGAGCAGAGCAGAAATGTGAGAAGTGACAGCTTTGATAGCCCCGGTGGGAACACAAGGGGCGCGACCACAGTTGTTGCGCGACCCAGATGAGGAAGGGAGGCACATCATCAAGCCATCCCGCCCGCGAGCAGCCGAACCAGCCAGCCAGCCAGCGACACCCTCCCTGCGCGCCCCAGAACGAGGCAATGATCCAATCCTTTCATTTGCCATGTCCCGCATGACTATGACTCTGGACTGACGCTCTCCGTGCACATCCCAACGCCACGCAAACGCAGAGGTGCCATGTACGGGACCGAGGCCGCTTGCCCTGTTATTGATTGCCTTGCAGCAGCAGCAGCAGCAGCAGCAGCAGCAGCAAGAGCAGCAGCGGGCGTGTGCTTGTTGTGACCATGTTTTCTGCCGCGAGGCCGCAGCTGGCTGCTTTTTGCTGGTGGTGAGGGAATTTTGTCTCTGATGGCTTTGGGCCATGATCGTCGCCCCTGGACCGATCCCAGGTCGAGCGTTGGCGACAGAGACCCAACGCCCGCCCTTTCGGACCGGTGAGGAAGACGGTTAGTCCCGATCAGCGCTACCAGACCCCCGGCGCTGGTGGCCGCAGCCAACGTCGCCAAAGCGAAGCTCGCTCGACACCGACGTTGACCACACTCAGCCAACACCAGCACAATGGCAAGAATTGCATCGTCCCGCAAACGCGGGGGTCTCGTTCCAAGCCAGTCCCACAAGTCCCGAGCAAACGCTGCCCGCCCCGCCCAAAGGCTCAACCCGAGGATCCGCAGGCGGCTTTTCCTTGTGACTGCGGACCGACGCGAACAGCCATGCGCCAAACCTGGCTGGTGAGGGGCCGCAAGGGGGGACGAGGGGCCAGTGGTAAGCGAAGGAACAAAGGATGGAAGAGAAAAGGGAGGGGCGTGCATGATTCCGTTCGATGATGGCTGGCCCTGGGGTGATTTTCCCTTTGTTTCGCAAGTCGCGCTATTTGGCCGGTCCTGTTGGCTCTGACGGCCCTGTCAATCTCTTTGTTCCAGCCTGCCTTTGCTGTTTGCACACCCTCCTGGCGTCCCTCCCGTCGAGCCGACGCCGCCCGCGACGCAAAGCGATGGGACAGACGAGCCGTCGCGCGCGAAACACCCTTACCCACCCCGTCGGTTTCTTGGGGTGCGAGATGGAAAGGGAACTTGTCCGCCTTCCCGCCCCTAGTGCGAGATTTCATCCGTTCATTGCCTGACCTGTCGTGTCGCCTTGGCAAGGACCACCACTCACGCACCCACGGACGGCCGTTGCTTGATGAATTGGAAATTCCAATTTTATCGCATCCATATTCCGTGGTGGGTTGGGTGCATTGTCATTTTTCATTTTTCATTTTTAGTGTCGCGGACCACCCACTCACCGGCCAATCTATCCAAGTGTTGTATTCTGTGACATTGTCGCCGAGATTGAATTGTGCGCTGAAGTGCGCTTGGGTTGCAATGACCCCCGGGCCAGGTTTAGTGTGCCGGCTGGGATTGTGGTGCCAGATCGATCCCGCAGTTCTGGGGCGGCGTGCCGGGCGGGTTTGGGATCTGGGGCGGAGTGCGTGCAGTGGTTCTTTTTTTTTTCCTGCTCCTCCTCCTCCTCCTCCTCCTCCTCCTCTCGTTGCTTTTTTGTGTGTGTTTTTTTCCCACTGAATGAAGGGGGGGCGTCATTCAAGCCGAGACGGGTCGGGTCGGGTCGGTCTGGTTTGGGCCATCCGGCGGGGGAGGGGGGAGGGGGGAGGGGCGTGTGGTGTCACCGTGGTGGGCGTCCATTGTCTGCACTGCACGGTATGGGGTCTGGGCGCTGGCTTGCTGTGTTGTCACCATGATGTCGGAAAATCGTCACGGTTGGTTTTGTTGTTGTCCGCATCGCCTGGGCTCACGTGTATTTTCGGACATTGGGCCGCAAAGATGGCCGGCTGGACGTGACTGAGGACATGTCTTGGGATGTTGCAATTGTGGGACCCCAGATAAGACGACCCTGAGCCTCGGGGACTTTTGGCAGTTGTGGGTTAGGGTTGGAGGAGGAGAGAAAGTCTCCGAGATGGAGTCAAACGACGAAGAAGCTGTGTATATAATAGAACATCTTGTAGAAATCGGGTCTGTTTGCTTTCTCTCATGGATAAACTTGCCAAATCGCTGGTTGTTGTCGTTTTGGCCGTTTGTTGCGTGAATTGGCGCGGAATCTGGGCTCAGTTCAACAACAAAGCATCTCCACATCTGCAACCAACATCAGCATCCAACATGGCGACGGAACAAAACAAGGCGTTTTTCAAGTGCGCATCCCCCCCCTCCCCCCCCAGTCCATACGACTCTGAGTTAACGAGTAGCAGCAACGAAGCGGCGTCATACGATTCCAAGCACGAAAAGACGCTCAACCACATCCTCGAGGAGATCCAGTCCCGCCTCGACTTTATCGGCGCAGACTGGGTTGACGACGACAGTGACAACGAGGACGCTTCCGCTCCCAAGAAACAGCTCCGTCTCCTCGATTATGCGTGCGGCACCGGAATCGGTACGCGTTGTCTTGTCTGTTGCATCTGTTCAGGGGCGCTGACAATCCACAGTCTCTAGGGTACCTAGCAGTCCCCCTTTAGCCCTACTGCTTGCCCCTGTTGGTTGTGCGTGACTGACAAAAAAAACAGGCTCTAGCTCCGCATACGACGCAATGTGTCGGGATAGACCTCTCGGATAACATGGTCGCGGCTTACAATGCCCGGGCTGAGAACCAAGGACTTTCTGTGAATGAGATGCGTGCGTACCAGGGGAATCTGTTTGATTCGGTGCTTGACGCCAGGTTTGCCGGGGAGGAGTTTTGGGGCTTTGATATCGCTGCTGTTGTGAGTCCCTCCGGCGCAGACAAGGCTCATCGTCCGGAGATATGCCACCTCGGGTGATGATTCTCCGTTCCATGAACCCCCCCGTAGTTCCGTCCCATGTCAGCTAACAACCCCAGGGCCTCGGCTTCCACCACTTCGACAACCCCACCCTCTCGGCAACCCGCCTTGTCGAACGCCTCCGCGTCGGCGGTATCCTGCTCATCCTCGACTTTCTCCCCCATGAGAAAATGGACGTACGTCATCATCCCTTGCCAGAGCAACAAGCAAAGCTGACGGTCTAGTCCCACCACGCTGCTTCCCACACAGTGACCCACCACGGGTTCTCGGAAGAGCAGATCAAGAAGGTGTTTGAAGACGCCGGGGCTGGCAAGGATTTCAGGCTGGAGGAGGTTGCTGTTGTGTTCAACCGGGGCGGCGAGGGCAAGGACATGAAGAGGCGGTTGTTTCTTGCTAGGGGCGTTAAGGGGTAGACAGTCGAGTTGGTTGTTGGTTGGTTGACGGGGGATTTCCAATGACTGCAGAGAATGGTGAACAGTTACAACACACGTGGCTTGGTTGACCTCCCAGGCTGACTACAATGCACTGCGGACTGACCCAAGTGCCCCGACTTCACGAGATCAACCGCGGAGATGTCTCAACAACGTGAACGACTCTCAGATTTCAGTGGTGACCCCAACGCCCCGGCAGCATCCGCTGATATCAAGCCTGTCCATTGGGACCATCCCAGGTGGTGGGCGTACTGAACCCAGTTGATGCCACCCCGGGCAGCCCGGACCGGTATTGGAGATTCCAAATGCGTCAACAAGAAATCCCAAAGCCTCATTCTATCAAACCATAGTCCGATCGCTCACCGTCATCCTCGGGCACGGGCACAAGCTGAAATCCACCTGAGATCCTCTTCTTTCGCCAGGACTTATCACTCGTGTCCACGATTGAAAGTCTCTCTTGCTCAACAACCACAGCTTGGTTCCTTCCGCTTTCTTCCGGGAGTAGTACCGCTTCCATGGCGGACGGTCGCCGCATGATTCTCCTCTCACTGGGCCGACTCGCTGAGCCTCTTGGGTCATCACCGATGACCACCCTCATCCCTGGCTCTTGGCTTTGCCGCTGTGCTGCCGGGTATGCGCGTTGTCGTAGCGCTGGCCCTGGCATCCCCGACGGGGCTCGCCTTAACTGGTTCGAGTTGGGAGAGGCTTCACGCTCGGATCCCAAAGGGGTGAGAGCCCTCAGCGAGTTTGCGGGCGAATCGTGCGGTGGTGTTTGGCGTCTTTGGAAGTCCCTCATTTCGACAATGTCGTCCCGAATGATCGAGTTCCTTTCCCTCAACGTCTCGTTCACGGACGAAATTCTCAACTTGTCCATTTCAAGCTCCTCAACGTGGCCTTGAAGGGCTCGCATCTTTGCATCACCCTCCTTGAGCTCGGCCCGCGCCCTGGAAAGTATCCGCTCAAGCTCTAGAGCCTTTTGCATCCACCTCTCCTTGGCTGTGCTCTCCGAGGCCAACGCAATTTGAAGTTCTCGAATGTTGTCTGGAAGGTCTTCCGCCAGCCATTGCGGGAGCCCTTCGGTGTAACTATTTCGCCGGCTACTAGATGCGAGACTGCCCTCGGTAGACCTACTACCGCTGGAGCTGCTTCCGTCATCGGATCGGTCCAAGAAGGAGCGGAACTTGATAGACTTCTGGGCCAACCGGAGTCTGGCGTCTTCTCTGTCCATCTGAGCCTCCAGCTCAATCATTTCCATAATTTCGGCTTCTCTACCCACCGCTTTCCCGGATCCCTCCCCCGGTTTCGCCCTAGTCTGGGAGCCTGAGGCAGCCGGCTCCTTCGCTGATGGTACAGGTTTGGTCTGCTCTTTGCTTTTGTTGTTCTTCAAACGCTGGCCAGCCCCTTGCAGCGGGGGAAACGATGGTGGATAAACAAACGGCGGTGGGAGCGGTGGTGGTAGACAATTGTATGATTGTGGAAGCGACGGGGGCGTACTGAGCCGCAGCGGATGAGCAAACGGCGGTGGTGGCTCGATAAACCGCGGCGGTTGAGTGAATGGTGGTGGTGGTGGTGGTTGATAAACAGGTAGTGGCTGGGTAAGACTTGGCTTTCCCCGTCCGCCTTGCTGTGAACGCAGAGGTATAACCGGCCGCTCTGGGGAAGCCACAACCGGTGCCTTCGGCATTGACGCTCGGGTGCCAACATACAGAGTGACATCCGCCCCCATTCTTTCGCCGAGGTCTTTGAATACCTCCGACGCGGCAACAATGTATGCTACCGAAGCCCCCGGACAGCCTCTGACGATGTGGCCGTAAAGATTGCCCGAGCTCTCGTCAATGATGGCAGCGCCGCAGTCTCCCTCAATGACCTCGCCATCAAGCTGGACGGTGTAAAGTTTTTGGAATGTTGGGAGCGATTTGTTACGAAACAGGGTGGCGCCTGGGAATATGACGCCCGGGATCAGTCCTGACCCCGTAACAGCAAGAATCTTGGTTTCTTGCTTTTTGATCGGCGAACCTGCTCGAATTTTGGGGGCTTTGGCTCTGTTGCTGGACTGTCCAGGCTGTATCCCAGCCACTACCGTCTTCAGATGGGGCCTAGCCGGGCCCAGCGGAACCAAGGCATAGTCGAGACCTGGATTTGGACCTTCAAGTGAGTTTTGGACCAAGCTTCTCAACGACACGGCCTTGCTTGTTGCTTGTGGGCGGGCTCTTCTCGCAGGATGCTCGTGCTTCTTTAGCTTCCCTGCCGATTGAGCTGGGCTACTCCCGGTACCCTCAACCGGGCTAGGTGGCCGTGATGTCGATCTTTCGCTTTCATCCGGGCTGGCTTCCAGAATCCAAGACCCAGCCCCTTCGGGAGTAACACTCCCGCGGCTAGTGGCGTCGTAGAACTCGTCCTCCGAGTTTATAGCCACATCCTCTTCGTCGCTCATCCCGTCAAAGTGACACAATTCAAGGTCGGTTGAAGGTGCAGGAGCGGTTGACTCGGCCGCTGGTTCGGCAATGTGCCCAACGGTCAACTGGTAGATATTGTTCTTAATTTGGACAACTGCACCACCAGTAGAGTATCGATCGGGGTTTCCAGGGTAACGTAATGATCTTCCCACCTCGATATCAGCGAGGCTATCCCCCAGGCGATATGACGGGCCCCTCGTCTCTGCAGGCTCAAATCTCGCCAACGTTCTCGCGGACGCAGAGGGCCAAGGAGAACGCTGAGGGGAACGTAGATTGCTGGTCCCTATGCTGGCCCCGTAGGCCTGGTGATCAAGGGAATTGCTGGAATCTATGACCACCCGACCCTTCTCCCCTGCCAAAACGCGGGCCGGTGTTGGTTGCTCCAGGGGAAGAGCGCTTTGGCCGATGCTGAATTCTGGGAAGTCCCGGGAAAGGCTGCTGTTCCGTAACTCGGCCTCCGCATTGGCCCTGACTGTAGACTCTGAACAGCAAATCATGATAACAGGCCGAGAGTTGTCCGGCCGACCGCCAATCATGTAAAGGCGAACGTAGATGTCGGCGTATCCGAGGTCGACGTTCCTGAGGAGGTCCTCGATCTTGGGCGCAACTTCTTTCTCAAACTTCTCCATCGCCGGGCCGCAGCACCACCACGCCCGCTTCGACCGAGGAAGTCTCATCGTCTGAATCTCTCGTCCGCAAGATCGCTCCGGGTCGGCCCACTTCTTGCGAAGCGTCGGCACTCTACGCATCACACGCATGATCGCGAATGATGTCAAGTGTGTAGGAAGACTTGAAGCGAGCCATGCGACATTATTGGATCTGAATTAAACCGAACAAAGAGGGATGTCGACAGAACCTGATATTTGAGGGGTCCTGTGGTCAGATTACCCCTCATGTTGACCTCTCCTTTGGGGGTGGCAGTGTTGTTGACCCGATGAGGCGACGAATCACAGTCATTGCAACCACCGAGTTTCAATCGGGGTCGGATGCTCGGCGGCCCTGATAAGGCCAAGGGCAGGAATGAAATCGGATCTAGACAGGATAGTCGAATTCAAGTTGATGGCCTGTCAAAACATGTCTCGTCCGTCACTTGAGTTTATCGACACTCATGCCTTGGAGTTGGTGGAGTGTTTCTGGCACCGCTCAGGATCAACAAAGGATCGACTCTTCAACGGCGACCGCGCGACCCAGCTTAGCCATGAGACTTTCCGTGAATACTATCATCAACAGTGGAATCTGATAGCCGGCCATGGGGATGGACAATACGTTGCGACTTCAAGCCCCAAAGATCTGGTGGTTCTGATCGACCAGATCCGTGAAGGGAAGGCTCGACAAGACATAATGGCCGAACTGTCAGCCAGTACCGGAGCTGGCGAGGAGTCCTGCGAAAACTCGATCAATCTAGCGGCGCGGCTTCTGACAATGATGAAATTTGGTGTGGTCAAGCATCAGGCGATTCCTCGGCGGGTACTTCGGTGGGACGAGGGGGACTTGGACTGCTTTGTCAAGGATTACTTTGATGTAACACCGGCTCTCAGTTTTGAGCATGTCCGACTTCCCAAAGCTTTTAATGCGTGGAGCATCGAAACGATCGGCGGGATTCAGATTGGCTTCACGGACAATCTAGCGGATCACCTCCTCCTCGTCGAGGAAGATTCCAAGGTGCTAATCTTCCATCATGCGTCGTTTTTAGAGTCCCAGGCACAAAGGTGAGCGCGTATTGGGCCTAGGACCTCGAGGACACAGTTGACTTTGTCGCAGCTCAATCTTTCCTGACGGGGTCGTTGACGAGACGTTGAGGACACTCGCGTTACTGTTTTCTCGTAAGAACCAAGGCCAAAACACGAGAGGGTGACTAACCATGTTACAACAGAGTCAGAATTCAGCAGCCATAGAAGCCGAAGAAACTCGAAGCGCGACTGGTTCCGAAATCTCCTGGAAAAGCAGGAGCACTGCACCATCGATCCGCGTCTGGCGCTGTGCGGAAACCTCCAGGCCGAGGACCGTCAGATCGAGCGATTTGTCTTTTGGAGGGATCGCCTTGTGATTCTCAAGCAGGCCTACGACGATGCCACACCGAGGACGCTATCTCAGTGGTGGCACGACCGCCGGAATGGCGTCCAGTGGTACACCTTTTGGGTTGCTGTGCTCGTCTTTCTCGTCACCACCTTTCTCGGAGTCGTTCAGTGTATCGAGGGGGCTTTGCAAGTGTACAAGTCTTACGAGGCTGCAAGCTGACTAGGATCCGGCAGAGGTTTCCGTTGAGAAGGGCATGTTGTTTGATTTTAGGGTCTGGGGTTCTCCACTTCACCAACTGCACCCACACGGCTTGGGATGGATGCACCTTCCCCCGCAGTTTCCAGAGCAGATATTCAATTGCAATACCCAAGAGACCTATATTTGATTTCTAGGGATGGAAAATGCTAACGCGCAAACACTTTAGTTGAACAAGTTTGTCACGTAGCCACCCCCCGCGTGACACTGCAGGACTTCGTGTTACGTCATGGCCTCAGTTCTTGGGCTCGTCTTGCTCTTCAACCACGTTAGTTCGGACTTTTAGCGTTGACACGGTGCTTACCAGGAAGCTCCACCATGAACGCGCCGCCCAGAAGAATCGCAGGCTCATCGATGTTGTGGTGTTCGTAGCTCAGAGTACCGACACCGCCGGCTTCGAGAAGAAAGCTGGGACCCTCGTGGAGAGATTGGTTGGTCCACCGCTGCGCAAAGGCCCGAAGAATGTGACCGTGGGCAACGATGAGCACATCACCCCTGGTACGTCCTGCCAAGGCGGGCGCATGCCATCGATCTCGAATGTCTTTGATGAGACGATCGAGACGTTCGTTGATATCGGCCGGGCTCCTGTGGCGGTGTCAGGAACGCCATCTGCATACAGAGCATCGGTGCAAGCTCACTCTCCCCCCGGGCACCCGTCTCGCCAGATATCCCATGCAGGATCCAGCCCCTGCTGCTTCCTCAGCTCCTTGATCTGCGGGGTGGTGATGCCTTCATAGTCGCCATAGTCCCATTCTCGAATGTCCTCGGTGACCTCGACTGCGGCCTCGCAAGCCGGTCCATTGCCCTCCTGCTCGCCATGGGCCTTCCAGGGCAGCGTTTGCTTCAAGCCAAGGTTGAGCAGCTCAAAGGTACGCTGGGCTCGTTTCCGGGGGGACACGTAGCTGTTAGGGGTTAGTTCTAATAACCTGTTTGGGCAACTGTACCCGACCAGATCGACACAGTGAGTGGGGGGCGGAGTCGAGGTTGAAACATGACCCGCCCACGGACACCAGATCGTCTGCACATGCGACTTACATATGGGCCAGCTGTCTGGGAACAATGAGGCGGTCATTTCCAACGAGCGCCCTTCCCGTTGCCTTGACACGCTTCTCGCCATTGGCCGTGAGCGGGATGTCAGTCGAGCCCGTGTGACGCCCATTCAGTGACCACTCCGTCTCGCCGTGGCGGACGATGAACACGCGGGGAGTCGACATCTGACAAGAAGGTTCGTTAGTCCGAGTCCTGACAGGGTGTCGGGGTTTCGAGACGCTGGCGAAGCCACCAGTCAGACCCCTTGCGTGCGGAGATGGTACCTTGAACTCGAAACCAGATGCGCCGAATGCTACGGTGGCGGTGAGCTGGTGGTTGTAATCTCGAAGAAATCCCCAGACGATTTACGTGGCGTTTTCTGTTTTCCCTTCCGCTCGAACCTGAAGAAAGCGCAATCGTCCTGTCGTCCTTGACGTCGTCACTTCCCGTGTCCCTGGAACCCCGGGAACCGCAGCAGCCAAGCACAGGGCCCCGCAGCCGATCGACGAACCTGGGGAAGCAAAGTTGCGAGCAAAGTCGAAAGCCACAAGAGCCAGCAAAACCTCGAATTCACCTCGAAATACACATCCAGAACCAATATTTATACCTCCAATCTACCCATCTCGCAAACGGGACCGATCCCTCGTTTCGACATAAACAGCAATGTCCTTGCCGCGATTACTAAGAACCCTGGGCCTTCCCTCAGTCTCACCACCCCTGACGCCCCTCCCGCAGCAGCCCCACATCTTGCCTGCCGGGATCGACGACGCGCAAAGTTTCGAGCTCTCACCGTACCCGAACCGCCATCTCCGACGACATCGACGTCAGCATTCCGCAACCAGCACCACCTCGTCAACAGCCTCCCTCCCCTCCCCAACCGAAGCCGAAGCCCTCGCTCTCTGGCGTCGCTACTGGGACTGAATGCACAATGGCACGACCGCCAAAATCCAAACGAGCCGCGACCGCCCGTCGAGCAACGAAACCCGCCTTACCCACCTCAAAACCAACACCCAACACCACTGGCTGGTTCTCATCCTGGCCCCGGTGGAAGCGGTTCACAGTGACGGGGCTGTTTGCGGGCACAATCATAACGGGCGCAGTATGGGGCGCCATGCTCAAGATGCAACAGGAGGTCAAGGCCGTAAGCAACAACCGGGAGACCCGAGTAAGGGGGGGGGGGGGTTACTAAGAACAAATAGGAACAACAAAAACGGCTTGAAGCGACGACAGACGAAAAGGTTGCGATCCTCGAGTCACGAAAAGAGCGGTTGGCGGGGATGAGGGATGAGTTGCAAGGCAAGATTGATGCTCTGCATGCCAAGATCAAAGCTCGAGAGAGCATAACGTCGGCGAAAGATCTGTAGACGTCGACTGATGAATGCGACGCCTGGCGACGATTGGGACGCCGCCAAGTGAGGTAACCCCCCTGTAGAACAGGTCTTGGATGACCACTGTACATAGCATACGACATATTGATACCCACAGTGCAATGAAGCATTTTCCGAGCAGCCCTACACGCCAACATGCAGAGGTTTTGTCTAGACAGGTGGTTTACCCATGCTAAGCCCGCACATCCGCTACCCATGTCAAGCCTGAATGCCCCGTATGACCAGCAATGCAATGCACCCCGGAAACCCATTGCACCCGACGCCAAGCCGTCCCTTCCATGCAAATCGTGACATCAAGTTACTCCACCACTCCCTCAGCACTCGGCAGGGGGATCGCATGGTACAGCATGATCAGTGCCGAGTGCGATTCGCCGCCACCCGCAAGCGCGTCGATCTTGTCCTGGGTAACCTCGGTGACCTTGTCGTCGTCGAACCACCACCACTTTCCGTCCTCGGCCCCGACCTTGCCGGTGACAGGATCCTTGACGCCTGTCTTCTTGACGTAGCAGGTGTAGTGACCGCTGTCGGCACTGGCTCCCTGATGGGTGACCACGCCGCGCAACTCGTACAGACCAGATTGGTTGACGTCCTGCTTGCGAAGTTCCGGGTCGACAAGCTCGAACAACTCCTTCTTGGCAGCGAGAAGGGCCGCATCCTTTTCGGCCTCGAACTCGGCGTCGGTCTTGAACGTCTCGGTGTCGCCCATCTGAACGTCCTCGTCCTTCTTGTCCGCAGACCCCGAGGGCTCGCCGTCCAGAGCAGGGTTCTTCTTGCGCCTCTTGCGGGCGCGCTCGACGTCCTCCTCGTCCTTGCGGACCTCGCGCACCTTGTCACGCACTGGGACGAGGGCCTTGCGAAGCTCCTCTGTGCAGTACTCGGTAGCATCCAGCTCGTGGGGGAAGGTGACCTTGCGCATGATCTTGGCCTTCTTCTGGACATCGCGCTTCCAGAAGAAGCGGATCATGTGGACCACCAGATATTTGGGCAGACGGGAAATCTTGGAGCGCTTGGAGTAGGTAGACTCGCGGCCCAAGACCTCTGAACGCTTTTCAATACCCGATTCCACAAGGCCCTTCTTGAGACCATCAACGAGATGGTTGACTGAAGAGTCGATGTGGCAGTTGAGTTTCAGGAAGGACTCCTTGGTTGCCACAGGCTGCTCGCCAGCCTCAGCCGCTGCGGGCTCGTCACACTCCATCGTCGAGGTGAACTCGCCTGCCATGTACTTGTCCACCCATGGGACTTCTTTGGAGTCCTCACCTTCCGCAATCTCCAGACGTTGCTTCAGCTGGGACACAATCTGCGACCAAGCCTCCTCGGCATCCTGCTGAGCAAACCCTCGCCCATCCCTGGCGCGCTCGGCGAACTGGGGGTATGCACCGCGGAAAGCGTTGAGGAACAAGAACGGGATAACACCATGCTGTGTCTCTCCCATCGCCTTGTAGAGATCGCGGAGGTTGTTTGTGAGGTCGAGCTGGGGAATTAGGTCGTTTCCGCCGCGACTCTTGTACTTGTACTTGCCCAAAGCATCGTTGAGCTCGGGGATCGACCGGAGGGCCTGGAGGGTTGCGTTGAGGTAGCATGTGTTGCCCAGGTTGCTGAGACCAGCGGGGGTGGCGCCGACCTGCTGTGCGGC
Organism: Cercophora sp. LCS_1; assembly: GCA_036250225.1. NCBI lineage: Eukaryota > Fungi > Ascomycota > Sordariomycetes > Sordariales > Lasiosphaeriaceae > Cercophora > Cercophora sp. LCS_1. The sequence goes on from JAPZLL010000021.1 coordinate 135,284, forward strand.
CTCGGCGGCGGTCATATCTTCGATAAATTTGACGGGTTCCGCTGGCCGCGCGACCTGGCGGGTGCCGCCGGTCACAATCATCATGACATTCTCCTTGGGCCGCAGCTTGAAGTCGACGACCTTCGCATCATCCTTGAGCAGCTTGCCCCTCATCATGACCTTTTGGCTGTCGGGCTCGATGCCAGTGAGGCTGTACAGCTGCGCTTTGAAATCTTCGCCCGTGGTATCTTCATCATACTCGATCGCGTGCTTCTCCCCCCGGAAGCTGACCGACACTGGCTACCAGTTAGCTTCGAGATACAAACAGATGGGAAGCATGGCGGGGCATCACGTACCACTAAAGGTAGGCATCTTGATTCAACGGCCGATGCAGTGTCGCAAAAGCAAGAACTAATTCTGAAAGGAGTGCGAGAAGGGAGAAAACAGCCAAGCTCCCAACCGTTAGCAAGAATGGTGGTGGGAGAAGGTTCAAGGCAACAAATGGACTTCGTCACCAAGGTTCCCAATGTTTTTTGGCTTGTGGAAACCCAGCGAATGCGGGCGGCAATATGCTGCTGCAGGGGAGTTGAAACTATCCGAGGGTCCAAGCCACAACACCCCTGTTCCTGAAGCTGCCCCACCTCCCCTCGCTGCGTTGCGTCAGGTAACCCCAGACCAAGACATTGAACGACATCGACACCCAGCGGGGCCAAACACGGAAACTCAGCTTGCTCACCACTTGCGCGGCAGCACCGAGACCAACGCCACGCAGGGAGCGCTCCCAAAGACACCATGGTGAGAATGTTGTTGGTTACCGCCTTTCCCCGCTGACGGAGCTTTCGCAGTCCCAATCCCTCCGCCCATATCTCCAGGCTGTGCGCAGCAGTCTGACGGCCGCCCTCTGCCTCTCCAACTTTGCATCGCAGGTGGCCGAGCGACACAATGTCCCCGAGGTGGAAGCACGGACATCGCCCGAGGTGCTGCTGACGCCCTTGACGATCGCGCGCAACGAAAACGAGCGGGTTCTCATCGAGCCGAGCATCAACAGCATCCGTATCAGCATCAAGATCAAGCAGGCCGACGAGATTGAGCACATCCTGGTCCACAAGTTCACCCGCTTCCTGACACAACGCGCCGAGTCGTTCTTCATCCTCAGGAGGAAGCCCATCAAGGGCTACGATATCTCGTTCCTGATCACCAACTTCCACACCGAGGAAATGTTAAAGCACAAGCTGGTGGACTTTATCATCCAGTTTATGGAGGAGGTGGACAAGGAGATTTCAGAGATGAAGCTATTCGTAGGTTGCCGACGAGTCCTGGGGGGGGGTGTTTGACGCTGACACAGTTCCAGTTGAATGCGCGGGCGCGATTCGTAGCAGAGTCGTTCCTGACACCGGTATGTTTCCTGTGGTTTCTTGGGTCCGTACAGCTGCTGACCGTGATGCACACAGTTTGACTGATCGTTATGGCTTGATGAGTGCAAATATGAACCCCTTGGCGGATTGGCCGGATTCTGCTTCTTCCAACTGGGTACAAGGCCCAAAGGCCCGGCCGCATTGCGTATGGCGTTCCGGCGGAATGAAACCGATTTTCTGGCATTTGCGTTCTGGTTACAGTTGTTTTGTGAACATGTCCCGCGATTGGCAAAGTGTCAGCGTTGCCGGGGCATCCGGGGGCAATGCCAAGACCAGCCCCCTTTCAACTCACCCCGTCTTCTCGCCAACACTCACGGAGACATCCGAATCAAATGACTCCAAGCCCTCGCCCATTCGCCTCTAGCCAACCCCATGCCCGAAATCGTTGGTAGCTCTTCTAGATGTTTGATTGAGAACCTCAGCCGCACCCAAGAGTTTGAAAAGGTTGGAGCCTGGGCCCCAACAACACCCCATCCACACATACGCAAAAGCCGAAAAGAGGGCGCCAAGTAGCTGAAGGGTCGGGGGGTGCACACTGGATTCTGGCTGGCTAAGGGACAGCTTTGTAATCATTTCGAGACGTTTACACAAGTTCCACGCAGCGTCATGCTCCTATCTATATGCCCAACAGTCGAATTGAATGGGTGTGTGACGAGTTTGATTCCATGCCCATCACATCCCATCCGTATCCCAAAAAAGAAAAAGAAAAAAAATATCTAGACCCGAGCCCAATGCCCCATTTGATCCGCCGTCCGTCCCAAAAAGGTTCCATCATTCAAACAAACAACACACAGCACACCACACACACACACACACACACACACACACTTGAGTGCGAAGTAAGGAGAAAAAAAAAATCCTTTGAGTCCTTCGAAACAGCCGCAAAACCCGTAAACCACACATGCTCCGCCGCCGCTGCCGAGTGGGTATCAAGTTATAATACAAGCGCGTAATTCAAGCATTCAGTCATAACAGATCCGTCGTCCATCATTCGTCGTTAGGTCATCAAATCCAATAATCATGTCATAGCCAACCATTTTATCCGCGCTCGCTTGCTTACTCACCGTTCATCCTCCTCCTTCTCGGGGAGGACAAACTCACAATCCGCCATGCAAAAGTCGTGGTTGCACTCCATACATCTCGTTGTGCCGGCATGGCTCCACCAGGTCTGGCAACCACACTGCGCGCAGACTGATTAATATGCGCTTACCTTTCCATTTTGCAAACTGTAACCTGAAAAGGAAGGAAGAAACTTATACAAACCCAGAGCGCAGAGCTGTAATCGATAGGCCTGAATCCCTTTTCCTGACGTATCCGTTTATTCGCCAGGATAGTCGCGTCGTCAACTGCGCGGCGCTTATGAGGAGGCTGATGATCCCTCCGACGAAACTCTTCCTCGTTTTTGGCACCACTCCCGTAGTCGCTTGGGTACTCGGTTGTGGGCCTGATGTGTTGTGTCTCGGGCAGGATGTCTTGGAACGTCTCGAGTGGTTCCGACTCAATGCTTTTCCAGTCGGTAATGTCACACTTCGGTCTGCCTTTACCGATGAAGTGGGCGTTAATGCGGTCGAAGCGCTCTGACCAGGCGAGCCCGCCGTTCTTCTTAAATAAATTCGATTGTCTTTTGGCAGAAGCCGCACCAGAAGCGCGACTTAAAGTTGCGGCCGTTGTAGCAGTCGGTGCAGCGCTTCTCAACCGCGAGTGCATCCCTGATGTCGTGGTCCTTGTCGAGGTGGTGGCGAAAGGTCTCGCGTCGGTTTGTCCTTGAGGCGCTCGGTGCAGCGCCGGAACTCGAGCTGGATCCCTGGCTGGCGTGACAGGCCCCCCGACTAAGCACAAGACGGGACGTCGGGTAAATGTAGAAAAGGTGCTGTAGAAGGGGCGACAGGGACCGTAAGCAACTCCACCATCGTAGATGAAGCAGCTGTCTAATTTCAAACAAAGCCGTCCTGCGGTTTGCTCTCCGCCTGAGTCCAGGATCGGGCGCGCCTTTAGATATCGATACCAGCGAAGCAACTACTTAGCTCAAGAACAGCTTTCAAAGCTGGCAGTATTTGTTTTCAACCACTCGGAAATCGCGTTGTTCATAGGATCCCCAGCCCATCGCCTTGGATCGCTTTTGTCTAATTTTTATTTTTACACGGTGTCGCCTTATCCATACACGACACATAGACAGCAGACGCGTGGAGTTGAATTTCTTGATCGCTCTTTCCTCCTGACCTTGGCTCACGCGGCAGGGCTCTGCAGCTTCTCGCAATGGAATTCAGTTGAATTTGCGTTTCTCCCGGTTCCTTCAAACTTTTCACGGTTTGGTTTCTGCTCGTCACCAATGCCTTCCCAGCGCGCAGTCAAGTACAAGCAAGTTATCGCCTTGATGTTCTAGGCAAGAGGTAACACCTCCCACAGTGATAAGCTCCCGTCATTAGCAGCCGATTAGGTTCTCCTGTCGGCCGCTGAACTCTCCGACGCCCGCTCGTGCTCCCCATCGATGCCCTTCGATTGCGTGATCCTCTCTCTCTCTCGCCCGTAGTCGATTCGTATCGTTCCCGAGGCCCGGTGCTTCCATGATCGAGCGTTGCAATTAGGCCCGGAAGACAGACCCAGCGTTGGTGGGCTTGGGTCGAGCCAGCGGCGTATTGAATTTGATTTGTTGAAGCCAAGACACACGATTGCCCCCGAACCCTGGCCCAACGCCCAGCACGCGATGTCGTTCCCGAAATCAAACAGTTACATCACGATTTCTTTGCTCTCGCTGCCCTGCGACGATACTACCAGTTGGTGTTGTCGCGTTGGGTACCTTCCATCGTTCGATAACTGGTCGCGTTCCCGCTCTTCGTTTGATCTGTCCTCTCCAGGTTCATGGTTCGGCGCCCTGGTGGATGGTGCCAAATTGCATCTTCACCTTCAAAATGGCTGTCCCACAGGTAATAGATTATCGTTGTAACCTTCTAGCCAGACCGGCTCTCTTCTGGCTGTCTAGCCTGTCTCTACTTTGGTCCATGTTTGTAAAGCATGGGTTCTAACCGATATCCGACGCCGTCAACATCCACGCTACCGTCGCCAACACTGCATCGAGCTGCGATATTGCGCTTGAACATATCTTTCCACTGGTAAAGCATGGCGACAAATATCAAACGAGTTTGATTACAATCCATCTCGTAACACGTTGTTGACTGTTTCTTTCGTCTGCACTTCCTGATGATCTATTGCCTTTGGTACTCCCGAGTCTTCCCCAGGCCCAGAGTGGCCCATCTACAAGCACGCACCTGACCAACTCGCGGCAGAGGCTCAACAACAGAGGGGGCAAAAATCCGAACGCAGGCAACTCGCGCACCCATCGAGACCATGTGCTCTGAGCTGCGGTTCTAATGCGGGCTCGATTCTTGAAAGCCAAGTGTTTACTTTGACGCCGTTGCTCTTCGCTCGTATCGTTTGCCTCCCCGATGCCCTTGGTTTCTTGAGTCGTCCGAGTTCAAGCTCTGGCGCCAGGTCTCTGCTTGACGGTCAAGTGTTGACTTTGATGCCTTCTCCGTTTGTTTGCTACGTGTACCTACCTAATGCCCTTGAGCTCGTGGGTTGTACGAATTCCCACCAGTTCGCCCATTCCACTCTCAGCGTACGAGCCTTTCGTCTCATGCCTCCAGTGCTTGTTTGCTTCGCTTGCCTACAAAGAGTCCTACCCTTGATGTGTCGTACGAACTGCTGTCTGGCGACGTGGGTTAATTCGGTGTCCGAGGGTTTTCCTCAGCTCCATATCTCGTCGATGACTTCGCTTATCTGTTTGATGCTCTGCCTTGTAAACAAAGACCGAGTTCTTCCACGATTCGATGTCATCTAAACGTGCCTGGAATATCTTGTCTGTTGTCTGTGTTTACTTCATCTACCTGCGTGATGCTCTACTCTTCACAAGACGGCCGGCATGTTGCCCGGCTACTTCCCCTGTCCGTTGGCCGACTCCTCGTGTGCCGACCGTGGTCTTGCCCGCCAAGTTTACCGGCCTGATGCCCTCATGTGTTTTGAACTCACGAGTCCTCGCCCGGTGGTCGCTCGCACCAGGAAAGGGTCACCGTTTTCGAAGCCGGGCACTTGCTCGGATCTCTACAGTTCTTACGTATGTGTGTACGGGTTGTTGCCCGCCTATTTGCTCGCATATCTATCATGTTGCCGTTTGCGTGGCCGGGTGTTTACCCTGCCCCTCGCGAGCTGTATGGGGAAGGAATCCGTTTAGGAAATCGGATCAAAAGAAATTCTGCAGCTTCGGTCTGTGCTTGGTTGCCCTGGGATTCTGGTGTCGATTTGATCCCATCTCGACTGCCCGGCCATCCAGGTACAGTGGTATCCTTCGCAGCCAGCCACGACTATTTAATCTACCGACCCCATCCCCTCTTCTTCCTCTTCTTCCTCTCTTCTTCGTGGACAAACTTTCCTCAGCTTCGCCAACAACGTTGGCAAACCATCTTCTCCAGCAAAGGTATGTATCATCAACACCATCCGCCACCGCCATCCTATCCTATCCCCATCTGTATATACTATCGTCGCATACACATCCATTCATCCTCATTGCGATCTGCATCTCCATCCCCAAACACACCGCCTCAACAGTCGAGTTGCGTTGCGCGTCAAACCACCAACGCGTGCACCAACCTTACTGAACAACCACACAGAACAACGGCGCGCACACGCGTCTACTATTGTCCCATCAACGGTCGGATTCCTATTGGAAATTATGCTCCTTCCTCAAGTGGTTTTGGTCCCTTCCACCATTCACAATTCACCGACAACCAACCTTCTTCCTCTTCCTCTTCCGGCTTCCACTATTTAACCTCCCACCCACACCGACAACCAACCTTCTTCCTCTTTCTCTTCCGCAACCACCCACACCCCCTCACAAGGTTCTCTTCCCTCCCACACCTCCACCCTTCCCCATTCCCACCTTGCCCTTTCTTCACTCCCACTTTACCTCACATACCCTTCCACCCTTTACCTCTTCCAACAACAACCTACTGACACCTGAGCAGTACCTACCTGTTCACACCAACCTGACACCTGACAAGTGCCTACTGTTCGCATCCAACCCGCACACCTGGACGGTACCTACTTGTTGCATCCAGCCTGCAATTGAACAGTAGCTACTTGGTTACGTCCAACCCGCACGTGAGCAGCGCCTACTTGTTCGCTTCAACGCCATGGCCAACAACCTCGGCTCGCGCGTGACCGGGCTGTCGGCAAGCATATCGACCAACGCCGAGCGCAACGCTGCCAACGACGGTGACCCCAGCGGAGGGGCCTCGTTGCTCGACAATCCGGAACCGCAGACCAGCAGCTACGGCAGAAACCAGCGTGGCAACGTCGGCGCATCGTCCGCACAGGCCCAGAGTGGCACATCAACAAGCACTGCCCAGATCAATCCGCGGCAGAGGTCTAACCGAGGTCGGAACCCAAATGTAAGCCAAGTCGCGCGCCCATTCCCCCCTTCCTTCCGTTTGTTGTCTGTGTTGCTGACCACTTGTGCAGGCCGGTCGACGTGGAGGCAGGGCGCATACCCACGGTAATGCCGACGCCACTCCTACTGTTAATCCTGGTTCTGCGAGCCCTGGAAGTGGCAAATTTCTGGTTGACGGAGCGAAGCTGGCCGAGAGTGAGCAAACAACGTCTCTTGACGATTCCCCTTCCCTTGAGCTCGAGTCCGAGTCTCAGCTTAGCCCTCTTCTTGGCGGATTTCACGTTCCATCTTTGCTGGGCCGTTCTCTTGACGCTGGCGGGGCTTCGCTCCTGCTGCGTGCGCAAGAGTTGGATGCCGGTGATGATGAGCTCCCTTCTTATCCCGCTCAAGACGACTTAAGTGATGACGGATACATCTCGTCAAGCTACAACTCTGAGAATCAGTCTGTCTACAACTGCTCTGTGGAGAGCTCTCCCTTGCTGCGCGGCTTTCCTTCACCTCCCGGTGGTGGCGCTTCTCTCGTTGAAACACCAAGTCCTTTCAAGGACCTGGAAACCAGACGGCCTTTCCAAGACAAAACCCCTTCTGAAAGTGCTCCAGCCAAGCTTGGTGGCAAGCAGTCTGGTCTCAACACGTTCCTTGAGCCTCCCTCAACCCCTGAGTCACCCTCCATTGGTAAAGCTACTGGCACGTCCCTCATCAACGGTTTTGGCACCTTCCTTTCCGGAACCGCGGCTAACTCTTTACCAGTGCTTGCCAACGGATCGCCTTCAAAGTGCACCCAGACCGACTGCAACACGAGCGAGGCAGTGAACAGCGGCATGATCGGTCAATACACCACCCCGCTCACCCAGACACGACCTCTTCCCATGGGCAGCGGCTATGGCAACGACCTTGACATTGTGCAGAGCCCTACCGGTTATCGCGCTTTTCTGAACCCGCACGCCGGAGCCTATGTGAATCCTACAAACGGCAACACATTGAGCTCAATGAACAGCATGGCACCCCAAGATCGCAGCACCATACAGGGTCCCACCACGCCTTTCAGGAGGACCATGTTTCACGGCAACTCTGCACGCGAGCTCAACAATGAGATGCGCAACCGTCAGGAGGTCAACAATCAACTCCTGAACCAGCTTGGCAACACAGTCGGCAACCATTACAACAGCCCTCGTCTGGCCGGCATCACGAGCCCCAATCTGCGCGGCATGATGAGCCCTTCTCTTCGCGGCATGGCAAGCCCTTCCCTGCATGGCATCGCGAGTCCTCTGCTGCGCAGCACCAATGCTCTGGGGCCCGTGAACCCGAACCCCCAGACTCGACCTTTCATTGGGGGCCACCACCCCAACGGCCTCATGATGAACCCTCCCACCACTCGTGGGATGGGTGACGATGCGATGCGGCGGGCGACCGAGCTGGGCCTGCAAACGTTGAGGGAGCGGGGTGGAATGCCCAACCAGGAGGCCTCTGCCGTCTACGGGGAGGTGTGCTCGCCGGGGTCGCCGTTTTCGGCCGCAAGCAGGACGGTTCCGCGCTCGTTTGCGCCTCGCCAACCGGCGACTTTTGACCAGCCCCCGCCGGCTTTTAACCTGCGGCAGGGGCTGGTCCGCCCGACCGGCCCTGGCCAGCTCGGCGGCCACCAGCAGGGCCGTGCCGGCGCCAACGTGCCGGCGTTTGTCGCCAACTCCGGCGGCAATGTGACGGCCGCGGGGCCCGACCCCTTCGACTCTGGCCGCCCGGCCTTCCTCGCCCTGGAGCAGTATGCTCCTCCCGCCTCCGCCCCCGCCTCCGCCCCCGCCGAGGTGACAAAGCCCAGGAGCGCGCAGCTCAGCGCGCTCCTGGCAACCCCGACAGGCCGACCGGCAATCTCGGTGGCTCTGTCGGAGCAATACTTTCCGTTCGTGGTGGGGACGAGCCAGGCCACCTCGGTCTGCCATTTTGGCGTGGTCAAGATCAAAAACATCCCATACAACACCACCGTGGGAGAAATCTTGGCCGTGATTGGCCGCAACGCCCGCCTGCCGGCGGACAGCCATGAGCCTGTCCATATTATTATGGACAAAGTCACCTCCAAGACGCAGGATGCGTACGTGGAGTTTGCGTCTCTCCGCGACGCAGAGAGGGCCCTGGATCGGGTCCAGGAGGGAATTCAGAGGAAGCGGCACCCTCGCCTGGGAGAGAGGATCGTGGAGGTCGAGCTGTCAAGCCAGGCAGACCTGTGTAGGGACCTGTTCCCGTTTGCCCAGGGAGTTGTTTGGGAGGGCAACCTCCCGGTCATCCAGCCCGAGGTGCCGGGCGAACCCTGGAAGTCGTTCCGCGGCTTTGTGACCGACGAGGAGCTGATTGTGGTCACCAGCCATGTCAAGAACCCTGCGAGGGTAAGTTTTTGTTCCCCGCTCCCCCCGTTTCAAACCGCCGGCCGGCATGCTAACTTGCTTGTCACACAGTCGCCCTTCTCTCGCGATTGCCCCCAGCGGCCTTTTGAGGGTCTCATTTCGACCATCAAGAAGTATCCCTGGTTCTTGGCCTCGCACATCACCATGCGAGAGCGTCACTTTATCTACTCGACCGCCCTCAAGATGTGCTGGTTCCTGCGCGAGCGGCTCTCGTCCAACAACAAGGGAGATCAAGACCGCAGACTCTCGCCTGTTCTCCTCAAGCGACTTGTCATTGCTTGCCTTTTGTGCCCCGGTTTCTCAGCCACCATGAAGGACAATATTGCCGTGGTTTCCAACTTCCAAGGCAATCTGCGCCAGTATAACCAGCCGCTGTACGCCGACCACTGGCGTCATTTGCACAATGTTGTCCCCAAGCCTGGCTCAACCGCCGACACCATGGAGGTTTGTGTTTCCCACTTTGAACTGAAACAAAGACATGGCTAACATTGTGGCAGTGGTATATGACCTTGATCCGCGAGGAGACCATCTGTGACCTTGCCGAAAAGGACCAGGACAAGCTGCAGCGCGCCCTCCAGATTGCCGAGGCATGCGGCACTACTGGCTACATGGGCTTCGTCTGGGTCGAGATCGACCTCCCCCAGAACCCCGACGAGACCAACAGCATGACTCTCGATTGGGTTGGTGAGCGCGAGATTAGGACTCTTCGCGACATCGTCTTCCGCGCCTTGACCCGTGCTGAGCTGACCGAGGGTGCTACCAACTTCTAAGCTCCTCAGGGTCAAGCGTTCACAGAGATTACGAACCACGGCATTCCTCTCTGTGCATAGGATCGGAACTTGGGTTTTTTCTTCTTCGTTGCATCGCAGCATGGAGTCTTGGGTTCCTTTCTTCTTGTATTATCACGACGCTCGGTCTTGTATTTGTCCGGTCATCATAGTCGGCGTTCCCCAGTTCGGTATTTCCTTTCAGCATTTCCTTGTTCGGCACGACGTTGGCATCAGACAGCTCTACGCAAGGTCTGGCTTACAGCGCAGTCATCACAGTCGACATTTCTCATTTCGGTTACCGTACACTCACCGTGTACATTCACCGCGGTTCGGTCATGGGCAGAAGAGATCATCACCCTTGTTACTCTTGGGAGAAGACTCGCCTGGCCTAGTTCGGTACGTCACGGGTCTTTCACGGGTCGGTTTGCCATGGTTTGGTCATTGGTAGAAGACATCACCCATTGCTCCCGGGAGAATACTCGCCTGGCCTGGTTCATTCGGTCTTTTGGAGTTCGGGTTTTGCATGGGACGGTACAACGGAAATGAAGGCACAGGCTCCCTGGTACAAGGTTTGAGCATGGTTTGATCTGGTTTGGTCTTCGGAGTCGGTTGGCGTTCATGGGGGTTCTTTAGCCTAGGAGATGGATGCTTTCTGGGATGGGACTTTACGGTATCGGAGCTAGCATGACGGAACTTGCATGGCGTTACTGGAACTGCGAGTGCAGCTGGAAAGTCAGCACCATCAGGTATCGCTGGAACTGCAGTACCAGCAGTCAGCATCAGTTAGGAGGAATCGATGATTCCTCAACTTGTCTCTGTGCTTTGTGTGCTGTGAACTAGCTTTGTCGAACCAGCCCATTAGGGGCTGTGTAACATTGTCCTCGATGCTGTGAACCGTTGGCCACCGCTCATAGTGAGTATAATGAACAGCTGTGACGTCACCTGTGCAATACTTGGAGCCAACCAAAATGCCAGAGACAAAGACTGCAAGGCCAAGCCTGGTGGTGCTGTCAAGGAGACCCTGGCTTCGGGACAAATACCCCTTTTCACAGAGATGTTGGGAGTCGCCCTGCTTTGGAATAACCAAAGACCGAGATGGTTCTGATGAATTTGAACAGCATTCGCAACAAGTATTCACATAGAGCAGAGAGACCACAAACAGCCAAACCCAAGATCCCATTGCATCCAGAAGAAGAATGACGTCGTTGCTGGGTCACACGTAAACACCGTCCGAGCTTGAAAAGGGGCACCAAGACGCGCTACCACTAGCCGAAGTTTGCCCGACGCGATCCAGTCAACGCGTCAGCCAAAAAAAAAAAGTTGCGATAACGCATGAATCCTGCTTATCGACGATAAGATTTTTGAGTTGCCTCTGCAAGCCGATTTTCTGCACCGACTCAACCCGGTCCCTTGTCTTGCCCAAGAGTTCACCCGGAAACAGGATCGCGGGATTGAGATAAGCAATCCTGTGAATTCTTCACTTTCGAGGTTCCCCTTTCCATCCGATCCATCCGATCCATCCGGCTGAATTTGACACAATCGCCACACCTTCAGAGAGAGAAAGCAGTGTCGACCAAGTGATCATGGCCTCAATCGCCGTTGCCAGGACTCGGCCGGGTTCCGAACCCGAGGACGTCCGGCTGGTGCAGTCCCGCGAAACAGGCGACATCATCCCCGAGTCCTCACAGGGCGACCCGATCGTTAGAAACGGAAAGGGAAACCCCTTTGCGAAATCATGGGCGCATTTTGTCGCTGGAGGGTAAGTGTCGGTCAAACCAGGGCGCAACTACGCACAATGCCACTGGCAACCACTGGCAACCACTGACACGGGGGTTGCAACAGGATTGGCGGCATGACGGCGGCCACGCTCACAGCACCGCTTGACGTGCTCAAAACACGCCTCCAGTCGGATTTCTACCAGGCACAGCTGCGAGCAACGAGATCGGCGCATGCGGCGCACATGAACCCCGTCCGCGCGGCCGGCTACCACTTTGCCGAGACCTTTCAGATCCTCAAGTCGGTCTACCGAATAGAAGGGCCGCGGGCCCTATTCAAAGGGCTCGGTCCGAACCTCGTCGGGGTTGTTCCCGCGCGGTCCATCAACTTTTTCACCTACGGCAACGGCAAGCGGCTGATCGCAGAGCACCTGAACGGCGGCCGCGACAGCGCGTGGGTGCATCTCACGGCGGGCATAGTGGCGGGCGTCACGACGAGCACGGCAACAAACCCCATCTGGATGGTCAAGACACGCCTGCAGCTGGATAAGAACATTGCGGCGGAATCCGGGGGCGTGACGCGGCGGCAGTACAAGAACAGCTGGGATTGCATCAAGCAGATCCTGCGCAACGAGGGCATCCGCGGCATGTACAAGGGCATGAGCGCGAGCTACCTGGGCGTGGCCGAGTCGACGCTGCAGTGGATGATGTACGAGCAACTCAAGCAATCGCTGGCGGCGCGCGAGGAACGCATTCAGCTCAGCGGGCGCGGCAAAACGGCGTGGGACCGCGCGCTGAGCTGGTTTGGCGAGTCGGGCGCAGCGGGGAGTGCCAAACTGGTGGCCGCCGTTTTGACGTATCCGCATGAGGTACGTTGCCTGGTCTCCCTTGGTTGCGAAGTCAACTAACGTGTCGCAGGTTGCCCGCACCCGGCTCCGACAAGCGCCCATGGCTGACGGAAAGCCCAAGTACACCGGGCTGATCCAATGCTTCAAGCTCGTCTACAAGCAGGAAGGCATGATTGGTCTCTACGGCGGCATGACGCCCCACCTCCTCCGAACCGTCCCCAGCGCCGCCATCATGTTTGGCATGTACGAGGTCATCCTCCGTCTGCTGGGGACTTCGTCCGCAACTTGATCTCTCCTCTCTGCACACTGTACCACCATGTTTGAGTAGGGGGCGCGCGCAGCTGACCGTTGCGGGCGAGTCTGTAGAGGGGAGCTCACCCCCTCTGGTAATGTCCTGGTTTTCTGGTTTAGTGCTTGTCGTCTCTGGCTGATACCCCGAATCGTAGAGGGCAGCGAGCATGTAGCATAGATGGGGTGCGCGGCTTGTGTATTGTGTATTGTATTGTATGATGTACCATAGAGCATTGGGGCGTTTGGGGTCTAGGAAAACGGCTGCATGGACAGGGTGCCGGGGTGCATATGGAGTGATGGGATATGACGTGTGGAACGGAGGGAGGTCGATGATACATTCGAGGCAACTGAGCTGCTGGGATGAGGGTTCAGAGCGCGCCTTGCTATCCTGGGTTTCCGGGAACATGAACGCATCGGAGAATAATACGATCACTCCTCTTATCCTCCTCTTGACAATCAAGCCAATGGTATTCCTGCCCGGACTAGCAAACACACAACACACCCATCGGTCAGTAATCAGGCATCCATTCAGCCTCGCCTCGCCATCAAACCAAGGTGCTACCAACAGAACGGAGGAGGCTGGATTATGTACCACGCCCACTCAGACTCAAGACGGCCGCCCCAACAGCAATTAACCACCCCTATTCATTCGTTCATTCATCCTCATCAACAACCTTGAGTACCATCTCGCGTTGTTCCCCCTGTCTCGGCATCCGTTTCCTCAGTCGGTTTCTCTCTCCTTTTCCCCTGACCATCCTCCATACCACTTGTCACCAGGCGTTCCTATCCCAATTCGGGTCTGTTTTGTTAGCATGTTCTGTCGAACCGCTTTACACCTCTCCGCCTCTTTTTATTCTTCCCCGCCGCAGTGTTCCCATCGCCAACACCTCTCATTATACGAAAAAGGGCTAAAACTCACCCTGCACAAAAGCAGCCAAAACCTTGCTCCCCGTTTGCAAAAGCGGATGTCCCACTACGATCTTGAGGAACTTCTCCAACCCCACCCGTCGCCCCTCAATCACATCGTCGCTGAACCGGTTCGTGAACACTTTACCCGGCAACGGGGGGATGGTGACGCGCGCGCTCTCGCGCTCCAAGATGTCGCGGAACCACTCAAAGTCCGAGTAGCGTCTGCGCACCGTCGACTGTCGCAGCTTGAAGGCGGGGATGTTGGTTCGGCAGACGATTTCGTAGTCGGTGTACATGTGCCGGCCTATGCCGTGGGTTCGGGGGTTTCGGACCTGGTCATGTCAATGTGGGGGAGGAGACAGGAGACAAGGAGAAAGGGGATGGGATGGGATGGGATGAGACAGGAAGCAAGGGGAGCGGGGAGCGGGAGAGCAAAAGGGAGGGAATGAAGAAAGGCGAGTAAATAGGAAAGGAGGGAGAGCGAAGGGGAAGGTGCGCACCTCAATCTCGAGAAAGTTTTCCGGCGGTCCGTAGATCTCGTCAAAAGACTGCTGGCGCGTGTCGGGCATGGACTGCAGGATGGGTCGGTGCAGACGGGCTGCTGCTGCTGCCGCTGCCGCAGACGGCGAGGAAGGGGATGTAGGAGACGTGGGCTCAGCGCTCGGAGCGCGAGCGGACGGGTCGGTGGACGCCATTTTGGCGGTTTGGGGGGAGGGGAGGGGGGGTTTTGTGGTGTGGTGTTGAGCGGTTGCTCGAGGGAGCTGTGGTGGAGTGTTTCGTTTTATGCGCGCGGTCGGCAACAGCAGTGCGAATGGTGCTAAGCTCGGTGAGGATGCAGGATTCAGGTGGTGCTGTTGGCGATGCGTGGTTATCAAAGTGTGAGGCTCGGCGGCGGCGTGCAAGGTGGGGTGCCCAGGCTGCTTCGAGTCCCAAGTGACATAATTCAAAGAAGGCGGGAGCTTGGTGGGGCCGTGTCACGCCTCCATACCGGTGCTGAGCATTTATGAGACCCGAGAGACAAAGCTTCGTGGCCCGCTTTTTTTCCGAGGCAGAGATGTGGTAAGTGAAACCGACCTTTATCTCCTCAGTTTTCAGGGAGCAATTGACCTCATGCATTCATGTGTCCAAAAAAGCTGGCACCTCTCCCATTCGTCAAGACGAGGGCTGTGAATGAGCATCTGGCCGCGCTTGACTTGGATATGTGCGATGTATTCAATGGAGGGGCGGATGGACTCATTCACCAGGAAATGAAGTCGTTCATTTGGAAGGCTCTGACTCTGGAGAATCGGGAGCAGCACAACAATGTAAACAAACCGCCTACAAACTTCACCATCGTGGAGAGAGCTAACCATGTTTGCCTGCAAGCGAGTCCACGGTCTGTGACAGCATCCGTGCCACCTACCATGACTACTAATCTCTCGTTCCTCTCTCAACATTCACGTAAGTTTGTTTTTCCCCTGTTGCGTCGATATTTTTACTCGTGGAATATCGTGCCTGATTGTCTTCTTAGGTGGTGATAATTTTCCGGCGTCGCCAACGACCGCGCCCACAACTCCACCAAGGCCTGTCGCCAGGATGCCGATGAGCTCTTCTCCCACGGGATCGTTTGAGACAGGCCACAGCTTTGTGATCGTTACACCGACAACCAAGCTCCCCTGTTTCTTCGTAGATGGCCATCCACGAAATCCCGTCTTCGTCGGACGCGGCGAGGAGCTTGAGAAGCTGGACGACTACTTGCTGGCAGATCCCCAACCCAGGCCACGAGTGAACAACACAACGAAAAGAGCCTGTGCAATTTGGGGTGTTGGCGGAGTCGGGAAAACCCAAATTGCTGTCGAATGGGCTTACTCACGGAAAAGCGAATTTCAAGCCGTGCTTTGGGCCAACGCGCAATCAAGGGAACAGCTAGACATATCCTTCAGCCAGATCGCAGAGAAGCTGGGTCTGTTGACGCAAGCAAATAGCTTGAGCCCCCGCACTGTCGTCAGAGAAGTCAAGGAGTGGCTCGCGGATCCGCTCATGTCGACACCTTCCTCAAGCCAGGGCGTGGACACTGCATCTGCTGTGAAACCCGCTCGAGCCTCATGGCTTTTGATATTTGACAGCGTCGGGGATCTCGACGACCTCCACAGCTACTGGCCCGAGGGGGACGAGGGCAGCATCTTAGTCACCTGCCGAGACCCAAAGATCGAAGAGAATCCTTCCTTCGCTTGCAACAGCATTGAGCTCGATCCTTTCTCCCAGGATGATGCGCTGGACTTCTTCAAAAAGTCGCTGGGAGGTCTTATTCGAAAAACACCATCGGACTCGGAAGAAGCAACGACTGTGGCACTGCAGTATCTCGCAGATCGGCTTCACTACTTCCCGCTGTACATGACAGCCGTGGCTGGTGCTATGAAACGGCTTGGCATCACCGCTCAGGAATACCTGACGTATTACCAGTCGGAGATTGGGAGCGCCAAGTTGTTTGCCTCTGAAGTGCCAGAATATGGACACCGATCCATGGCGTTGAGTTGGGACCTGGAGAGCCTCTCCGAGGGGGCGGCCGCCCTGTTGAACGTCGCCTCCCTCCTAAGCACAACCGGAATCTCGGAAGATATTCTCCGGCAGAAACCGGAAGGCGCTCTCGCAATAGACTTCCCTCAGGATGCAGTGTCGTACTTTGAAGATTTGGCCGTGCTCTCCCAATCGTCCTTTGCCATTAGGAACATTCCGGAGAAGTCCATCTTCGTCCACGACATAGTGCAAGATGTGACGCGAGCCATGCTTGTATCCACCGCAGGAAAGATGGAGAGAACATTCGAAGCCACGGTAAAGTTGGTATCTGCCGTCTGGCCATTTGTCACGGTCGCGCCCCAGCCTGTTTTTGCCGAGTATCGTCAGAACAAAAGATGGAATCAGTGCGAACGCATCTACCCCCATCTCCTCAGTCTCAGCAACGTCTTCGAGAGATACTCGCTCCTGCAGGCACCCTCCTTGGAAGTTTACGATTTCACCCTGCTGCTTAGCGAGATGGCATGGTATCAACTCGAGCGCGCAGACCCGACCTCGTGTCAAGCTGCCGCTGATCTCGCCCTCAAGATCGTCGAGGAGCGCGGCCTCCCCGAACGTGAGGCCTTTCGCGCCATCGTATCCGCGGTTCACGGCACGCTGCAGCAGTTAGCTTTCGATACGAATGATCCGAAATCCTGCTTCTTCCACGCCCAACAAGCGCTCACGATTCAGGAAGATCTTTGTGCGCAGTCCGGACGACGCACCCAGAAGTTGGCCGTTGCCTTGAGCGAGATGGGCAAGGCCTGCTCGCGGAATAAGCTATATCACAAAGCCCTGGATTGCTACGAAGAATCCCGCCGGATCAGAGAAGCACAGCCCGGGTTCAAGCCTGCAGCCCTTTACACCTATCACTTGGGTCGTGGCCATGCGCTGTGGCTTCTCGGTAAACATGACGAGGCGAGCAGCTCGATCGAGCAAGCCCTGCAACTCCAGGTGGAAACCTATGGCGTGGTAGACGACACAACGTCACACCGGTACGTTAGAAACTGAATTTATTGTTTCCCGCTGAACATGACTGACCCGTCGCCGCAGCACTGGACTCGCTCTGTTTGCACTGGGCAATATCCGCCTGAGCCAAGGCAGACTCCTCGAGTCTCACTCTCTCCACCAAAGGGCACTGCGACAGTTCAAAGTGTCGGTTGGTGTGAACCACATGTACTACGCTGCCGCGTGCTACAAAGACGGGGAGCATAATATGCGGTTCAACGAGTACGAGTTCTCCAAGCTCAGATTCGAGACTGCGCTACGAGTCTACTGTGACGACAAACACTACCGCCAGGAAATAGCGCGGACCAAGTTCCAGCTCGGAAAGGCCTTGCTTTGCCTTGGGGAGACGGGCCGCGGAGGCGAGCTGATGAAGGACGCCCGGAAACTCTACGGGGAGTTGGTACCCGACAACAGCTGTGCTCCCAACGAGCTGAACGATGCCGATTTTGATGACTTGATATGCTTCTGGTTCCGGTAGTACACAGACAGGGGGGGGGGGGCACTCAGCATCGTTACGTTCTTTTATGGCCATCTCTGATGATTCCACAGGTGCTCTGCAAAGGTAAATAAGAGACGAAAGATTGGGACGAGGCTAGAAAGCCAACTGCACAGTAAAAGTATTCCTGGCAATGAACCCTTACGTTTTGTGCTAACCTCACTCTTTCCCTCATGTTTTAATGCTGATTTTCTTCCCTTGATCTCCCTCTCTTGGCTATCGATTGGAGGGGTGACGGTGAGTCAAATTCTCGAAGGAGATCCCAGGACAGTAGGTTATATGTCAGTCATGCCTCTTTTCAAACTCGGTGCTCGATGGGCACTCCCAGGAATGGGACTCAAAGGCAGTCTGCGCAGGCCCACGGTTTCCGTGTTTTTGAGATTCCAATACTAGATAGAGTTCCTTCTGAGCTAAAGACGTAGCTAGATAAACTCGGGAAGATCATGGGTGAACTGGCTATAAGAAACATGACTTCACTTGGTTGAGAAAGTGCCTTGGGCTATCAAAATCTTGCGTACCCTGCAGCCATCCCCATCATTAGGCCCTGTACCCACTCAAAACCAAGGACCACGTCCACCAGACTGGGCGGTTGCCAGTTGCGGCGGCGTTCGGCTCGGACACACTATCTGGCGTAAATAATGCTCAACAGTGATCCCGAAAAGAACCCCCTCCAACATAGGTGGGGGGATAGCCTAATCAGCGCTCCATGTGTTACAGCTACGAAGGCTTTCTGCCCAGGCTTAGTGCAACGGTCGACCGTTGCAATCCAAGCCGTGCCCGTCGGACACGCACGTTGTCGTTGATCTTTCTACACAATCATCATAGTTCCCCTCGGCTTGCGGGTTATCACACCCACCAAGATCGCCCCTCTGAGAGAAATCAACGCGACCGGGGCGACCGGGGCGACCTCAACAGCTCATATAAAGGGGCAAGGTGATCGCAGATCCCAAAGCTAGTGCAGGGGCACGGCTTTCAGCTGTGCCCACCGCGCTCGCCGTCATCCAGCATGTTGAACTCGTTTTTGTGAGCGGCCGACCACTCAGAAAACGGAAGCCTGGACGGCAACACATAGATTACACTTCGGCCCATTTTAGCCAGCATCCTTCTTGTTCTGTAATCAGAAGAAGACAAGCAATTCGAGACAGGGAGACGGCATGCCTTCTCATGTTCTTCGGCAGCTTGGCTCAGGCATCCCGTAGTCGGGTGTTGCTAACCGCCACCTATGGTACATACCTCTACGTCTTGCTATCGACGTGAACTTTTGGCACCTCGATACCCTCTGAAACCGCCGCCCAAATGCCATAATCAACAACACTATACAGTTCTTCCGTGACCGTATATGGGTCTCCCATCTCACCGCATCATCTCTCACCCTGTTGGCGCGGTTCCTACTTCTTATCGCCATACTTTTGGTGAAGCGCCCGGATCTGCTCTGTCAAGTTGTGCGTTTGCACTTGACTGATGTGCGCCTGGCTCTTGCCTTCGGGATTACCGTCAAAACTATTCATCGCTACCTTCTTCCTCCGAGCTTGCTCCTCTTCTGAGACCGGTTGCCCGGTCACCCCGTCAAAGAGGTCGCTTCGCTGGCTGGCGAGACGTTTGAGATTGTTGGCAACGTCCACCGTCGACAGATTCGTCGTCGCATACCGTGCTTCAGCCTTGGCCTTCTGCTGCTTCCACAACGGGTCGAGCATTTCAACTGCAACTTGTCAGCATCCACCATGCATCGCCTGACGACAAACTTACTTCTCATGTGCTCTTGCATCTCATCTAGCGGAATGTGCTGATAGCAGTTCGGGCAAAGCCCTGTTTGAGCACCAAACTTGTTTGCTGCCTTTTGGGCAGCACGTGGGACATAGTTCTCCTTGATCTTCATCGGCGCAATGCCACCCCGAGCCTCGGCTTGTGCCTGCTGCACCCGCTGTCGATCCTGCTCCCTCTGCTGTATCCTCTGCAACTCCTCCTCTTCTTCTGCACTTCTTGTTCGAATTCCCGGGTACGTAGCGCCGTACACCTGAGGCGGAGGCGTGTTTGCCGCCGAAACAGGCTGAGGAGCAGGTGGTGGCACCTGAGAGCCGTACGTCTGAGGAGGATATGCGTTGTAGGTTGTGTCGTCAAAGGGAAACGCCTCCTCAATCCTGAGGTTGGAGCTGATCGACATCTTGTTCTTCTCCTCCAGCGACGCATACTGGAGATCGTTGAGGGTTGTCGGTGGAGGCAGAGCCGCCTGGTCATCTGATTCGGTAAACACAATTGTCTCAACCACAACAAAGTCGTTCCAGTCGATCCGGGCAAACTCAATCTTCTTCTTCTCTTCCTCCTCCTCGCGCTTGATCTTCTCGGCCTCCACCCAGCTGGCATACTTGGCTCTCTGCTTCGCGCGCTGGAAAACGTGGAACTTGTCGCTGACGTTGCGTCGCAACTCGCTCACGCGCCCCTCCTGGAGCTTGCCGCCCTCGCCATTGACGCCGCTCTCGCGCAGGAGAATGGAGTACTGGTCGATCATGCTCTGGAAAAAGTTGTGAAAGGTGTGGTTGGGTATCAAGAACTGGAACTGCGGGTTGCCGGCCTCACGCTGGGCAAGCTGGGTCATGAACGGTCGCCCATTCTTTGCGACGAACAAGGCAGTTAGTCGCACAATCTCCAAGTCTTTCTGGCTCATGCGAGGCATACGGGCTGAGAATTGGAAGTCGGGCGGTTTGGCCGGGCCCTCGGGCTCGTCCTTCACTGGCACCACGGCGGCATCCCCGCTGCGACCGGCGGCAACAGCGGTGCCGCGGCCGGCCTTGATTTCTTCTTTTCGCCATTCGTAGTACGCGTTGTACGGGTCGCTGCTCGTCATCAGGAAGCTGAACTTGGGGTTCTTTCCATGGTTGTCGCGGATGCGCTGCTCGAGGCCCACACCTCCGCGCATCACGTAGCCAGCCGTCTTCTCGATCGCCTCGCGGATCTCGCCGGGCGGGGGGATGATGATGCCAGGCGGTGGCTTGATGCCGTCCAGCTGGGCCGCGGCGGCCGTGTCCCCGTTTGCAACGGCCATCGTGCGCTGCGGTTGTTGCGAGCGATGCTGAAATGTCGTTCCGTTGCGACTGGAAGAAGTCGCGGAAAGAATCACTTCCGATCTTGGCGCTTGAGGCGAATCGCGTTTGCCTGGCCCGTGCAAAAGTGTAACACCGCTGCAGCCCCACTTAATTTTTCAAAGTATCGGTTGTCTCCCCTTTGGTGACGCAACGCACGCCTGCTCGACCATCGACAATATCAATTGCCCTGCGCGAGTGCGCTCAGTTGCAACCGTGGCTACAGGCATCTAGTGCCCCGCTTGGTGATTGTCCTGCAAAAGCTGAAGCCGCGAGCATCACAGTGCAAAAACAGTGCCCCCAACCACTCGTATCCCCAAATTTGGGACCAGACTTCAGGGTGGGACAGGGGCACAGGGGGGAGAGTGTGCCTGGAGAAGCACCCAACGCGGTCTGGTCGCAGGGCTGGCAGCCAATGAACCCGGCGGGGATCCCCATCAGCTCCCTTGGCAACCCGCTCCTCGCACGGACTACGAGGGATGAGGCCACTTAGCCTCCCATTGAATTTATGGAAAGCTGGAAAGCTGCAACCCCTTTCCAACTTCACCGTCAGCCCCGAGGTTCGACGCAGGAGACCAAGACTGAGCAGAGTGGAAAAAAAACCCGCCTCCGTTCGATCGCGTGTCCTTCCTACCGCTTTTTCTCTTCTTCAATGCCACTGGCAGCCTTGTAATGACCCTTACGCTTCTCGACTCTCATTAATCCCGGTTTTATGTGTCCTTGGGTCTCGGCTGAAGCTGCAAGCCCATAAACTCTTTTTGCGCGCCGACACGACCCAATCCGCCGTCAATCAACACCGGCTCCCGCTGGCTGTTTGACGTCGATTCCCTCCGCCATGGCTCGTTCCCTGGCCGCAAAGGGCTCACAGCCCCGGCGAGCATCTCCCTCTCCACGACCGCAAACTCCCAATCCGCCCAAGGCCAAGTCCAAGGCCGGGAAGCGCAAAGACGACTACACCTCCGAGGGCGTCGAGGACAACGATGTCTTCCTCCTCCCCGTCTCGGACTACCAGGTCATGATTGCCGTCACGGTTGTGGCTGCTATCGTGCGCCTATTCCGCATCTACCAACCCACCAGCGTCGTCTTTGACGAGGTCCAGTACGTCCCAGAAATCTCCTGTCTGTGAACCAGGACTGACCATGGCTCTTTGGCAGCTTCGGCGGTTTCGCTTCCAAGTACATCAAAGGACGCTTCTTCATGGACGTCCATCCCCCGTTGGCAAAGCTCATGATCACCCTGTTTGGCTGGCTCGCCGGCTTTGACGGAAACTTCGACTTTAAGGAAATTGGCAAGGACTATCTCGAGCCTGGCGTTCCTTATGTCGCCATGCGCTTGTTCCCTGCCCTCTGCGGTACCTTCCTCGCCCCGACCATGTTCCTCACCCTCAAGGCTGTTGGATGCCGCACCACCACGGCTGCGCTCGGCGCCGGCCTCATCATCTTTGGTACGTCCAGCTTGTCAGATGCCAAGGCGCTTGCTAACCAGTTCGACAGAGAACGGTCTCTTGACCCAGGCCCGCCTGATCTTGCTCGACTCTCCTCTGATGATCGCCACTGCCTTCACCGCGTTTGCCTTCACCTCGTTCACCAACCAGCAGGAACTCGGCCCTGCCAAGGCATTCCAGCCCAGCTGGTGGTTCTGGCTTGCCATGACCGGTCTCGGCTTGGGCGTGACGGTCAGCATCAAGTGGGTTGGTTTGTTCACCATTGCCTGGGTTGGGAGCTTGACCCTTGTTCAGCTCTGGGTGATGCTGGGCGATTACAAGAATGTGTCGGTCCGGCTGTTCACCAAGCACTTCATGGCCCGCGTCTTCTGCCTGATCGTTATCCCCGTTAGCTTCTACATGGCCATGTTCGGCATCCACTTCCTTTGCCTCGTCAACCCCGGCGAGGGCGATGGCTTCATGAGCTCCGAGTTCCAGTCGACGCTCAACTCCAAGGGCATGCAGGATGTCCCGGCCGATGTGCTCATGGGAAGCCGCGTCGCCATCCGCCACGTCAACACCCAGGGCGGTTACCTTCACTCGCACCCTCTGATGTATCCCACCGGCTCCAAGCAGCAGCAAATTACCCTGTATCCCCACAAGGACGACAACAACCTCTGGCTCCTCGAGAACCAGACCCAGCCCCTTGATATCCACGGAAACCCCATCAACGGCACCTCTGCGTGGGACAGCCTTCCTGAGCCCGAGTACATCAAGGACGGCTCCATCCTCCGTCTCTACCACATCGCCACCCACCGCCGTCTCCACTCCCACGATGTGCGCCCCCCGGTCACCGAGGCGGATTGGCAGAACGAGGTCTCGGCCTACGGTTACGAGGGCTTTGATGGAGATGCCAACGATTTCTTCCGCGTCGAGATTGTCAAGAAGCAGTCCAAGGGTGGTGTTTCCCAGGAGCGCATCCGCACCATTGACACCAAGTTCAGGCTCGTTCACGTCATGACTGGATGCGTTCTCTTCTCCCACAAGGTGAAGCTCCCTGACTGGGCGTCTGAGCAGCAGGAGGTCACCTGCGCACGTGGAGGCACCTTGCCCAACAGCGTCTGGTACATTGAGCAGAACGCACACCCCATGCTTGGCGAGACTGCCGACAAGGTCAACTACCGCAACCCCGGTTTCTTTGGCAAGTTCTGGGAGCTCCAGAAGGTCATGTGGAAGACGAATGCCGGCCTCGTCGAGTCCCACGCCTGGGACTCCCGGCCCGAGGCCTGGCCCATCCTTCGCCGCGGCATCAATTTCTGGGGCAAGGATCACACTCAGATCTACCTCATTGGCAACCCGCTCATCTGGTGGAGCGCCACTGCTGCTATAGTCATCTACGTTGTCTTCAAAGGAATCGCCGTTCTCCGTTGGCAGCGCAACTTCAACGACTACAGCAACCCGGTGTTCAAGCGGTTCGACTACGAGATCGGCAGCTCGGTGCTCGGATGGGCATTCCACTACTTCCCATTCTACCTCATGCAGCGCCAGCTGTTCCTCCACCACTACTTCCCTGCGCTGTACTTTGCCATCATGGCCTTCTGCCAGGTCTACGACTTTGCCACAGCCAGGATCCCTAGTTTCCGCCTGCGCGAGCACCACGTCGTCAACAAGGCCGGAGCCACTGCGTTCCTCGCTCTGTCGATTGTTGTCTTCTGGCTTCTTTCTCCCCTTGCCTACGGCAACGCCTGGACCAAGGCCGAGTGCAACCGTGTCAAGCTCTTCAACACGTGGGATTGGGATTGCAATACCTTTTTGGACAGCGTAAGTGGCGAAACCCGTGAAACAGTTCCCCAAATCAAGTTGCCAGAGAGGATGTAGTTAGTCCCTTTTAGCATGGCTACTTGGAAGACCAAGAATGTACCTGGTGCAGCAACATAGCGATGTCATGCATGTCACTAACATTGTCCACAGTACGATGCCTATAACCGCATCCCCTCCGTAGCCGCCGGTCAGACACCCCAGCAGTCGATTGCCCCTCCCATTCCTGCTCAGGGCGAGCCCCCGGCCCAGGTTCCCATCGGTGGCAAGCCCGAAGAAGCCGCCGGTCAGCCTGGCATCTCGGGTGCGCCGCCCCCGCCTGGCCACAAGATTCTGGGCCGCGAGGAGCGCGTTGAGTACCGTGATCAGCATGGCAACCTGTTGAACGAGGAGCAAGTCAAGGCTCTCGAGGGCAAGGTTGAGTTCAAGACTCGCTACGAGACCCGCACCCGTATCGTTGACGCCGAAGGCAATGAGATTGGAGAGATCAACGACCCTGCCCCGCAAGAGGTTGCCCCGCCCCACCCTGACGTCCAAGGTATGTTTGAACCAGGTCCATCCCTGCGCATCCCACTAACAGCATGCAGGCGTCGACCGCGAGACCACCAAGCGCAACCTCATCCCCGATGAGCCTATTCCTCCCCCGAAGAAGAGCGTCGAAGGCGAGAAGGAGGCCGAGGAGAAGGCTGCCAAGCCTGCCAGCGAGGGCAACGAGGCCACCGCCAAGCAGGAGGAGCCCCCGAAGCAAGAGGCACCTGTTGCAGCTGAGCCCGCAAAGGAGGAGCCCGTTGTTGCCGAGCCTGCAAAGGAGGAGCCCGTTGTTGCTGAGCCCGTGAAGCAAGAGGTTCCTGTTGCAGCCGAGTAATCTGCGTCCACTGCTTGAGGAACCACAGAGCTGTCTTTGGGTCATTTCTCTGACCACGGAGTCCGGCGAAACGAAAACTGGGTGCATTCCCCGGCGACGATGGACTTGCGTGGTTTGACCCACACTACCTAAACACCCGTCTGTACCACCATAATGATGAGGGAATCTGGGATCATGATAAGAGGAAGGGGTTATGGCGAAGATAGATATCATGGCTGGGATTTTGTGTTGGGAAAATCTCAATCTCTCTTTTGTAACCATGTGCGCGAATTGGTCGAGGGTATTCACACATGTGTATCGCTATGAGAGGGGGCGGGCTGATGGGTTTGAGCATGCGTAGGCTTCAACTGCGTGTAAGACAACCGACACTAGACACTTGGAATTTTATTTGTCATTTAGCGAGCAAGTCACCTCTTGATGTTGATGTTGATGGCTCTGGTGGATTGCGACCCGAGGTTTTTCACTTGTCTGCTGGTGCTTCTGGGGATTGGTAATACCGGTCTAGACAACTTGAAGGGGCAGCAACTGGACCCAGGACCCAGTGCCACGTCGTCGACTGCTACCGCGTCGGTCACTTTTTCTCGACCAACAATGTGTCGTTGAACAACAGTCTATCACTGGTGCCAAGGGACGAGGTTTTACAAACGCATCGATTGTCAACGAGCTAGTCAACTGGCAAAGCGCTGTGCTAACCCTAAGGCAATCCAAAACCCAATCGTCAGAGGAGAGCGTGCCATGTCCGATTCGTGGGGCAACCGTTCCAACCAAAGGAATAACCGAGAACTGTCGCGAAGAAGCAGTGCGAAGATCAAGCAGCGCACAACAAGACATGCCAATTTTCCAGCCAACTTTCCAAACCAAAAGCATGGCCTACAAACAGGAGCAGACTAGTTAGACTCGAGACGGAACCACTCAACATGCCTGTCAAGGATTGCTGGCACCCGCGCGGTGCAACGCGACCACAACCAGAGAAGAGATGACGCAGTTACACAAACTCTAGGAAACCCAACAATCAGAAAACTGCCGTCGCTGAAGGGTCAGGCTCATTGTGGTCCTAGACAATGGGGAATGGCGGGTATGGTGGGCAACATTCAGCAGTATCAGATATCACCGTCGGCCTCCACGCATCGATCCGTCTCTATACTCGCCATGTTTGGTATGAATGTGCCGCGAAAGACTATCCTCTCGCTTGAAGGTTCGTCTGTACCTTGCGATGGAGCACTTTGCAGTAATCGCAGCTGAAGACGGTGCTTTTTTCGTGCTGGCTCTGGTTAACTCTTGTTTTCCATGGTGAAAAGCGGATCGTACCTCAAGCTTGTTATGAGCAATCATGTCTTCTGGGGAGATGGGCAGGTTACATCTCCGGCCACTGCGGGCTCCAGCTCTGCAGAAGTAAGCCTTGGGTTTGGGATTTGGGTTTGTGGTCGCATGCACCTGCTCTTCTTCCTCGTCCACGGGCTCCCAATCCCCATCCGGGTCATCGGCCGTGACGGCAGTCGTGGTGGTTGTTGTGGTGATGGGGTGGAGGTGTACTAGGTATACCGGATCGATGGTGTCCTGAGGCTGGGGCTGGGGGACCATTTGGGGTACAAGGTCGAAAAGGAGAGGACTCGAGGTTGCGTGGACCAGTGTTGGTGAACAGGGCGCCGGTGTCAATACCCCGGAATCAAAGAGGGCTGGAGTGTATTCAAAGGGAGGAGCCCACATCAGGTAAGTTTGCGTACTCGCATCCCGGTAGGAGCTACGAGCCAAGGTTGAGCCCTGTACGGGGCCCGCTCCGAAGATGGGGTTCGGACCACGGAATGTGTTGGTCGTGGTCACGTCCTGGGCAAAGCCCACACCTGCGTGGGCAAATTGCTCATGTCCCGGCCGTGTGTTCATGGCCACGTTCTGCGCGAGGGGCTGATCGGTCCAGGAGTATCGATGATAGGGCGAGATGGGCCGAGCCGCAATGCCAGTCGGCAGTGCAGGAGCGGCTCCAGGCTCGTCGGTCCAGGTGGATTGATCATATGGCGGCGGGGTGGGCGGAGCCGCGCCGCCAATCGACAGGGTGGGAGTGGCTTCGGGCACCATGGAGATGGCATCACGGCGAGTCGTGACGTTGGTAGCCTATATCAAGTCAAGTCAGCCTCCGTCTTTCGAAAGTGTGAGGAGTTGGCTACCAGTTGCCCTGGCCCCTGGGTCATAGGCACAGGCACGCCATGCCGTGTCACGCTAGCTTCTTCGAGGAGTCGGAACTCAGGGAAACGAGTGGATTGAGGCTCGTCATCTCCCTTGCCGGTGTTGGAGGAGACATTGCGCTTGGAAAGCCGGCGGGAACGGCGGCGGTTGTTCTGTGCCATGTTGAGCTGAGTGCTGGGGAGTGGGGTCAAGAGAAGACTGCTGGGGACGGGTGGTTGTGTGGATGGCGGACGAGCAAATCTGAGTTCTGGAGAAAAGAGAGAGGACCGCGAGGACTTGAGGAACCTGGGAGAGGATTCTTGCTGCATGTTCTTCGCTGTTTATGAGCTCGTGAAGGTCCTACCATGCTCTTCTCATCCCCATTCCTGTAGCTCAAGACAGTCGACTGCACCTACCCGCGGAAGGCCAGGTCTCGTCGTTTGTATGTCTCAGGCTGTCCAGTTGCATCAACGTCCCCCGCTCACATTGACCCCCTCGCTCTTGCACCTACCGCACAGATTGGTCAAGAACAGCAGAATTCGAACGATGACACCCTTTTACAAGGCAAACAAACTGAGTGAGCAAACGGCCGTTGCCCTTGCTGTTGTGTGTAACTCACCTTCGTGTGCCAGCCAGGGTAAGAGTCGGACCATTCCCTAGGCTTTCGACGTTGTGTGTCCCCTCCTGACCGACGAGTCGCTTCGCTGCCCGGAGCTGGAGGGCAAACAACGAGCATGGGACCACAATGTCTGTCTGCCAATGAGGAAAAGCCACTCAGACCGGCCTACTACCCTCACTTGGTGCTAATTCCGTCGTCTCTAGACACGCCCCCAAGCTCTACACTTGCTTGACGGCGACTGTGGCTACCCTTCGTTGTGTCCAATGCTTTTTTGTCTGTGATTGGTAGAACGAGACTGTGCGGACGCAGGAAGGTCATGCCGGTGGCGTCGCCGTCCGGAGGGGTGGTTGGACCACCCTCAGTCGATCCTCAGGGACATTGGCTTTCTGTCCATCGAAGGGGCGAGGCAGGAGCACGAGGGAATCCCACCCTCCTGGAGAAGCGTGGAGCCCCAGACCCGACCCCTGGTGCTGTGACGTGATGCGGAACCCTACGACCATGGCTTTGGAATCGCCAACCAAGCGGCTGGGCCTGCTTGTGCTCTCTCCAAGGTAGGATTGATGTTGACGGGCCTGTCGAGCGCCATGGCACGTTGAAGCCAGTCGTCTCGTTGCTGCCTGCACAGGGAGAGAGACGAGAGAACCCGAAACCTCTCGGGAAGCCTTCTACACCAGACCCCTGCTCACAGAGTCACAATGCTCTTGGTGGAGATGGCTGGGGCGAGACTCAAGACGTGCAGCAAAGCTGAGCGCCAGAATGCAGGCATGAGACCTCAGCCGGAGGAGGTAGGCCAGGGAGCGAATCGAGGCATCCTCCACACCTCCACACCGGCTTTCAAAACAAAGCAAACATTGACGGGGGTAGGCCACGTCGGGAGAAAGCCGAAATAAGCGATAGCTCACGGCCGACGATGCAAACATTCCGCCAGTGCCCCGATATGCTGCCGTGCAGTTGTTGTGTGACCCGGTTCAAGCCGCCCGAAGCTCCGCCCTCCGAATCTCTCTGGCATGTGGACATAAGGGGGATTGGATTGCACGGCGCTGCTTGTGTCGTGTTACCGGGTCTAATGTACCTTGACGCCGCCAATGAAGGCCGACGTCAACGTGCGGGAACGGAACGCCACCGAGCCTTCCAACCTTCCCATCCCGATCCCTCGTCCGCCGAACCTCGGGGCGCTCGCCGGTGTGCCGGGAACCGATCCCTCGTTGCCGGTGCTAGGCTCGCTAGTTCAGCGCCAACGTGGCCTGACTGCGAAGCGGGTGGGAGAGACATCGGGGCCAAAGGAGCCAGCTGGTCCGAAAGCAGGCGTTAATTCATGACTTGGATTTTTGGTGTTTCGTCCAGAGACAAAATCAGTTTCTTTTTCTCAAATGCAGCGCAGTGGAATGAGTGATTGACAGTGCATGAAACGCAGCAGAGTTGGGCTGCAGCTGGTGTGGTTGACGGCGGATCTCAGTGGTTGCAAAGGGGAAGCACTGCGTGCAGTATTGGTACATGGCAGTACCTTCGTCGGACCCGAGGGAGACACACCTTCCAAAAACGGGAGCAGCGTCCTTTTGCAGGGCTTCGTCAGGTGGTGCCTGTCAAAGTCCTCTTCCAGTGTTTTCGCCAGATGCCTTCGCACTGGGCAATGTGTAAGAGAAACTCAAAACCCCTCTTGAGAATCCCACGCCAATCACAAAGGCGGGAGCGATAAGGTATGGGTGTGGTGTGGGCTGGTAAGTGGCTGATCGCCAGATTTCCGCGAACCAGTTTGCCAAGGGGCCCGGATCCGAACCCCAAGGACCTGGTCGCTTCCCACCCACTTCCTCTTTGCCTCTTTGGCCTTTGCCCCTCAAGCCCCTCAAGCCCTCGGCTTCACGGTCGGGTGGGATGTGCCCATCCCCATTCGGGGAGGTTGCTGTTTAACCTCAAGACGTAAAACAATGGTTCTCAACTCACCGAGTATCCTGTAGATTTTTTTTTGGCGTTTACAAAACCGTTATGAAGGTAGCCAACGGCAGATGTGGCGTCAGTGGTCAGCTGGCTGCTTACGGGAGAACGCAAGGTGCGAAAGGCGATCACGGACCATGCCCAGGCTTCGTTGGAACCGGGGTCAGGTCCAGCCCGGGCCCGATGCGATTCCAGCTTCCCTGTTGTCTTTTGCCGCTTGGACCGGTCAGCCGCGGCTTCAGCCTTGGAAACGGGAGATCCGAGGATCCTGGCCGCGATGACGATATTTACTTTATGCGCAAAGAGATTGCAAAAGAGATTGATGCTATGACCTGGGTGAATTCGTGTTGTGAACTGCCAGCGCATTGCCAGCGACCAACTTTGGCGCCTGCCCGCTGGCGGCCGGGTCCTCTGCTTGGGGGCCAGTTGCCTCCTTGGCAAAATAAACGACACACACAGAAAAGTCGAAGGGATACTCACCCATCGGAAAGGAGTGAATCCAAGATTCCAATGCATCACTCAACATTTCAATGACTAAAACTCTATTGAAAATGCTTTGGGTTTTTTCGCTAACGCCTATAAGGATTCTTGATACCTGTCCGGGCCGCTTGAAGGGGCATCATCTGGATTCAGTGTGCCGATTATTTTGTCACCAACTTGCCTGGCTGGCCGAAGGGCTCTGCGAGGTCGCATGCGGCAATTGGCTTTGGACCCCCGATTCCGCCCCAGATCAGCCAGCCGGTGACGTTGCATCTCCATGCAAAAAGCTTGCTGGAACCGCAACGGGCAGATTCCCTACATGCGAACAGCGCAATAGCATTGGTGAAATCGAACAAAATCTCGTGGGAGAGCGAACTCGTCGATGGGAGGCTGAGTGAGCCGGCCCAATAATCCGCTGGCGGACCCACGATGTCCACTGCGAATCTGGGGCGCTTTGCCTATCGCAGCCCTGGCTTGGCCCCATGCCTGTCGTCACCTGCAAGCGTGCTGCTTAGGACCCAGTTGTGCAGCTGCCCCGGGTCCAGGGGCAACGCTGCTCGCCATACCCAAAATCCTCTCCATCTTCGTTTGCCTTCGTCTGATCAAACCCCGCAAACACGTACGAAATAGCTACGAACACATCGACGCGAATGGTTGACCTGTGCCATCATACCGGCTGGCCTTGACTCGTTGCCGCCGTGTGTCAGTCGCACGTTTCCAGAAGCCCGCACCCGTTCAAGCTTCACATCCGTCGTCATAGACCCGCGCGACTTCCCTCCTAACGGCAGCCACCGATCTCACAGAAGCAGAGGCTCCAGGACAACAGTGTCTCTTGCGAGGGCCCGCCAGCTGGTGCGGTCCCAGCCCAACCGGCAAGCTGGAGTCCCAGTATGTTTGCACCTTCCACCGTTGTGTCTTTTGGCTCTTTTGGCTCTTTTGGCTTGGACGTTACCCGGTTCCGTGGCGGGGGGCTACCGCCCGTGGTGGTGTGCTCCCGTTCAATTCCTCGCCAAACGTCGTCATTGGGTGCTGTCGCATGAATGCTCGCCACTGACTGACTCTCCTAAAGCTTTATCGCCGTGACCGGCTGGTCTTCCTCGCACCAAATGCCCACCAATTCCGGACGCGCGACTTTTGGGCATGCTCGCTCCCTCTCCAGCATCCTGCGATCCGGCTCCACAAAGCCTCCCCAAGCAGCGCTGAAGCCAGCCTCGACGTCGGAACTGCCTCACATTAGCGATCTTGTTGCTTCGGCTCCTTCGACCCCGCAGCCTAAGCGGGTGCTTTCCCCGCAGGCCATCGACGACGAGAATGACATGAGCACCATCCCCGATCCCAGAAGCCGGGCCATGAGTCCTGCTCACGATCCGATGGCCAGTCCCCATCACCCCGATCTGGACGAGGAGGTCGCCACCCTCAGCACCAAGCTCATCAATGCCATCAACCACCAGACCACGCTCGACGACAACCTGTCCGCCACCCGGTTGGAGCTCGAGAACTCGCGCGAGAGGATACGGCAGCTTGAACAGCAGGTTGAGGACCAGCGGGAAATGCTGTCTGGAGATGTCTGGGTGAAGCGGAAATCAGTTGAGGCCGAGAAAGCCAAGCTCCTGGCACGTGTTGCTGAGGAGAAAAAGGCTCGGATGGACATGGAACAGGCAAAGAAGAAGATTGAGCAGGAGCTGGAGAGTCTTACGGCCGCCCTTTTCGAGGAGGCAAACAAGCTGGTCATCTCGGCAAAGGAAGAGGCCCGTCTGGAGCAAGAAGCCTTGCAACGAAAAAATGATCAGCTCAAGGCCCAGCTTGCTGACACCGAGGGCCTTCTCAAGTCCCAGCAGGAACAGCTTGCCGAGCTGAAGCACGTCATGGAGCAGATGAGTGCTGAGAAGGAAGAGCATTGTCCTCCGACGGTTCCATCTTCGCCGGGGTTCAGCAAGTTCGATGTCCCTGAGGAGAACCAGTCACCCAACAGCCTGCACCACCCCAGTCCGTCAGTGCCGCTCTCTCCTTCATACCCGACGAGCTTCACACATTTGCTCCAACCAGTCCTGCGCACCGATCTTTCTTCATACAACGACTTCAAGGACCTCATCCGCACGTCCAAAAGGCTTTCCGGGCAGCGTGTGCCGTCTGGGCCTCCCAGCTCGAGCCTGGCATCCCTTGGTCTGGGCCTTGGCTCCATAGCGTCACAGGTTCCAATGTCGAATGGATCCAATTCGTCCTTATCCACTGTGGCGACATCACCCGCGACGTCCCCCCAAACACCTATTACGCCAGCTTCAACAGCTAGTATGGGGTCTGCCACTGGAGCTCCCATCTTTCCCCACTTGAAGGAGACCAAGTTCTACAAGCGGGTTCTCACCGAGGACATTGAACCTACGCTTCGACTGGACATGGCTCCTGGCCTTTCCTGGCTTGCCCGCAGGAGCGTCCAGACGGCCATGACGGATGGGTCGCTGGTGGTTGAGCCAGTCCCAGCAGTTACTACGAGCAGGTTTGGCCGAGCCGTGAGGCCGGAGCTGAACCCTTGCTCGCTCTGCGGCGAGTCCAGGAAGGACGAGGAGAATCTTCGCACACACCAATTCCGCACAAGCGAGGCCGGCTCCGCGCAAAACGGCTACCCGCTTTGCAAGTACTGCCTCGCGCGGGTACGATCGACGTGCGACTTCCTTGGCTTCCTCCGCATCGTCAAGGACGGCCACTGGCGTGCCGACGACGAAGACGCTGAGAGGGCTGCATGGGAAGAGAGCGTCCGTCTGCGCGAACAGATGTTCTGGAGCCGCATCGGTGGTGGTGTCGTGCCAACGAACCATCACCACGCCAATCTCAGCGCTGCCCCGAGCCCGAGACCGAGCGTGGAAGGTGGCGATAAGCTAGCAATACCGGTGGAGTCGGCCGGACTGGCGGGCGAGACCACCGAGCCGGCGGTGGAACCCAGCAGAGATACCGAGAGAAAGCTCGAGATCGAACAGATAAGAGCTGAAGACGCAGCGCCCGTGCCTCGGCCTCCAGTAGAGAAGCTCCCGATATCTGACGCCGCAGCATCCGGCCCGGAGGAGCACACGGCGCCAAGCAAGCCGAACACGGCTTGCGAGTTGACGCAGTCGCCCGAACCCAAGCCCTCGGTCGGGGGAGGAGAGGTCAAGCGCCTCTCGGTTACGATTCCCGGGTCGTTTGACTGACGGGCTCGATAACACATAATTCCAGTTTCTCGTTTCTGTATTATACCACCGTCATTAGCTTTCGTTGTTATCAGGATCATCCGTTGGGAAGAAAGGAGCATTGGCGTTGGGGTAGTCATCCACATGACGCTTTGGGTTTGCAAACCTGGTCTCGTCCGACCGACATGTTTCCTTGTGGGCGTCTGGGTTGCATCAAATGGCAAGCATATCCTATTTTCCTAATCTGAGCGGGGGGTGTATGATAGCATTGGGTATTTTGGTAACGCGGCGGGATTGGATTATGGGTAATTTTTGTCTAGTTGAATACCTCTTGAATAGACGGACAAGTGTGTTTTTGGCACGTTCTCTTTATTTTGACACATGGCCCCATCCATCCGTTCTAGTTATCGTGGCAATCCTATCCGTTCCCAACCCTCCACACACCCTTATCCACCACATCCACATGTCGTCCCCGCCACGGGACACCCACAAAGCCACATTTTCCACACCCTCCCTTCAACAATTGGCAATCGGGTATGGTGCAGCGGTAACATCGCTGACTCTCATCTTCGAGCGTCTCAGCAGCCCGGGGTTCGACTCCCCCGTATCCGAGATTCGCCTCCCCTTTCTTCTGTCTTTGCCAAACTGCTACGGCTCAGGTTCACTTGAGCAAGTCTTCCGTAGTATAGTGGTCAGTATGTGAGCTTGTCATCATCATCGGAGACGTCGCTCGAGACCCGGGTTCAATTCCCGGCGGGAGAGACGGTGTGAGAGAGGGAAAGAAGGGGGGTGATTGCTTTTTGGAGCATTTTTGCCTTGCTTTTTGACGGTTAGGGGTTGGGGGTTGGAGGAGAGGGGCGCCTGGGGAACACGGAGCAGGTTGAACCAGCAGGAGAAAGTTGCTCGATGGTTGTGATTCAGCATGCTGACGGACATAGTCGACAGACTGACAATGACCTCGTAGTTGCGGTTCGAGAAACAGAGCACCGGATGATGATGTCACATGCATAACTCCGAAAAACACAAGGAGGACGCATTAAATTATCCTGTCTCCCCATCACCCAACACCATCCTTGAAACAAACAAGACGGATTCCAGCGTTCAGGTTATATAGATATACTTTGTTTAGAAACGCCCCTGTATCCAGTTCCATCCCATATCCAACAAAATTACAAGATACCCCAAACCTTGTACAAAAGGGAGTAAATGCATACAAACAAATACAAGAAAAACTCGCTGACAAGCGTGGCGTGGCTTATTTAATCATCCCAGTCTCCATAACCGGCTTCGTACGGGTTCCACTCCTGTCCGGGATAGCTGGTCGCGGTCATCTGCGGCTGCTCTTCCTCTTCCTTTTTCTTCTGCGGCATCGGGTCCGGCTCGGTGGGGAAGACGGGGATCTTCTCCTCCTGGTCGCGCAGTGTCATCTGGCGCTTGGTGCGCTCGAATAGCTCGCGCTCTGTCGAGCTGGCCGGAGGTGGCGTGTCCATGTCGTCAATAGCCAGGCGCGGCAGTGCCTTGTTCTGCGTGGACTGGACGCCGGTTGATCCCTCATGAATTGGTGAGGGCGCCTTCGGCTTGGATGTTTCCTGGGACGGGCCGGGGGACTTGGGTTCTGCGCTGTTGGGCTCGCGGTATTGCAGCGGGACGGTGGAGTGGCGGGGGGTAGCGTCATACAGATTCTCGTCGTGACCACCAGCGCTGCGTGGGGTTTGAGGTTGCACCGTGAGCGAGTTGCGTGGGGCAGATGCGGTCGGTGTGTGTTTGGTGTACGGCCTCGTGCCGTTGACGCCCTGCGCCGGCTGCATTCGGATGGCCGTGGGGGCCTGGAAGGGTTGGACTGGCTGTTCCGGGCTGACATTCCTCGAGTCTTCAACGACGTCGCTGGGCGAAGGTCCCCGCGCTGGCTCGGGGCTGACGTTCCTGTCCGGCGTAATCTGCGGGCTTGACGTGTGCGAAGACTGGCCTGCAGCGCTGATGTGGGAGACAGGCGAGCTGAAGTTGGAACCTTGAGACTGCCCCCCTGGCTTCAGCGAGATCTGGCTGACGGCGCTGATTTGACGCGAGGGAACCAGTCCGCCGTTGGATTGGTTCCTGGGCGCAGCAGACAGGTTGGCAGGCAGCGGTGGGTTCGGCGGGTTGTTTGCCGCGGGATTGATGGGGGAGAATGCAGAGTGAGGGATCGGGTATCCCTGGGGCGAGCCTGGATGCCGAAGCTGCGGGGGTGTGACGCTGTTGCCATTGGTCGTGATGTGGGGGAACTGACCCTCCGGCGCTGTTGTGCTAGCAGGCGAGACAATCTGGGACATGAGGGAAGCCTGAGGAGAAATGGGCGTCTGTTGAGCAGAGTGCTGCATCGCAGGGGGTGTGGGGGTTGAGTGCTGTTGGGGCTCATCGGGCTGGGCAACAGGCGCTGGTGCGCTCACAGGGACCGCTGGCTGCTCCGGAACGATGGTTGTTCCCGTCGGTTGAGGAACCAAGGGAGCGGGTGCCCCGGTAATGGTGGTGCCGGTGTGTTGAGGCTGCAACATCTGCTGACCGGGCATTGGGGCAGCCCAAGCCGGACGGAGAGCGCCCGGAGGGAACATCTGTTGCGGACTCATGCCTGGTTGGAGGACGGGCATGCTGGGCATGGCAAATCCTCCACCTGGCAGTCCGACGATATAGGGAGTCGGGGCCGGGGCCACACCGCCTTCGGCATGCACGTAGCCGTAGCCGCGAGGAATCGGGACCTGGGCGTACTGGGGCTCACCGTTGTTTCCGCGACCCATCTGCGGGACCATCATGAGCTGCGGCGGGAACATCATGCCCGGCTGCGGCCCCGTCATTTGCGGCTGCAGCGGGACAAGCATCGGCTGTGGCCCAGTCATCTGCGGCCGAAGCGGTTGAGGGCCCGTCATTTGCGGACGGAGAGGCTGGGGACCTGTCATTTGCGGGCGCAGCGGTTGAGGCCCCGTCATCTGGGGGTGCAGAGGCATCAAGACAGGCTGAGGGCCCGTCATCTGTCTCTGGAGCGGCATGATCGGAGGAGGGAATGGCTGTCCCATAGGCGGCTGACCTGGAAGTTGCCCTGGGGGACCTTGGGGCATGCCCTGCGGTGGTCCTTGGGGTGGCGCCTGAGGCGGTCCTTGCGCGGGTTTGGGCGGGACTTGCGGCTGCTTCGACTCCCTTCTGAAGCCAAAGAACGACTTCTTCTCCCCTCCTGGGGTCCCCGGCGTGGTGGGTGTCTTGGTACCCTTGAGCAACTTGGAAAGGGTGCTTTGCTCCTTCTCCTTCGGGATGGCTGTTGTCACGGCTGGTGGCGGGATGCCGTTTTGCTGGAGTTGCTGACCCGGCGGGCCGCCCGGGGGAGCTGCGCCGAAGGGAGGCATTTGGTTCATCTGCCCGGGCGGGAAGAAGACTTGACCGGGGGCAAAGAACGGGGCACCGGGTTGTGCCGGCTGAACCAGCTGTTGGGGAGGCACTCCCTGCATCGACGGCCGGGGAGACGGGCCCTGGCTCGGGGCAAGCTGCGCCGCTTGACCTGCTGATGGCGCCGGCGGAGGCATCTGTGACTGAGACGACAGCCTGTTGCTGGGTGGCCCGGAAGCCCGTCTTGCATGCTCGGACTGGGTTTGCGAACCGAGCGAGCTGGAGCTGGACCTGTGGCCCCGGTAACCTCCAGGGCCGGGGCCGTCCAGAGGGCTCGGGTTGTCTGTCAACTGCACGGGTTTCCGGGCTGGCAACTGGGTCTGGGGCGCAGAGCCACCTTGTTGACCAGGTTGCTGCGGCGGAGGCACCGACTGTCGGTATTGCACCGGTGTCGTGCTCAGCGAGTGGCGAGACTGCTCCAGCGAAACAGGCTGCGATCTCTGCGAGTTGGGAGAGTCCTGGTGTTGTGAAAGACGGGAGCTAGGTGGCGTCGACTCATCCGGTTTGGTCAAGTCCTTCTGAGAAGCCGAGACAGACTGTGACAGAGGGGAGTGCGAGTGTGAGTGGGCGTGCGAGTGGTGGCCGTTGGCGTGGACATGTTCTCTGGCCGGGGAATCGCCATGTTGGCTTGGTGGCCGGCTTTCCGGCAGAGGTGGTAGTAGCGAAAGCTGCGAGCCGGGAACGATGGGTCTGATGTTCTGCAGGGGCCCAGTTGGAGGCGCCACGCCTGGAGGGAGCAACACCACAAACTGTCCAGTTTGCGGGTTGAACTGCCCCTGAAGGACGATTGGCTTGCCGTCGGGGCCCAATGCCTGCATCCCATAACCAGGGCCCATGGCCATGCTGGGCGCAAATGCCGGCAGTTGGCCGCGTCCAAGCCCGGGCACCAGTTGACCACGTCCCATTGATGAAGGTCGTGAATCCGGCCCTTGGCCGCGTCCCATCGACGACGGCCGACTTGCATCCTGCACCTGGAGCAACTGGCCCCTTCCCATAGAGGCGGGTCGTTCCTGTTCAGCCGGGATCTGCCCGCGGCCCATCTGAGGCGTTTGATCCGACGGTGGCTGTCCGCGGCCCATTTGGCCCTGGGACGCTAGACTTTGCGCAATCTGGCCTGCAGGGTGTTCGGCCGACGGCGGAAGAGCAAAGGACACTCGGCCTGCGGGGTTCTGGTTTACCGGCACTCGAGCCGGCACACCGAAATTATGTGGCGATTGACCGGGAGGCCCTTGAGTTGGCGGGGCAAGGTTGGACGGGGCTCCTGCCGGCGGGCCGTGACCTGATGGAATGCCTCCCGGTGGTCCTTGACCGAAAGATGGCGGCCTTTGAGGTCCCGCTCCCGTTGGTGGCAGCTGGACATCCGACTTCTTCAGCTTTCCAAACCCAAACATGCCACCGCTCACATTCCGTTTCTTGTCGACATCGCCAGTCAGCTGCTGCTGTGGCAACGACGCTTGGCTGGTTTGCGAAGGTTGGAAGGAGAAACCGCTAGAGGTGCTATCACTTCTCCCTCGCATCACGGCTGGCGGTGGAGCGGCGAGGCTGCTTTGAGAGCTCTCGTCCGGACCGGGGCCTGCCGGAGGCTGTCCCAGCCCCGGCGAGGGTCCGTTGACCGATGAAGGCGCCCCGTTAGCCGATGGAGGCGGTCCGTTCATAAAGCCGCCAGGAACCCCACCCGGTGGCCTGTTCTCCTTCGGGCTCTCAACACCGTTTGCATTCCCGGGGCGAAACTTTCCAAGCAAGGCAGAGAACCCCTTCTTTCCGCTCCCGTTCGGCGAATCCATCGAAAGATCCGTCCGTTCCTTCCGCAGCGTGGGGGTCGGCCCATTGCCGAAAAAGCTCTTTTTCTTCTCTGGGGGTGGAAACGGAGACGGCACATCTGGCAGCGGCATTGGCGTGCCCGAGCTGTGGGCAATGATGCTGTCTTGGCTCCCGCTGGGCACTTCATCTGACGCGTTCTCTGCATTCCTCAGACGAGAGAACGGGAGGCGTTTCGCCAGGGATCCTGGGCCATCTGAGTCCCCTTCAACGCCGTCTGCAGATTTTAGCCCAAAGGAGCCGCGGCGACCCTCATCGGACACCGGAGACGTTCCCGAGCCGTTGCCTGAAAGCTTGCCCTTGATGCTGGTGAATATGCTTGACTGACGCCTGCCGCGCGCCTCATCGGCACCAAAGACCGGACTAGGAGTCTGCAGATCACCAGTGTTTGACCGCGAAGGCGGCGATATGGGAGCCTGCTGGGGAGCCGCCGCGGGCTTGTTGCTCGTCAACGCCTGCCCAATGTTGAGCTGAGGCGGCCCGTTTGTCTGGCTCGGAGGGCGGACCTGGGTGATGGAGTCATCGTCATCGTCATCTCTCTCGTTGTCACCGCCAAGACCTGTTGTCTCCGGGACGCCAGCTTCTTTGTCGTAGCCATAGAAGGGTTGCTGCGACGAGTTGCTGGGGGAGGTTCTGTGTCGATTGCTCTGCTGGAGGGGCTCGGATAAGTGCGACTCCTGCACCACCCACCCACCCTGAGCCTGCGGCGGCAGTCTCTGCAGATGGTGGTTCATCATATGGGGAGGCACCATGCCCGGCCGTCCCCCCATGCCGGGCGCGGCGAAGGGCGGATGCGATCCTTGGTTCCCCTGATTGCCCTGTGGACCCGCCCCGTTCACCATCGGCTGGTTTGGAGGCCCACCAGGGAAAGTCCTTGGCGGACCATTCGCCGTCGGGTGCGTCGGCGTCGGTCGGTATATGTTCTGGACCTGCTGCCCGGGCGGCGGGGGCCCCGTCATGAACATGGGCGGGCCCTGGGCGGCGCCGGGCAACTGGCCCGGGTGCGCGGCCATCGGCGGCGGCGGCGACGAAGATCGCGGTGGTGGGCCGCTAGGTAGCGGGGGCGGCTGCGAGTCGCTCTCTGGCGATATCCCGCCGGGGGAATCGAGCGACAGCAGCGACGACCCAAAAGTCGATGCTCGGCGAATGGGCGGGAGGCCTACGAACGAAGGGATGCGTTGCGGCGCATTCGAATTGGACTGCGACGGCTGTTGGTGGTGAGGTGTGAGAGTCTGGCCAGCACAATGGAACGCAGATGGGATGCAGATGGTGGAGGAAAGACACGAACCAGCGGGAGACTTTTTGTCGCCATTGGGGCCACACAAGCGACTGCGATGGCAGGCAATTTGCAATTTAGATGCAACGGCTGGGACCCTTGGAGCGATGGGGCCCTGGGGGGCGCGATGTAAGGCTGGTCCGACCCGTAGAGCGTGGAATAGTGCGTGGCTGAGCGGGCTCGGTCTCGGTCGGTGTCACGACGACCCGATCGCCGTCGTTGCCGTGGACGTCGCCGTCCTCACGATCCCGCGCCGCACGATCTGACCTGGTTTTTCAGACGAATCTGATCTGTGCCTAGCGATGTGCTGTGCGCCTGTTATGAGCTCTACCCGGGGCGCTCCCCGCTTCCAGCTTCTGTCACGATGGCCCGTGGCGTCTGGCGTCTCTGGTGGTCGATCTTGGCGTTCGGGTGGCTCTTCCTGGGTTCTCGTCTAAGTCGACGGTCGGGGCTTGACAGAACGACGTTTGAGAATGGGATTGTTCGTCAGCGCGCCGTGGGAAACAATGGCTGTCAACAAAAACTGCCGTTCCCGCTCCCGCCGGGTCGATGTTGCGTGCCCGTATTCAGTGCGGAGAAGACAGTCTGACAGATTGCCCGCATGGGACGGCTGCCAAAGCCGCTTGAAAGCTGGAGCTGGAGCTGGGCTGTCGAGGGTCCTGGGCTGAAGCGCCTCGGTCAATGGACAATTGCGCGGGCACGGCGGCAATGTTCTCTCAACGTCAAACGATTTTCCAAACAACGAGACGCGCGTAGCAAAGAGAAAACGGGGCAGCGACGTGGTCGACGCGGACGAACATGGAAGTTTTCTGGACTGTCAAATTGCAATGCGCAGTGGCATCCGGCCCTGGTCTGATCTTGAATGGCGCTGACCAACAGGT
Source organism: Cercophora sp. LCS_1 (assembly GCA_036250225.1). Lineage (NCBI taxonomy): Eukaryota > Fungi > Ascomycota > Sordariomycetes > Sordariales > Lasiosphaeriaceae > Cercophora > Cercophora sp. LCS_1. The sequence goes on from JAPZLL010000021.1 coordinate 176,007, forward strand.
CCGGGAACGGCAGGGGCTGGCAAGGGTTGTCAACGTTGCTGGCGCTGGCGCCCTGCGGGCTGAAATGGGGGGCCTGGGAGAGGCTGAAGCCAAGCCATTGCGACTGCCCTGTCCACCGTCGCAGATGCTGCGAAGCACCGCTGGCCTTGCTACGGAATACCTACCGGATTTCGACCCACCTACCTTGGACAGAGCGGAATTCGTCACCCAGAGGATCTTTTCGGTGCAACATCAACACCCACGCACAACCTAAACTCTACTCGGAACTCCGTCCTGGGAGCTGGGATGCATCTGCCCCGCTCTGCACAAAACCGTTAATTGGTGAACGCTACCTAGTGCTGGTGAGCAAAACGGGACGGTGGATGATGTGCGTATAAATAGTCCGCACTAGCCGGGCCTGGTAGGGACATCCGACGGTGCACGCCCGTGCCGAGCCCGCCGAGATCAAAGGGATCGACGGCACAGCAGGGTTCTCTCTGGTTCCCGAGACCCAGCAAAACCGTGGAACGCCGCTGCGGCCAATTTTGGCGGGCTGTCACTCGCCGGCTGGGACCGCAATTGACACGTTGAGCCTCTCTCCCTTGCTGCTCGCGAGACACAGCCGGAGACAAAATAGGGAACGGGGCCTCGAGGGCGCATAATGTTCTTGTGTCTCGATTCATCGGTCTCCACCATTTTCATGACTATCATCAGCATCGCCGTTCGCTTTACAAATAGCACCTAGGCAGCTCCCAAACAGGTGCCGCAAGAAACAAAAGTCCACACAGCCTGATAAGCTGTGAAAACGGCCGTGCCGACAACATGTGCAAACATAAATAGCAGTCCAACACCGATTAAAGAATATGCCGTGCCATGTTTCCTAGCACCATCCTGCATCGCCGCCAGCCCGAATGACGAAAGGGTATGTTGTGTCAGTACAAAGAATTACGAGTTGAAAAACACCTTGTCTCCGGTCCCGCTCAGTTTGTTCTTTCCCTTGCTCAGCAGCCCCTTGCCTGCCTTGCCCGCCGCCATCAGCAGCTTCTTACTCTTGGTTCCTACTTGCGCCAGGTCGGCACTGGCATTGCCAAATCCACCAGACCCGTGAGGAGGCGTGGGAGGCATCGGCACATTCATCGTTGGCCTTCCGACTTGCCCGAACCCAATTACGCTGGGATTGGGATGGTGCCCGCGGGGACTGTCCGTAGCCGCCTGTGGTCCTTGTTGCGAGTCTGCCGTGTTACCAAGCTCGTTGAACAAGGGCGTTGGAGTTGCATACTCCTGATGCCGAGATATCATCGTTGTTATCCATTTGTTGAGCCCACGGTCCATGGCGGCAAACTGCATACGCGTGTCGTTGAACGCCTTGGCGCGCTCCTTGGAGGTCGGGAGATCCAGGATCTGGCGGAAAGTCAAGGTGCTCAGTGGCTTTGAAATTGGCTTTGGGACGTCAGGGTTGGGTGAAGGTGTCCGCGATCTGAGAACATCGAACTGGGCTGCCGGCGCTGACGGCGATGGGGCGCTGATTGCTGGTTCGGCAGCGACTGGTTGAACCAAGACCTTGTCTTCCGGCTGGGATAGTTCGCGCTCGTCAGTTGGGCCGTGGTGCTCCGAAGTAACCGACAACGGCGAGGGCGGCTCGATTGGAGGATCGTTCGTTGACCTCGGGGGAGCCGAGCTTGCCCCTGAAACTTGGTGCGAGATTCCACCGCTAGGAGATTGACTCGAGAGACCAGAGGTGTCCAGCTTAGGCACAGACGGTACGTGCGGCTCTGGAGACTCTGACTTCGGCCTCGTAATCTCGACATTGCTGGACCCAAGCTCCTCTGGTTTCTGCTCGGGCGAAGCCGCCGTTGGCGCAGGTGCTTCCCAGGAGAACTGGCGATGCAAGCCCCCGGCTTTGCCTTCGGGCTTCGGCTGACCCGCCGCGGCCTGGTAGTCGCCAAGGCCAACATCAGCTGGTCCCTTCACCGGAGATATTGGGCTTTGGCCTGCTGGCTCGATCGGGGGTTGCGATGTTGTTTCTTTGGGTTCCGGTACTTCCTTGACGGGCCTGCCGACTGAAGTTGTTGCCAGATTTGAAGTCAGAGGCGGTGCGGGCTTCTCTTCTCCCGCTTCCCAGTAGTCACCGTAAACATCGCCAAGATACGCGCTCTCCCTCACGTCAGTGCCGGCCGCAGCGTGGTAGGCTGATGTGTTTCCACCGGTAGCCGACAGGTGGTCCCTGCTCGGGCTTTGCGGACTCAACGACTTCATGATTTCCTCTCGCAAAACATCGCTCTCCTTGAGGGGCGAGTTGCTGGTCGTTTCAAGCGTCGAGCTGGTTTCGAATCCGGGAGGAGATGAAAAGTCCACAGGCAATCGAACCTCTTGGAGGCTGCGACTTGGGTTTAGAGGCGCTGTGGGCGGAACCTCGGACCCCCGCGTTGGTGCGGGAGTCGACACAGTGCTGGTTACATCCGCAGCGGCATCTTTGCCGACCTTGGATGGCGTTGCCTCACCATCGCTGAGCTCTGATGCAGGTTGGGAGGCAGCCATCTGTATTGGCGCGCTCAACGCTGGACTGCCAGTCCGAAGAGGAGTGAGTGCAAGCGGAGAAGCACGATGCGACGGAGTCGACGCTGGTTGCGGGGAGGCCTGCTTTGGTTCACTCACGACATTGTTTGTGTCCTCAGCCTTGTGGAGTTCTCCGGCCTCTGTCGATGAGGCTTGAGGGCTGTCCTTTGTCGACGATGCTTGAGCAGGCTCCTCGATCTTGGGCGTGTTCCCGGAAGGTGGGGTTTGCTCTTCGCTTGGGGTCAGCGTCTCTGTTACCCAACCGCCTGGCAGGGAGGGCCGCGTCAGATGTTTGCTCTCAGCGGGCGGTGCCTGGCGAGATGGCTCTGCAGCGGGGTTTTGCTGACGGGAGGCGTTAAGCCCTGGCTGTGCTGCATTGGCCCGTTCTGGCGAGCGACGCCTATTTGCCCGATCCTCTTCATTGGACGCAGCGGCAGATCGAACCTCAAATGCTTGCACCATTGCTGATACCGGCCGGGAAGCTGCAGATTTCTGCACGACATTGCTTGTAGCTGGCGCTGATGCTTTTTGTGGTTCCACATCTGGCAAGGCAGGCTTTGGTGAGGATGCCATGGGAGAGTTTGTAGTTGCCTCAGGAATGGGTGGAACAGCCGGCGTGTCAGGGGAGAAAGCTAGGCCGCCCGAAAAGAGATCGGACCCAAACGTTGACATGCGACCAAGCTCGGGAAGCTTGGGACTAGTTGAGTAGCGGCGCAAACCATCTTTAGGCTCTTCGGACGCCGGTTTAGAGGACTGCGACGGTAAAAGAGAGCTCGCGCTCGGAGCTTGGATGACGGTGGGCTCGACATCAGTCGGGGTGTCGTCGGAGCCGTAGCTTGCAATCAGCCCTTCAAGCCCATACTCGCTCTTTCTCTCCGCTACGGGGGCCAGACTCGGTCTCGAGGCCCGGCCGACGTCTGCGCTCTCCTCCACAGGCTTCTGAACCGGCACGGTTGTCTCTGGTTGTGCCTGTTTTGGATTTGCGATGTTGTCCAAACTCGGTCTGCCTGCGGATTCCATGGAGCGTCTCCCCCTCTCTTTCTCCTTCTCCTCCTCCATCCGCCGGTAGATATCAGCCGGTCTAATAAATGGCAGCGGTTTAGCCGGGGATGCGAGTGGCGAGCGTGGATGAGCAGACGGAGACGATGACCTCACTTCGGTCCAAGGCTTGTTATGGCTGGAACTTGGTCGAGAGCCAGATTGGGATTCGGATCGTGATCCTGCAGATGGTGGCGCATCGTGTGAGCCCAGAGAGCTCTTGCGAGGGGGGAACCGGTTTCCTACGGGTCCTGCGCTCACGGGAGAGGCAGGCGATCTGGCCCTCAACGGGAGGGAGGTCGTCGGATGGGAAGTTGTTGGAGAAGCACCCGGCTGGAGTGCCGATATCGCGGGTGCGGCGCTCTTGGGCACTGCCGACTGAGGGGATGCGAGGGTTTCGGTCCCTGTCCTCTCCAAAGCCCCACCCGCGGACACTGGTCCAGACGGGGTAGAGGCAGCTCGTTGGGTCTGGAGATGCAAAGGCGGTGTTCCGGGAGCGAACAGTTTCGGGGTCGAGGGGGACGCCGAGAGTTGGCGGGGACCCTGTGGTTTCGAGGGCGCTGGCGGGGGGGTATCCTCAGGTCCATCGTCGTACTCGTCCCCCCAGTCGTCCCCGTCGTAGTTCGCGGGCTTGAAGTTTGCCCATTTCCTCGTCTTTTGTCGGCTCACGTTCACTTTGTATTGCTCATTATTGGATGAGGTCGGAGAAGCAGGCGACCTGCGCAGTCGACGAGGTTAGCTTTGCGAACGCGCGTGGTGCACAAGACTGACATTGATGGTGCGCCTCCATAGACGTTTCCGTACGATCCGTCCATGATGCTACAACGCTTCGGGCGCAGTCGAGCGCCCACCGCATCCGCTGGATTTGACGCAAATCAACAACGCTCGCGTCTTCAATCACGAGGACGAGCTTGAGTTGGGCCGAATGTCCTCGGAAGAGGGGCGGTAAAAAAAGACGGGCACCAAGGCTAAGACTCGGCAGCGCAGCAGATCGACGCGTAATGTGGACACCGGGCTCGCTTTGGTGGTTGCTCAGAATTCCGACGACAGCGAACGGCGATGCAGTGCGACAAGCAGACAACGAGACATTAGAAAGGCGTACAAAAAGTTGTCGGAAGCGAAAGCGCGAAAAAGAAGGGCTGTCACGGGCGATCGGCGCCGTCGTCAGCTTTGGACGGAAATTCGACCCCGGAGCTTGAACTTGGTAGGGTAGGGATTAGAATTGAGACCTGTCGAACACGCGCGGGGCGGAGCCAAAGTACCGCAAACATCCGGCTTCATTCATTCCTCTCTGGCCACACTTTGTTCAAACCACGGCTTGTCCAGCCATCCATGAAACTAGTGGCTGGCGAGTTTATTGCTGTAAAACATCCAAGAGTTTGCGCCAAAGACACGAAGGGCTCACAAGATGGCCTCCAACCATCGGGATCCAACCGCCATGAGCTGAAGATGCGTCCGCCAAAATCACACAACAACGGCGTGACGTAACCAGGGGCGACCCTGAACGATGCCAACTTTTCTGTATCACACAGCCCGCAGCTATACCCGGTGTGTCACCCGCAAAAGGGGGCTTCTGGAATCACAGGCTGAATTGGATCTTCGATTCTGGAACCCGCGTCGTCATGCAAAGCGTGCTGCAGAAGCCGGACCTGCCTCTGGCGGGGCGCCCTCGGCAGCAATGACAACAGTCTGGACTCGAAGTCGAGAAAGCTTTCAGTGCATGTCTTTGTCAAGCTCACTTGAAGAATCGGAAGGCAGCAAGCCACGCTGCGCCTCCCGACGATTCGACCAACTGGACCGCCAAGGGAGCAAGGGGCCCGGGTGCTGCGATGTCGTCACAGGAAAGCGATGCAGCCGCCGCATTCTCTGTCAGAGCCCTATGGCGACATGCTCAAGCCCTACTTACCTACCAAGCTGGTGACAAAAAAATGCACACACTAAATCCACCTAATGCCGCTTGGAACAGTAATGAACGAATAGATATATTTCCAACCGGGGTAAATAAAAAGTATATAGGGCTGAGGATAATATCCTGAGGCCTCTAGAATACTTTTTGTTCCCTGGAATATTAGGCAAGCCCCTCTATTCCGGATCAATAGGCCTTTGGACCTTTTGGTGTGCGGTTTATTTTGTCAGGGGCTTGCCTACCTACGTATTCGCTGCCTTCTTGGTGTTCAGGAGATTGGAGCCTTTCGGGGCCTACCTGCACTGCTGAATATGGACAGTCTGTCCTGAAGCCACACGGGAATACACCACCATTCGATGGCTTGGAGGACGGTTTTAGTCATACATGGTGTTCATCTGGTTGCAAAAGTTCCATCACCGCAAGCTGGCCAGGTGTTCATCTCGAAGACAATACCCAAATAGTCGTACCGGGTAGCCACCATTCTTCCCCGCGCAGCACATGTAAATGCCGTGCACCCCTGGAGAGTCCAGCTGTTGGCCACTTGGAAATCCCCATCCGTTCGAGATTCAAAGAGCATCAGATCTCCAGATTCACCGCCAAAGACTGCAGGAGGAAGTGCAGTCCCAAAATTCGGTTGACACCACGATTGTTCTGCAGAACCGTTGCCCCTCAGCCCTCATCCCATCCCAATTTAGAAGATCACAGTGCAGCCGCTAAGACAAAAACTATATCCTCGCACAGTGCCAAGCAACCCTGAGGTGCAAGGACCCCAGCGTCAAGGGTGCTGAAACAAGAAACCACGTTTTCCCTCTTCGAATCACCAATCTCCAGCATCGCGAACCTCATCGTCGGCGCGCGCCCTTCCGAACGCTCCTTTCCTTCGGCTTCTCATCCGTCACCATCGATTGTCTTCCGATATAGCCTTTTAATACATTGCGACATTCAGAATACACCCCACCTCGCGAAACAGCACGGCGCTTACGCATCCCAATCCGAGATCCTTGACCGGTTGATTCACTCGACGACATTTGACTTTGAGTCCCGTCTGGCTCAACGCGTCCCACTCATTTGCGCGCATCACTTGTTTCGGCGTCTCGTTTGCGCGTCTACCTGACCGTTATTTCGCTGCACAGGAGCCACGCGTGCGCTCCGACTAGAATTCGCCACAATGGCCGTCGCGATCAATGACCGGACGGCCGAGTTCCGTCACATCGTCAACGATGCAAAGCGCCGGAAGGCCGCAAAACCGGGGGCCCAGAGACTACTGAGCGATGCGCAAAGGACGGCTACCGATCCCGATGGGCAACCGAAACGATCCGAGTTCGCACGGCAAGCGGCCGAAATCGGGCGAGGCATATCTGCCACGATGGGCAAGCTGGAGAAGTTGGCGCAATGTAGGACTACCCGTCGAACGTCGAGACGCTATATTGACTCGTCGCAGTGGCCAAGAAGAAGACGCTCTTTGACGACAGGCCGGTCGAGATCAATGAGGTTCGTGCCATGACGCGACAGACGCGGGCCATTGGACGCTAACGATGACAGTTGACATTTATCATCAAGCAAGACTTGTCCTCGCTGAACCAGCAGATTCGGAATTTGCAGGATCTTTCGAGGCGCTTGCACCCGAAGCCTGATCAGGAGGGCGAGAACAACAAGAACATCCTGTTGCTTTTGCAGGGCAAGCTTGGAGACGTCAGCGCAAACTTCAAGGATGTGCTCGAGATCCGAACCAAGAACATCCAGGCGTCCCGATCACGAACCGAGGCGTTTGTGTCAACGGTCGGCCAGCATTCACATGTGTCGCTCCAACAATCAGCATCGCCACTGTATGGCACGCCGAACAGGGGAACGCCGTCGCCGCACCAGGACTTGATCTCGCTCAACCCGATCCCCGACCAGCAGATGCAACTGCAGATGATGGAAGAGGGGCAGAACACGTATATTCAACAGCGAGGGCAGGCGATTGAGGCGATTGAGTCGACCATCAACGAGCTTGGGTCAATCTTTGGGCAGCTGGCAACGATGGTTAGCGAGCAGTCGGAGATGATCCAGCGTATCGATGCCAACACGTATGTGTGTCCGCCTTGGTTATGAATCGTGGCTAACCGTAGCAGTGAGGACGTGGTCGACAATGTCGAGGGCGCACAAAAAGAGCTGCTCAAGTATTGGTCGCGCGTATCAGGGAATAGATGGCTCATAGCCAAGATGTTTGGTGTTCTCGTAAGTTGCCCGAGGGTTTCGGAAGGATTGGACTGACAACAACAGATGATCTTCTTCCTGCTTTGGGTCTTGATTGCCGGGTAGTCAGCGACACGGTGTTTTTCTTTGTAAACCATATCTTCAACGCATGCAGAGGCGTGTGATTAGACATTTTTGCATGGGCACGAGTATTACATCCTAATGGGAGGGGAGGGTTTTGTTTACACTTGATCGAGCCAGCTCGGCGGCAGGGTACGGAGTTTAGGGCTGTTTGACTATGTGTAGGAATAGCCGGCGAATACAGATCTGTGGTTGAGGCCATCGCACCGTTTGCGTTGAGGATATTGAGACCGCCAATTGTGAGTTGCACCAACAATGGGCTCCACCAACTGTATTCACCAAGTCTGCGTCAACATGTTCCCGGCGGAAGGCTGGCGTTGAAAACAGCACACGGCTAGTAGACGGAAGCAGATTCTCCACCAGTCAACGCTTGTCTTTCAGGCAACTGGACCCGAACAGCGGACCGTCCTCCAGAGCAAACGGCGGGGTTTCAGGGGGTGGCAGAGGCAATCCACGGCGAAGGGAACCAAAAGAGAACTCGAGCCAAGGATTCTGGAAGAAGAGGTTATCCACCACTCACCCGTGTCCCATTCGGCCGCAGAGTAAACAATTGATGCCGCCATCGGGTCGACCCGCTCACACAGTCACACTACCACAAATGGCTACTTGCCAACCGCCAACTTTGCACCCATTTAGCCGGTCGACAACCACTACATGGTTATTTACCCATTTGAAACACCTCTCTATCTTTTTGTTCTCATCTCTTTGTCCCTCTTATTCGTCCCTCTTCTCATTTCTCATCTCATCTTAGGCACATCTCATCTCACTTGACCCATCCCGGAAGACACCAAAAATGGCAGATAAATCCTACCCCCTCAACAATGGCATCCAAATCCCAGCCCTAGGCCTCGGAACCTGGCAAGGCCCCGCCTCCTCGGTCCGCACCGCTGTCTCCCACGCTCTGCTTAACGGATACCGCCTCATAGACGGCGCCTACTGCTACGCCAACGAAGAAGCCGTCGGCCAGGGTATCGCCGACGCCTTGGCAACAGGTACAATCAAGCGCGAGGACATCTTTGTCGTGACCAAAATCTGGGCAACGTACAACACGCGCGTGGAGCTCGGCCTGGATAAATCCTTGAAGGCGCTGGGACTGGATTATGTGGATCTGTTGCTGGTGCACTGGCCGTTGTTGATGAACCCAGAGGGCAATGATGATCGGTTTCCCAAACTGGAGGATGGGAGACGTGACATTATCTGGGGTTGGGATCATGTCGAGGTTTGGAAGCAGATGGAGGGGGTTTTAGGGAAAGGGAAGGTTAGGGGGATCGGGGTTTCGAATGTGAGTTTTGGTCGTTTTTTTTTCTTTCTCTTTTTTGCTTTTGCGTCGGATATGGGGATTGTATGGGGAAGCATGAGGGTAGTATGGGAGAGGGTTGAAGTAAAAGAGAAGAGGGAGAACGGGGAGTATGAATACGAGGATGAGCGAGAAACGAGGATATCAGCAAGAAGGGAATGAGGAACCGGAGATGTTTTCCGACTCTCTCTCATGGGCTGAGGGGAAGGGGCTGACACTTCGCAGTACAGCAAGCGGTACCTAGAGCAGCTGCTCCCCCACGCCACCGTGATCCCCGCCGTCAACCAGATTGAGAACCACCCTGCGTTGCCGCAGCAGGAAATCGTGGACCTCTGCAAGGAAAAGGGCATCCACATCATGGCGTACAGCCCCTTTGGCAGCACCGGTGGTCCGCTATTCACAGCTGAGCCGATCATCAAAATCGCCGAAAAGCACAGCGTTGCGCCATCCACTGTGCTGCTGAGCTACCACCGCACGTTTCCCCTCCCATCTCAGCAACAAAAACTAACATGAACAGTGGCCCGCGGAAGCACCGTTCTCGCCAAATCCGTCACCCCGGAGCGCATTGACGCGAACAAGAAGCTGATTGATCTCGACACCGACGACGTCAAGCTGCTCAATGACTACTCGGACGCGCTGACCAAGGAAGGCAAGTTGCAGCGGTTTGTGTATCCGCCGTTTGGCGTCGACTTTGGGTTCCCGGACAAGTCGTGATGGATGAAAAATGGGATAGATAGACGAGTTTCTGCATTGCTATTAAACTACATGTCCACCATGACTTTGAGCACCAGGTTCCCCTCGTCGTCTTTGACTCTGGCTGCCATGTCAAAGGCCTTGGGGATGTTGCCCATGCCTGAGTATCGCTGCGTGATGAGCTTGGTCAGGTCTGGAAGCAGCGGGTCTCTGCTTGCCAGTAGCTGGATGACGCGAGGGTATGCGTCGGCGTAACGAAAGACGCCAACCAGATCCACCTCTCTTAGAGACGCCGCTGATATCGGGAGGGTCTGGATGGGATTGCCCATGCCGATGATCATGATCTTGCCTCCGGGGCCGGTTGCCTTGAGAGTGTTAGCCAGTGTACGTTGTACAAGGGAACGCCTTGTGTGAAGTATAGGGGAAACTCGCATATATCGAAGCCTGGAGACACGACTCAACCCCGGTGCACTCATACGTCCCCGTCACTTCCCCCACCAGCCCATCTCCCACCTTGGTCGTCTTGATAAGCTCCGCAACCTCTTTAGCAAATTCGAGTTTCTCAGTAATCGTTTCGGGTCTGGGATTCTTCAGGGGCACAACAACAGCCGCGTCCGCAAACCCATTCTCAACGGCAAACCTGACGCGATCGGCCTGGATATCCGCAATCACCACCGTCGCTTTGGACACAACCTTGCTAACAGCAGCACAAAGCAAACCAACCGCCCCGGCGCCAAACACAAGCACCGTCGCCCCCTCGGGAAGCTTCGCCCGATCCGAAGCATGCAGCGCAACAGCGAGTGGTTCCGCCAGGGCACCCAGCTCCATCGACACTCCATCGGGGAGTCTACACGATCAGTACTTCACACCCACCTTCTTTGTGGGGGATACATACTTGTGACACCACCTCGCCGGATGGACAATCAACTCCTGCAGCGTCCCCTGGGCATGCGGCACCGCCTTGGCCGAGCTCCGAAACTTCATGTCGCGGCAGATGTTGTACCGCCCACCCAGACAGAGCTCGCACCGCTCACACGGCTGGCCGACCTCGAGTGCGACGCGATCGCCGATGCGCAGCGACGAGACATTGCCTCCGACTGCCGTCACGATGCCGGCGGATTCATGGCCGAGCGTCAGGGGCTCGCAGACGAGAATGTCGCCGTTGCGGTAGTGGTTGAAGTAGTGGAGGTCGGATCCGCAGAGGCCTGTTGCTTTGACGGCCACTTGGACTTCGTTGGGGTCGAGGGGGGTGAGGATTCGGTCTTGCTGGGGTGTATTAGTGGTGAGTGATGAGAGGGAGAGTATGTCATACCACGCGCAGATCTCGGGCGCCGTGTAGGACTGAGGCTCGAACTGTTGTCATTTTGGGGAAACTATAAGACCAAGAATTACAGCGATGATATGTTGGGATGTTACGAGGAGGTCGATGTGGCAGGGCAGGGCACCGAGATTCGGACCTGATGTTATACAAAAAGTGGGAACTGCCACACTACCTACACTGGCATCGTTCCCCTAGACTCCCCTCTCGATAGCAGACATTCCATGTCTGACAAGGGAAAAAAAGGGGGAATGATCACGAGGGATGTCAGTGGCGATTCCATTTACATGCATCGAACTGAGCGGATGAGGGAATTCTTCCCGTTAGGCAGGTTCACAGTGGAGGACAGTGGAGGACAATGAAGGAACGTGGGGAAACTTGTTGGTCACGGTGTCGGGAGATACCCCCGCGACGACACGGCGGGAAGGAGCGGTCCACATGGTTCGTCGCATGGAATTGCCGGATTTGATTCGAGAACCATACTTCCCGATCCTCGGGAAGTATGGGCATCATCCGTCGAGCCCAACAGAGCTACCCGAGCTGTTGATATCCGCAATAAAACAACCCCAATCGAACCAACTTGTCACAACCCAGTCTTGAATAAGATATCTCAGCAATTCGTAGAAAATGTCCATGTTCTCCCTAAAAGACCACACAGCCCTCGTCACTGGCGGCACCCGCGGCATCGGCCAAGCAGTTGCCATTGCCCTGGCCGAAGCCGGCGCCGATATTCTCCTTGTCCAGGTACTCCCCTTCCATTCTTCCCCCCTTCTTCAGTTTCCCCTGCCACTATTCCCCCCTTTGCCACCCGTTCTAACCCCCGAGGACTCAGCGCGACGCAGCCGAAACCACAACCCGCGATGCAATCCTCTCCCTCGGCCGGCGGGCCACAATCTACGCCGCCGACCTCTCCTCCCCCGCCTCCGTCTCTGCCCTCGTTCCCACCATCCTCGCCGACAACCACAAAATCCGCATCCTAATCAACTGCGCCGGCATCCAACGGCGGCACCCCTGCGAATCCTTCCCCGACGCCGATTTTAACGCCGTCATCCAAGTCAACCTCACCTCCGTCTTTACGCTCACCCGCGATGTAGGCGCGCACATGCTCACTCTCGAACCGTCAGAGGTGACGGGTAGGAGGGGGAGTATTATTAATTTTGCGTCGCTTCTCACGTTCCAGGGGGGGTTGACGGTGCCTGCGTACGCTGCGTCCAAGGGCGGCGTTGGACAGCTGACCAAGAGCTTTGCGAATGAGTGGACGGGTAGGGGGGTTACGGTGAATGCGGTTGCGCCGGGGTATGTGGAGACGGAGATGAACAAGGCGTTGTTGGAGGATGGGGAGCGGTTGAAGAGTATCAGTGGGAGGATTCCGGCGGGGAGGGTGAGTTTTTCCCTCTTTCTTTTGTGGCGACTGAAAAGGGGGTGGGATGGGGATGGCGGGATGACGCTGACGAGACACAGTGGGGGAATCCCGAGGATTTCAAGGGAACAGCGGTTTATCTTGCCAGCAAGGCGAGTGGTTACGTGAGTGGACATACGTTGGTTGTGGACGGAGGGTGGATGGGGAGGTAAAGCATCTTTGTATTGTTGACCACGCGGTCTACACTATGCAGTCCACAGACGGAAAGACTAGTCCCTGACCGACGCCATGACGCTCTCCATCCAGGGGTAGACGGATGCGTTGGCCATGGGATAGCCCATGTGCAGAGCACCGGGGAAGAAACGGGCTTCCTTGGGGGATCCGTACTCGAATAGCATCATCGAGTCTTCGATTGGCATCAGTCCGTCCAGCGTTCCCTGAGTTTGTCAGTATCTGTCACGAAACCAAAGGGGAAAACTCACGTTGATCAACAACAAACGAGTCGATGGCCCCTTGATGATGCCCGTTTCCAGGAGCGAAAACTTTTTCTGCACCCCCTCCTTGTAGGCCTCGACGCTGTCATAGCCGTGCTTCATGGCCATGGCCGGTGTCAGCTGGAAGGGGTACTCATGCCCGTCGGCCTTTTCAAGCCACTCCTTGTCGTAAAAGTAGTGGACGCCGGCGCCCTCTGTTGTTGTTAGCCTTGCACCACTTCTCCCCTCACTACCCCCTCCTCCACCTCCCATTCCAATGATGAAGAAAAGGAGAAGACTCACGCGCAATGCTCCCAACAACCCTCTCCCTGTGCGTATGCGCAATCCGCACCGCATAGTACCCCCCACTGCTCAACCCCCAAACCAACACCCTCTTCATGTCAAACCGGCCATCCCCCTTCATCCAATCCAGCACCGAACTCCACAACCGATCAGGCGAGTCCGGATCTGCGCTATCAGCAGGACAGTCGGCCGTGCCCGGGATCTCGGCAACGACAACACCCCATCCGCGCGAGAGGAACTCCTCGCATCGAACCGTGTTGTCGGGGCGGTACCCGTCCAGTCCCGTCATGAGGAGGACTACGGGCGCCGGGGCGACGGGGGGCACGCGCACGTAGAGGGGGATGGACTTGAGGTCGTCGCCGGCGGCGTGGGTGTGCGGGATGGAGATGTCTTCGAGGGGAGAGGGCCAAAGGGCGGCTGCTTTGGCGTAGACGGCCTTTTGGGCAAGGTAGGCATTCCTGGGAGTCATGAGCACTTGGAAAAGGCGGGGGTTCCGGAAAAGGGGGACGCACCATTTGGTCGGGTTGTTGATCTTCGGAAAGGCCGTGATGTACGGGAACCTCGCAATGCGGTACACCGTGCAGGCACGAAGGTACAGATCCGAAGCAGCCTTGGTGTCTCCATTGGCGAGGGCAGCATCACCCTTTGCGGTGAGACTCTCGGCGACCGGCACAAAAGCGTTAGTGTACTCGGGGGAGGTGCCGTCGTTGATGTTGTTCTATAAGGTCAAAATGCCATCCCCTCCAAAAAGGGGGAGGGAAATACTTGAATCAGGTACTCAAAGATGGGCTCAAAGTCCTCGAACTGGCCGTCGTGGAACGGATAAACGGACTTGGTGCACTGAAGGGACAGCAATCAACATTTCAAGTTCAATTTTTTTTTTTTCCAATAGAGATAAAATACAAATCCTATTACAGTTTGACAGACTTACCGGAAACTTCCACTTGGTCTCCCACAGTGCCTTGATGCCGTCGTGATGCGCCATGCGTGCCTCGAATGCGTCGTTGCCCATGATCCATTGCCTTCCCGTCCCTGAACGCCCCTCCGTGGTGGTGGTGGTGGTACCCTTGCTGCCCATGATGCGAGATATTTGAAAAGACAAAATCCGACCGAAAAAAAAAACCTAAATGACCCGCACAACCTTTTGCTTGGTGAAAAAGGGAATGCCGTCCTTGGAACCCGAGTACACGGCCGTCACTGAAGTCCTGCGACGTCGCGTGGGAGCGGCGGGTGCACTGGTTGTTTCGCGGACTCTGGTCTTGTGTAAGTGGTGGGAGATGAATGAAGACTACACAGAATCAAACTAACTGCGACTGGAGCAGAGCAATGCGCACACGGGCAATGGAAGCGTGGAGGTCCTCGACGGCCATTTTGGGCACAAACGCGGGGAAGAGTGGTTTGCTTATATGTAAGACGGTCGAGTCAGATGCGCCCAATTGGCTGGCGCGGCTGCACGTCGTCAATCGGCCAGTTGGGGATATCCGCAAGTAGGGTCCGACGGTGCGAGGAGTCGAGTCGTATTAGTGAACAACACGAGTTGGTATATGCAGTAGATGTATTCAGTATGTATGGTGTGTGTGTGTGTGTGTGGGTGCGTGGGTGCGTGTCGATGATGAGAGGAAGGAGCTGCGAACAAGAGATGAGCACAAGAAACGAGAATGAGATGGTGGATGCTTCATTGACCAACCGAGGAGGGCAACACACCCATATATACATCCAAACAACTGAGCCACCACACCCCGAGACAGACAGACAGGCACACCCATAACCAAGAGGTGGGGATGACGAGAGACGCATGGTGTCCGCAACAGACCACGACCGACGACAAGGCTGGCCTGGTGTGAGCTGAAACCCTCCAAGCCCGTCGTTGCGAGGCACTGGCTGCAAACTGGTCCGCGCCGCCGCTGCTGACGGCCGCTCTGCTAAGCCTGACTCGTCGAGCAACTCCGGCGGGGCGTGCAACCGCAGGACCTTGGGCACCAACAAATTTGTCTCTCGTCCATCCCTCGTGCCCATCTTCTCCGAGAATGTCTGCCAGCGCTGCAGCCTGTGCTGGGTGCGCGACGTCGCTTGCGGTCCGTGGTCCATCACATGTCAAATCCGAATACTGCACTCGGAGCGGGGCGACGGGGCGCCCAAGACGGAAGGACACGCGGGGTCACCGTTGCGCGTGGATTGCCCGTTACGCACCGCTAGAGTAAATTAGCCCCGGCCCATCGCTTCCCCACGGCAGTGCGCTACGCTACTGCCAAAGAGACTCAGCTGCCGCTCGGGCTCCTTACCGTCTATCCCCAGAGACTCGAGTCCCGACGGATCCCAAAGCCGTCAACAAGCGACCCTAATGCCGACGGGCATCAACCGCATGTTCTTGTGACGTCCATTTGTCCTCTCCACTGGTGGTCGGCCTGTGTGTTATGCGTCCACGGCATAAAAACACCCGAAACCAGACGAGAGGCGGGGAAGAAGAGCGCGGGGTGACCTGAGGTGGGTGGGATGCGCTGGATCGAATCACGAACATTGACATACGTTGTTGGTCTAGGTTTAGAATCGCCTCCCCGAGCACCTAACTGACTGACACCCAGTACGTATCCAAGTCCTTGACAAAACAAACGACACACACAGAAAAGTCGAAGGGATATTCATCCATTGGAAAGGAGTGAATCCAAGATTCCAATGCATCACTTAATATTTCAATGACTAAAACTCTATTGAAAAGGCTTTGGGCTTTTTCACTAACGCCTATAGGGATTTTTAATACCTGTCCGGGCCGCTTGAAGGGGCATCATCTGGATTCAGTGTGCCGATTATTTTGTCACCAACTTGGTATCCTAACAAGCCCTCTTTTAGATATTGGATCCAAATCTCCGCGGCTAATATACTGTTGCACCACCACTCCCACCAAGGCGCAGATCCCCGTTCGCTGCGCCATCGCCCAGCAAGAGCTGCGGTCCTTCCGTCGCGCCAAGGTCCGCGCGCGCTTGTTGACCCCGGTGCTTGCCCAGACATGCTCCCTGGGACTGGCGACCAACGTCATAAGAGGTTCGATCCGCCCCTGTTTACATTTTGGGACCGCAACCCACCAGATTCAGCCCTCGGGGCCGATTACTGGGTTTTGCTTTTGGTCCCCTCGTGGTAGTGCGCCATCTCCAGCCCAGCGCGGCGGAACCCGCACTTGACGTAGAACCCCTCGTTGGCCTCGCTGCAGTCGAGAATCGTCTTGTAGCAGCCCGTGTTGGCCGCAATGTAGTCCAGCGCCTGGATGATGCGGAGGCCCAGCTTCTTGCCCTGCTGGTCCTTTGCAACGGCAATATCCTCAATGTGTCCGACCGAGCCCAGGTTGTGGATGCTGGAGACCAAACAGTCAGCCATTTCCCTCTTGTCTAAGACAGACGGTCAATCAATGCCAATGCCTCCACACTTACAACTTGCGCTCGACAATCAGCGCCCCGGTGCCCACAACCCGCGCCGGGCTCGTGTTGGTGTCCTCGACGACAAGAATGAAGTAGCCGCCCTCCTGCCTCGACATGGAATCGTAGTGCGCCTCAAACCTCTCCTTGCTGATGTCGCCCACCGTCGTCAGCACCCGGAGGCAGTCGAGAAAGCCCGTGTCGTAATCGGTCCGTCGCAGCGCCCGCAGTCGATACCCTTCAGGCAGCGCGGCTTGCACCTCGGGCGACAGTAGATCGGTCGAGAACAGGCCTTGTTCCGCCATCGTAGCAGCAAAGGGAGAGGGGGGTTGGGATGTGGCGTTGTCGCGGCCCGATCCAAGGGAGAATGAGGGGTTCCCGATGTCGGCAGTCCAAAACCACCAGAGAGCGACGATATGAGGCCAATTGACTCGTTCTGGTTGAAGCGATAGTGATGAAGCGCGATGGCAATGAAGACTGCAGCTGGTCCGTAGCAGCGACAGCTATGTAGCAAGCAAAATGCCGGTCCAGGATGGGAGCGAGGAATTGTCGGGTTGGAGGTTTCCCCTGAGCCAGACGGCACGACGGCGAACCCCGCTGCAATCGGCTCCAGCCCAGCTCCGGAAGCGCTAACATCGGAAAGCAGCAGTCCGTATAAATAGCGAGGCGGGGGAGCCCTGGCTTCGTCCCGTCCCACCCAGATCTCTTCACCGCATCCAGTTCTCCAGCATAGCAATCACAACATCGTGAATCCCATCGCGCTGCTACCATCAGCAAGACCAGGGTTCCGATTTGCACCCTTGCGGCACAGAACAGTCAATAAACCCCGCGTTCCTTAGCGTGCTTTGCTTTGCTACGCTACCTTGCCCACATTGGTTAGGCACTCATACGTCCACACATCCCCCACCCCCAATCAATCGCTCAACATGAGTTGGTTGTTTTCCTGGATCCCCGGGCCCTGGAGGCACCCTGAAGATGATAACTACAAGCCCCCGGCGAAGGCACCCACCGGCCGTTATAATAACAGTACTTGGGACAATTATGATTCCTCGTACATGATCAGAGGCTCGGAGGGTGAGAGCTACAGGGACACCATGATGAAGGGGGAGCTAAATCGATATCGATCGCTCCTCAGGCCAGTTTACCCGGACCCCGACCCACACGCCCCGCTCGCCACCAGCTCCTACAGGTCTCCAGCCACTAGAGCTGCACCTAAAGGCGGGGTCCCAAAGGTCGAGGAGAAGATTATTGAGGATAAGGACGATTCGTCGGCTGCCAACAAGGAGCCCCAGCCTGAAAGCGAGCTTGAGAGCGAGTCCAAGCCGGAGCCATCCGAGGACGAGGCTCCGCGCGGCGCCCTGAGTGAGAAGCAAGGGGAGCGCTAGTGCTTCTTGTCCAACGGCAGATGACCCGCCCCGCGTCATCACATGCCTGGATCATACCTGGACGGGGTCCCATGCTACCCTCTCTCCCTTCCGCGTCGGTGACGACAGGGCACCGCAGGAATGCCACCAACGCGCCAGAGGCACGCATCATTTTTGCTTCTCCTTCGACAAGACCCGCAGCCTGAAGCTTTCACTTTGCACTCTTTATTTCTTGTTGGACGTGCGCTATTGACGTTTGGCTTTTTTTTTTTTTTTTTCCGGCTCCTTCATTTTTATCCTTTAGAGCGACAACACCCACTACGCCCTCAACACTCGCCCTATTGCCATTCCGATCTATGCTCGCCGCCCTGAACCGCGTTTCGTGATGGTTGCCACCGCCAAATTGTCGCCAAAACATCCACCTCCCATTCCCTCTCCCTGACCTTGTCTCCCGCCCGCTGTCAGCGCCATGGACGTCGAAGTCGACAAGCTTGTTGACGTTGGCATGGACGATGCCAGAGCTGCCCGCTTGGCCACCATTCCCGACGGGGACATTGCCGCCCAGTTCCATGAACTCACCGACTCCACGCCCGGCAGAACCCTCCTGCCCTCCCCGATAGCGAGAGCCGTCAGCTTTGCGACTCGGTCGACCAGCCTGGCCCTGCGCGTGGGCACGCTGATAGGGGGCTACGGCTTTGATGCTGCCAAGATCACCACACTATCGAGTCTAGAAATCGGACGGGCCGTTCTCGTGGCCATCCTCGGGAGGGCCGGGCGAGATGCCATCTCCCGCTCAGGTTCCGAGCTGGGCAAGGCGGATGCTGAGACCATCTTGGAGAGGAGTCTCGAGAACTTGCACCGCACCATGTCCCAGATTGTCTTTTGGACGACAACAGGCTTTCACATGACCGGGACAACCTTGGCCATGTTTTCCGAGACATCTCAACTGCTGTTATCAACGCTCGACCAGTTCTTCGGCTCAACCGATTCGTCCCGGGCGATGGCGAGCATCATCACTCTTATACGACGCGAGTTTCAACATCCAGCGACAGGGATTCAGGGGGAAAAGGTTGGGGTTGCTGACTTGATGCTTGGTCTATGTGGGATGGCCTACTTGCAACGATGGAGCCGTCGTCTGATAGAAGAGGAGAGTCGAAATCTCCGGGTTGAGGAGGTGGTGTGGGACGTTGTTGTTCTCAGCGATGGTGTGCGGGTCGATGTTCATGAGGAGAGTCTTTATGGGGTGCATGCAGGAATGTACAGCCCGGACGGACGTTCACCGCGTGGTATTTCGGTACTTCATCACGGCCCCAAGGAAAAACTGCTGGCCACAATCGAGGACCATGGAGCCCAAGATAGTGAAGACGACCGAGATTGTCTGCCGGAAACCCGACTCAAAGAGCAAATCATCAAGTCTCTGCCTGAGAACGCCCGGGTTTCCATCACGACGCGGAGCAACACGACCAAGACAATCACGGTAGACATCACCGGCGGGCCAGCTGACCTCCCTATCGTGCCGCCTCCTGGACTCGAGCTCATCGAAAAGACCAAGGACCAGGTGCCAGACGACCAGGCATTCTCCGGCGAGCACATTCCTCCGAGTTGTCGCGTTGTCTACCGTCTTCAGCGCACCAAGGAGAGGAGAACGTCCTTCAAGAAAGAGGACGGCGACATCAGCCAGGTCACAGGCTATGTCGAGGAAATCAACGATGACGAATCCCAGGTCGCCTCGTCCACAGAAGTCGATGACAAACCCGCGGTTCCACCAAAACCATCACCAACAAAGACCTTTACCCCTGTCCGTCGACCGAGCTCGGCTGCTTCGGCCGCTTCTACCTCATCAAGTCGCTCCGTGAAGCCCTCCCGAATTCCAAGCCCGTCAATCTCCAAAAAGAGCATCGAGAACACGGCCAACCAAAAACGGCCCCGGAAGCCCCTGGCCAACTCTTCGGCAGCTGTCGGCAACCAGTCACTTGCAAGCTCACGAAGACAGTCGTTGAACCGGTTCTTGGCCGGGAGCAAAGAAGTGGAGTCCAGCCCAAAACTTGCAGAAAGGAGAGGCTTCAGAGATGTCCTCAAAAGGTCGGCAACGTTCCTGAACAAGGATGACTCGGGTTCGGACTCTGGGAGCAGCAAGAAGAAGGGCAAGCAGGTTGCAGATAAGAGGAGGATGACGACGCCTCCATCAAAATCCCAACCACAGTCCAAACAAAGCCCAAGCCCGCCGTCCCGGTTGGCGGTTCCCAGCCGACAGTCCTCGCTGATACCCAGACGCGAGATTCCTCGACCACTCAACAGCAGACCTGCGCTAGGTAGACCTGCTTCGAGGGATCTTGACGAGCCTTACACGAGGAGTTCGTCCAGGGCCAGCTACATTTCGGTTCACGAGAGGCGGCGCGATTCCATGATCTCGCAGACCGACACGTATTCCATCACGCACACCGACGAATACCGGCCTGTCACGCCGGGGACAGCCATCATCAGCGATCCAATAGGGGCAAGTCCGCTTGGCATCTCGAGGGATGTCTCTGGGTCGCATGACTCCCCGGGGACAAACCACAGGCGGGTACGGTCCCACATATATACACCAAGCATCTACACCCTCAGGACAAACGAGTCGCAGACAACACTGGTACCCTTCTACCACCCAAAGAGCGTCTTCAGCGACACCGAGGCATTGCCCACCCTCCGACGGGCAGGCACTTTTAACGGTATGTTCCCAAGATACCATCTCCTCCGCAACATCTCCCGCTACATGCGATTCGCCTCGGCATCATACGGCTCCAACTTCCTCAAGGTCATGGGCATTGCCAAGGAAATGCCCATCATCCGCGCACTCGACGACACCCATCACGAACTCCGCTCTTTTGCACACCACACAGCATCAGACGCAAACAGCATTCTCCTCTCCTCCTTTGTCGACCCGCAAGGCGGCTCAGACGGCACCGGCTCCACCAACACCGGCGTTCCCCTCGTCCACTACATCTCGCTCGACCACGAATCCCAAGCCGTCGTGCTCGCTTGCCGCGGCACCCTCGGGTTTGAGGATGTCCTGGCCGACATGACGTGCGACTATGACGATTTGACGTGGCGTGGAAAAGCCTATAAAGTTCACAAGGGCGTCCACGCCTCGGCCCGGCGTCTACTCTACGGCGGCGACGGCCGTGTCCTATACACCCTCAAACAAGCGCTCGAGGAGTTTCCCGACTACGGCCTCGTTCTCACCGGCCACTCTCTCGGGGGCGCAGTTACCGCCCTTCTAGGCGTCATGCTCTCGGAGCCAGCCCCAGGCCAGCAAACCTTTATCACCTCATCCGAACCCCACAGCCGTCTGCTCGGCGACGCCTCGTCCACCTCCCACATCTGTCTCCCCTCCGGCCGGCCAGTCCACGTCTTTGCCTATGGCCCCCCGTCTACCATGTCGGCGTCTTTATGCCACGCCACCCGCGGCCTCATCACATCCATTGTCAACGGAAACGACCTAGTCCCGTACCTCTCCCTGGGAGTGCTCCATGACTTTCAAGCAGTCGCTTTGGCGTTCAAAACAGACAACAACGAAGCCAAAGTCGAAGTCCGCCAGCGCATATGGGATGCCTTCCAAACAGGGATAGCAGACAAGTGGTACGGCGGGACCGCGTCAAAGGAGCAGTCCCGTCTCGAAGATGAGCAGTGGGCCTATGCTGCACTCAAGGTCCTCAGAGCGAGCATGATGAGCCAGAAGCTGCTACCGCCCGGCGAGGTCTTTGTCGTGGAGAGCCAGCGCGTGTTGAGGCGCGATGCGTTTTTGCTGGAGGGAGAGGAACACTTTGGGCGGCCGGCGCAGAGGATCGTGCTCAAGTATGTGCGCGACGTGGAGAAGCGGTTCAGGGAGGTTAAGTTTGGGACGAGCATGTTGACTGATCATAGCCCGGGCAAATACGAGGAAGTCCTCGAAAAGTTGAGGATGGGTGTTATGGAAGCAGTAGGCTAAGCTAACAAAAAATAACATGAGTAATGGCGCTACGAAACAAATGCTTTTTTTTTCCGGGTCAGGTTGGGAACGGACATCACACAACACGGTTGGCCTGGTTTGGGTTTCCTTGCGTCTGGAATGGAATGGATCATATCATGGGCTAGTTTTATTGGCTTGGGAGCTTTGAAAAACATGATTCACCGTCGTGAGAGTACATCACTCATTGAGGCTGCGGGTCTTAGTTTTTTACAAGTATATCTTAAATATTTCATCAATCATATCCTGTGTCCTAACCTACAACGCTCCCCTTTTTATAACGCCGCCCCCTTTTTGATTGTGTTTCTAGACCTTGACCGGCAAGATGTTGCCCGTGTCGTCGTAGAAAATCTCCTTGACTTGCACCGAACGCAGATGGTCAACACCCTTGCTCAGCTCGCAGTCGTGGTGGAAGAGCCACCAGCGGCCCTGGAACTCGACAATCGAGTGGTGTGTCGTCCACCCGAGCACAGGCTCGAGGATACGGCCGCCGTAGGTGAAGGGACCGTACGGGCTATCGCTCGTGGCGTAGCAGAGGTAGTGCGTATCGCCGGTCGAATAGCTAAAGTAGTAAACGCCGTTGCGCTTGTGCATCCACGCCGCCTCGAAGAAGCGTCGGTCGTGGTCATCAGCCGGGATCGGCTTGCCCGTCTCCTTGTCCAGGATCACCACCTCGCGCGGCTCCTCAGCAAACTGGTGCATGTCCTGTGTCAACTTGGCCACGCGAGCACCCATGGCCGGCACATCGCCACCCGTGGGCTCCTTGGGCCCTTGCCACTCGGGGTCCCACGCCTGGGCGCTCAGCCCCTTTTGGTAGCACTGCAGCTGGCCGCCCCAGAGCCCGCCAAAATAAAGGTATGCCTCGCCGTCCTCGTCGACAAACGACGCCGGGTCGATGCTGTAGCTGCCCTTGATAGGCTCCGGATCGGGCGTGAAGGGGCCCTCGGGCTTGTCGCCGACGGCCACGCCGATGCGGAAGATGCCCTCCTTGTCGCGCGCGGGGAAGTAGAGGTAGTATTTGCCGTCTGCACCCTGAGCGGCGTCGGGCGCCCACAGCTGCTTGGACACCCATGGGATGTCCTCGGTTCGCAGCACCACGCCGTGGTCGATCACGGGCGCTTGCGGGTCCAGCGAGTCGGTGCTGAAGACGTGGTAGTCGGCCATGTCGTATTGGTCGCCATTGTCGTTGAACTGGATGTCGGTCTCGCGGTCGTGCGAGGGGTAGATGTAGACACGTCCGTTGAAGACGTGGGCCGACGGGTCGGCTGTGTAGAGATGTGTGATGAGCGGTGCCATCCTGATGGGGATGATCGCGGGGTTGTGGGAGTTGGAGTTGGGGTAGGTATATGTGGGGTGTGGGGTAGCTTTTTTTTGTCTGTGGAGGAGGAGGATTATGAGGAGATGGAGGGAATAGGAACAGAATGAGACGGATGACGGATCTAGGAACTACCTCTGTCAGTTATATAGATTCCTCGTCGACGGGCCGCTTGAAGCGTCGGGTCAGGATAACTCCTCACGAGCAAAGCACAGCGTCCTGGGCACTGCGCTTGGATGGCGCCGGGGGTGTGGTTGTCGGGAAGAAGGCTCAGGGATGGTCCTGGCCCCGTTTTCGAATTTATCCCCATTTACCCGTCTGGCCAGCGAGCCGATGCTGGTGTCGCCGCGTGGGAAGGCGGCTCAGCGGGTCTCATGCCGCAGCCACTGCGAGAATTTTGGAGATGCCCAGACGGCTCGCGGGGACAAGAGGGATTGGTGTTGACCAGATCATGTTTGAAAAGGTCCGTTGATCCGGTGACGCCCGCTGTGTCTTTGTTTTAGGCAGATCTGGCAATTGCGCCCTAGGGGATTCAATTGGTTGGAGAAGCGAGCAAGACCCGTATCAACACTCGTGGAGGACGAGCAAGAGTATTTCCTTGAGACATTGAGGTATTGTGCAAAGGTTGAATCGACCTGTGGAGAGATGTTGGCGGTTGAATTGGTGTTTGGCGGGGTTAGTGGGGCCGCTTCAGCGGATCTTGGCTGCGGAGCTAACCCCGCCAGAACCCCTGTCACTGAGGTTCACCCCGTGCCCGAATAGCGGGTCCTGGGGTTGGGCCACGGCAGTCATCGCCAACGTCGCTGCGACTGTGTGCCTTAACCCATTGACTATGCCTCCAACAGCTTGGGCGTTCTCAACCTCAATGGCGGTGAACGAATCACACTGGCCGTGCGTTGTGAGCTCTCATTTGCCATTGTTTTCGTGGAACAATTTCGGCCCAGATCAAGGCTTTGAGGGCTGAAATTGCACCAAACATTTTTGAGGTTATCCCAAGCACCAACTTCAGCACCGATAGATTGTCCAGTCTGACGCGTCACCTAGTTGAAAGAGAAGCTTGCCGCATTTACACCCACGGCATTTCTTCTCGAGCGCAACGGCTCCAATCTCGCGAAAACGCATCTGACTTCAGAGCGACGTCTCCAACACACTCCACGACGCGTTGATGCGCGCCGAGCGGCTGAGGCGAAGACGTTGAAACACGTTCCGTATTACGGGGCACTTGATAGGCTCTCAGACACCCCTATTTCAGCTGCATGTGTAATTCCGCGGCCCACATCTCAGCCTTCCCGGTGCCCCAATCGCGATGCCTTCCCCTGACGAATGAGAGCCCCTTTTTATTGGGTATCACGGTCTTGTCTGGTCGAGAGCAACCCCACCATGCCTGCAATCTGCCTTGAATCTTGTGGCGTTCGAAAGGAAAGTTGCACGGCCAAAGGTGCTGAACTAGGGCTGAGGATGGGCGTTCAGCAAGGTAAACCTGTCGAGATGTCTTCGACACGCTCTTGAGTGGACGTCCTCCCGGGTTTGTGCTCGCGATCAACCTCCAAACTCGTTCGACCGACAGAGCCGCGACGATGTTGGCAGGGGCATCTCCTCCGTTGCCTACGCCGGCGCCTACGCTGGCCTCCACGTTTGGTGCTGTCCTCGCGCCGCGACAAACGACCGATTTGTACGGCTACGACACTAGCTGCTACGAACTCGACGGGCTTCTCTCGTGTGCCAACATCCTCACGGGCTGCTATGGAGACATTCTCAAGGCGACAAACTATGAAGAGGCCGGCAACTCGTGTTTCTGTGCCTCTGGCATGCCCTATCTCAACTGCTACTTGAGCGCCCTCTCGACGAACAACTGCTATGAGGATATCATGGGGACGGTTGGTGCGTTTTCTGGCCCACGCCGGCCTGGGACGATCTAATACGTGACCAGACTGGAACTCATACATGCTTGAATACTTTTACTCAACATGCGGGACGATTCCTCCGACTGCCATGGCCCAGATGGCTCAACCGTGAGCCCAAGAACTCTCCCTGGGATTCCACCTTCTAACTCGATCCAGCACTGCCGTCTCCTTGGACTTTGAAACGGTCAAGATCGTCACCGCCACGGGGAAACTCGAGCCTCCTCCCCAAGTTGCTCCGCCAAATTACAAGGGCGTTGGTCGGTTGCTGGGAGGGGAGTGCACCGAGACCGACTTCACGCTGGTTGATGCCGGAAGCACAGTCTACTTTGCTGCTTTCAACGGATGCAATGGAGAACGTCCACAGTGCTGCCCTTGGCAGGTGGCAACATCCACCGAATCACCGCCGGCGACGACCAGTGCTGCGGGTGCTGGCACAGGGAACCGCATCGGCTTCGATTTCCCCCAACCCGAAGACAAGAACCTGGCTGTCTTGGCCAGCTGTGCTGAGGACTACTGTGCGTGTCGCGGCCGATTTTCGACAGAAGACTTGACTAACAACCCCCCACAGATTCCGTCTCCGGCGGGTGTTGTCCCGTGGGCTACTGGATGTTCACCACAGATGTTGGTGGTCAAACACCTTGCTACAGTTCAGTCAACCGAGTCGCAACGGCTCCTACCCTGACTGCCGGGTTGGCAGCACAGCCTACCGACACGTCGAGGCCGACATCCGCCGTTGTCAACATCGTCTGGTCGATGCGGTATCCAGTCGCCGAGCCAAATAGCGGTCTGTCAACTGCCGCTATGGCAGGGATTGGCGCCGGAGCAGGCGTGGCTGCCATCCTGATTGGTGTTCTCGCCATCTGTCTTTGGAAATCACGCCGGAAAACCAAAGCATTGGAAGCAGAGAAGGTTGCGAATGCAGTTCAAGGCACACCGACGCAACCAACCCCGCAACAGCACCCAATGATGCAACAGCCGGCCATTCCCAACGGCCAGTTCCAACATCATCCTCCAGTGGGATCACCTCAAGGTATGCCGACGTCGATGCCTGGTCCTTCTGGTCATGGTAGTGTTGTGACCAGCATGTCAGCCCTCGCACCATCGCCGCTCATGCCTCAAACCACGGGGGCTTCCAACGGGGGTGCCAGCGAATTGAGCTCCCATAGCGGCCAAGGCCTGTTGCAGAATGGAGGTTATCCAGGCAGCACACCGTCTCCTGCAACCGGCGGCATGGTCCTCGCCCCGCCAATCGCTGAGGCAGATGAAGGCCAGGGCTTGGACCAAGGGCATCAACCCCAACCCACGCCTGGATATTTTTACCCGCACAACATGCCACCCCATCAACCACCGCATTTCCCTCCCCAACACGGCCAACCACCGCCCTTTTATCCTCCTCAGCAGTTCTTACCCCCGCAGGGTCAGATGATAGGGTATCCTCCTGGTCAGCCGATGCCTCAAGGGCAGCCGTACTACGGCGTACCCTCACAGCAGTCTCCTTTCTACCAACCTCAGCAAATGAGCCCTCCTCGGTCGTATTACAGCCCGCCGCAGCAACCAGCGTACCCTCAACAGCCACCACCACCACTACAAGGTAATATGTCTGAGATGAGTGCTCAACGCGAGGTAGATCCGCCACAGGAAGTAGCGGGCAGCCAGGTCCGTTGAGCGTCGAAGCCAGCGCGCACCAGGACGAAATGATGTCCTCTTTGATGCTACGGATGTCTGTTGTTGACCGAAACCACCATTTCCGTTCGGGGCGCGGATTCCCCTGGATCTGTCGTGGCTTCAGTTGCGACGGCGGATGCTCAGCTTCCAACGGAGCAGGGATGATGCCTGCTTTACCGTCATGGGAACAGTACGGGTAGAGTTCTCGGTCGTGCTGGTGGTGAATGCGTATCGCGAAGGCTGTTGGTGCGGATAAGGGACACTCTGTCGCTGTTCGGATACTGTGTAGTTGTATTACAGATGAGTCATAATGTCGTGGGTTTCTGCATTAGTCTCGCGTCGTGCTTGGTTTGTGTCAGGTTGGAATGGAATGTTCGCAGCCTTGGACCGTGACGTTCCGCTTTCCTCGCTCATGTGATTTGTTGTCTGCCTCCGTCAACCGGAAGAGTGAACATAAACAAGCCCCCCTTTTTTTTTTCTGTCTGCAATGTAGAAGCGAGTTCCGTTTGCCTGCAGAAAAATGCGCATCTCTAAGCTCATATTTACTCATGCGTGTCTTCGTGGCATCGCGTGAGCGGACGAGGAGAACGGTGCAAGCAAGGGATGAAGGAGGGTATGTGGATTGAACAGGCAAATGGAAATTCGAATCCAGGGAGCGGTGACCGTGCGCCTCTCACCGAAGTTTGATCACGACGGCAGCCTCTGCAGTCGGTGAGGGTCGGGCATATGCCGGTATGTCCGGGCCGATCAATAAGGTGTTTCCGGACGGGAAGGATCGAGGAGATCTGCCAGCCATCATTCACGGGCCTAAGACAGCCCGGTCCAGACTTTGACGGGGGTGGTTGAGATTCGGCTGCTTTCTTCCGGTCCGCTCAAACCACGAATAGGCCTGCCTCGGATGTGTCCCCGAGTGGGTCGGTCCTAAGGGGTGCTCTATCTGGCCGGGGTTGGCTATGCATCAGGGATGTCAAGTCGGGACGTATTCGCTGTGGCGGGCAATGACGAGTCTGAGGCCGAAAACGGCCCGGACTTGGAGACGGGATGGGCAGATTTTGCAAGCCCAGACGCAGGGTGATTCGAACTGTGTCAAAGGCTGTTTGCTTTTGTTGCCAACAGGCGCGGACACCATCAGATGTTGGTCGAGGTCCGTTGCCCGGCTGCTTGCTTTTCCGCCCGCGGACGCTGTCGTAGCGCAGATATGTGCATTGGAGGGGCCGACTCAGTGAAAACCAGTTGTGCACTAGTCAGCCAACCGCATTACCTTGTGTCCTGTCGCTCCGAGTCATGGTCAAGCTAGGCGTTGTCAACTCGGGAAATTGGGCGCGTGATGCTTCATGGATCCGTACGAGCCGATCGTGCGTGGTTGTCTGGCCGGTTACCGTAACCGCGAGCGAGAAAATCGGAAAGAGTCGGAATGACTTCTTCGATGATTCTGGGAATTGGCGCCTTGGATCGAGGGATGACAACTCTCAAAAGGTCCCAAGGGTGTGGTAGAGGGCCCGGCAGGCAGGCATAAGCTATTCTGGATTAGGTAAGTGGAATTTCTTCTGTGGTGGGGTCATTGGCTAAAAGTCCCTGCGCCACCAGCGAGTTCTTTGGTTCGCGTGCCGCGGCTGATCAGCTGCCTCAGGCAGTGCTATTGCAGTGTAACCAGGCCCGACGGCAGGTTTGCGGCTTTCCAGATTGGCAGAACTGCACATCAAGAAGGAAATGTACGACCAAGTTGCATAGCGCGCTGTTGGCGCGGAATACCAGCACTGTGTGGGGTATACAATATACCTCACCAACATGCCGGGCACGGCATCGGCCTCGTGAAAAAGGCCGGGACCGTGAGGATTCCACACCCCCGCGGGAGGCTCGGCTCTCTTTCCCTTCGGGGAGTGTCTGGATGAGCTGAGCTCAGTCACATAATAGGAGAAGGAAGGACCGACTGGCTACATAATGCTGCCAAATCGGAAGCCCTCACTGCAAAAAGTGGCGTGGCCCGAAACCACTCAACAGTCTCAACTCGTCTACGCCGCCGGCATCGCCACTTCCCATCAATCTCTTGCTTGTATCGACACGAGGCTTGGCCATGGCCACGGCGCCACCGGTTTAAGTGCACACGGATGTCCCAGAAGCCTCCTCGAAACGGTCCCCGCCATGACCGATCGATAGGTAATCAGGATCTCCCCTGGTTTTTGTTCTGCAAATCTTGGCCCCTGCAAACTATTCCTCACTGGCATGAAAATTCTGCACGGCTCGAGGAACCACAGGATGTGAAGCCACCTAGCAATTTCATACGTGGGCAACGACCAGGCAACGTAGGTAACTACCCGACGATTTTGGTTTCAGCTCGGGAGAGGGTACGGAAGGTCAAACGTGGTATTTAAGCCACGGGCCGCTCGATGCTCCAGGCGCTTCAAAACCACAATATACCGCAGGCTGCAACGTCGAGGACGACAATACTGTCCCCAGGCCGACGCAAATGGGTTTGCCAGATCAGCATACGTTGGATGGGAAACCATCTACCCAAGGTTCGTCTCTCTTTCTCGGTTATGTGCCCCAGATGACTCGTCCTGATATTGCAACAGACGCTGGGCGGGGATCACCTACTACATTGAAGAGCATTGGCTCGAAGGAACCTGAGGAAGAAGAGGAAACCAAAGCCGCGTCCGTGGTTTCAACTACAGGCACCAACATAACACAAACGATACCGGCTCCCAAGCAGTATGAAAGACGCAAATGGGTATGGGACGAGGCTATCCAAGATTACGTGTCCGAGCATGGTAGGACCTCCCATCCACCTAAGCGTGCTGATGCTGATGCTGATGCTGATGACGATGGATAGATGGGCACAAAATACAATACACGCGCTACCAAAAGTCGGGCGGCAACCCCTCCCAGAGCCTGAGTCTTCATGTCCGGAGTCCCACGACTACCGCAAAGCCTCTGCCTGGGGCTAAGCTTGACACAAAGCCCTCAACAGACGAGAATGGGGAACCTAATGACTCACCACAACATATGTTTTCAGGCGGCAATCGTGACCCACCCCCTCCCCCACCACCACCTTCGGGGCCGCCCAAGAAACCGTGGGAATCTCCCCTTGATATACGTATGTATCCCATCTCTTGAACTGACAGCCGCTGACCATTTGTAGGTTTCGGCGTTGTTGAGAAACCAAAACGGTTCTTTACACCCGGTCGGATCTTTAAGACGATATGGTACGAGCCCTGGGAGACCGGGATGCCAGCACGGCAATCGGATCACGAGTGGGCAGAGAAGCGGCCGGCTTTTTACGGATCACGGCCACTCGCAAAGTTCCGGTGGTTCGTCGTCGTTCGTAAACGCCTTAATCATTCCCTTTGCTTTAGCATTACCACTGCCACCACGGCCGGGGACACGGATGCAATGAAAACGCGCCGGGGTCGAGCTGTCGATTTTGTCGTCTTGTATTCGTCCGACATCAAGCCTCCGGCACCTCTAGAGAACGAAGGCGTTATCCGGGAGCCTATTTCCGTCATTATCGAGGAGGTGGAGCAGTACATCTCACCTCTGGCCAGACTTGATTGCAGTCGAATCTACACTGTCGAGGATAGCCTAAAGGTGATGAAGATTGGGCGGGTGCATCCTGAATCGCTTCCTTTGTTGAATGACTATTTTGTCGAAAGTGTTGCCTAGAAGGGCGGGCCGTCGATGGTGGGAAGGGTGGGCAGCATTGGGCATCGGCCTGGCTCTTGTCGGCGAATCACGAGGTCAAATTTGTATGCAGCGTTGGAAAACACTCTCGTTACCCCAGAAATGCCCCCCAAAACGTCTCTGGTTTCTGCATTGCCCTTGTGCATCAATCGTTTGTTTGTTGTTTTGACGCCGTAGCTTCCAGGCACTTCCGAAAAGGGGTGCCTGTAAGCACCCCACGTCAAAGTTCTGAACGAGGCCACCCGCAATCGACGCGGACATTGAGTGCCGCATTTCGGAGTCCGAAAGACACACCGAGCACTGCATCCCTACGTGCGTGATATCGGGCATAAGCATGTCTGTGACGCGGGTTGACCGTTCCCTGGTCACGAGGTACCGTTGCATCCCAGGACCGTTGGGCAAATTAAAACTCCGGTGGGTTCGGGTTCGGCCTCCAGGCTTCCACTCAACCTCGGCCCAACAATTGTCAGCATCCCACACTTTGCTAGAAGTCCTGGACGCCCGTTTGGCCGGTCAAAATCCTCGCAGGTCTTCCCTCACCACTTCCCCCGTCGTCGTCATCCGCCCAGCCCGGCGACTCTTCGTTGAACCTACCCCTATCAGCAAACACCAACCCAGTGACAAACAGGAAATCTAAACATACCAAGCATCTTCCCGCTCCTCTCTCTCCAACACATCAAACTCCTCCTCCTTATCAACAGCCTCGTACTCAAAATCCTCATCCCCCCCACGTATAAACCGCTCCCGTAAAAACTCCTCCCACCTCTCCCGCCCGTCCTCCTTCGTCTTGGCTGTCTCAGCCTCCTCCTCCGCCAAAGAACCCATCCCGTTTACAACCGCAGCCTTGCGCTCCATCCCACCGCCCGCGCCGTTCTGACACCTGTTGCCCGCGCTCACACCATTCTCACACGTACTGGATATCACCTCATCGCTTTCCATCCCGCTAGATCTGGGCACCACGTCGTTCTCCATCCCGCCGGGCACCCCGTCGCTTGGCTCACCCCGCTCCCTCCCCAGCCGGGCGAGCCGCTCCTCCCCTCGAACCAGCGATCCCTCCAGCACACGTGCGTAGCCCATTGCGCGGCCCTCGGCCTCGCGTTCCTGCGGGGTGAGAAAGCGGCGGATGAGGGCATCGTAGAGGAGTGGGTCTAGGTGCCATTAGTAGACGTGTAAAGGGGGCTGTGTGCATGTGTTGCGGGGGTGTGTTTGAGAGACTTCCAAAAACCGAGATTCGGGGCCGTCAAAACCCCCCAAAATATGAGCCCTGGGACGTGAGGAACCAAACTGAGCGAGACGGGGAAGTAGCTAGCGAAAACGTACCGGCCAATTCGTGTTCCCGTGAGGAGAAATACGACGGGTTCCGGGTGAGATATTCCCTGCGCCGGTTTTGGATCCGAATTTGGGCGGCGCGGGAGGAGGATCTTGGGGGTCGTGGGCGGGGGTGGTTAAATGCTTCCGAGTCGAGAATCATTTTTTTTTGCTAGCTGTCTGCTTTTTGATTTGATGGGCGAGAGATGGTAGGTGGATGTGCGTGTGCGGGTTTTGGTTTTGGTGAGTGGGTGCAGTGAGCGGTTGTGATGTAAAGTGAACAAACCAAGCAGCCGTCCGTTGCTGAGGTGTGGTGTTGCGGGGGGGTGCGGGGCACAGCATAGTTGCTCTTCGCCTCCGGTGGGTTCACGGGGGAGGTTAGATAAAAATACATCAGTAATATTCTCTGTCAGGGGAATTACAAGCGCCAATGGCTACAGCCGGTACCGCGATGCGCCAGGAAAAGGGATGACAGTCCCCAAATGCCCGATCAAGGGCGTCTATCTCCATCGCTGCCGAAACCAACCAGCAATTCTATCCAGCTGATCCGGCTGGGTTGTCCCCGAGGTTGCCCCCGCCTGTATTCTTCTTGATCTCCTTCGCGGTGCGGAGTAAACCCGACGCGCCAAACGCCCGTGACAAAGACCTTTCCCTCAAACAACACCCCCACCGTAGTACGCCGTACCCCATCGGTAGCCAACGTCAAAACCGCCATCCATCAAGACATGATGCTCCGTCCTCCGTCCGCAGTGGTTCGGTTTCTCACCCGGATTTTCATCACCCCATGTCCCAGTCTCTTCGCCACCTTTTCACCTCCTCTCTCCTGCACCCCGACAACCGCGCTCGGCGCAAACATCAACGCCTCGCCCACACGCAGCCCGACAATCCTAGAAAACAACCCCATTCCCGGATCACCATCACCAAGGCTCAAACTCCCGACGCCGTCCAGCTCGTCCAGCTCGTCCTCCTCGTCCTCCTCGTCTCCCTTTTTGCCCAGTTTCTCTGCTTGCGCCAATAGCTTTGCGCCCGATGACACACCGGCCAGATGCTTACGCAGTGCATTCAACCAATTTGGCGACGTAAATCGATGGACAATCGTCACACTGCACAAAGCCAACAGCTTGGGCGAAATCGTCGGCTCCTGCGTCGAAATCACCACACGCGCGCCCAAATGTCTCTGCAGTCTGATGGTTGCCAACAGTGCCTCTGTCAGAGTCTGACACTCGGCCGAGTCGTTCATGTACTTGTGCGCCTCGTCCAGGGCGATGATCCGACCCACACTCGCCATGTCCTGCTCCAGGAACAGACTCAGACAAATGTTGAACAGAGAGCATGCCATTTCAGCAGTGACACATGGGCACGAGAGGTCCACGATGGTCAGACTTCCGTTCCTCGGCGTCCAGTCTGTTCCCTTTGCCTGCAGGGCCCTGTGCCTGTTGAACGTGTTTGTCGTCTGGCGATTGAACATGTCATATGCCTTCGCCTGGGACTCGACCATGAACGACTCGAGAGTGTCGAGGCGTTGCTTGAGAGGGCCTAGCTGCATTTCCGTCAGCTTTTCGCTGGCAAGCTTGCGCTTGAAGGCTGTATAGCTGAAACCGCCACCGTCCCGCTGTTGGGTGATTCGCAGCTCGCGGAGGATGCGGTTGACGACATGCAAGTAGAGCGGCATGCTGCCCGTGGTGACGGCCATCAGCTCCAACATGCGTTTGGTGTCGAGATCGGTCTCCTTGAGGCGCAGCTCCTCAACAGAGATTGCGGGAAAACGGGAATACAGTTCCTGGAGGGTCAGTTTGGGCTTACAAGGGGCGACGGGGCACCTACCTTCATGACACGGATGTTAGTCGGTGGGCAGAGAACGCGGACCTTGATTTTGGGGTCCGACGACAGCCAGGCTGCTTCGCAGGGTGAGCCACCCGTGTCCGAAATGAAGGTATCGTAGTGAAAGACGATTCCCGTCAGAGGCCGGGGGAGGACGTTTGCTGGACCGGGGGCGAGGGCATTCTCCAGCACGCAGGAGAGCGTGTGACTCTTGCCTGAGCCCTGGCTTCCGCAAATGAAGAAACTGGACGGAGCCGAGATGTTCCAAAAGATGCGGTTGTCGGTCGTTTCCTTTTGGCCAGTGATATCGCCGGCAAGGAGACCGTATTGGCTAAAGGGCTGATCTCTAACGTTCACAGCCATCTCGGCGGCCATTTCGCGAACGGCCTCGGTGAAGATGGGTGTCGTCTTGATCTCGTTGAGTTCGTCGAGCTCTGGTCGTCGATCCAGCAGGCGGAGATGAGACTCCAGCATCCGAGCCGCAATCACAGCAGGGCCGGGCTCTTCATCCTCGCTGCTCATTGCCTCGTCGCTGTAGCTACTTAGCTCCTCGCTGGCTTCCTCTCCACTATCAGCGGCAGAGTTCTTATCCGTGATAGAGGAACCCGAGCTGGACGCTTCCGAGTCCACTGTGACATTGGTGACCGGCTTGGCAACTCCAAGGGGCCGAAAGTCAGGGATGTTGAGAGAGGCCATCCTCTTTGCTAGGACGGAGGCGTTAAACTCAAAGACGGATGATGTATTCCCAAAGATGGATGAGCCGTTCGTCTCCTTGGCTCGAGATGCTGACGGAGACTTTTGGACAGCGGGAGATGGCGACTCAGATGGTTTGGATATGAAGGTGGTGTTCTCAAAGTTGAAAAGGGATGATTTTCCGCGAGCCACTGGCTGGCTGAGCTGGAACGAAAGGTTGAAGTCTGAGGAAGCAGGAGAGCCCCCAAAAGGCGAATTTAAATCCATCGTTATCTTTGTGAAGGGCTTCAGCCCCGAATGGGGGCGCCCGATCAAACTCTGCTGCTTGGTGGCGGCCCGAGGTCAAAGAACATAGCCGGGGAGTGCTCAGGCTTCCAAACAGAGTTTGTAGTTGTCACGGAGACGGAGAAACCGTCAGAAAGGATTACAATCACCCAATAGTCGGACCCTGAGGATCGACTCCTGTCGTGAGCTGCAGGCCTAGGTTCAAAGGGGAGTCGGCACCGCGGGTTGTACGGAGCCTCAGTTGGGACACTTGGGTTGGCTCAAAGTGTGGGGAGATTTTTCAATTACAGGGGTTTCACGTGCCGACGCGACCGATTGGACGCGACAGCACACTGAGTGCATCACGCCAACCACTGCAACACTCACCATGTTACGGCAAGGGATGGCCACAATTGCATTGCTCCCACACACACTCTCTCCTTATAAGGTGATAACCTGTGAATAGGAAAAACAACCGCAAACGCCTTGTCAGTTTGATCGATATTTGATAGGCCAAGGGAATACAGGCAAAAAAGGCGTCACTGCAGTGAGCAGGTGCACCGCATCAATATCGACCGAAGCCAATGCAGCTTGCGTTCGAAAGGGGGCCAGAACCAAATGGAGAGAGCAAACGCGACCTGCGTCCTCACTTTTCGCCGAGACAGTGGGTACGCTTTGGGGAAAGCGTTGTGCATCCCAGCTCCCCGGATGCGTCACAGTGTTTGCCATTGGCTCGAGCATTGAGGTGAAGCTTCCTCCTGCAACAGTCTGCACTGGAACGTGGTCGTCGTCGAAAGAGCGTTTGAGCCATTTGCAAGCTGTCACGAATCCAGTTGGTTGGCGGGGGTAACCACAGAGTCTTGGGCTAGGCAGATCTCGAATCTCAGAGGCGATCGAAGCTTTGCCAAGCGCTTCTTATCGATCCAAAATGTTCCGTGCGTGGTCGCAACCGTGCGGGTGCAGGTGCTGCATTTGCTGCAGAGTGCTTTGAAGAATAAAGTGACCGGAGCTGCTCTTTTTCCACCGGCCTGTGTCGTTTGTGACCTCTCGTCCCCCGCTCTCAAACCTCCTGATGCTGTGCAGGTCCTGAGAAGGCGTCTGCTCTCTGCCCCCTGAGCTCCGGCTCAATGCCCCATTCGATGGGAGACCTGAGGGCCAAGCTGCGTGCCAAGTTCCCGCGACGGAACTCGAGCATCCTGTCAGTCGTCGGCAAGGCCAGCACGAACAGCACGAGCGGGAGCGACGCCCAGAGCCGCCCTCCGTCGGGGTGCACACGGAGCGGCCGGGAGGGGTCTGAGCGCAGCGAGTCGGCCCCTGCGTCCCCGAGCATCGATGTTGCGAACGGAACGAGGCGACAAAGCTTCGGCGGGGACGGGCTTTTGGTGGATGGAAGTCCCAGCCACAGCAGCAAGCTGCAAGCCACGGCGATGGGTTCTGCGGGCGAGGAAGCGAGAGACAGGCTGAGACATCAGCCAGCAAAACAGGGCCCGTTTGCTCATGCAAGCCACTCCACCGACGTCAGAGCCGCCAGCGTAGAAACAGACACCGACGACGGCGGCGGCGACGCCAACAGCTTACGGCAATCCAGACGCTGGCAAGTCCCTGCTGCTAAAAGCAGGGTCGACGGCAGTTGCGGAGCCAAAAATGCCACTGACGCCAGCGTGCCTCCCGCCATGCACCCCGTCCACGACCCGTCCACACCGACCGCTGCCGCCAACAGCTTTGACCTGAATGGAAGCGATCCGCAGGCCTTGATGGCCAAGCTCTCCAGCATCACCGAACACTCTTTCGGCGGTGTCGCCACCAGCATCAATTGGAATAGCTACAGTCCCGACCGCAATTCCACCCGAGCGGATGCCGTCAACAACACGTCCCCGACTTCAACCGCCCCTGCAGAGCCGGTCCGCAGAATCAAGCTCAGCGACCCGCCCGTTACACTCTCCGATGCTCCCCCAACAACCGCAAACCTAGGCCACAACAATCCCTTGTCTTCAACGAGTCGCCAGATTGCAGCAGAGATTGTGCGACGACAAAGTCTTCTCCCGAGCCGACAAGCGACATTGATCCGCACCCTTTTGGGCGCCCACCCCGAGGACGTCGATGTCGCCAACAGCGATCTCCTCCTGCCCATCAGCACCAACATAATGACGCGAAAAATCTGGGTCAGGCGACCGGGCGCGTCGGCCACCCAGGTCACCATCAATGAAGAGGATCTGGTGGACGACGTCCGCGAGATGATCCTGCGCAAATATGCAAACTCTCTCGGTCGCAGTTTCGACGCCCCCGATTTGACGCTGCGAATAGCGCCCCGCGAGCAGCAAAGACACGAGCGCGTGCTGGGGCCCGATGAGCCCATGGCGCGGACACTGGATGCATACTACCCCGGCGGGCAAACCGTTGACGAGGCCCTGATCATCGACATTCCGTCGCGCCGAACCCCGAAACCTTCCCCTCGAGCCGGCCCGCCGCACGCTCAACACATGACCTCTGTTTACCACGAAGAAAGCAGGCCACATGAAGCAGGCACCGACTACTTTGGGCCCGAAGCAGTCGCCAGTACTCCATCTGCGGGCGCGCCGCCCGCTCCGAACGGCACCGGCCACCCTCACGCCATATCCGTCATCAGTACGGGTCAAGTACCACAAATCCCATCCCCGGGCGGAACAAGGGCGAGAACGTACCGGGAACGGCCCGACCGGCCACGCCTCGCCCGCACCTACACCTCTTCTCCCACCATCCTGAACGTGGTCGGTGACGGGAGCCACACAACCAGCGTGGCCGCTCCCGTAAGCCATGGTATGCAAAGCTGCCCCCAAGTCATCCACTTAACGGCTCACTTCAGTGTCCATGCAGAACAACCTCCTGCAGGAGCGCCCCCTCCTGCTCCCCCTCTCCCCACCCCGCCCGTCCAGGAGACGACGCCCTTGCAGATCCAGCGAACTGCCACCCCGCCTCCGAGAACAGCGTCGCCTCGCCCGCCAGCGGTACGGCCCAAAAAGAAGAAGCCCGCGAATGAGCCTCCGTTGCCGGCCGTGACGCTTCTAGGCGGCATCCCACCGATCAACGTGCTGATTGTTGAAGACAACATTATTAATCTTCGTCTTCTCGAGGCCTTTATCAAGCGGCTCAAAGTGCGCTGGCAAACCGCTATGAACGGTCAGGAAGCCGTTACCAAGTGGCGGCAGGGCGGCTTTCACCTTGTCTTGATGGACATCCAGTTGCCCGTTATGAGTGGGTTGGAGGCCACCCGAGAGATTCGCCGTCTGGAGCGAATGAACTCCATTGGTGCTTTCTCATCGGCGCCGGCCAATGCCACCTCGAAGAAGGGCCAAGGGGCAGAGAAGGACTCAGGTGAAGCGGAAACAGCAGAAGCAACGGCGGAGGCCCAGGGCACCGACGTGGACATACTCGCGAACCGCGAAATGTTCAAGAGCCCGGTCATCATCGTTGCGCTGACAGCAAGTTCCCTACAGGTTGACCGTCATGAGGCGTTAGCGGCGGGGTGCAATGACTTCTTGACCAAGGCAAGGAACCCAATGGCAGTGTTGGAGCGTTTTCTAACATGGCACAGCCCGTTACGTACGTTTGGCTTGAGCGGAAAGTCATGGAGTGGGGCTGCATGCAGGCTCTGATCGACTACGACGGCTGGAGGAAGTGGAAGTCGTATTCCCAAAACGGCGACGCTGAAGGTGAGAGTTCTACGACCAAGAAGTCGAAGACTAAGAAGAATCGGCTGTCCCAGGCAACATCGTCATCCGGGACAGGAGCGGAGGCTAAGTGACCGGCTCGGTCGTTGGTTGCGATTGTATTTGAGGCGTCTGCATGAAACATACGAAGCATGCTGGTGTTGTGTGATCTCTACTTGGGTGGCTGTCTTGCGGTTTATGATACCTTGGTCCTGAAGCCAACACAGAGACCTGATTTGCCTTGCCTTGCGTGGACAGGGTGGAACGGGACCTGAATTGAGGGGACTGATGGGGAAGAGGGGCGTCCTGGGCCGAGTGTGATGCAGTCCATGTGCCCTATATTGGTTGAGGTGGATTCCAAATTGCCAAATAGTCACAACCAGTACTGTCAAGCAAGTTCTCCTTGCCTTGTGAACGATTGTTGATTTCATTCTTCAGTTCAGGGGCCGTTGAGATTAACCCTAACCCCCTTTCACCAAACCCAACCCCTGTCGATTGGCCAATCCACCCAAAAGCGGGTCCAGGAAAAAAAAACCACCCGACCCATCCAGCTCAGTAAAAAACTAAACCCAACCTCGACCTCCTACAAAAACCTCACACACATCACACACACCATGCCTCCACGGTTACCACCCACCTGCACAGCGCAGGTGGCTTCCACCACCGCCGACAACCTCCTCGCCGCAGGCCGGCGCGCCTTCTCCACAACGCCCACCAACGCGCGACGGCCAACACAGCCGCGACGACGGTTCTACGACTGGCTCAAGAAGAACGAGCACCTTCGACGGAACCAGGCGCGTGGGAGACCGTCGTACCTGGCCGGGAGTGGCGACAGGCCGTTCCCGAAGAACCCCGAGTTCGTGTCGGAGCCCGTGCTGGCCGAGGCGGCGAGGGAGCGCATCTGGCGGTCGGTGAAAGAGGAGGGGGTTCCGCTCAAGGCGGTGTCAGCAAAGTATGGGGTTGACGTGAGGAGGATCGCGGCGGTGGTGAGGATGAAGGAGGTCGAGAAGGAGATGGAGAAACAGGTACGGCACAATTTCCATTTCCTTTTGGTGACGTGGTGGGGGGTCGAGGGAAAAATGATGATTTGGAAAAAAAAAATTCGATTAGTCTTGAAGACATATTTCTGTGGTTAGAATGTCCTGTGTCTGATATTCCCTGTTCCGTTGGAGCATGCTGGGTTGGAAGAAAAGGGGTGGCACACGGCTTTGCTGACTCTGATCAAACAACAGCGCAAACCAACGGCCAAGCCGTTCGCCGACGCCGTTCTCAAGATGCTTCCGACACACATGCTGTCCGAGACGCACCCGTTCGAGTCCATCAACGATATCCACGTGCACAGCAAGACGCAAAAGCAGATCTTCGTGCCCATGGCCGAGTCGGCGCACTTTACGCGCGAGGATGCGGCCAAGGCTTTTGGCGAGAAGATCCTTCCGCCTGAGAAGAAGCTGCGCGTGCCCGAGATGTTGACGTTTGAGAAGAACGTGGCCGAGGGCATGTCGAGACAACGAGCACAGGACCTGTTCTTGGCGGAGACACGACGGAATGAGAGGGCCGTCGCGGATGCCGAGAAGAGGCGGCGGAAGCAAGAGGAGGAGAACAAGACCATCGTTGAGAAAGGGAGGTTCGAGTTCCGGTTCGAGGGCTTCAACGTCGACTCGGTCGGCAAGAGCGGGAGGAACAGGAACGCAGTGGGCTGGCGTTATGGTGTGCCGCTTGACGACCGCAAGAAGGGGAAGCTCAAGATTCCTACCAAGGTGGAATAGACTGGCTGAATTCGGCGTCCGGTTGTATGACCAGTGGGTGGTGTGTATGAGAGACACGGCAGGGACAAAAGCGGTCTAGCTGCCGATCTGTATAAAGTCTTGCGTCTAATCTATGAGCTGAGGACGGCGTGTATATGCGCTTGTGTCAAGTCTTCTATGGTTTTTTAAAAATCAAAAAAAATCCAGATTACCATCCCTAGCCAGCTACTGAACTAGCTCGGCATGGCTTCTCCAGTCCACCGGCACACGGCCGCCGGCGGTGTCGATCTCAACAACGAGGTTCCGGCGAATCTGCTCAACCTCTTGCGGCAAAACACGGCAATGATCGATTGCATACTTCTCGACAGTGCCGTACTTTTCGCGAATCATGTCCAGGGTACCGGACATGTATTCCTTCCTGTCATTCAACTCGGCCGTTAGAGAAACAACACGGCCTGGCTGGGTGGGGGGGTTGGATGGATGGATGGATGGATATGGATGCCAGCAGCCGCTAGGTGCCAAAGGAGGGAAGAGCTGACATACCTAGCGCTCACCATCAAATCGGCCTTGGCACGATCGCCTTTGAAGACTTCCCTGGCCAGCCTATCCACGATCTGCTCTTTACGCTCTCCCAGGCCGAGTTCCGTAAGAGCGTATTCGTGAGCGATCACGTCGTCCTCAACGCCACACAGAGCAAGGATGATGGCGCAAACCAAACCCGTGCCTTTGGGTGGGAAAGGGTTAGCGGTTGAGTGAGACATGTTCAAGGAGGGAACGAAGGAGGAAGAGAAGGGTTAGGGGAAGTCCCCCGTGTGCTGGCGGTGGCAAAGTTGCGGCTCTTCCTGATCTCACCCCTCCTCCCATCCAAGCAAGGAGCGGTGTGATGGTCAGGGGGGGAGGGGTAACGGACAAAAGAGGCTCATGACGGCAACTTACGGTCTTTGCCAGCGGTACAATGAATCAGGATGGGCGTCGGAGGCGCAGTCGACGAGGCAAGATGGGTCAAGATG
Source organism: Cercophora sp. LCS_1 (assembly GCA_036250225.1). Taxonomy (NCBI): domain Eukaryota; kingdom Fungi; phylum Ascomycota; class Sordariomycetes; order Sordariales; family Lasiosphaeriaceae; genus Cercophora; species Cercophora sp. LCS_1. The sequence continues at coordinate 217,097 of JAPZLL010000021.1, forward strand.
GTCTTGAAGGGCTGGTGTGAGTTGTTTGGCGAGGCGGCCGCCTCGAGGAGCGTGTCGTATGCCCGGACGAAGCCCTACGGAACGCCAGACGGGTTAGCCGCCGTTGTCTCTCAGCCCCGACACGGCTTCCCGTGCCCCGAGGGTGTCTGTTTGCCGTCCAGAGTACCGTATGAGGCGCACCGGAGGGCATAACAGGTGGAAAGGGGGATGAGCGCCACCATGGTTGGTCGTCAGGGGGTGTAGAAGCCATGTGGTGAAGGTGACGAGCAGGCTAGCCAGCACGCAAAGTCTGCCATATACACTTGACAGACAGACAGACAGACAGACAGACAGGGCTAGCATTGCAGTGAAAACATCGAGGGCCAAGATCCAGGCACAAGACGTGGTTTGTGTGCTGGCGCTGGGTGGGTGCTGGTGCGTTGGGTGCGGGAGGATATGCAGTGCAGCCTCGCTCACCGAGCGCCGGCTGCACGTATCGTTTGCCTCGCCTCATCATGCCCAACTTGGGCATAAGGTGAACACAAATAGGGGAAAATCTCGCCGAAAATCTCGCCTGGGTCTTCCCCCTCCCTCTGCAATGGGCGTGACGTACTGACCTCTGCGCCACTGCCATAATCAGTAAACCGCGAAGCTATCGCGGCCGGTGAATAGTCCTGATCGAGGAAGACGGGCACAAAGACACGCTGGGCGTTGTCCAGCCCAGCCGGCAATATGGCCGCCGACTCGAGGGCACCCTCGTTGATCAGCTCTGGGATCGAGCGAAGGTCGTAAACGTGGCTGATGCCCAGTTCGCGGAGCCTCTCGATGCCGTCAAGCCCAGCATGCAGGGGTTTCGCCGAGCGGTAGACCAGTCCACGCCGAACCATAGTAGTGGCGGGCTCCCCGATAGGATAGCCCCCAGTATCCCTGAGGTTGGCAAGGCCTGGGGCTGTAATAAAGGGAGGAGACGGGAGATCGCTCATGGTGTCTTTGATCTTGGGTGTCGGGCCGTCTCTATCGTATGCAAGCCACGAGGGGAGCTGCCTGGTTGGGCTGCAAAGTGCCGAGAGTGGTGGGAGTGGTGGTTGGATCGGCGAATTAGTTGCAGGCCCGATTCTGTACCGGCTTTTCTTGAATGTCAAGTACACCGGAAGCGCCGATTTTGTGTCACCGGTTGTGCATTTGTCGGTATCTAAGTCGTGATAGGAGTGGGCGAGTGGGATGTGGAGATGCAGCTGAGCCAAGGAGGGGTAGCTCGGGAACCAGCAGCCATCAATGCTCCCCAGTGTTACTTTATCGCACGCGCTGGCGGCAAGTAACTGTGGACGCGCATGCTCGACTCCATCGACTCCGTCCTGTTGTTACTCCCGTTGCAGTCGTCATGTGTGCAACGGCTCAGGGGCCGACCCCAGTTCGCTGTTTCCCGACCAACAATCGGCATGGCTTGATGAGCGAGGACTTTGCTTAGGCCCGGCAGCAAGGTTCTTTTCTCCCGTCGCCCGACAGCTACTCGCCGAGATAGGCTCTTCTGGGCCTCGAGGTTGGGTTTGAGGGTGGTGGTGGGTATGTTGCAAGGCGACCCGCGCGCGGACTGCATAATTCTCAAGCTCGCTGGAGCGGTGTCGCCTTCACATGCATCATGCATCAGTTGCTGCCCAATCGATGACGACCTGAAAAGGGACGCCATACTCAAAGTGGCCAACAAAAGGAAGAAAAAGAGCCTCAATTTTGTGGGCGTCTGAAGTCAAAAGTGCGTTGCCGTCTGATCTACAGTCGTAGGGCCTCAACGTGGCGGTGCACCTTTGCATGGCATGCCAGACCTCGACGCCATGTTGGAGCCTAAGGCAACGGCCACAACAACAACGCAACCCCTTATTGAGTAGTTGAGAATCGGGTGTGCTGTAATTTCGGTCAACCGCTTGTTGTCCATTCGTTCGCAACGTATACCGGTCATGCCGAAAGCCTCGCTCTCGGACCTCGACCTCAGGTGTGGAGACACCGCAAGAGGTCCGAAAGCCAGCGCAAACCGGCGGGACGCGCAACCGGTCACTCCATGGGCCGCGTCGAGCTAAACCTCTCGTGACGGCTTTCGCGGGCGAATAGGACGGCCGATAACAAGGGAATCGACGTCTTGCTGGTTGCCATCGGGGCCAATTCGTTCACCAAGGACGGCAAGTCGTGAGACGGTTGTCGACCCGAGAAGTCTCCCTGTGGCCGCCTTGCCGATGTACCTTTGATGGCATCTCCCGATCGATGCCGAACGCCCCAAACACATTGCTGTCCACCCACACCGCAACGGCACCGCCCTGCTGTGCGCCTCGACTGGCAGATGCCCCCGCATATTGCCCGGTGGCTGGCCGGAGCGGTCCCGAGGTATGAGGCAACAAGCGCACTTCTCGACGGGCCAGGCCTAGTCCTGAGCCTTCCGGTTTCAACCATGACGAGCAAAATCAGCGGGAAGCCTTACCCATCCCCTGTCGATAGCTTCCCCCCCTAAACCCTTAACTCAGAGTTCTCCAAGAGAGAGCTTCGGTGGTCCTCTCAGCCACGCTGGGCGTGGAAACGGCTTTTGTATCCCTATGCCGATGAAACATTGTTCCCGCGGTTGATGGACTGTTGATGCCGCGAGTCGTGACGTAGGACTAGAGGTAATTGTATAGGTGGATGATGCCAACGGGCCTCGACGGATCCTCGAAGGCGAAGACACTCGGTTCGTAACTGTCAGGACGCTAAAATTAGATGCAGTACAGACCAACTGTTTGCTTCAAAGCTGTGCGCCCATCGTCGACCTTGAGCAGCAAACTCCCAAAATCTTGGTTGATGTGACCGAAATGGGGGTAAAATACTGTTAGCTGTCTAAAATGCTAAACCAAAAAAAGAACATGTGGGGGAAACAAGAAACTAGCTTGAGGCTCAAGTGGGCAAGTGATAAACAAGATGACAGGAAACGAAAGGAGGGGTATAAAAGACTGCGGAAAAGACAGAAGCAGCAGCAAACGGCCCAACCCATTATCATTCGAACCACACCAGTGATACCCAATCATGTACTCCGACCCCAGAATAGCGGCGTCGCGTGAGCGGCTTGCAATTTCTAGCGCGAGAAAGCAAACGAAGTCTAGATCCTTGCCAATCGACGACCGTGAACAGCGGGTTCAGCGGTCCTCCCTGACCCAGGTCTCTTCCCTTCTGCAGGTCACACATTGGGGGTGGTGGCAGTGAATGCAACTAGGGTTGATGGCCTCAGAGTTCTGTTGGCCGCACCAGTGCTATCAAACATCAGCGAGGGCCGTATCAGGAGGTGAGTGGATTGATGCTCACGCAGTACCACATAACGACCAAGACTTTCTGGTTGAGGTGTCAGTGATGCTTGTCTGAGAAAATTCCGGGAGTTGGAGCTTACAACGGCAGATGCCGGCATGTTGACGAGAATGAAGACGCTTGTTTTTCCTTGTTTGCTGCTTCTCCCTGAAATATGGCGGCGAATTCGCGGGCTTTTCCTGTGCGCTGGAAAGGGCGGGAGATTCTCAAGAACGGTGATCTTCGGGATAGTGAAGTCCGTTGATGCTGTGAGGATGCCATCGAAACAACTGGCGGCCAGTTCGACCTTTATATTCCCACTCCACGAGAATCTCCAGCGCGCAGCCCCCGTACTACCTCCTCGGTGTATGGAAATGTGCCCCAAATTGCACGAGGTGGCTCTGCCAGGCGTCTTTTGGAAGTCCTGGAATTCATCGTACCGCCCAACAAGACGTAAAAGAGCCGGTTGCTCAACGTAGCCGGAAATCATCTTGGCCGAGCGAAATGGAAAGGATTTTGCTACTGGCCCGGAAGAAATACGCCAGGGAAGGGGCTGAGGTGCTGTCGGTCCACTTTCCTTCCTTGACCGGGAAGACTGAGGCATGCCAGAGCCGCTGGTTGGATAAATGGCTTGAAGTTGATGTGTAACCGTGGTTGTATGGGTCGGCTTGACCGAGGGAGGTGAGCGTAGTCTTCTCTTTTCTGCAAGCCCACTGGCTCAAGTCGATTCTGCCCATCTCAAACCATACCGGTATGGAAGCACAGCCCGTAAACTTCTGTCACGCGGAGTCACTTTGCGTGTTGCCCGAACGTAGCTCCCGCCTAAGCCTGTCGGGCGGCGGTAGGCTAGCATTGTCGGTGGAGTGGGAGCAGAACCAGGAATCAGAGGGCCGTCCAAAGGTAGCTGCGTTTCCAGTAAGGCCCCAGTGGTCGCTAATCTGTGAGGCATCGGAGTGTTTGACCCAGTACGTATCTACGAGAGCCAACTGTCAGCGGATCCAGCTGGTGTCCACCCGCAACCCAAATTGAAAGATGGGAAATGGTATTTTGTTTGGAAATGACATGGAATTTTGACGGCAAAGCTAGGGCTCTTACTCGTTTGGTAAACATCGACGTGTTCCGTAAAGCGACTGACGACGGTGGGAATGGTGCTGGTGTAACGGATGACTCGCATCTGCTTTCAGTCACGAGACCAACCCAGTGATTGACGATCTTGTTTGCAGCCAGCGTAACCATCCTCCTTTTGTCCCACCAGACTTTTAGGGAATTCCATTCGATCAAACCTGGAGGGGCTGGGCAAGGAAACAAGCGGATTGACGTGATCGGTCGGCCAGGGAGATTGGTGCTGCGCTCCTGAGAGCAATCGAAGCAACAGCAGATGCAGGTCGCCGGCGAACGTACGAAGGACAGCTTGTCCAAGTGTCACGCTCAGTTGTCCTCGAACAAAATGATGAAAAAAAGACCGCATTGCTGGAAGGCCAGGCGTTGTTACGAGTCTGGTGGAGCTGGTGGTAGCCAGGCTCTCGAACCAGTGACAAAGGGGCGAGCTGTTCTCACACGCGAACGGAGACGAATGGGGCGGTTCGTGATGTTTCCTCATCTTTATATATCATGTCGCCGTGCTGGGGGTTGTTGACCGGCAAAGGCTGCACCTCGCGCTTGCTGAAATGCCAGCGCAGAGCCGCAAGGACACCATCACGGGTAGCCTTCCTCGCCCAGATTAATTGAAGGAAAGCCTCTCATTGGACGTTAGTGAGACCTCAATAGTCCCCAATTCCGTCCAACTGCCCGATCCTCACCGCTAGCCCTTCGGAGACGCGTTTTGTATGGGCGGTTTTGAGCCTCATTTCGAAAGATAACCCCTTTTCGGTATCGTGATGCTTCGGTGTGCAAGACACGTTATCTTCTCCGGCGTCCGGATGCCAATCGTTTGCGTGTCAAGCTGACAACAACGATTCGCGCCACGAGGAAGACGCAAACCGAGACCCAGCCTGTTAAAGTTATGTCCGAAAGTGGTGTCGTGGATACATTGTGAGGCTCAAGGTCATACATGGTCTGCCTAGGCTGCGCGCGGCCAGCCGCCAGAGCTAGGGCTTGACCACCGAGGCATGCGCCGCCCGCACTGTATTCGACGTATGAGGTGAGGTCCTGCCAAAATCAGGGTGATGTAACGGTGCGTTCATCCCGAAGTTTCCTCGAGGTTTACCGGAGGCTCGAAACCTCAGGTGCGGGATTGATGCAAGACTCAAGACCGAGAATTGAGCCCTACAGGCCGTATAGACCGGAATGACCGAGCTGGCGTGGCCATGATGGAATGGCTAGGTCGTGACCGTTGCCTTGTCCTTGAAGCTTGTTTCAACTCCGACTGCCTTCCCAATGGTCGTTCATAATCACAGCTGGGTATCTGAAAGGCGCATCTGAAACATCAACGTGAGACTCGAGGGTATGACACAAGTGCGCCAAGCGCAAGCTCGGAGGTGTCATTTAATCGCCTTGAGATCCATTGTGTTCAGCGATAGTCGGGGAAATGTAGAGTTGCTGGTTAGAAAGGAGACAATTGCAGAAAGCTCGAGTAGCCATCCACAGCGCCGATGTTAGAACTATGAGGGTCAAGTCTATACAGTTGGGCTCCAATACCTCGAGAGTAGTGACATCGTTGGGCTCCCATGCATTCCGTGTGACCTACTTTGTGGGAGCTTCTGAAATTGCAAAGTGCATGAACTGGTCACGCAGAGGAGATGGGATAGGCCAAAGTTAAAGAGCATAAGTGAGGTGCTCCGAAATGCGGTTTCGGCTCGGCAGTTGGTTTTCGTTGCTGGGCTCAAATGTACGACGGAAAAGAAGGTGTGCGCGAGGGAAGGAGACCTCGGAAGGCGGAATGAAATTTGCATCATGAGGCTTCATTGTCCTGTGGGAGGCACGATGGGAGACCGCTGTGATCAACACCACTGTGAGATAAGGTTTAGCGCGATCACCCGCCAGCAGCACCCTGGACGCATCCCGTCATCTCATCTCGTTTGGCGCGGCGCGCGAAAGCCCACCAGCAGCCCACTACGTCATTCCTCAAGCGGTAGAAGATCAGGTGTTCATGGAACAGCTTCCCTCTGCCACTCCTCCGTTAGGGTCCAAGCTTGCAGATTTCAGCCAGTCCAGCTTCGTCCCGTGCCCTTCATTCACTGCTACGTGGGCGCGATCGCCCGCCGTCGCTCTTGGCTGCGCGACGCTAAGACAATTTTTTCAAGTCGTTGTCTTGGACCCGACCTACATAAATACCACAATCCCCGCCCGGACACCGTCTTCAGCCAGTTCGCGCAACAACGGCTCCTCATACAAGTGATCGCTAAGACGACCAAATAGCTGTCGGCAAGATGGCCCTCGGAAACGTGTCCCTGGGCTACTTGCTCTTTTGTCTGCTGCATTTCGGTCAGTTTGTCCTGGCCGTCACCGTGTGCGGTCTGTACGGCGTGGAGCTGGATCGGGCCCGGAAAGCAGGAGTTCACGCTGATGGGAAATGGGTATGTCTATCCGCCGAATCCATTCCATGCGCTCATGCTAACAGCACTCAGGTGTACGCCGAGGTGATTGGTGGGCTGTCGGCCATAACCTCCTTGCTCTACTTCCTCCCCTTCATCCTTCGGTTTGCCCTGGTGTGGGTCTGGAACTTGACCCTGTTCATTCTCTGGATTGCACTGTTCGGCCTCTTTGGAAAGGTGAGCGCGACAACCCTTGTCGGAGTAAGCTCGAGTTGACAGACAACCCGCAGATGTACATTGGAGAGAACCCCGAAGGTAACGGAGACATCAAGAGGATGAAAACTGCCGTCTGGGTGGTTTTGGCCAACGCCATCCTCTGGCTCATCGCAACCATTGGGTACTTCGTCTATTGGTGGGGACATCGCGAGCGCCGTTCTCGCTTCACCAGTCGCGCCAAGGTGTAGGAAACAGTGGTCTGAGAACTGGTAATGGTAATGACTCTCCGACGTGGACTTGGTGTTTGACGTGCTTGAAATGGCTTTTTGGATAATTACACGTGCGGCTGGAAGATAGTGCTTTCAACGATACCCCACCCCGCGATGATGTCTTGGGGACGACATACCCATTGGTTATAGCAGTAATGCAAGTGTTGGTTCTGGCTCCGTTACCATTAATCGCCCGTGACCGTTCATGAAATTCAAATCAAAAGGACCATGCTGGGTTACCTTTCAGGACTGTTCATGATGACAACTGTGACATCGCCAGATGTGAGGCCCCAAGGATGACGTCACACTTGGACAGTCGGGATTCTTTGGGCCTTGCGCCGTGCGGTCAAGCAGAATTCCGACCGGGAATTTCCAGCAAACCAGACATACACGTGGACATTTGGTCAAGATCGGAAAAATGCCAATGGCATTTCACACGATAAGATGGGCTTTTGGAAGTGCGGCGGGCTGTGGTTTTCCACGGCGCGGCCCGAAATTCTTCAACAGAGCAGCCGTGCCGTGGCCGTCGAGTCCCGCAGGTTCCGCACCGCCATGAGTCAGTCCCCTCGGTCCCTGAGCAACCGCCACGCAATCATCCATGTACTGCTTCGGATGCAACAAGACAGCATACCTGCGCTTCGCCGGTAGGGACCCAAGAGGCGGTCCAAGATAACCGACAGCAACCTCAAATGGAGTGACGACAGAACCCAAAGATCAACGGGATCGGCATACACTGTACTCCGTCGTTTGTCGGCAGATCGGCGCGCAGAGGTGGGAAAGCGAGCCTTCTCCGGAGAGGGACTGTGCTACACCGACGTTCGGGGAAGAAAGCCGTTTTCTCTCAGGTTGGCGTGGTTGGTACAGTTGGCTCACTAAGTAGGGACTGTGGTTTGGACAAGGTATGGTAGGCCGGCTGTGTCAGTGATTTTCCAGACCATCCCGCTATGCTTTTGGCTCTTTGGGAACCAGTACAGTCGGACCGCGGACTCGGCCGTCAGCCCCGGTTGACGGGGCGGCGCCGAAGGAAAGCGTGCCGATTTCCAGAAAAAAGGTGTGCCTCCAGGATGCGGAGAACCGGCACCATCGTCACAGAGCGCCAGGTCGTGCTTGGCGATGCCGTTACCCATCATTCTTGCAGCACGATGGTGTCTGCAACCAGCCCAGAGGGTGCAGTGCTATCGATGGAAAGCCAATGGCTTGCTGCGCCTAGGTTTGCCTTTCCACTGGTCGTACGAGACGTGCAGAGATCAGCGGCTCGACAGCCCAGCATACATCAAGTCGACAAATCACATCCGCCTGTACCGGCGGGACGATTGCTTGCCTTGGTCTTTGCCTGCTGTTTGAGGCCCCATCAGCGTGCCATTGAATGAGAACCGAAAAGACGCATTCCCGGCACATCGCAGCATTTTTCCATTTTTCTTTTCGTTTCCATTGGCCCACCGTGGGCTTTTACTTCCGCATCATCATCGATATCTCAACAAACCGCATGTTGCCATCCCGGACCACCCTCGTCTACAGACGGGTACCCGCGTGGCGTGGCGTGCCTTTTCGCATTCGCCCTTTGACTCCTGCATAGAGCAAACGCTGGTTGAGCGCTAGGAGAGGCCTTGAAGACCCACGGATGGTGGTCAGAAACGGTACTTTTCGGGACAAGGAACGTGATCACCCAGCACGGGAAAGATGGCGAAGCTGCAAGTACCGCTTCTATTTTCCCGCCATTTCTTTGCGAGGTGTCATATTATTCATGTGAGACACGCGAGAACGCTTGTGAACAGTCGGATTTCGGGTTGGGAGACTGCGGAGAGCAAACCCCAGGGAACGCAGGGTCCACCGTCCCGCCCCTCTGAGCAACCAAGAAAGTTGGTGGAGGGGGCCAACTTGGCAGCAGGACAGGGGCAGTCCCGGGTGTGGAGCATGGGACCCTGATCCTGACCAGGCAGGGAGCGATCACTTGGCCTCTCGCTGAAGAAGATGCGTAAAGACAACCCAGACATTATTATCAGAGTTCCCAGAAAAGGACCCCCTTTCCTTGCTTTCGTCTTCACTTTTCCCGTCGTGGAGACTTAAAACCAACCGCATGCCATGTCTACCATCTTCTTCTATCAGCCCAGACACTCTTACTAGGCTGTTTAGCCTCCCGCGCAACCCCAAGCACAAGGCTTTGGCGCATGGTAGCATTACACACGGCGAAACGGATCGAGCGCTCATTGTAGATCTCCTCGCCTCAGACTTCCCCTCGCACTCGTCCCTGCAAATACTGCATTGCCTTACCCCGAACCCACCGACAGCTTTCCGGGCATTTGATAAGAGCGGCTTGGCTTCCGTCTCAAACGCGAACGCTGGGCTCTTTGTTAACCACTCGCCTCCTTGGTCAAAGTTGTTGAGTTATAGCACAGACGGGAGAGCGACCCGCTCTTTGATGCGGGCAACCTTCCCGGAAGGAAGCCTCCTGAGAAAGACACCCCCGAGGCTGGTGCTCGGTCGACGTGGGAACACTGCCCTCTAGGAAGCTGAGGTGATATCCCTGTCTGCGAAGGACCCGATCGTGTCGTCCTGCCAGAACTGTCAACAAATGGTTGGAGCTCTTGGTCGAAGATTGGAGAGAAGGCGGGACACTCTCGGCACTTCAGCCTGAGGCAACTACAACCCAGACCACAGTACGTACGAGTATCTTGTTCATCTTGTTGACATCCCACTTTCCGTGTCATGCCATTCCTGTCCGCGGTGCTGTGGATTTCATGACGACCTTTCAAATGCAACATGGAATTTGGGTTTCATCTGAGAACGCCACTTAACTGTCAGGGTCTACCCGACTTTGATGGAGGGAGCTTAAACCTTATCTTGCGTCTCGACCTGACGTCTTATTGCGGGATCATCGTCTGTCTCGCACTTGACTTCTCCGAATGGCTATTCGATTTGCCACACCAATACCTTATTTCTTCACCTTGAGCTCTGCCGGACTGCCTCGACCTTCTGTTGACAAGTAGCTTTTCTGGCCCAGGCCCTCCGAAATCTTGAAGATCCCCAACAAACCCGAGCCGAGTTTCACATATCGCAGTGCTCAGCACGATGGCCAGCCTTGGGGGCTCCCTTCGACAAGCCGGCGTCTCCTCCTCGAGAGGTCTGCGGCCGAACCTGTCGAGAAGGCCGCCATCAAGTTCCTCTGAGGCTTCCTACGCCTCCGACGGATCCGCTTCCGACGACCAGTTCGTCTTTTCCGCAGGGAACACCCCGACGCACGAATATCCACGATCAGCAACACTTGCGGCACGAGAGGATCTGCTCTTCGGTAAACGTGAGTGTCCTGCTCTCCATCCCGTTCAAACTTTTGTTGCTTGGCCGCAAAGCCCTCTCTGGCTTGCGTTCGGTCGGCCATGACGTCGGGGGGCCGATGTCTGCTCGTCATGTCGTGACTAGCTACCCGGCCCCGTGGCTTGCATCGTCATGGCATAGGTAGCGCGGCGCGAGGCGCCATCGTGCGCCGATGAGACATGGGGGCTATCCCAGCGCTCACAAACGCCCCAGGCGCCATGGCGGGGGTTTCAGCGCTTGTTCTGAGTGGACAATTGGGGCTTGATCCCTGCAGTGGGGTTCAGTGGCTCCGCAGCGACCCGCGGCGCGTTCCAGGGAGCCAAGCCGTTCCTCCTTGGTCCTTTGCACGCCCGCGCCATTGATCTTGGCAATGACTGCGTCATAGTGGCACCGGTCAAACCTTCGCGAATCGTTCTTTGTTTCCTGGTCACAATGCCGTTTGTTGACTTTTCGGTCTTTTATAGAAGCCCCGGCAGCCACTTCCGATTCCTCCGATGCAGCAGGACTTGCTAGGAGCAAGCCGATTGCCATCGAGCTTCCTCCCGTTCGTAAGACCAACCTAGATCCCGGATCTGCTCCCGCCACCACTCCTCCCGCTCCTTTGTCTGGCAGAGGTGATATTCCCGGGTATACTCCCCCGAGATTCCTCGAAAGCGTGACAAATACTGATGTTGGCTAGGGGGTACTTTCCTCTACACGAAGATCCTAAATCCCGTGTTCATCGACCGCATCCTTTTCACCTGGATGCCACCAAAGCGAGGCGACGATCTCTGCAACGTGCTGCGGAAGCAATAAAAGCACCATCGCCCGTCGTCACCATGCTGGAGCCATCTCCTCCAACGGTCAGCGGCTTTAGCAGCGCCGTGAGCTCCTCTATACAGACTCCTGTATCATCATACATCCCAACTGGTGTGCACGAGCAGGCCGCATTACCCCTAGGGAAATACTACCCTTCGAATTATGAAAAGCGTCCTGCCAACAACCAGCGCCAACATCTGAACGTGCCTGGTAGAACCGGGATTAGTATGGCTGCCAAGTCAGAGTCCCAGGTGCCAAAATACCATCAGGCCGCACACAAACCTTCGCACAACCGTACCAACTCGGAGGTCAAACGCCGACTGCAGCAGTACCAGCGAGACATGGTAGCACAAGCGACGGTAGCTGCTAGTGCCCTGTTGGCAAATAGGTCTGGTGGCTTAGGGGGGCAGTCAGACTTGACGACAATCCAAGGCGTGCCCTTGCCAGGCAACATGTCACTTGGAGTGGCCCTGGTTAAGACTCACAAGCCAATCTCACCACGATTGGCTCCTCTTGGAAGCCCCGGGCCCGTTACGCCCATGTCCTTGGAGGGGGAGGCTGATGGTTACCTGACATTGGATCGTGTTAGGACGGATAAGTTCCGTGTTGAACATGAACGATTAGAAGAAGGGGGCTCAGGCGCACCAATCTCGGTTTGATCACGAGTTTGACACTTGGCTACCTAGTTTTCTTTCTATGCATTATGACGGAGTGGCAGGAATATCTTTTGGGTTCATTTTCAGCGGGCTGGGTATCGTGGGCAGGATGCGGGATAAATGGTACCATGCGATGCCCCGAGACAAGAGAGGCGAGAACTTGGTGGCTGGTGACCTACTAGTTTGGTTCAGAGGAGACACCATGTCGACCTATGGCGGATGGACTGTGTGACGGGATATGGAAAGAGGCGAGAGAACAAAATAGAATTCGGGTCTGGACCATGCCGTTCCACTGGCATTTTCTTGGTGCTTGTCCACTCTGGTGGATACCGGTAGAGCAAACATGGGGGGGTCGCAACAACAGGGTGGTAGCATTCCGATGTAGGTTGGTTGTCAGCTGAACAGGTATGGTTCAAAGGCCTTCTTAACCTTGGGCATTCGTGCGTTGGCCTTTGGTTGGTGTGCTTGGATCGCTGGAGTTCCCTCGGCAATCGTGAGGGGTAACCGCAAATATTCGATTGATGGCGTTCTCACTCCGGGCTTCGACAGGGAAAATATCTGTCCAGACAAGCCACATCGCGTGAAATCGAGAAGGGATGCACTCGCTCTTGGTGATGTGATAGATCTATGCTTGTACGCCTGAGCTGTTCGAGTGTCCAAGGCACTCGAGAAACGACATTGACTGAAGACGTTCCAAGGGATTGAGGATATCAACACTTGGGACTTGTTGTATTGTGGTATTGTTTTCTCGAGCCAGCCGTTCAGACTCGTCACAAACTCGGTGCTCGCCGTTTTTGTTCATCCATGTGTCGAACAACTGCCAGAGCATTTGCCGTGCTCTACCCCCTTTTATTGCTTTTCGATCCGAGCCCAAATACGCATCAAAATCTGTGTAGAACTCTACTAAAAGGCACGCTGTGTAAAACGAGAAACCACTCCATCAAGCTGCTTTGCTACAAGGGCTTGCAATAATTTGCAGGAAAGGCGCCTTTTCTCCCGTTCAGCTCGCCTTCCCACCAATCCTGGTCGGTGCCTGTCTTCTTGATGACTTTGATCCTATCCCCTTCCTGAAACGAAAGGTCACCTTGGCCTTGGCCGGTAAAGGGATACTGCGCAATCACCCATTCCTCGAGTTTCGCGCTTGGGATTCTCTTTGGAGGCGGTGGCGGCGGCGGTTTCTTCTTCACAAAGCCGTTCCCGGTTGGTGTGTAGAACCCGTTGGAGGAGTCCGCTGTTTTGTTGTTGAAGTAATCCCGCCCCTGCAACGTGACATGACCGGGAGAGGGACTGGGTGACCTGTTGGCCCTATTGCGCTCAATCGTGCCTCCTCCCAGAATGGAGGCCGTAGTGAAGTCAGTAGCGTGCAGATAATCTGGTCTTTTTGCCGAGGCAGGGCTAGGCGAGGGTTCCGTGGGAGGGGCTTGCTGTCTCAAATTAGATGCGGATGGCATCCGCAATGGTCTGGGCCCATTGTTGGTACTGGGAATGAGTCCAGACGAGACACGACGGGGGGGCTGAGCTGTTGGCGCCAGAGACTTCTGGTTTTCGGAGTCAAGGTTCAATGGTTGGCGCAGTCCCTTTCCACGCGCGATGACGCTGATAGACTCCACTTGACTTCGAGCAGGACTGTATGCGGCTTTCCATGCAGCTATGACTTCGGACATGGGAGGGGGCGGTGACGGAAACCCGGCATCCTCGCAATATCCATTCAAGGTGGTGTAGTAGAGACCCAACAGTCTGTTCTGGATCAGGATGACGTTGGAAATCAGCGGCGGAATCAGACTGAAGGCCGCCTCGATGACGGGCGGGAGGGTCTCGCGGAGATGATCGTCTGCAATCGTGAACTCCTACGTGGGGTGTCAGCCAATTCTGATCAAGTCCGAGTGCGAGACTCCCGCTTACGTCTGCTGCGCGAGACATCTCGTCTTCGAGTTTGGCCAGTGCAGCATCCTCTTTAGGGGTTCGCCCAGGCTTCCTCTGGAGCTTGGTGGACTTGTCCTGCACCTTTTCATAGTCTAACCGCCTGTTTTCCCGCTTCTTGATCGTCTTTCGTATGGGAGCAATATACTCTCGCGCGTCTGTAGCGGGCTTGAGTACTCGCTCCTCAATCACAGTGACCTCCGTGAGAAGCTCTGCCTTGAGCGCGCTGTACTCTTCTTTGAGCTTGAATGTGCGCTCCAAAAGTAGTTGTGGGGTAGGGGCAGTCTCTCGTCCGAGCCCGTCAGTTGCGCCGACAATGGGATCGTACAGAGCTTCGAATTCAGTGACCATTTGAAACTGGCTGTGAAGGAGCGAGAGCCAGGACTCCCGCCAGAGCTTCGAATTATCGATTAGCTACACAGAAGCGTGTTAGTTAGTGAGGTGTTAGCTTCTCGGTCGCGAAGACAATACCTGAGCCAAGACGTTGTCGGCGTCCTCATACTCCTTCAAAAGCATTGACACCTTCGCGTTGTCCCCAGGCCCCCTGCGCATCAGCTTGCCAAACTGCCGCTGCATCGACTGCATCTTGGCGCATTTGCGGAACAGAAATTCGTCCGGCTTTCCTTCACGGCGGCGCTTCGGATTCCGAGTTGGTCAAGATCGTGGAGGAGGGGGCATCAAGAGGCTGTCAGCTGGAAGCGGCAATGTTGCGGATGACTGCGACAATGATGTGGGACAGGTGGCATTGATGCCGAGAAATCGATAAAGTCACTTTTCGTGGTCAAGGAGGACCCGGGATCGTCAAGAATGATATCCACTCTGTCTGGGGCCTGTGTCACGAGCTGGGCGTGGAGTTTATGTTGTTGGCTTGTTGCTCACTCGGGTGTCATGATTTTGAGGCGCAGCTTTGGAAATTGATGTTCAGGACGAACCAGAGGCAGGAACACCGTATCGGACAAAGAGGGGCCAGCATTGGCCATCTAACTGCAGGTGCAGCCAGAAAACCAACGAAATGGACGAAATCCGGGCAGTCCAACGACGAAGCAAGACTGGGCAACGTCACCGCTGGAACAAGCCCGAGCCAATCCCCGCTAGCGGGGCAGGCACAGAGGGGCAGAGCCAGGTGGGGGTTTCTCAATCAGCTGACGGCGCGGCATCACCGACGCGTCTCGCCGTTAGCGCCGCGTCCACCAGCTCTCAATCAACACACTGTTCTTTGGGATGTCGCCGTACACCATCTCGCCGCCGGTCCGTACGAAGCACAGAGTTGCTACGATCCTCCCGAATCCTTAAGCCAACCTCCTCTGGGGACTGCTCAACGCAACACGGATATGTCTAAAAGATGCCGTCCATCATGTCTTCGGGGTCCGCCGCGGGGCGCGACACAGGCGGCGGCACCACGGCAGCCGTCCTTGAATTTGTGTGTCTCTTCACGCACGATCTGAAGAGGAAACAAAAGAGGTGGCAGGATGGTCGACTGAAATACCACACATTCAACAAACGCGTCATGGTTTACGATGAGCGAGGGAATTTTGTCGGGGACATGCACTGGCATCGCGACTGGGACTTTGACGAGGGCGAAGAGGTGGAGCTAGAGAGAGGAAGCGTCATCGTGCAGGTTGCCGAGTGCGTGGGCCAGAGAGACCAGGATCTCTCGGAGCTGGTCGATAAAAGGGTGAAAGAGAAGGAGGAGCGGCAGGCCAAAGCAGCGGCTCGGCCGTCGATCTATGGACCTGGAAATCGCGCCTCACCGCTGTCGCGTGCTCCGGCGCCCCAAGATCATTTTCAAACTCGTCATAGGCCTCTTCATCAGGTCATTGGTACGCCAACAGGGCATCATGGTCGTGCTCTGGTCCCAAACGAATCGCCCTTCGAGCAGCGACAGAGGGCGAACGAGACGCCCGGAGGTGGAAGCGATACAAGGCCCGCAAAAAGACGAAGACAGGATATCACTCCTCCAAGCAAAATGGGGTATGCTCAGAGTCTGTTTGGGGCCCCCTTAAACTTGTCGGCAGTGCCCATGAGCTCGGTTCCGTTGCGACGACCTACCACTGCTCGAAGCCAACCCCGGTTGCAGTCCTCTCCACCAGAGCCAGAGGGAAGTGGTCGCCACAGAGACACGCAGGCATCGTTGAAACTGGGCGGTGAGAAGGACACCCCTGCGTCCACGTTTGGTTCACAAGACACTGTGGACCTACCATCGCACAATCCTACGAACCACGACAGGGGAAAGGCAGCAGCGAATGCGAAGGTCCCAGCAAGGGCAAACGGCCGTGGTTCATCGAACCATTTCGCTGGGATAGGGACGACGACACAGACGCAAGAAAGGGGCAATCAGGGCAGTCCTCTGCCAGCGGCAGCAACACCACAAGCTCATGAAAGGGGGCCACCACCACCGGCTCAAAGGCTCAGTATCAACAATTCAGCGACTGGTTTTACAGTGGGTGGCATTAGGAGGCCTCGAGAAGTCATACTCCTCGACGACGACTCAGATACCACGCAAGAGCCGCCAAAGGCGGCACAACCAAAAGAAAAACCGCCGCGGAAGAAAAAAGACGCTGTCCCTTCAGCAAAAAGTCGTATCTCATTCGATACCCATGGACGTCCGGAACCAAAACGAAAGGAAAAACCCTCTCGGCCTCCTTCGCCTTTGAGAGAAGCTACCCCTAACGTCTCGGTTCGGCCAACAACGACCCCAGCAGTGGTGGATGAACCACCCCAAGAAAAGACTGAGATCCGAATCAAACCGCGACAGAAGCGTGGCTTGCTGGTGGCGCTAGAACCGCCGAGAAAAACAAAGCGTCCCAAGGAAACAAAAACACCGGGGGAGGAGGATGCGGCTGAGAAGCGAGACAATTCTGCGAGTGAATTATTTACACCTGAGCCCCCGGTGGCTCCTTCAACTGCGCCAGCGCGGAAGAAGAGCCCTGCTGTGGAGGATGATGACCCCTTTGCATCATCTCCTGTCGTGAAAGCAGCAATCGTGGAGAACAACAAAAGTCCAACTACGAAACCACAACGTCGTCGCCGTAAGGGCTCGATCGCTCTTAGTGAGTGCGACAGCTCTGACCCCAACAAGGGCTCGGAATCCACCAACAAGAGACCCAAACCTCGGAATGCGGTATATGATATGCCGGAAGATACAGACGACGAACTCGAGAACACACACCCCCCACCCTCGCTACTTGCTAGTTTTAGCGACTCTGATAGATGGGAGCCTCCCGTCGAGAAGGGGTCGGGGCGACCGAAGCAGGTTGCCAAACCACAGGAGCCCGAGCCAGACTCTGACGGGTCTTCGGTTGACTTGACATTGATCACTAGGACGAGGGGCGCGAAGCAAACACGCGGGAGCCCGAGCAAACCGGGCAAAGAAGTGCTGGATGCTCTGCAAACGAAGCGAGGTTGCCTGCCGCGGCAGGACAGCTCCGACGAGGAGATTCCCCAGGTTCCGGTTGGCCCACGCTTAGCGAGACTCAGCAGGAAGAGCGTCAAGAGCCGGGAGGTCATTGGGTTCATCCCATCCAGTTCCCCTGTGGCAGAGCAAACACACGTTCCGATGTTGCATCGCGACAATTTACCGTTTGACGGTATTGTTTCCACGTTGGGCAATCTTACAGCGGCCCCAAGGCCGGTGCCCGTGTCTTCTCGTTCAGCCTCAGCCGTCGGGGAAAGGACGGCACCTGTTGTTCCCGATGATGTAATTGGGATGGAAGATACGAGCAGCGCCAGCGCGGAAAGACAAAGCGCCGTGATTACAACGAGGGCTACGGGAAGTGGCATATCTTCTCCGCAGCGCCAAATCTCGCTGCCTGGCGCAAGACATCACGAGTCTCCGGGCAATTGCATAGAACAAGATGCCATGGGGGACCGTGGCCTGTCGAGCGTCGCTGACCACCCAGGTCGGGCCGGAATGGCGCGGCAGCGGTCCGTCGTTATTGCTGCGGGCAGTGACAGGATTGGGGGTGAAATAAGTGCAGCGCCAGCGACTGGCCCGGGGAATGCCATCCGGCACGAAGAAGAGCAGCCTCCCGATGCGGGGACCCGCGCATTTCCAAACAAGGAAGGCAATGGAGATGACGTGCAGGCTTTGTTGCGCGAGGCCCGTGGTCCTCCCGATCTCCAATCGAAGCCGAGGGAGACGGTACACAGCCTCGAGGAAAGGTCGCTTGTGGAGGGCAATTGCTCCCGCGGGACAGCAGGGCAGGAACGGGAGGCTGCCGGACCAAAAGGACCTCCACCCAGGATCGCCAACCCGGCTAGTCGTGGGCGCAAAGCGGCACTCAAATCCGATGCTGCTGGCCAGGTCCCTCAGAACATCCTACCTCCGCCGGATCCAATGCCGACGCGGTTCAGCATGCGGCTTGCACCCGAGGCACGGAGGGACTCGGCTGGGAATGAGCGGCCCAAGAGGAAGATGACGTTTCCCGGGTTCACCTCGGCGCGCGTAGGGGGTCCTTGGAGTCGAGAAGCGCATGACTTGCTGGAAAGTGGGCGCCCCGGATCGACCTGAGTTAGGGCTGAAGGCGAGGTGTGGGGGCCGCAGAATCTGCCGCTTGGTACTTCAGCTCAGGCAGTCAAGGTGCGAGCCGATACAAGGTGTTGATGAATTAGCTCGGCCGTCGACAGGGATTGCCCAGTTGCATTGCATCTGCTTGGGAAGCGTGGCCATGGGCCACCAGGATCCCGTATCGAGGGCCTGTTGCTCTACATGTTGCACGGGACGATATTTGGAAGGATGGGTGCCAACCTCAGGTCTGCATTAGGGCAACAACTCCATTGACATTGTTACATTCGGTCCTTGCGATGTGCACTTTTAATCTAAACCTTGACCGCTTGCTGACTCGGTGACTCTGGAGAGCCTCAAGCATGCCGGTGTGGCTTTCTCGTCCTGGAGCTCGCAGGCGTGGTGCGTGGTGCACTCGTGGCAATGGCCGTCTGGTCAATCCGGCTGGCAATACGGTGACCCGAGGTGCGCCGCGTGGTGGGTGGAAGTGACAAAACGCCCAATGGCCGGGCGAGAAGCCGCAAAGCTCCGGGTTGACCCGCTCGATCGATGACAGGATGCTTATTCCCCGGTTTGGCGGTGGGCGAGCGCGATGGGCATGAGCTTGAGTGTAAGTCGCTCGGTGGAAATTCCGGTTCCGTGGGGCTGTCGCCAGCTTCCAGCTAGGTTGCTCGAGGTCACCGCGTTTCCCCATTTGGCGGGGTCAGTTCGTCGCGGCGTCGTCAAACCCCCCGCGCCTTTCTTCACCGCCCGAAGCCGCCTGTGTGTTGAAGAGGTGCGCGAACCACCAACTCTCTTCCCAATCCCCTTGGCTGCCCTCGCTTTTCTTCTCTGCTTCGAGGCATTGCGAGACGACGCAACACCGCTCTTTTCGAACGCGCGTGCCCCGCGTTCCACACTTTTATGACCACGTTGGTCGTGCGCTTTCATTCACTTTCTGCAAGCCTGGAGATGTCCCCCTCGCCTAACCGGCACCTCCAACAGGGTCCTTTTGGTCCTGTTGCACGTTGCGCAACCACAGTGTGGTGGGGCGCGGCAGCGTGCGTGCGCCGTCGGTGGGAGAGGCATGCCAAAGGACAAACAAAAAAAGGCGTCTTCGAATCGAGGAGGGGTAATGTCCGATATGTGTGAACTGTTACCACCCAGGTCCTCGTCCAGTGGCCCGGCTTCTGTGCCGTTGCCGTTACCGCTGCCGCTTGCTTCTGTATTGTTGCGGGTGTGTTGGCTCTGGTTGGCCTCCCTCCAGCTTGCCAGGGGTGGTCGGCCAACGCCGCTAACCCCAGATCTCCCCCTCAAACCGTCCACCGTTTGCCTTTGGACTGCCTTTGTATCGCACTGGGGCCTTCTAACGGCCACCAAGCGGCCACCACTCGGCAGCCTTGCGACGAAATTTGGCGGTGCGTGTGGGATGGTGGGGCCTTGAGGAGAAGCGCCCTTTTGTACTTTTGAAGTCGCCATTTTCCTTCCGGGTTCTCGAAGGATGGGGAACATGGAAACAAAAGTACCCGCTTCTTCTTGCTCTTTTCTCCGTTTGCTCGGGCAGCACCGGATCTCTTCCGTGAGTGACCTGGTGGTCGCGGATACCCACATCGCAGCGGAAAGGGGCTGTGTGTGCCTCGCCCTTCTGCCTTATTAGTCCCCCAGTATGACGCCTGGAGCTGCCCGGGAGCTTCGTCTTCCTGTCCGACGCCCCAGGCTGAGCTTTTAAAAGTCTTGGGTTCCCGTCCGACGTCGCGCCTTCTTGCCCTGCGAGTCCCTCCCCTTTTTTTCTCGCTCTTTATTTATTGTTGCTGTTGTGCATTGCAAATACAGCTGGGCCGCTCTCTGGTTGGCGGTACCCCTTACCTCTTTCACACCCGCAGCCTCGTGTGTCTTACCCTCGAGTTGGCGAGGCTGCGCCCGCACCACATCGCAAACATGGGCTCCCGACCGAAACGCAAGTTCGAACCGTCCGAGGACCGCGATCTCGACGAAAACGCACGCAACATACCAAATAGCGAGACGCAGGACCTGTACAACACCATGCGCGAGCTTGAAGACGGCGTCAGCTTCGACCAGCAGCTCCAGCTCCAGAGCAGGGGCCCAGCAAACGAATATCCGGGACACCTCCGGCCACCTTCGCAAGCACCGACGAGCCCTAGATCTCCGGCGAGCACCACCCACTCCGTCACCGGCGCCCTGGCCGAAGTCGAGCTCCACGATGAAGAACAGCAGCCAAACAAGAAGCGGCGCGCCGTCCGCCACGGCTCACTTGAGCCGGTGCAGAGAGCCAAGGCGGCCCTGATGCGGAAGATAGGTGCTTGCGCCGACTGCAAGGCCCGGAAGGTGCAGGTGAGTTGCGCCGGAGCGCGCCGTTACTTTGTGAGCCATGTGTTGACAGCCCTTGTAGTGCGGACACTTTGATCGCGCACTGTTCGAAGAAGGCTACCAAGCCAAGCGTCGACTCTCGAGGATGCCCGCCGCTGGCCACCCGTTCTTTGAACCCGCCGTGACCACACCCGTTTCGCAGCCAAGCTACGACCCTTCCTTTAACGGTGTGGGAGACTGGCAGAGCCCGCTGACCCACGCTCCGCCTACGACTCAGCACGAGGACCAGACTGACAACATCTCCCTTGAACCGGCCTTGTCTCCAGCAACCACCGGAAGCTTCCTCTCCCAACTTGACATGAGTTTTAACCGTCCGCCATACTCGGCCGGCTATTCGTCGTCGTCGCCATCTTCGCCGTATAGACCCGCGGCTGCTGCAGTCAGCTCTATCTCACGCGACGCCTCGCTGGTCCCTATCGGCCGCAGGGTAACCGGCGGCTGGGAATGTAGACACGGTGGTGACGAAAGCCCCGGAGTCGAAGCCTGCACCTACCGCGCGGCTACGCCAGATGATCTGTTCAGACACTTTGACGCCATGCACTCCACCATCACTTCCTCATACAGGATCTGGAAATGCATCCAACCATCGCCAAGTGACCCCTCCCAACCGTGCGGCTACCTCAGTTCGGAGCCCTCGATATCTTGTCTCCAGTGCTCCAGTGACGTAAACACGTGGGAGAACTGGTTTTACGGCACCGTTGCCGACACGCCCAGCTTGGTCTCTGGGACCTCCTCTCGCGTTCCAAGTCGTGACGGGTCCGCGGGCTGGGGACTTCCACCCAATTATCAGCCTTTCAGCTCTAGCTGGTCTCAAGGCCCGTATAACCCCCATATGCTGTTCCCCGGCCGCCAGTTCGGCGGCGCTGGACAGAGCGGAAGCCATCACTCCTACGGCGCTGCCAAGTCGGCCCACTGCTTTCGCGGCGTCGGAGCCGCGCACCCAAGGGGCTGTCCCAAGGGCGGCCGCTGTCTCAAACGGAGCTCGACAGCCGATTTGGGTGCCAAGGCGTCTTTATCGTTCTTGATGGTCTTGACATTCTTGTCGCTGGTTCTCACACCAGGAATGCCAGTCACCACTAGGGCGGAAACTAGCTTGGCGGGCCTTTTGGAGTCGGCAAGCAGTATTTCGCTCATGTCGTTTGTTTGCATCACAGCTGGTTTGGCCGGGATGTGGCTGTTCAAGCATGTCAGGTTTCGACTCGGCCAGGATCCGGGGGACTCGGTACGTCATGTTGTTTTGCTCGTGCGGGAACTCGCTTCTCGTAGGCATTTCTCTTTTCTTTCTGTTAGCTGTGAGGGTGAGATGTGCTAACGTGCTTTCAGTGTCATCAGAGGTGCTTGGCGAGGGATTTGCTTGGGGTGGAGTCGAGGTTTGACGTCGAGGACGCAGGTTCGATGATGGGGGAGGAGATGGCGGAGGTGGATGGGGAGAAAGCGGGCATTGTGGCCTGAGTGAGGGTGAGGTCGTGTTTTGAGGGAGAGTGTGCCTGTTCTTTCTCTTTTTTTTGGCTGC
This sequence comes from Cercophora sp. LCS_1, assembly GCA_036250225.1. Classification (NCBI taxonomy): domain Eukaryota; kingdom Fungi; phylum Ascomycota; class Sordariomycetes; order Sordariales; family Lasiosphaeriaceae; genus Cercophora; species Cercophora sp. LCS_1. The sequence continues at coordinate 239,401 of JAPZLL010000021.1, forward strand.
ATGGGGGTCCTGGCGTTTCTTTTTGCCTGCATTCCTTGCCCTGTTGGTGTCTTCTGATTTTTTGGGGGGAATTGCAGTGAAGGGTGTTGGGTTGGTGTTTGGCTGGGCTGGATACAATACCCCGGGATCAGTTTGGGTCGACGTTCTCGTGTGTATTTATATCTTAGATTCTTTTCCCCATGGTGTCAGCAAGCAATATTCCCATTCAAGTATGCGTTCCGCAAAGGCCTCCGTCCTCCCTCCGTTGCGCCCTATTCTGCTGTGGTTGGTATCGGTGATGTTCTTGGATCCGAGTGCAGGGCAAGCGGAGCGGCAGATGCCGCAGCCATCCATTCATTTTGTGCGGTGTGCTTGCGAGCGGGGGGATTTGCAGACACTGCCCCCTCAACTCAATTCGCCGGTTGTGCAGATCATCCTCACATCACTGGCACACTTGCGAGGACAAGAGCCACCCCACCCAGTTTCAAGAAAGCTTCACGGCATCAAAAGTGCGCCATTCGTTTGGCGCAGGAGGAGTCACTAGCGATAAAGCTTGATTCCGTCCGATCGTGCCTCCAATTCGATGGGGTGTGATGAGTGAGAGCCGGAGTTGAGTCAACCCAGCATTGACCTACAAGTATGACGGCAGCAGAGGACTGGGGATCCCTCGGTTCGCTTGCTCGCCCTGTTTCCCCAGGCTAAGAAAGCGGCTGGCGGGCCCGTTGCCCCTGGTCGGCGGCCTGCCCAACTTCACCCCACGCAACGTTCCCTGTGGCGCCGTTCAACCTTGCGCAGAGCCGCCATTCATTTGGGGCGAGAGGCAACCGACATATTTACTTGTATGAGGGGCGCGATGGTGGCCCAGAACAGCACTCGTCAACTTCAGGGATTGTGCGCGGGAGCATCCGTGGGAATTGTCTCAATTGCGTCGTCAAAAGGGGGAATGCAACATGCAAACTCCAAAACCCCAGCGGTCCAAAACTCAATGCCGGCTCTGGCAGATGGGAAGTATTGCTTTGAGTCACCATTCTGTTGAGCCAATGAGAAGGGCTTGATGTCGGATGCAGCTCCTTCTCGGGACGATTTTGAAGGCCTTCTTGATTGTCGCAAGGACGTGGTGGGGAAGGATGGAGTGAGAAAGCGCTCGCCGTGTTCTGCGACCATGCAGGTCGGTTTGGCGAGCCTCGTGTGCGGTACCGGGTACAGTCCGTGGGGATTATATTGTTCAACTTGGTATAGTCTGAGCCGGGAATCCTTCCTGCCGGACGAAATAAACTTTATGCACGGGTTCCCGTCCTGCCACCCCGCGGTTCCGCGCTAGTCCCAATTCGTCTCGCCGAAATGGTGGAGGGAACAACCTTTCGCTGCGCCTTGATGGGCCTGCCTGTTCCGCACGGCTTCGACGGATGGATGAAGTGAAATATCGGCCGTGACTCCTCGGACGTCCTCACGCTTGTTCCCTTTCCCTTTCCCTCTCATCCAGATCGCGGAAGCCCAGACGACATCACACGGAAAGCCCGTGTTTCAGCAGCCAAATTGCCACCAGCCCTGAGCTGGACCATCTCCCAGGCAGCCGCTGCAGTATAGTGTCCTCGGTCCCAGCGACGGAGACCTTGCTGCCCTGCCCCAGTGCTCAATCACACACTCACCCAACACGTTGTGTCTTCCGACGGCCTCGCCGTGAAAGCGAGCTGCGAAGCGCCAATAGCCCCAAGTCAATTCCTCGTTTTAGGGACATTGCCGAATCTGGGTAACTCTCCCTCCGCATTGCCAAGCCAGCACCGAGCTACAGCCCCCGAAAGCTCGGCCTGGCACAGTCTTGTGACCTAATTGTTCACCACCCGTCGCCCTGTCTATTTACCAACGCAACGACCTAAACGGCCCTTATTCAATGGCCACTATGTCCGGATTCTCTGTCTTCCAGCCGGCCGTCGGCGCCGCCGTGCAGTGGCTCCCCGCTCTTGGCACCCCGGAACTCGATGAGATGATCAACGCCGTCTTGCCGGGACCCGCCTCGATCCAGGACAAGCGAGCTCACATCTCTGTCGACTTCTTCATGCATTTCCAGCAAACCGGCCTCAACAGCAAATTCTACGCTGTCCCGACTTCGTTCACCACGCCTACGGCACCCTCTCCTGCTGGCTCCGCCTTCTACGACTCCGCTTACGGATCCGGCTTCAACGCCTCTCCGGTTGTCTCCGCCGAGGAGCCCAAGACCAAGTCCAAGGCTCGTGCAACTGCCTCCAAGAAGCCAACCGCCTCGAGCTCTAGGCAATCAGCTGTCGACTTTGCAAGCCACCCCGGCATGCGAATCATGACCAAGGATGGACGAGACGTCACCAACTCTGCGTCTCGGGGGTGCAAGACCAAGGAGCAGCGTGATCACGCTCATTTGGTGAGTGATTCTGAAGCCATGGGTGCGGTTTAGACTGACGGTGGACAGATGCGCATTATCAAGGCCTGTGAAGCGTGCAAGCGGAAGAAGATCCGCTGCGACCCAAGCCACAGGAAGAGGACAGCATCACAGGCTTCCTCTTCATCCTCTCCCCAAGCAGAGTCCAAAGCAACCAAGAGGATGCGGAAAGCAGCAGAGTCACCGCCTGTGCCATTTGGGGCCATGCCTGACTTTACCCCTGACTTCTTTGCTTCGCCCGAGGCAGCTTCGGCTTCATCTTCATTCGAGTCCTCTCCCGAGAGCGTCGACGATCTGTGGAGCCAGTTTGTGGCCTTCGAGCAGGAGCAAGAGCAGATTGTCAACAACTTCACTCTCGATGACTTCAACTTTGACAGCTACGTCGACCCACAAGCTCTGCTTACTCCAGGCTTGAGCGACTCTTCAGCTTCACCCTCACAATGGTTTACACCGTTCTCCCCGACAACGCCTGCACCTTCTGGCCCGTCACCACCGGTAATTGCCTCTGAAGCAACCTCGGACACCCTCTTCGACGGCTCGGCCCAGGATCTAACCGTCCCCTACCTCAATCCGGGTGTTCCTCATGGCACGAGCTACCAGGACTTCAACCTCTACTCTCCCCCCGCTGACTTCTTCCTGGACGAGGAGCCTCTTCCTACACAGAAGGCGTCACGACCTAGCGGCGATCGGCAATCATCCCCGTCACCATCCACTCTCAACGATGCCCACGTGACTCTCCAGAGGAACTCTTCCTCCGATGCCGCCACTGTGGTTGCCCCCATTGAAGAGTACTATTCCAGTCAGCGCCAATCATCATCGGGCGACGATAAACGAAGGTCACACACCATCCGTCATACCGCAGTCATAGGCATGTCCCCCTCAGTGACAGATTCTTGGTTTGCGGATCAACCACGCGACGACGGCGGTGTCCACGATGGCGATGGATCTCCAATGCCTCAGCCCTATGGAGTACAGCCAATTGGCTCTCGACTAGATGGCACGGGCAGAAGCCAGTCTCATTCCCCATCGGCTAGCACCGACGTTCATGGCGGTTCTCAGCTGTCGGAGTATCTGCAGTCCCAGCGACCCTCGGGTATCGTCACGGCCGGCTATGCATCGCGCTCACCAACCCAGGGCCAATCATTACTGCATGGTTCATCGCCAATTGATCAACCAGTGAGCAGCCTACCGTCGTCGACTTCGTCACCGGTCACCACCAGCCAAGCCTCTTCCTCCTCCGGAAGGCCACTTTCGGTCGGTCAGCAACTACAAATGCTATCGACACGTGCGACGGCGACGCTAGCACCGACAACGAGCTCGCCCGTGATCCGACAGTCTAGTGCCGTGATCGGCCCCACGATGGTTTCGCCCGCAGAGTCTTGTTCTGTCGCTGCTACTTCACACCTGGATGCCCGTGCAACACTTCCAACGTACGGACAATCGGGAGTAAGTGGGATGCACATTGAGACGATGGGTGCTCAAGCACTTGTTGCGGCGTTTGCCACCGTGCTTACAACCTTGCCGACACGACGCTTCGGTGGATCGGATGCGAAGAGTGAGCCTGACCATGGCTTCACTTCGCTCTTCCGCCTTGTCGTGTTCGGTCTTGTTTCGTCACTGCTTGTCCTCGGACTGCAGACACACTTCTTGGGGCAGCAGGATGGTTTCAGCATCCTGTTTCTTGCAAGCATCTCCCTCGCCTCGAAGCTCCAACGGAGCTTGAGGCGGCCGGATTCGACACCGACGCCCTCGGGCAACTCGGTTCATCTGGCGCCCAAGCCAACGCCGATCTCCAACGGCACCATCGACAATGTCAAGACGAAGATTCAGCCCCTGGGTTACTGGTCTGGTAGCTTCCGGTGCGCTGTGTCACAACGGCTCGAGGCATTTGTTCCCCGGCTCTCTTCCCTGAGCATCAAGCTCTAGGGTTGGAGATATGGGCGGCGGTCAAATCTGGCTGCTGATGGTGTTGTTGTCACGAGTCATGGTATGGTACTAACATGGGTTTTGGGAAGCGTGTTTGGCTTGATTATGATACCCCCGTTCGAAGTTGATGAAACATGTGGTTGTCCTCTTTCCTTTCTTGTACTCTATTCAAGGCATATTTCCCCGCTGTTACAATCAGCCTGGGACGGTGGTTTTGTTGGGGCTGTTGGCGGAGGAGGGCAACCAGCTCGGCGGCTGGAGGGACCGGATGATGCCCATCGATATTGCTGCTCGTGTTCGATAAGAGTAGTCTTGCCCGATGGGCGATTGACAATTGAAAGGTCCCTGCAGACCGTTGAAATTTACACTGGTCCATCAATTTCGGTGATCTGTGACTAACACTGAAGCCCCGAATCGCTTGCATAATTTTGGGTTTGCGCCATAACGGGGGTGCTATCAAGGCTGTCAACGGTGGGGCCGATGCATGTAACGGGTAGATCTTTGTGTGGTGAATTTTCTTTTTTTCGCGGCAGTGGCCGACTGCATCGTTGAACGTGATGCAGGTGCAACAGCGCGATTCACTCTTTTTGTCTGTTGGCTGTCCGTGTTTCATTCCATGACCTCCACCAACTGATTCTACTTGACCCGCCATCCTTCCATGAGGCTCCGAGGCCAAACTTTCTATCATTTCAACCCATTGGCGGAACCGTTGCGAAGGTCACTCCTTCCCACTACCTCTTTCTGTGCAACAGGCAAGTAGCTGGTTCAGTCTGTTTGCCTGGACTCAGACGCAGTCGCCGTCAGTTTGATACAAAAGCCGCCAGCTGGCTCCTGTCTCCTGAGGGCGTTTCTTCCGTCGTGTTTTCCTTCAGTTCGTGCGAGTCTGATTGTTGAGTTGTTTTCCTCAGGGTCACTTTCGCTGGCATTTCCATCTCGCTTGGTGGGTGACAGGCGTCGTTGCTGTGGCAGTTGTTGGGGCGTGGAAGGAAGGCAAGAGGGTCCTCGAAAAATGGTGGATGCGCACAAGGAAAACATGGCAGTCACTCTTTGGAATCCCATCTCGGCCATTGGCCGCCGGGTTCTTGCCCTCTTGAGATCAATTTTTACCCTGCTCTTCAATGTCCTCAGGCGCACCTCGCAAAAGATGCTGCACCTTTTCTCTTCTACCCCCCCTTCCACTTCGCAACCCACTCCGCCCTCGTCGGCAACAAAAGGTCAACCCGAGCAAACGAAACACTCTCAACCTGGCAACACCACCGCTTCCGGTTCCCGGGGCCCCGCCGGCGATTCCAGTTTTCTCGACGGCCGCCTCGAAAGCGAAGAAGTCTCTTGCAACAACGACGACATGAACTCAGCACCTTCCTCGTCGGCTGCGGACAACCCAACGTTTGCCAAGCGGGTTGCGGTGCCAAATATTGTTCCTGCTTTGCCACGCATCCCGCTGCCACTGAAAAGAGAGAACACGCCGCCGGCCAAGTCTGCGACTGCCGCTCCCTTGTCGGCCACATCCGGCTCTTCTACTGCTTTTTCGGACGTTACGCAACTCGCCAATGGAGTAACCCGCCTACGATTGGACGCCGGGCTGGCAAAGGGAACAGCACTGCCCGCCGAAGACGTTGCAGTTCGGGCCGGCAGAGAGAGGCAAACGATTGCTACAAGGGGACCGATCAAGGATGCATCCGATCCCTCCCGACCCGGGCTTCTTTCGGATGGATCAAACAAGGAAGTTGTGCGTTACCCTGCTGTACCAATGTCGCATGAAGTCTCCCAGTCTAGCAAGCTGAAGGAGAGGACGACCATCACCGTCGGCGAGGATACGGTGCAAATCCAGACTCACAACCTGGATGACACGCCGGAGCAGGCAGCAGAGAGGGCGCTTCATAGTGGGTTCATGCGGGAGGCTTTGGATATGGTATGTGTCTGCGACAGCTTCTCTTCCCGTTGGCCCGCTCCCGCCCCTTGTTCCCTTAGGCTGAGGCATCTTTGTTTCTGTCACCTGGTGTTTGATGATGGGGATAAGCGCCCGCCCTCATGGCACAGAGCCCCTCATCAGAGACTGTTTCACAGACGTTGTGTTCCCAACACGTCAAGTTGTTTGCCGCGCCCTCCCCCTGCACCCGACGGCTGGCTTGCACCAACGTTTTGTCTTTGCCCCACCCCTACCACCACAATGCCATTCTTCAATAGCGCTGACAACCTGGCGTGCAGGCACGGCTTGCGCTGAAAACCAACGAAACGCCTGTTGGCTGTGTTCTCGTTTGGGAGAACAGAGTCGTTGCGAGAGGCATGAATGCAACAAACATCAGCCGCAACGGTACCAGGCATGCCGAACTTATGGCCATTTGCGCGCTACTTTCATACTCGCCCGCCTCAGACACCGAGCCAGCGAAGAGACGCCCTACCGTCAAGACGAACGGCATGCCTCTTGGTAGCAGGACCAACCAATCCCAACCCTACGAGGAAACTAGCACATGGGGAGACGTTGACCCACGGGACGGCCACCTTTATCCCTATGGACAGAAGCTTCACCCTTCCCCGCGTGTCGATCGTTCTGTCATTTCAGAGTGCACTCTCTACGTCACGGTGGAGCCCTGTGTCATGTGCGCCTCGCTGCTTAGACAGCTTGGGATCAAGAAAGTCTACTTTGGCGCTGTCAACGACAAGTTTGGTGGAACCGGCGGTGTCTTCCGAATTCACCAGAACTCACCATACACAATGGCCTCTGCTCCTCCGTCACCCGTGCCCCAGAACGGCAAGAGTATCGCGAGGCCACCCGTGGAGCGCCGCCCAGCTTCCGCCAATCCCATCACAGATGTTTCCTCGGGAGACGAGAAAGACGAGTGTCCGGCTGCACCTCCTGTTGGTGCGTCTCCAGCTGGCGCGTCTCCGCCAGGAGATGGAGGTAATGTTGAACGTGGTTACGAGGTTGAAGGTGGCTGGGGCCGAGATGAAGCCGTCAACCTTCTTCGTCAGTTCTATGTACAGGAAAACGGGAGGGGTGGGTTTAACTCCTGTCACCTTTTGGAACTTGGTACGCTTACTAACATGAATGCAGCACCTGTCCCGAGGAAAAAAGAAGGCCGAGCCGCTCGCTTAGCCGCCATGATGGGCCAAACCGACGACAAGGCACAAGAGAACGGTGACAACGAGACGTCTGGCGAGAGTGCTCCCATGACACCCTCCGAAAACACCCCGCCAGCGGCAGCCGTCGACTCGGAGATTACCCTGGATCGACTTTGATCTCGCCATTAAAACGATACGACGTACCAGAGCAGATTTATGGCCGGGATACAAAATCTTCCGGTCTTTCCTTTCTCGAATACTTGCGGCTTTATCCTAGATGCAAGCCTCTAGCTGTACGCCGCGAGTAACTCCGTTTACTTTATATCGCACCATGCAGACTTTGGTCAAAGGTCTTGGCAAGTACATGGTGGCAACCTGGAAGCACGACTACTGTTCTTCGGAAAAGTACGTTTCCCCTTTGGTTGGTTTGGAACAGCACTAACTCGGATCTCAGTTGGCATTGGCGTTAGTTTCCTCTTGCAAACGGAAGGGCTCTGGGAATATCAGCTGCATTGCATCGGTTGGAGTTGGCGGTAGCGTGTTTGCTTGTTATACCCAAGATCGGGTCTGTGATATCCAACATGTAGTTCTATACGGCCTAGAAAGAGACGGGGCAAAAGCCTCACGGCTGCTCAGCAGGGTAGCCGCCCAACGTTATCACGCAACTCATTCCTGTGATTGCCATGTCTGCAACCCATTTTCCAGTGTATCGATGAGAGTCACCGCCCAGCCGGCCATGAAGCCGGTCCGCCCCTTTTGGACTTCCTCAGCGAACGATACACGTTCCGTCCACCAGGACAGAAAATCTGTCGCCCGGGAGCCCGTCGAGCTCTCCAAGAGCCCAACGCTGACGTCGATAATGTCGGGGCGGCGGGTATCGTGCCAGAAGACGGTGGCACCTCGTGAATGATCAGCACAGGGACAATGGCAAGCTGGGAACGCACAAGATGTTAACTTACCGCAACCAGGACAAAACTCCCTCGTACCGCCGTCAGAAGACTGATAGCTCTTCAGGATATTCTTGGGGATGAGAGAGAAGTCCAGGGTAAAAAGATCATCCCTATCGTACAACTCGTAAAGGATGTTGGCCCGCGGGACGAATGCCCACGTCTGGATCTCGAAGCCGGACGAGAGGCGGCATGAGCGGCAGGCGCAGGCACCGGCGAGATAGCGCAAGTCAGAAGGCGGCGAAGCCAGGGTCGATGGGGAGGGATGGCGGAGCGCATCCGTAGCGGGGGGGTTGGCAGTCGGGGAGTTGGAGCGAAGCCACCTGGCGGTGTTAGTTGTTGTTTAGCAGAAAGGAAAGGACGGGAAGGGAAGGGAGTTACCATTTGACGGAAGAGGGATTGGCAATGGTGGAGTATGGCGTGGAGTGATAAGGGAGCAGGAGGTCGGGGTAGTCGGAGTTGGGGACGGTGCTGGCCTGGGAGGGGCGTGTGATGATGAAGGAGACCCGGCGACAGCGGCAGTGTGCGGAGATGGTCTCCGGTAGCTCGGGGGCGGAGGTGGAACCGCTGGGCTTGGGAAGACCGGGCTTGTCGGCGCGAGGCAGTTTGAGAAAGGGGAAGAGCCCGCGGTCCTTGATCTCCGAGCTTTTGGTGTGCCGGACGTTGGGAACCCAGGGGTGGTCAGGGGACTCAATGATGACGCCAGTTGCTACCTATCTCATCACGTTAAGGGATCATTCAGGCCGCCTGGGCAGGTCACTGGTGACGGTGTAGAAGTACCTCCCACCTCGGGTCCTCCAACACTTCCATCGAGTGGCTTGACCGGTACATGTGACAGCCGCATGTTGAACAGAAGTAGCGGAACGACGAAGGAGTTGTGGAATAATGGGATAGCCCGTCGACGACTTCGGGAGGGACGACAGGGATGTAAGAGGCGCACAACAGGCCTGTCACAGAGCTGCATCCGTTGCAGTGGCAGAGCGTGATTGACGTAGGGGGCTCCTCTGCCATCAGCTCCAGTTTCTGGAGCCCCTTTCCGCAAAAGCAAGTGACGGTGATTTCGACGGGCATGATGGCTATCAGGAAGACCAACGTTGCCCAAGAAGCCTAAGCGGTGTCGCGAGGAGAAGGGAGGGAGGGAGGGAGGGAGGGAGGGAAGGAGGGAGGGACGGCAGTCGTCCACCTTCTCGCTGTGGCTGGTTGGAACGACAGGCCAATTGGTCGCTCAGGGCCGGACTTTTTCCGAAGCTGCACGGAAAGCACGTTTGTGTGACCCGTCACATTTTTGAGCCAGGCTGACCAAGTTTGTTTCAGTCGGGTACTCAATCCAGACTTCGTTCAATTGTTATGCTGTACGATGGTGGGTATTAGAACTCCGGCTACTTCCCCCCGCAAACTAAATCATCGACGGAAAAAAAAAAAAAAGATTCCCTAACTACATGAACTTGCCACATCCTTTAAGCCAACTTCTCGCCCGCCTCGTGCGATCCCTTGTCGGATCCCTTGGAGGGCTGGTCAACGACCACCTTCTCCGCTCCCGCCTCAGAAACAGCCTCGTCGCCGGAGATGGACGTGTCATCGCGCCAAAAGTCTTTCTTGCCCTTACTCAAGCGGGTGATCCACGGGGGGAGAAAACCACCGGGGATCCTCCATGTCCACGGGTCCTTCTCAGCGTAGTTGGGGGGCACAATGCGGCCACCGGAAGCCTTGTCAATGGCCCAGACGACCGTGTTGATCAAGATGTACAGGCAGATACCGGCGATGAGGCCGTCGGCAATCGAGTAGGTGAACGGCATCAGGGCGATCGTCACGAAGGCCGGGATCGAGTCGCCCATGTACTTCCAGTTGATCTCGGTCACAGCCGCCACCATCATGGATCCAACCAGGATGAGCACGCACCCAGTGGCCCATGGCGGAATCGAGGCGAAGATGGGCGCGAAGAAGATGGAGATGAAGAAGCAGATACCCGAAGACATGGCCGTCAAACCCGTCTTGCCACCTTCTCCGATACCAGCACCGGACTCGACGAATGCGGTGACCGGGGGGGTGCCGAGCAGAGCGCCGATGGAAATGCTGATCGAGTCAACCATGTAGCTGCACCACAGTCAGTTTCTCGCCTTGAAGCACGGTGTGGAGGAAGGCAACGTACGCAACACTGGAGCCCTCAAAATCTTGGGTCCTCTCATCAATGAGGCTGGCATAACGGGCCATCGAGTAGAGGGTACCGGTGCAGTCCAGGATATCAACGTAGAGGAAGGTGACGAGCGCCAGACCGAACTGTCCGCCATACTCGCCAATGGACCACTCCTGCACGTTGAGGGTCTTCCCAATGGGGTGGAAGGTCACGACCTTCTTGAAGAAGTCGAAGTTGTCGTCGCCAACAGGGGTGTAGGGGAAGTAGGTCACCGGGGTCGGGCGGGGCCACGAGATGATGGACACAAGGATGATACCGAAGATGATGGCGCCCTTGATTCTGTACAGCATCAACAGACTGGTCATCACACCGCCGCAGAAGATACCGATCCACATGGTGGGGTTGCGCATCTTGTGCGAATCGGGGCAGGTACCGTCCTCAAGGCGAGCGTCCGGCGGGCAGCCGGCCAGCGTGACGGGGGTGGCGGTGGAGCCGACAATGAGACCGATGCCCTCGGCGTACGTCAAACCGATAATCGTCAGGAAGAGACCGATACCGACGCTGGTAGCGAGCTTGATGGAGCGGGGGATGGCGCGAGCGAGCCACTGACGCATTCCAAAGAGAGCAAGCGCAAAGAAGATCCAGCCTTCAACGAAGATCGCGGTCAGGGCAACCTCGTAAGGGACCTTCTCAGACCCGTGGAAGCCAACGACGGTGTAGGCAAAGTAGGCGTTCAGACCCATACCCGGGGCAAGGGCGACAGGCCTAGCTGTTGTCAGCGGTAAACCCACCATTTCGCAGCGTGGCGACTCACATGTTGGCGCAAAGTCCCATGAAGAAGCTAGCAAAAGCGGAGATGGCAGCAGTGGCGGTAATGAGATCTCTCTTGATCTCGCTCTTGCAAAGCAAGTAGGCCTCATCAGCCACGCACAAGTTCTCGGCCTCGCACACACAAGTGCCACCGCTGTCAGCCACGATGCTGGCATTGACCGCGATAATGTAGCTACCAAGAGGGTCAGGTCATGCTTTGAACAAGTCGGATTGCGAAAACTTACGCCATGGCGAAGAAGGTTGCCATGCCGGCACGCATCTCGGTGAAGAAGTACGATCCCTTGCGTTCTTTGGGCTATGGGGGGCCGTTTAGCATGCAGACATGACCAGTTTCCCTTTTTTGAGATCTCACATGTCCCGAGCCCTCCAACCTGAACCATCGCCCAACCGGGCTCTGGGCGATCTTCAGGTTGGTGTTATGAACGAAGCTCTTGAAAGCCATGTTGCCGGCTTCTCGCGGTGATGCTCGAATTTTCGATCAGGGACGGCAAGACACAGGTCTCTAAAAACCTGCGACGTGGTGGCGAAGCGGAGTCGAACTTGGAAATTTGACGGCCAATGGCAGTCTGGCAGTTCAGACGTGAACCGTGGAGGTGCGCGTCGCAAAAGGAGGACGTCGGCCAAGGCTTTGACGAACCCCGGTGGCGGAGGTGCAAAGCTGCTTCGGTGCGACGAGCGAGAAAAGCGGACGGCCGAGGCTGGAGGAGAACCCCATCTTTTATGAAAATCACCACGGCAGCTACCGGCTACCAAAGGGGGCAAGACCCTTGATGCATGGCCAGCATCGATTAATTCCGCACGCAGAGTTACCCTTATCTCTGGGCAATGGAGAGTCCGTTCGGGAGTCCATTACCCAAAACGTCCTCGCCTTGGACAGCATCCCGTTGCTGACCCAGGCTCAACGAGGCAGGCAGTGGCCAGCTCCGTGAAGGTTGTAGTGGACTAGGCCGGGCCTAGCAGCGGTGGAGCATGGCGTCCTGCGCCTTGGCACGAGTGGGCGGCACCTCATGCGGCTCATTGGCTGGGCGAGGGAGCTTGAGGAGGGGGAGCAATCGATGATGGATTCAATGGCTTGGGACCTGGGGATGCAGTAGCGGATGCGACGGTGCTCCCCACCACCGAGCCCTTTTGGCATTTCAGGAGGCCATCACGATGCCCGGTTTGGGAGCGCTGCCAGTCCCGCCGACCCGGCGTGGCCACCGTCCCGTCTAGTTTTCGACAAGGCGAGTGCGTCAGGGCAGCAGCCCTTGCCCCCTTTGCCCTCGGTCGCGGCGCTGGTGGAGCGGCGATCCATTGCGTGAGGGGCGCCAACCGGGCTGACAACCGGGCTCTCCCGGTCCAGCGTTTCTGCTCTGACAGACGGTGGGGAGACGCGGCCCTGGGGAAAGCAGCGAGCGAGTCCAGACCGAGACGGGCAGCAGCGGCAGCAGCAGCACATGGCGCTCGGATTGTCCGTGTTCAGCTCATTATCAGGAATGCCTAATCGAGTCTTGTCAAGACTGGTTCGCGACTGGAGCTCGAGCAGTGCTCGAGCTCGTGCATGGGGTGGGCGGGGCCGCTATCTCGCCAAGCCGCTAGAAGCAAGCTCAAGCTCCGTCTGCCGAGGCTCCCGTCCACGGCCGTGGATAGCGCCACATTGGTGCTGATAAGTGATAAGCAATAGATATGGTAGCTGAGTGCTCACATCCCCAGGTGCACCGACCACACGACATGATGCACCCAGCGTCGGGTTCGTTCGCGGGCTGCGTGGGGGTTGACAGCGGACAAGACCGTCCGTCTGAGGGCCGTTCGAGTCGCGACCAGGCGAGCGCCGCTGCCTTCAAATTTCAGCGCATCCCCTCTGATTTCACCTCCAACACTGGCCGTTTGGCCCGTCAGCCAGACGGCTGACGGCCCTCTCCGATGAGTCCTGATAAGTGCCTGCCAGCGCACGGCGGCCTTCACTCTGCCGGAATGAGGATTGTCGCGCGGATGCGTATCAACGCTACTGGCATTACTTGAGCGGCGTAGTAATGGATAGGCGAGTGTACCATGTGGGGTGTCGCGAAACGCGTTGATTTTGTGTCTGTGACGGGGGGTGAGGGTGTCACGGCTCGTGGCAACAATGGAGCCTCGCAGTGTTCTTCCGGTGAGCACTGAGACTCGTTTATCGCGCCCTTCTGACCGCCAACGCGCCATGCCGAGGAGAGTGGCATGTTGCGCATCGTCTGAGGGTTTGGCACATTTGTCTGGCGCTTCCTGCGGTCCGAATCCGGTCCGCCCAGCTCCCGGTGCACAGCCCGTGCCAAGGCCCGGCCTACAAGCCAGGACCTCGGGCCGACCGATCGTCAAGCCGAACTGGGGTGCCTGTGCACACGAATTCGGGACACAAATTTTTTCTTCGCATGGTTTCACACGAAATTGGTAGCGCTCCGCTTTTCTTGCCGTGCATTGAACGGTTGATGTGATTTTTCCTGGTCGGGGTGGATGTGGGGTGTTGGACAGGGAACGACTGGCAGGGCAACATCACTCGAAAATGGACTCACTCCCACGGCATGGCGCTCACGGGTTGTATACATCGGTCGTGGTCTCAGCGTTCTCTTGGCTATGTGTCTTGTCTCGTAGCATGCCAGTCCAAACAGGCAAGCCACGCTTGATAGCTCCAATCACCATTTTCAGCATCCATCACCAAAATCTCCTAGCTCCAACCTGGCATGCTTCCTTTCAATGCCATCACTCCGAACCCTTCTTCAGAAGCTGAACCTCCGAACCACCCTCCGGACCATCCCCCGAATCGTCCCCCGAATCATCCCCATCAACCCCCGAGTCGTCGTCAAACTCTTCCTCGGCGTCATCGCAGAACGACGCCAACTCGTACTCCTCCCATTCGCCCGAGCCCTCCATTCCTGAAAATGAAAACCTGTTAGACCAGCCAGTCGGCGGTTGGGAACTTGGCTACGTACCCAAGAGGAGATAGACCCCGCGAAATTCCCAGATAACTATCATGATGGGAAGTAAAGCCGAAACAGGAAACATCCTGATCAATTGATGCGTTGTGTGGTGTTTTCTCAAGTTGGTTTGTCAAGTTAGGTTTGTGCGTGTGCGGAGGGAGATGTGTGCGGAGCGAGATGTGTGCGGAGGGAGATGGAAGATGAAGAAGGGGCCTCAATATAAAGTACACGGCGAGGCATCGGGCCGTCATGCTTTCCGTCGCCGCCCTTTGCCGAGAAGCGGCCGACACGGCCGAAGGCGTTTAGAGTTCTGCGATGTCAGTCGATTCTGACGGGGTCGACTGCCAGACTTTGGCCCTGGCTGATCAGCTGCCTCGGGACTGGCTGGCTGGCTCGAGACTTGCAAACTCGGCGCTGTGCAATCAACAACCACCGCCTCATCGATCGTGAGTCTAGACCACCGCACAACGCCCCCAGGGGCACTTCTGGGACCCACGATGCCGAGCTTGAGCTTGGAGATCCGAGGCTGTGATATCTATTCGGGCCCAAAAATGCCGGGCGTTGACAATCCCAACAACGGAATGTTGAGCGTTGATACGTTGAGTCCCGCCAAAGTCGAAATTGCGAGGCCTCTCGTGTGGTTACAACACGAAGACCCAACGCCAAGATGCTGTCCCCAACCATGCGGTCCTTCGACGTGGCGGGCCCCAGCCAATTCTGCGCCGGCGGTCGAATCCACCGTGGCAACGACACAGTCTCACATGCTGTGCGGCAAGCTGGGAAAGGGCGCCCAATCAGCCTGTTTTCCCGCAAGGCACCGCGGCAAGGTTGCTTTGGCACGCTGGTTCGCGGGGCCAGGTCGACGAGTCCGCTGCCAGAGGCATATAAAGGACTGCCGCCCGGATGATCGGCTTGGGGTGCTTGGCTTCACATAGGGTGCTTGCTTGCTTCACCCACCGAACCAGTAAAACAGCTCTGCATAATGGCATATAGAAGCAACCAAGCATCGTCAAGCCTTCGGCCTCCCGACTTTGACGAGGCCGTCGGCGCTTCAGGCAGCGTCGCCGACAGTGCAGCCGGAAGCTGTACCAGCGAAGGCAGTGCATCACGCCCCCGAAAATGGGACGACCCGCCAGAGAAACCACCACCTCTCGGTGGTCCCATCACCACCATGGTCCTCGTGAAGGAGAAGACGTTTGGCACGTGCAAGGGCTGCGAAGTGGAGCAGATCGGCTTCACCCGGGAAGATCTGCACATTGCTTGCAAGGTGACCGGTGTTGCCAACAACACAACCCAGTCCACCGGCTATATCTCGTCCGTCATGCTGCTGTACGAAGTGAAAAACGTGCAAAGAAAGATGATCAAACCCGTCCCATCTCGAGGGATCCGCGTCAAGGGCGACTTTGCTATCAGCGGTGGGCTGGGAACGGCGTCGCTTGCCTGCGCGTTCCGAAGGGGCGGCGAGGTCAGGGACGGGAACTCTTCAGGCGTCTTTTCCTGGCAGCCACCGTCGGCTGAGGGACCACCTCGGTTGGAGGTGTACGATTTGCAGACGGAGCGTCGCAGGGTCAAAGCCGACTTTCAGGTCGAGGCGCCGTTGGCCTTCACTCCGGACGGGAGCCATGTTGCTGGGATTTCGCTGCGGAACCCATCGAGGATAGTGATTGTCGACGTAAGGAATACTTTCAAACTAGCGATCTCTAGGCAGCTCGCCGTCCACACGGCGGCGATCACGCACATGGCGGTTACGCCGGATGGGACGGGGCTGGCTAGCGCGTCGGAGGATGGAAGCATCCGGATGACGAGCTTGCAGACGGGGAGAACGCTGCGCAAGGCCGAGGTGGAGTCGAGAGCAAAGGCGAGCATGTTGCGCATCTCGGAGGACGGGGACTTGGTTGCGTCGGTCTGGGGGAGGCAAGTGTACCTGTGGAGGCTCAAGACGGATCAGATGAGCGTGTGCAATCTGGACTCGGTGCGTCAGTCGGAGGGGTGGCCGCTAGCGATCTCGCCGGATTGCCAGCATTTGGCGTCGAGGACCGAGGACGGCATCGATGTGGTGGACTTGGAGACGGGGCTGCTTCGCGCCGACTTTCCTTTCGATGCGGGGCGCGCGTTGGTCACTTCGGCTGCGTTTAGTTATGATGGGAGGTGGCTGGCCATTGGCGATTCGGAAGGGTGGGTGACGGTGCTCGAGATTATCACGGCAAGCGCGTAGGTGACCGGTCGACGGGCTTCAAATCAGTTGGGTTAGAAAGCCAGACTTTCAACGGGCCCAGAGTGTGCAATGGCTCATCCCTGAAAAGTATAGTGGCTGCACATACCGCCCCTGCTCGGTTCTCTCAAGTCAAGTCCGGACCCTAGGGTACTGGCAGAGCTCGGGTGGGTGGTCTCTTTTTTTGCTCCTGCCTGCTGCCTTCCTAATGTAATTTCATGGCAATACGTGACATTCCCACCTTCCATTCCGAGGTGCGTAGGCTTGGAGATTTGTCTGCATGCGTTGTGTGTCTGTCTTGGCTTTGCTTGAAGGGGAGTTGGCCAAAGTGATCGCTTCGGTTGCCTGCAGAATCCGCATTGAATTATCGAAGAATGACCTTGTGAAGTACAGATTGCCCCTACGTCCTTGATTTGAAAAACAGCACCTGTTGATCACCTGACTCGGAAAAAAAAAAAAAAAAAAAAGACAAATCAAAACAATGCAAAGTTCCCCTGCACCATATCCCTTTTCCGTATCCGGCGCCAGTGCGCGTTGTGTCTCTTTAATATTACCTGTTTCCCTCCCTCTCCCTTCCTCAACGTCATCACTCATCGCCCACACTGACATCGTCCCCCGGCACAGGCATCGCATCCTCCTCGGGCACAATCGTTCCCAGTGGACTTGCCGGCGGCGTGAATGGCTGCGGGTGCATCGTAGCCCTGCCCAGCCTCGACAGACTGGCATTCACCTCGTCCAAGTGATCCAGCAGATGCCCTTTGAAATTGTCCCATAGCCCAGGCCTCTCCGCTGCCACCGGTCAGCATCAGCACAAACTAAAATCAAAAGACCAAACTCACGTCGGATGTCAGGATGCCTCTCCATCGCCCACCTCGTCAACGCTACGTTTGCCGAAATGTGGAACATGAATCCTATGAAGGTTAGCTTCCCTTGTCTCTCTCGAATACGAAGGGACTCACCCAAAAACCCCTTGCCCACCTTCCCTGCCTCGTGTTTCTTGCGCATCTCCCCTCTCACCGCATCATAGGTCTCCCCGTGCGGCATCCAGCTCCCCTCAAAACTGAGCCCACCGCCCTCCAGATCCCTCACGCTCCCCTTGTACTCCCCTCGTATGACCCCGCACATCTCGGTCGCCATGGTGCGATGGTAGTAGGGAATTCGCAAGGTATCCTCATTGACTGCCCACTTCTCCCCGAACACGCAAAAGTCAACGACGCTCACGCCGGGATACTTTCCCGGCGCGGTCAGAACGCAGTACGCCGTGGGGTCAAGCTGGTCTTTATTGGGCGAGAGGTAGTGAAACTTTGCCAAATCGTAGCGATACGGCGCGAGGTTGCCGTGCCACGCAACAACGTCAAACGGCGTATGAGGCTGCGTGTACTTGTATAGCTTGCCCGCTAGTTTGAGCGTGATCTCCCACTGTGGCGCGTCAGGAGGCGAGAGGTCGAACGAGGCGACGGGGTATACAAAGTCCCGCGGGTGGGCGAGAGCGTTTGCGCCGAGGGGCCCAAGATCTGGGAGGCGAAAGTGGGTGCCGAACAGCTCGAGAGCGTAGCCGGTTGCCAGAGGACAGGAATAGGGGAGGGTGACGGAGAAGCGGATGCCCGAGGGGAGGACGGCGATGTGGCCTGGTGGCAGGCGGAGGGTGCCCATCTCGGTTTTGATGTCGAGAGTTCCGGTGTGGGGGACCAGCAGGAGATCACCGTCATGATTGGAGAAGGCGCTGTTGTGCATGGACGCGTTGAAGGCGTACTGGTGGACCGCGAGGCCCTCGCGCAGGGTGGCGTCACCCGTGCCAGCGATCGTTTTGAGGCCTTGGATGAAGGTTGTGGGCTCGGTTGCCGAGGGGTGGGTGTTCTGAGGGAGTGGGCCCCAGGTGTGCGTGAGGGGCGTGAAGTTAATATTAGTGTTGGTGGGCAGGAAGCAGGCCTCGAGCTGGGGGAGTCAGTTGGCTGCAGAAGGGGAAGACGGTCGGGGGGCCTACATCGTGGGGTTCGTGGATTGGTCTCAGCGGACGGTGCGGTGCTCCTGGGCGTTCTCTGTAGAGCCAGCTGCCGGGACGGTTAGAGATGGTACGACCCGTAAACGCTGACACCTACACGTTGGACACGGTCTCCCGCGAGGAGATGAAGGATGTGCCGTTGATGTGCTCCGAGTACAGCCCGTATTTGTGCTTCAGCGGGATGTTGGTTCCGCTGTCCGGGAGGGCGCCTGGGATGGCCTCGGTGGCATGGTGGTTGCCAAAGCCGTGCATGTACCGGTAAGGGTCTATGGCTGTTGGCTCCGTGACGAGGCCGGTGGCAGCGGTGCTGCCCATGTGGTGGCCCTTGGTATACCACGCCATGTTGGAAGCAGACGGAGAGCAAGACGATGGGGTGGAACTGCGGACAAGGTGGTAGGGACGCGCAGCGGTAACTGGCATCGAACAGCAGGCAGCCGCTTGGACGGGTGCCCGCTCTTTATAGCTACTCTGATTCTGTGCGTGGCGGCGGACAGGGCCAAGAGGGTCATGGCGGGATAAGATCTCAGAGTCTGCCATCCCACCGGCAACTACGGCCGAAGGCACGGTAACCCCTGCTCATTTTACCTTTCCTGATACTGATACACTGACATCATTCATCAAGGTACAGAGAACGTTATAATGGTACCCGATCAAACACTGTCGTTGTTTGCCTGTGGAGCCCATCCCTGAGCGAAATGCAGACTAGGACCCGGAAACCGATAGGGGAGCGCAGTGCCTGCAAAAAGCAGGGTGAGGGATGACACCAGCCACCAGTGAGCCCGGGTGGGTCCCGGCGGGCGGAGGCTCTAGGTTAGGAACGCCGGTGTGCACAAAGTCAGACCAAAGCGGGGAAAAAAAAAAAAAAAAAAAAAAAAAAAACAAAAAAAAAAAATCATGAAAATTGAAAAGAAAAATAAACTTAAAAAAAAGAAAAAAAAAAGAAAAGAAATAGCCCACACGCTAGCAACCAAAAAAAATACTGTAAAACGCTTGTGCCTGACGTGCTGAGAGGTGCATCTGCACATTCCCCTACTCTGCCCCTAGCGCACGCAAGGGGCCAACATCCCATGCTAGGAGGAGGAAGCCAATCCCGAGACGAGCAGATAGACGAGTCATTCCCCGCCGTTTGACTTCCAGCGATGGATCGATCGGGCCGAGGGTCCAGATCGGTCCGAGGGTCCAGATCGGTATCAATGGGCGCGCCTGCCGTCCCTCCACCACCCACGCCCCGATGCCGCCAGGCTTGCGAGACCAGACCAGCGGCCCAACGCCGGAGCGAGGCCGTCGGAAGGGGATAACCGAGGGCAGGCCAACTCCCTTCCCCCGAGACGGCTGCCGAGGGCAATGTCGGGGCAAGCAGTGGTGTTGGCGCAATGTGACGTCCCGGGCTTCCGGGTCCGCCGGCCGCCAGCGAGCCAGCTTCCCGTCACGCACGCGCACGCGCACCCTTGCTTGGGTGGTTGCACGACGGCGCACACATAAGAGTGATGCGTCGTTGATGGCCGCTTGATGGCGGGGTCACGAGCCGGGCTGGCGGCTCCAGAGGCGGCCAGTCGGGCTCAGGGGGTGGTCCGGGTATGATCCCGGTGCCGGATCATCGAGCTGACGACTGCATTTTTGCTTCCGTTCCTGGTGCCCACCACTTCCCCGGCGGGCAGAACTGGCTGTGCTAGCGCGGCCTGTCGTCGTTGCGGCAGGCAAACTGAGAGAAAAAAAAAAAAAAAAAAAGAGGCGTTTGCCAAAACAGACCGCACTTTGAGCCTCAACGTGTCATTGGCGAATAGGCCGTTGACGTTTTCGACGCTGTCAGAACAGGGCGTGCAGCATGCAAGGCGCGGCTAGCGGCTAGCCAGGCAAACATGGACTCCGAGAAGAAGGGCCAAAGGGCAGGAACGAGAGCAACTGAAATTTTCTCGTCTTACCGTCAGGCCACGATCGGTCCCAAAAGAGAGCCCCGCTGGCCTGTGGCCTTCGGGACATCGCCGTAAATGTTGGTGCAGAGCGAAACAAACTCGAGACTGGTGCCTTGCTCAGGCCCCCCTTGCCGCCCTCCCTGTTGATTCATCAGCCTGTCTCACTCCTGTCACTTCTCACAAAAGCTGGCCGACAAGGAAGCAAGCGCCCTTCGGACGAGCTGGTCGAGCTGGATCCTCCGCGACAGGCCCGAGGTCGCACGCGAATCCACGGCCGTGCATTCCGTCCGTTGCTGACGCTGCGCGGGCACCGCTCTGGCGGGACAGACGGCAACGTTGGGCTCGAATGGTGATGTCGTGCCCGTCCTGGCCAAATGCCGAAGCACGTCAACGCTGGATGACCAGGCTTGGCTGGCGACTGGGGTGCCACGCGTTGGCCAGCTGGGGCTGGGGGGAGGATCGGCATGCGACAACTTGGGAACAATTCTATCCCTTGCCTTGGCCTTGTCCTCCATCCCCCACACCGCAGCACGCGGGGGGTTCGGCTGCGGTGTCCGTCCCAGGGCTGGCGGTGCGAGGGGTCTTGGCATCCAGCGGGGGAGGTTTGTGCTTGTCCACTCGAGCCATGCTCGGCGTTGCGGTAGGGTACCGGATGCACACCAAGCCGAGTCGAGCAAGTCCTAGACTGCAATCATTCGGCTGTCTCGCGTCCAACCTCCTGGTCATTCATCCTTCCAGCAGCCGGAAGAAGAACGAGGAAACTATCAGAAAGCTTCCAACGTTGCCGTGTCCCACAACCACAAAACGTGCCCAGCGCATACCAGGCCCTGGCGGTGCTGGGTACGCATCGTGCAACCATCATGGCCAATTAGCCCGGTCCAGCGCTGTGCACATACAATTTGCTGCCGTCGCATGGGCCTCTGATTTTATTATTCATCCCCAGAAGCCGTGCTCAGCCCAAGCTGCTGCTGCTGCCAAAAAGAAAACCTCTGCTCCACTTGGGCTGAGGTCGCAAAGTGCTACTCCGTGGCCGCGCGTACGGTCGCAGACGACCGGTGGCGATGTGATCCAATCCCACAATGGCACTGCGCGCATAAACCCCAGACGGTGCGCACCAGTAGAAAGGCGCAAAAACCTTGGAGAAAACACGCTGTGCAACATGCCAACCGCAGAGAACAACTCACTGTGTTTTCAATACCGCTGCGGGAATGCCGTTGGGTTCCATTTCGCTGTGCTATGCTTGATTGCCGGCCATCGGGCCGCCCTGTTATACAGTACACAAATACACAAAATCCTGCCGCGGCTATCACCGGTGACTGATTTGCTGGATTGCTGCAAGCCATTTTTGCTCATCTGACCTGGAACCACGGCGTGTTAGTAACCTGGACTGCGCTCCGGCCACACGCACCGCAAGGGATACTCACTTGTCGAACTTGAGCAGTTTGCCCAGCACCGGCACCAGCTGCGCCCTGAGCCTGTTGTCCTTCTGTTCCAAGAACTGGAGCAGGATGGTCTTCAGGTACATGGCGTCTGCGTTGCCTCCCGGCGCCCCAGCACCAGACCCGTTGACGCCGCCCGACCTTGTCGAGTCCATCGAGCTGCGACTCGACCCCCGCACTGCTGTCATGGCCTCCAGCTTCTCCTTGGCCGTCCTGTAGTCCTTGTTTACCTTGTCGTACTTGAGCCGGTGATCGTCGAGCATCCTCCTGAGCTCCGTATTCTTCTTCTCCATCTCACGCACCTGGAGCTCCGAGGCATCGAGAGTCGAGCGCAGGTTGGATACGGTCGTGCGCATCTCTTCGACCTCGACCCCGGCCTTCTCCTCGTATGCCTCGAGCTCTTCGCGCCGCCGCCGCCATTCCCGCTCCTTGTGCTCGAGGTCGTCCTTCTCGCCGGCAAGCGCCTTGACGTCGCGTTCCAAGTCGCGGATTTTCTGCTTGAGCTCCTCGGTTTCGCGGGCCTTGCGTCGCGCCAATGCGCTCGACTCGTCCTCGATTCGCTCGCGTTCCTCAATGGCTGCGTCCATGCGGGCTCGCATCTCGCGTACTTTGTGATCAGCCCGCTCGTCCACGTCGGCTAGGAGTCGACGCATCGTCTCTGCCTCGCGCGTGCGCTCGCCGAGCATCTTGCGTGTCTCAGCAAGCTCCTCATCCAAGCTTTCGCACTGCGACTGACTCTCCTTGAGCTGGATGCTGAGCTCGGCGGTTTGGTCGCGCATGCTTCCAAGCAAGCTCTGCGCGTTGGCGTATTGGCTGGTCTTCAACTCGGCCTCTTCCTTCAAGACCTCACCTTCTTTTCTGATCCGTGACAGTTCGTCCTCGAGTTCCTTGATGCGCGGCCGAAGTTTGGCCGCTTCCTCCTGGACCCGTTGCAGCTCGCGCGCTGTCTTCTCTTCCTTGGCCGACAGCTCGATCTTCTCCGCCTCCGAACGGCGGAGGTCGCGTCCTGCAACACGCCTCTCATCTTCGAGTCGAAGACGGACATTTGTCTCTGTTGTGACCTTATCGTGAAGAGTCTTGATCTCCGCCTCACGGTCGGAGGCTAGGCGTTGCGCGCGAGTGAGTTCGGTCTTGAGTTCCTTCTCCCGCTTCTCCAAATTGCGCAACTCTGTGTTCTTGGTCACCAGTTCTTCCTTGGTCGTCTTGAGCGTTGCCGACTCCTGGCGCAAGCTCTTCAGCTCGGGCTGAGCCTTTTGGATAACATCTCGGAGTTCTGTAAGCTCTCTGTACCGGCTCTGGGCTAGCTGCTGGGCAGCAGCCAGGTCGGACTGCAAGGTCGACGACTTCAGTTTGAGGTCGTCAAACTCCTCCCTCAGTGAATCGTGCTCGTTCTGCAGTTTGGTGTTGTTTTCGGCCGTCGAAGCCGAGGCCTCAACCTCTTTCTCAAGTTCCACAATCCGCTCCTGGAGCTGTTTCTTCTCAGCCTCGAGCTCCTTGATCCGCTCCTTCGCTTCAACGTGGTCCTGGCCGATCGTCATCAGGTTTTCCTGCAAGTTCTCGATTTCCTCGCGGAGGTCTTCTTCCGTCTTTCGTTGCTTCGTAAGCTTCTCGATGCGCTGATCCTTTTCGGTCACCTCTTCTTGCAGGCGCGCCAGTTCTGCTTGTAAATCGCCGCTGACTGAACCCTCAATGGGGGAGGGTGGCGGCAGGTCGGAAGCTTCGCTTGGGGCGGGTTCGGGGGCCCCGCCGGCTGCGGCGGCTCCGCCCTTTTTCTTCTTCTTGTTCTTCCTCTTAGGCCCGGTGCCGGCGCCGGCGGTTGTCGGGACAGAAAGCGAAGGTTGCTGAGGAGCGGGGGTCTCCGAAGTTTGGGCGATTGCAGCTTGCATCTCCTTTCTAAGCTCGTTAATCTTGGCTTCGTTTTCTGCCTTGGCCGTCTCGAGCGCCTTGATTTCGGTATTCAGGCCTGCGATCTTCTTGTCGAAAGTTTCCTTCAACTCCTTGGCCTCAGCTTGCAGCTTGTCGTTTCGCAAACTCGACTCTGAGAGCTCTGATGCTTTCCTTTTCAACGCAGCCGCCGCCTCGCTCTTCTCTTCTGCCAGCTGCGCCTCGAGCTCCTTCAACCGGGCTTGCGACTTTTCGAGACGTTCCGTCAAAGCTGTAATTTCCATTTTCCTAGCTTCGAGTTGCGTTTCGACGGATTCCTTGACCGCAACGGCATCCCTCGCTTCGCTGAGCTCTCGTGTTGCGCTTTCAAGGCTCTCGATCAAGCTGGCGCCGTTTTCTTTAGCCATGACAAGCTCGTCCTTTAGATCCTTGACCTCAGTCTGCAGCTTGTGGATCTCGTCGGTCTTCTTCTGGATCTCAGCCTGGAGCTGTGGAAGCTCGTTGTCGTAGGAAAAGAACTCCTCACTGCCCTCCTCCTTGTCCTTCTGGGAGTCTTTGGATTCTTGTGCTTTGTGCTTGGGAGAGAAGACACTCAGGACTCGAGATACAGGGGACTTGGCGTTGGTTGGGGTCTGTGGCCGTTGGATGTCTTGCGCAGAGGCGACGTCCGTAGTGGCCCCTTGATCCTTGGTCTCCGCTGGTTCCGCATTTTCGGGCTTTGCAGCCGTGAGGGCCGCGACCTCCTCCCTCAATGCTGCCAGCTCCTTCTCGGCATCGTCCGCCTTCTTTTTGAAAGTGTCTTTTTCGCCAGAAACGCGCTTGAGTTCATCCATAACCATGTCGCTCTTGAGGTTGAGCTGGTTGAGATATTCCACTAATGCGTCCGGATCCTTAATAGACGTAAGTGGTGTGTTTTCTCTGAGAGCCTTTTCGAAGGGTTCGATAGAGGTCTGGCGGCTATGCGCGATGCGGTATGACCGCAAGAGTTCTACCATTGCGATTAGCGTCGTTACTTTGGGACCGTGATGGGATGGGAGAGAGCGTACCAGGATACGCCTTTTCCAGCTTCTCGAGCTTCCGTAGCCTTGCGCGGACCTCTGGAGAGAGTTCAGCTGTGCCTGAGGCAGCTGCAGCAGAGGGCAGCTGCAGCTGGTCAGGTGTCGATTTTGTAGCTTCCCCCTTCTCGTTATTTTGCGAGGATGCAGTAGTAGAAGTCGGAGTAGCCTCGGCACCTTTTCCAGTTGACCTCTGCTCTGCACTTTTCTCGGCGGAGACAGGCGTAGCTACTCTGGCGGGTGTGCCCGACTCATCGGTATCGTCGATCACAAATGCGGCCTCGAAGACCGCTGGGTCGGGGTTGGCGTCGCCATTGGCGTCTTTGGACGACGTAGTGTCTTCGCTTGGCTTCTTTCTCGGCCGTCGGGCCGGGGATTGTGTCTTTGTTCCGCTCGAGGATCGTGAGCGCCGGGTCGCAGCCGCCGATGAGGACGATGCAGCAGACGGCGTTGGCCGTTGGCTGGGGTTCGCGGTCCCCGACCATGCTTTCGACTGCTCTTCGGCGATTCGCTGATCAATGGCTCCCTTGAGCCTCTAAACACAAGTCGTGAGCAAGTCCGTCCCTGCCAAAGTGGTGCGCTGGAGCCCTTACCTGGAACATGTCCATCTTGGGCGACAGTTTGGCGAGGACGCTGTAGTTGCCAGCGAAACGTTACGGCGGTTCGGCGCAATTTCGTCAGAGTCTTCAGGCAAGATGAAGCTAAACAGAACACAAAGTTACTCAAAGCCTAACAATAAGCAACCTTGACGGATGGTCTCTCGCCATGGTGCTGCGAATGCAGAAACATTTTGTTTTGAATGCGACTCCCTCGGAGCGCCACTTGTCAGCCTTCAGCTCTCAGCGGCCCGACAGCGCCAAGACGCTGACCTCGGGGAGAGCTGATTCACACAGGGGGTGTGCGACAAGCTTCTACAAGAGATACCGCAGCGTCTCATTACTGTTCTGTCTACTTGGGCTTTCAACGAAGAATGACAATACTGAAAAGATTTGAATATCACTCCTAAAAGTGCAAAAACAGAATGAAATAATTGTGTCCGAGTGCAACGCAGTCCAAGCGTGACATATGACTGGAGGAAGCCAATCCGTCATGCATCTGTGCTCTTTCCTGTACAAGTTTCGTGATCTCTCGCTTAACGGACTATTGCTGATATGCCTATGTCACCGTTCTCGATGGTCACCAACGGATGCTTGTTACCATCGGAGCACATGAACCACTACAGCACTCTCTGAGTATACAATAGATATCTTCCCAGGGTTTTAAGGGATGCGCATCTGCAACACAGGTAGTGTTTCTAGCTTCTAGCTGAAGCGCGACATCAGCGAAGTGCTGCCCCACCGGGCCGATTATGCAAATAAAACGGAATCGTTGTGCCCACAAAAATGAGGTCACTGTGCACAAGCTCTGGGGCTGTTTTTGAGCTGGGCTTCAGGTCCTCACCGCGAAGCCAAGAGGGTTGGTTGTCCTTTCGCCCAACCACCTTCACAAGCGGCTCGACGTCCGGCAACCAGCTTCCCAATTTCCGCCCGGCAGACAACGGTCTGCACCCGGCAAGATGGTGTCATTTTGGCCGTGGGCGGTACGTCTTTTCCGCCCGCGACTTCTCACACTTTCCAGGTACTGACGCAGCGCTGGACAGAAGGAAGACTCCTCCCCAGCAATCTTCGAGAAAACGCTTTCCACATTGTCCACAAAGATTACGGCGACACAAACACAGCTAGACAAGACCCGGTCGACTTCGAGACGGGTTAAGCTTCTGGGCTCAATCTACCTCGCCTTCGCCTATCTGGTTTACACCATCGTCTTGTTTTTGGTGGTAGGATGGAGGCACATGGGCGCATTGGAATGGACCGGTATGGCTGGCGGTCCGGTTTTGATCTATGTCGTACGGGCTGTCACGACTGCTGGCTACGAGTACAGGATCAGTAAACTCAGCACCCGGCTCAAAGCCTACCAGTCTGAACGCAACAAGACGATCCAGAAGCTGAAGGATGCCACCAAGTACGACTCGACCCTAGAGCTGCTCGAAAAGTACGGCGGCGCCGAGAACAAGCCGAAGAAGGGCAAGAAGAGGGGCGATGAGGATGAGGGGCAAGAGGCCGAGCAGAAAAAGAGCGACACGCAGAGAAAACAAGGGGTGGCTCCATCGGGCCGCACCAATCTGCCGCCGCCTCCGACGGCCAATATCCAGCGACATGCTTCCTCCGCTCCCGGAACGCCGGCTCCCAGAGCGCAAGTGACCTTTGGCACGCCCCAGCTGGGCTCCCGAGTGGAGGATGACACCTCTGCCGAATTCGCGCCGAATGCTTTCGATGGCAAGATGCAGCCCCAGCCGGTCCACTATCCGCCGGCGCCTGCGACTACTTCCTCGGAATCACACTGGTACGACCGCATTCTTGACACGCTCTTGGGAGAGGACGAGACGGCGGCGAAGAATCGTATCGTGTTGATCTGCTCCCGCTGTCGTCTAGTCAACGGTCAAGCCCCACCCGGAACCAAGTCGCTTTCCGAGCTTGGGACGTGGAAGTGCATAGGCTGCGGCGCGTTGAACGGCGAGGAGGACGAGGGAAAGCGTATCATCAAGGAAGTCCTGGCGGAACAAGCCGAAGCCGCTGCCGAGAGCACGGAGGGAGAAGGTGACTTGGTCGGGGTCGAGGACAGGGACGACGCAGACAAAGCAGAGGGGAGGCGGATGAGGAAGAAAGGTAATTAGCACCAGCCAACATCTACAAACTTTTCTTTTCTCGGGTATTTTTTTTTCTTCGGAAGTCAAGGGGGCACTTTGCTTGGGTTCTTGAAACGATACCACTGATATGTGCTCGGTATTGAGCCGGTAACGATAGGAAATGGCAAGCGTTCATTGACACCCTCACCGGTCCGCCTTGTTCATTGTGCTCTTGTCAATGAACCTGAGGAAATCCGCTCATTCCCTCAACACTGCTTTGTTCTATTCCTGGGGTCGGGTGGCTTTGCCCTTGACAACAATGGGACTGTGACAGTCGAGGCACTGTGTCGACAAAGTGTCAGCTAGGAAGACGGTACATAAGGCCCCTGATCGGCATCACAATATCACAATCCCAGACCATGCAACCTTTATATCATTAATACGCGAATAACATCTTGATAACATGGCTAGAATCGAGTGTACCGAGTGCGGCGCCAACGACTGCTCCAGCAGGTGCTTTGAGATGCACGAAGAGGATTTCGGCTGTCACGACACTGCATGCCGCCTCCACCTCGACGACGTTTTGCGCTACAATGACAAGCTTTACCCCCTGAGCGAGAAGGTCAATATCCTCGGGCGTGAGCGTGGGGGCGAGTATCGTCAGGGACGAACTCGCTACATAAGCCCATCTCCCGGCTACGAACGGGAGCGTCCTGGCGGCCGTGAGCGTAGCCCATCCCCAGATGACCAGCAGGAACAGTCTCGGGGCCCGTCTCCAGACTACGGTTGGCACGAGCAGCAACAATATAGAAGCCCTTCCCCGGAGTATGAACGGGATGAGCCCCGCTACTACCGCAGTCCTTCCCCGGACGTCCACCGCAGCGGTCAGGGTGACGATATTGACTTCGAAAGGCTCCGTAGTCGGTTCGACATCTACGCCCGCGGTCGCCGACAGTCACAGCAGCCCCAGGAGGAGGGTTATGCCCGTCCGCACTGTGCTCATCACCAGTACTCTCGACAGCAGCACGCTCCCCATTATTATCAGTGCTCACCGTATGCTCAGTATCCTCAGCACCCACAATACCCGTACGGGCCAGCTCCAGACCAGCACTTTACTCATGGTGGGTATGGGCCGCGACGTTGAGCAGCGTCAGTCGAGAACAGGAGGCTGACCAACCCCACCATCAACCCACGCTGTCCACGCTCTCGGACTGGCGCCGAAAGTGGGTGCGTGGGACACGGTGCCAAAGGTCAATCGGGTAAGGTAAGAAAACTAGGTAAGTGCTGGCGTGTTGGCTTGGCGCTGTTGGTCTGCTTGGAAGCATGTCTCGGATCGTGTCCAAGCTGAGTGATGAACTGAACTCTGCCTGGGTACAAGGTCAAGTTCGGGCCGCAAGGCGTTGTCGGGTCCTCACCCAACCACATGATTTTTCCTCGAATAGTCAATCGATTTCATTCGTCAAACTCGGGTCGTCTCGTCTCACCTGCGTCATGGTCGCAATCGGTGAAAGTTACCGAACCTGTCCACGTTGAACGGAGAGGGTTGCTCCCAAACGTTGCTGCTTCTGATTTGGCTAGCCCCTGCAAGGTGAGCAGGGAGGGTGGAGGGCCCAAAAACCTGCAGCCGGAAGCGCTTTCCCCCCCAAAACAAACAACTTTTTCACACACCACGTATGAGACCCGTTTCGGGGACACAGCGTGCCTCTTCCGCAAATCAAAACACTCTTCTCTGCGCCTCTTCCCCACAAACCAGACATGTCCAATCCAAATGCGCCCAGAGCTGCCCTTCATGCTTGCCACGAAATAGATTAAAAGTGCCTTCCTCAACCGTTTTGATTGGTCCCAGACTACCGCCGAACGTGTGTTGCTTTTCTACTCGACAGAACGTCCATGTCCACCGCAACCCGAGGTGACCTAATGGGTTGCCACTTGGGCTGCAAAACTCCAGATCGCGATTCTTATTTAAGATATGCCGGACTTGCACTGCCTCCCGCTCTCGTTCGCTTGTCTGAATGATCTCAGCCCATCAAAGCCAGTTCCAACCATCATGTTCGTTTTCGAATGTTTAGCAACCACCACCACCGTTCTCCTTTCAACGCCCCAGGGGCTTCCTCTTCCCCTTGCTCCCCCAGCCCAAGCAGCAACGTCTTGCCAGCACCATGGACAGCCACGAGGACACCACGACCACCGATTACGACTCAGGTGACAGTGAGGGAATTGGCTTTGCCTACAAGGGCAAGTCGGCCAACGTCACGGTGACCTCGAAACAGGTCACCAAGGCTGCCAGTCCCAAGCGCACGGTCAAGTCCCGGTCTCCCAAGGGCAAGTCTCGCTGTTCTGGGCATTGCCATTGCGTCTGCGGGACCTCGCAGTCGTCGTCGCAGTCGGACGACAATGTGTCCACCGAGTTTGAGGAGGACACGGATGTCGAAGGTAACGTGGAAAATCGTTGCCTGCCGCCGAGAAGACGACTGTCTGGTCCCGAGGGCACTGGAGCGCACGAGGAGCAGGAGAGTGGCCACCATTCCAACAACAACAACAAGAAGAAGGCGTCGGCGAGACGAGCAGCCCGCAAGCGGACTACTCCCTACATCGAAGAATACCCCGAGGAGACATGGCGTCCGGTGATACTCCTGAAGGAGCACAAGGTTCCCCGGAGATTTTCCACTTCGGATGCGAAGCAGAGTGCTCAAGGTTCGGTTGAGGATCACCAGGATGCCGGGTCTGCCGCTCGGGGGAGGTCTCCGACAGGGAAGCGTCTGCCTGCATGGGTCACTCACTCTGGCGGGCACCCGCTCAAGAAGCAATCTTCGAAGCAGCGTCACGAGAATCAGGACAAACCGGGAGGTACGTATTCGCCCACACCACTTTTGCCTCCGCCCCCGATTAACAAGTTCTGCAGACCAGTTTTCTAGCTCCGACTTGGGTAAATCCGGGTCCGAGCGAGAACACCGCGCTTCCCATGTCAAGGCCTTGGAGCCATCACCTCCTCGTCGGCACAGCCGAGAGTCGCACCCACCGATGGACGTGGCTCCTGGCGTCACGAGGAGCTCCACATGGCCGCACCAGCAGCCGCAGTACTCCGCGCCTCGGTCTTTGCAGAAGGGTTCGCCCCCTCCTGCTGACCAGACGCGTGGTGAGCACGGTTACGAGAGCGAGGATGAGAGCGACCGCGCCCCTCCACTTCGCCAGCAGCACACCATCGAGCGCCACCACGCCCAAGAAGAAGTGGTCCACACGATTCAGACGATCCCCGAGCCGCATCGCCATCACCAGCAGCACCCACGACACCAACAACAGCGAGCCAACCCTTCTCCCCGCCGCTCGCACACTCTTCCCCACGTTCACACCCGCATTCACGTCCAGGTTCCCCCGGAGCCCCAACCTCAACGCCGTCCCGAGCCGTCCCAGCCCGTCACGCGCGAACCTCGCCCTCGAGCCCGGCCCCCTCGTCCCATCGTGGCCCGCACCATTGTCTCCCAGCGCAGTATGGCTGGCTTGGACCAAGGCTACCGCCGTGGTGCCTCGCCGGCTGCGACGCTTTGCGAAATCTGGCGCGGCCGTCCCGAGGACTGGGAGTCGCCATATTCCTCGTCTGATGAGGATGGCTATGGGTCTGGCCTCGATGGGGAACGCATCCCAGGTTTGATGCTGCTAGAGGGATCTCCCCGGAGGAGGGACCCTTCGGTCGCTGCGTCACTCTTCTCACGCAGGTCGCGGGATACGCGGCATGAGTCTGGATTCCTGAGAAGGCCAGATCTTGCAGCCCCCGTGGCAGCGTGGGAGAGATGCGCTTCCCCTGAGAGGATGGACGACGAAGTGCTGGAGGTTGTTCTCGAGACTGGGAGGCAGAGGGCCCCGTCCCGGGCTCGGTCGACTCGTTCGAGGTGGACAATGATGGAATATCGTGGGGGAGCCGAGGAGCCGGAGGGTCCCGAAATGGAGCTTCCGCCCTCTCGGCGGTGGACCTACGATGTGACTTTGGTCGGGAGGGAGAAAGAGCCTGAGCCTGTGTTCTCAGCGAGGAAGACGCGGGAGTTTCTGTCGCCAAAGCCGAAGAGGGCGGCAACATTTGATTTCGATGCATGGGGGACGAAAGGGTCGAGGAGCATGTTGGCACTGGGACTGGGACTGGCGTGAAGTCGCCCCGCCCGGTGCCTTGCTTCTCTGTCCTCGGGCTCCACCAGGGTTAAGAAGGAAAGGGAGATGAACAACACGGGAGGATTTGAAGGAAACTGTTGGGGAGGGGATGGAAGAATACGCAAAACACGGGGTTTGACACGGGGATTGAAGAGATGGGACGACAAAGATTGCCAGGACTAGTGTGTTATTGTTGTGCAACCTTGTACATCGGCGTCAGGCGTTTGGAGTTCGGCGTTTGGCGTTCAGGCGGGGGGATGTTGACTCTCTGTCGCGGAGAGGCAGATTCCCTCGGCATTGTCTTTCGTTTTTCTGCTTGGGTTTTTGGTTGTTTTTTGACGACTGGGTTTTCAGAACAACGCTCACGTCTTACCTAATAAGAGAAAGAATGGCAACATTGCAGTCGGGATATAGGTCAGGATGGATGCTAATTAGCTCGGGATAGGGGGGAACTTGGGTGCTGGTCTGGTACTGGTGTTCGGTTTGCTCTGGGTAGTTAATATTGGGTGCTGTCTTGTGATGGCGTCGGGGGGGATGGCAAGATTGACCTTGTTCGTTCATTAGAATTAGATTTTCCTTTGTCCATAGGAGACAGATAGTAGACAGATAGTATTGATATTGACGTGATGATGATCTGATGTCTACCTGCTGAGAGGGAAGATGCCTGGTTCCATTGCAGTGATTGGTGTCAGTGGGTTTTGGAGTTAAATGCGGAGAACCTCGGTGGTTGACGCATTCGCAGGCGTCTGTGTCTTCCCCGCAGAATGGATGCATCATTGGATGTGAATTCGCATGGCTTCCTGCTGTGAACCGGGTGGTTGTTGGAATTGACGTTTTTGATATGGGTGGCAATCTTGACAAACTTGTGCGCAAGAAATGCCACATCGGGAAGCTGCCGAGGTATTGGTGTTCTTTCTTTTTCTCTTGGGCTCGCAGACTTGAGGGGAAGTTGTTTAACCTCTGAGACGCGGTGGTGTCGTGTTACATCGGCCACAGCGTTTCATCCCTGGGTGGGTGGGACCTGGACAAAATATCTGTCCGTGAGGCTATTGTGGCAGAGGGTAATGCTACATCTAGGCCTTTATCACATGCAATAATGCTGGAAAAAAGATAAATAGGGTAGTGGCTACTATTATAATGCTCTATCACTTTTATGTTTGTCTCTCAGCCAGCGTGGGTATAGTAGGGAGTGTTGATTATCACGTATTGTGCCGCCAACCCCGTGATATGGTGATGGTGCGAGCCATGGGCTAAGGCCTCCAAATAAGCTTCTCCTTGCTTTCCACTAACAGGATTTCGAGTTTTACCTTTTGCTATTCACCCAAATCGGATAGCGCAAGAGCTTGCGAGCGGAAATCGTTACCAACCCTGGCGAGCAACCCCTGTTCGTATCATGAACCCACAGCCCTACTAGCAAACTCTTGGCCTCATTGGCGCGGCATTCGTCAGGATCCGGGGAAGGTCTCATGCACCCCAGTCCCCGATCCCCCTTTCCCGAACGGGTACGGGTTTGCGATTCTCGCAACCATGTGGCGCCCACCTGTCAGGCCCAAGTTCTATTCTCCGGGGAAATCAGATCGTCCCCAAGATCTTGGTAGCCACAGCGGAAAAGGCTTGTTTCCCTCGTCTCCATCACTCGAGATGCGAATGGCCGGTTTCGTTTCTCAGCTGCTCTATACCCAACAGGGAAGAATCGCGCGAGGGTGTTCCTGTATCCGAGGCTCTTTGACAGAGATGTCAGTCTGATCTCTGTGTATAAAGATGCGATGATCATCCCAACGTTTCCAACTTGATCATCGCCATCATCAGCTTCACCGCCTCCATCACCACAGCCATCAACGCAGCGAGCCCAGCCCCCAACTCCAAGATGAAGCTGCTCTCGGTCGTCCCCTTTATCACCCTCGCGCTCTCCAGCCCGCTGGATCCCCGCCAGCTCATTGTTGGCAGCACTGCGACAGAATTCACCGACTCGGGCTGTCGTGATGTGATTCTGCTCTTCGCTCGTGGCTCCACCGAAATCGGTAACATGGGCACCGTCTGCGGTCCCGACACCGCCAACGGTTTGAAGCGCCGTCTCGGGGCCGGGCGCATCGCCGTTGAGGGGATTGAATACGCCGCCCTGCTCTCCACCAACTTCCTGCCCGGGGGCGCCGATCCCGCCGGCATCCGCGAGATGAAGCGCCTGATCGGTCGCGCGGTGACCCAGTGTCCCAACTCGCAGATTGTGGTGGGCGGCTACTCTCAAGGCGCGGCGCTGACGCATCGCGCTGTTGAAGATCTTGCGCAGGCGCAGAAGGATCGGATCGTGGCGGCTTTCACATTTGGTGATACCCAGAATCAGCAGGTGTGTTTGGTGAGGCAGCGTATGGTCGTAGTGCTAACGGGCGCAGGACAATGGGCAGATTCCCAACTTCCCAAGGGACAAGACGCTGGTCATTTGCAATCGGGGAGATGCGGTTTGTTCGGGAACACTGACCATCCTGCCAGCGCATCTGACGTATGGGTCGAGGGCTGATGAGGCAGTGGATTTTATCGCTTCCAAAATCAGACTCTAGGGGACACGGTCACGGTGATGAGTGGCGGGCGATGGCGATGATGGATGGCGATGGTGGCGAGCTGTGGAAAAGGTGCAGGGCACCTCACTTCGGTTCTTCGTTTCATGATTTGATAAATCCATAGCAAATGCGTATTTCTTGGGCCCCAGAATCCATCGTCGGAAAACCGGCAGTTCCCGTCGTCAGATGTGTGATCCGCGGAGAGGGGGAAAGTGCCCCTCCCAATGAATAGTGGTTACCCCCCCCCCCCCCCAATGAATGGTAGTTACCCCCCCAATGAATGGTAGTCCCCCCCCAAGCTAGAACGGAATTCCGTCTCCTCAAACACAGCTTGGAAACGGCCCCCTTCTCAACCGCTTGGTCGGTCCTGCCAGCACCCGCGTCGTCGATTGCCGAGGTTGACCTGTACGACCGATGGCCGGCTCGACGAGCAACCCACGTGTGTGGGAACGGTTGCCCACGGCTTCCCCGCGACTCACTGTGACGAAGGACAAGCCTCCAGGAGCACAATGTTTCTCCATCGTGACATTGTGGCTACAAAGGTCATGTCGACACGCTACATTGTGCGTGCGTAGACTGGTTGATTGATTCCTGCAAAGCGCTGTCATCCATCTGAAGTTGGCGTGGCGATACCGGGGCTATGCTCTTGGGATTTGGGGTCGAACGCATCATGAAGTGAGCCAATCATCGGCATCTGAAGCGCTCACCGAGCATGAGCTGAACGCCACCAACACACAAGCAACCAGTTGAATGGGCGGGCCGCTGCAGCGTGCAGCAACCAACCACCACCAACCGCAGCCGATGTCGACGCAGCAGGTTGGAGCCCAATCACACATCCTGCGGATGGCGATACGTGGGTATTTGAGCGGCAAGGGCGGCCGTTTTTCCCGTCGCAGTTCCGACATCAGTCCCCGCCCATTGCCGCTTCTCTCGGCGACCAAACAGCATCATGGAGGTTGCTCCCGCGGCCTTTGTTCGGCGTGTGGGAGAGGACGCTGATGGAGCGGATAGGGCACGGAAGAAGCAAATTCACCACGTCCACACCCAGAGCCTTGTGGCATCACGGCAGGACCTTGGCAACGTCGGCGCCCGGCCCACCGGTCTCCTCTCCGTTTCGTCCGACACCGCTAAGAGCGATGTCGACGCAATGAAAGGGAACCAGAAGGGTGAGCATGCTGTCAGTCAGGAAGCGCTGGAACTTCTCGCTGACAATGCGCTGCGTTCAGGGCTGTCCAAGGGACCATCAACTGCCCCTGATGATCTCACGTACCGTCCCATTGTTCTTCAAACATGGTTTCTCGGTCTCATTATCGCCTTCAACGTATCGATTATGAGCCTTCTCGTCGCGCTCTGCTTCAAGCCAAAGTTTGACCTGCTTAATGAGTGGGCATACTTTGTGCTCCAGATCTTCCCAACCATCATCGGCACCGTCACTTTTGCCAGTCTCGAGGCAATCACGACGGCTCTGTCGAGGATCACCCCTTTCATGCGCTGTGCCCGTCCGGGAGGCGATGTCGCGGCCACGTCGGTCTTGATGCAGTACATCCCCATGTTGAGCTTCGCCGATTCAGCTGCAAGTAGGAATTGGAACTTGTTCTGCGCGAACGTCATCCTCTGGCTTGGCTTTCCGGTTCTTGGTCTCAAGGCAGCGTTGCTCAGCGCATCCATCGAAACCGGGGTCGCCGAGGTCACCCACTGGACGCTCTATGCGCTCCTGGCCGCCTACGCCATCATCACGCTCTACGTGTCCTGGGTCGTCTTTTATCTTCGCAACAGAGTAACTGGCCTTCGGAAAGAATGGGACACGGTCAACATTGCCGATCACCTCGTTTTGTTTCGACACTCGAACTTTCTGGACTCCTTTGAAGGGTCTTGCATTGCGACGAGAAAGTCGATCCTTGCGAGGCTTGGGAGTATGCAGCTCAAACTCCAGTATTGGACGCAAGATGACGGACAATTTTGGTACGGGTTCAACCAGATGCCGCGAGGCGTTGAAGAGGAAAACCCCGGTAATATACTTGTTTCGGGTCCAGTCTCACAAGCACCTTGACAACTAACCTGGAGCAGACACCGTTGTTGAGGCGCCCGATCGCAGCCAAGACCCACAACGTAGGTTAAGTTCATCGCCTCAGCTTTATGGATGGGACCTAATTAACTGTCCAAGTGTCGTCTGAGCAACTCTCAAGGATCCGATTCAAATCTGTATTCACCGCCATGAAACGCCTTCCCCGAGTGTTCTTCACCACAACCGCCGTTCTGATCTTGATCGGCTACATAACTGCGCTCGTCCTCGGGAGCAGGCAACAGACTGGCAACATATTTGAAATGAACATCTCGCCCGGCCTCTCAGCCTTTGCCTTCAACTTCCTGCTTACTTCGGTCCTAAGCCTGTTCAGTCTGTTTTGGGAGGATGTTTACCTCTTTACGTCCATCACGGAACCCTTTGTCGAAATGGGGAAGCCAGGGGGTGCCACCGCGGACGAGGCACTTCTCCTCAAATACACCTCAACCCCCCGGCTTATTGCCATCTACGACGCCGCTGGTAGGGGCCACTGGAAGGTTGTCCGTACGGCGTCATTTGCCATGCTCCAGCGTCTTCTCCCAATCATTGCCGGCGCGAGCGTCTCGGTGTCAAGCCACAACAGCGACACGACCGCTAGCATGATCCAGTTCTCCACACCCCTCAGCATCATCACAATGGCATACCTCGCAGCATACAGCATCCTCATCCCCTACGAGGACTTTGAGTCAGGCTACACGAGACACCTCCCCAGAGACAGCCTCAGCATCGGCGATCTGCTATCCTGGACGTGCTCAAGCGACCTCCTTCGAAAGGATGCCATTACCTCCGACGGCTACGAGTCGAATCCGGACACCGGGTTACTCGCAGGCAATCCCTTCGACACCAAGGCCACCGGCCCACAGAGTGAGAGGTGGAACATGGAAGCGCGACTACGTCTCGCTCAGCTGCGCTTCAGCTTTGGTCTTGCAAGGGTGTCGTCGGGCGGGGATGCGTACACAGTTGGGATCAAGACCGATGACGATGTACCGCACCTTCATCGGCCGATGCGGGGGCTGAGGAAGCGAGTCGCACGCGTCAAGGATGAAGAGAAAGATGCGGAGGTTGCGGAAGAAAAGTATAGGATATCAGGAGCCAGCAAATTCGCTGTCGCGGACGCGAGCGAGCAGAATGCTGATGCGGCAGGGACAGGAGGGCCGATAGCTGCGGAGAACGCTGTGCGGCAGACGGGCCAGGAGGAGGAATGAAGGAGCGGTTAACTAAAGTTGACGCACAAGACTTTCAGGGGTATCAGAGTTGATTACAAAACCCCTACTACCGAGACTCCCTCTGCGCCCCATACGCGGAATTGGAGTATGACAAACCACCACCACTGTAGCTCGAATTGGTAAAGAAATCCATGCTCCCGCTTCGTGACCGTTGTCATAAATGGCAGGTACGTTATCATAAATGACAGGTGACAGGAGTCCTGTCTTTCCTTGCTCTCGTCTTTCGTTGTCTTCCCTGTTCTCCTCTCAGCCATGTCCCCTGCTCTCACATCTCATTTCTGCCATCCTTTTCTGTCAAGCCTTCATCATGCTGCCCTTCTCAGGAGCATCAGGAGGAAAAACACCCTCTCTCCCTCCGAAAGCACCTCTCTCTCCTCGCCGTTCCTCTCGAATAGCAGCGCGAGCGCAGCGTTCTGCAGCGGACCGCGCCTCAGAGGATTCGGCCGAACGGTTTGGTCTTGCTGGCCTCGTCGTCCTTCCGATCCCCGATATGACGACATTGCCACCGTCCACGCGCACGCCCAAGAACGCTACGCTCAGCTGCTCCAAGGCACTTCGGCCCAAAACGCACTCATCTACTACAACGCCACCACAGCGCACCTCGACGCTCTCGACGGGCATCCCGGCCGCATCACCTTCTTCGGCGACGAGATCGGCCTCGTCTTTTTCAGGATGCTGCTGCCCATCCATGAGACTGCTCATCTCCTGCTGTACCGCGAGATCTTCTCTATTCTTTGCCAGATGGGTTTGAAAGACAACATGATCCCCACTGGCGCAGCAACCTTCAAGGATCCTGGCACCAAGAAAAAGCAAGGGGATAGTGGTTTCCGGCCTCGGCCCCCCCGCTGGGCCGGCAATCATTTCCCTACTCTGGTCATCGAGGCAGGAAACTCCGAGTCGCACCCGCAGCTCCGCAAGGACAGAGACGTGTGGTTTGATATATCGCCTCCTGGTCAACCGAGGGGTGATGTCAAGATGGTGCTTCTTATCAAGGTGTGCAAGAGGAGCAAGCGCATTGTGATAGAACAGTGGAATCGTTTCTACCAATCCCCTACTGCCGGCGTCGAGATCAAACTGCACCCGCAGAGGCCCTTCTCGCTGCACGACAGCAGCTGCTGGCTTGTCGAGGGGGCACCCATGGTCATTGCATTCCACGAGGTGCTCTTACGGCCGGCACAAGGGACCGAGACAGGCATTGTGCTTGCTGAAGACTTTTTTGCCAAGCTGGCGACGATGTGCTGGGAGAGCGACGCAACCGTCTAATCTGGATTGCGCAACCCCACACATTTTTTCTCGGCAGACTTTCTTCTCAACCTTTTCTTCTTGGTAGGCTTTCGTCTCGACCGTTGATGAACCGACTCCTGTTGGCCCTCGATGGGTCAAATCACTCGATGGACGGCCACTTCCCCTCCGGACACCTCTCTCAGCGTCAACAGTCCCAGCGATCGAGGTCTGAATCTTATTCAAGGTCAACTCAAAGATTGTGGTTCTCTATCGACGAATCAAGAACAGTCTCGTTCTCTAGTGGCCTGCCAAACTCAATGTCGGCGCTTCAGGGATCTCCGCGACTCGTGATCGCCAATCCACCAGATTGGTCTCCGCAACTTTTCTTCCTCCGAACTCCGAATCAGTCCTGAAAACGATAAAAAAAACCCCGTCAGGGTCCTGTCTTCTAACAGCTCACCTTCCGCCCAGCGCCTCAACTACAGCATTCACCGATGCCCCGAGTAGGACTCTGACCCACGCGGCAGCACATACGAGTCCCTGGAAGTCGTCACCTCGACAACCTCTGTTGAATCGTTCCGGGGAACTCGTGGGCCTCTGACAGTCGAGTTCGAGTTCGGCATCACCAGGTATGTCACTGTAGGTTCTCTCGGCGACCTTCCTCTCCCCCTTGATCGTGACCGACGACGGGGGCGGCCGCTAGCACGCTCCTCCGTTCTAGAGCTCCGGCTGCGTTGCGCTGCGTCCCGAGTGCGGGCCCGTTCTGTGGTCTGTCTTTCCAGTCTCTTTATCCTTTCCTCGAGTTCCCGCTCTTGTCGACGACCCTCTTCGATTTCTTCCTTTATTCGCTTCGGCCGCTCGTTCGGGGGAGAGTCACGACGATTGATCCAGGAAGGGCCACCAGAGAGCGGGTCATAGTCAGAGTTTGGACTAGAGAGACGCAGGATTTCGTATCGAGAAGATCTCGTCCATGGTTGGGACCGCCCAGAGAGGGAGATTTGGCTGGAGCGCCGAGACCGATCAGGTGAGCTCAGCTGTGAGGTGTTGTCCGGATGTGGGCGTGGAGGAGTAAGCATAGGGGCATCCCTCGTTGCAAATACGGGAGGGGGTCGAAGAGGAGGAGAGGGACGCCCATTGTTGTTGATGGTCGCTGGGTAAGGGTAAATCGGAGAACCCGTGGGAGGACTGGTTCCTGAAAATACGGAAGGGTTTCGCGGGAGAGGAGAGAGAGGCTCGTTGTCGTTGACGATCGAAGGAAGAGTCGAAAAGCCCTTGGGAGGATTGGTTGCTGGACGCAGCGGCGACGAAGAGGTCGGGAAGGGAATATCATTGCTTGCCGTCTCACGGAAAGCTGTGCCGTCGGGCTCAAATCTCGGTGCCCGACGTGGCGGTGGAGTGTGCGAGGCAATCTCCCTCAAGCGAGCCATGATTCTTTCCGAGGGCTTTCGCAGGACCCGGCGAGGAACTGGTCGTTGGAGGCCTACGTGGGATATTGCCGAGCCGGGGTAGACGTCTGAGCCCGAGTCTGAAAACTCCGTGTCATCGACACCAAGTGGCCCGTATGGGTTGTGTGACTTGTGCCGGGCGATCATGTTATCCCGAACGACCCTTCGTTTGTCGGACTGCGAGAGTGAGAGGTGAGCTCGTGGCATCGGATGGGGCACGGATTGGTTCTACCAACGCTTCGCGGTCTAAACCCCGTCCAACGGGAGATACCGCATCTTTGACCCAGTCGCCGACTGTCGAATTGTGTGAGCAAACGAACGACGCCAGGGCGGGGATGTTTGGGGACGTCAGTTTACGCTTACTCCACTCGCTTCGGTCGCCCATGATGGCAACGTGCCACCAGAAGTGTGAGCACACTTGGGCACGGGGTTGCCAGCGTCGTTGTGCAAGGTGTCCCAGGGGCGTCGTGTAACAGACAACAGGGTTCCGCAAGCAAGTGACAAGAGACCGCCACCCAGAAGCGAGAGGAACATCCAACCTCTAAAGGCGTTAGATATCACTTCAGAGGCTAAAGCATTACTGTGGCTGCTGAAAACAGTATACATACGCCTGGTGGAAATGGGTCTGCAGGTCGAAACAGAAGGGGCGTCGGCCGGACTTCGTTTGCAGGCCTTTGTCACCCATTTGCGCGCCTCGCGCGTGGTGCCGTCAAGCGGGAAAGGTGTTTGACAAACGCCGTTACAAGCAACGGGGGGGGGGCTGCATTTATACTCCCTTCGGCGCCCAAGGCACTCCCGCTGCAGCAAGAGAGCAGGGAATCCCGATAGGATGAATACTGACTGAAGCGGTGCTACTGCCGTCCCGAGATTTGCATGCTTCGCTGAACATGACCCCTGCAGCGATCTCGGGATTCTGTGGCCGCCTTCGAGGCGTTCTAGGTTGGACGAAACGTCCCGATGAGATGCGTCGCACAGGTTGCCACGCGACAGGGCAAAACTCGGCAGTCAAACGGGTGATCCCGAGACTTTGTGCGCTTGTATGACGCAATGCCGCCGTGGTTTTTCGCGCTTTTGAATCAGCACTATCATGCCCATACAAACTGTTTGTGTCGATATCATCGTCAGGTCGAAGTGCTTACCTGTTACGCCCAGACTCTCACTCTGGCACGTTAGGGTAAGGGTCTGTTGGTGAAGGGTTTATATTGGCAAAAAGTCAGGCTGCGCTGGGCAATAAGGGTGGCGTAAGGCTAGATGCCTCTTTACCTTGCGGTCAGGTAAAGACTAGATTTGAAAACTTCCTAGGTAAAGACCGTTGTAAACAGCAAGAGAAGCTCACTGCAACTAAATAATTCTCGAGCGACAGGCCTCGGCCTGTCGGATGCCTATGTCCAGTAACTCACTCGAGACACTGCATCACAGGTGCCATCCCAGGTGCCATTACCACCTGGTTATCCAGTGTCCTGTGCCATTTGTCCTGCGCCATTTGTCTTGTAGGTCCTGTGGTTAATTGTCTTGTGGTCGCTCCTGACCTCGTGTCTTGCCGCGATTCCGTGTCCGACTGTGCTCGCGTGCTTACAACGCTGACATGGCTCGGCAGGTTGTAACATTACCCTGAGCCCGCTCACGATTTGGGATCTCACCAGCTCCAGCCTGAAATGTATCCAAAACACAATATGGTATCATTGCTCTCAAATCTACGCTGCTAACAATGTTCAGTTTTACACGCCTCATGGTCATGACACACCTCATAAATTCGTTACCAACGTGTGGATCCAAGCCCGCAGCCTGGACCCCAAACCATCCGACGTATGTTTGAAAGCCCTTTTGGAGTTCAATAGTGCCTCCTCAATATTCCCCTCGGTTGCTCTTCTCGAGCATAAAACCCACCCCGACTCTCAGGCCGCCCTTCAGGACTGTCTCCCGACCTCTCGTGATACGAATAAAAGTATGGTGATGGGTCCCGCCCGAATCGATCCTCGGGCGGCCTCTGGCTTGCTGTCCTCGAAAAGCGGTATGGCTCGTCTGGCCTCGAGAACAAATACGGCGACGGGATGCGGTTCGGCAAGAACGGACTTCCTGGCGCCGGACTCGCGTCCCGGGACTCCGGGTACGGCGATCTTGGTGACGGCGACGGTGCCCTTGACGGTGGTCGCGACCCTCGCGATCTCGAAGGCCTTCGATATCGGATAAAGACTTCAGGCCTGCTGTAGTTACTTCCTCGCGAGCTGGCGCGTGACCGCGATCGAGAGTGTGGCCGCGATCGTGAACGTGCCCGGCGGACGGAGCGAGTGCGCGATCGCGATCGCCGAGAGGGTGTGTAGGCACGTGAGGCACGCGAGGGGCGAGAATCGTGTGAGTAGGTGTAGGAGTCGTCGTCTACCGAAGACTGCGGGTCACTTATGGAATGGGCTCGACGACGGCGAAACCGAAGCTGGGGGTAATGCTCGGGCGGGGCCGGGGGAAGGTAGTGGTAGTGCTGCACCTGGGGAGGAGGAACAGGAGGAGGGGCGATGTATACTGGCGGCGGCATGTATGCCACCGGCGGTGGGCCGTAATGGACGGGAAGCGGTACCGGGGCCGGGCCCGGGCCCGGGCCCGGGAGCATGTACGGCGGTGGGCCTACCCGGTACATGGGCGGCGGTGGCAGCGGCAGTGGCCCATGGGGAGGCATCATGTATGGGGTTGGTC
This sequence comes from Cercophora sp. LCS_1, assembly GCA_036250225.1. Classification (NCBI taxonomy): domain Eukaryota; kingdom Fungi; phylum Ascomycota; class Sordariomycetes; order Sordariales; family Lasiosphaeriaceae; genus Cercophora; species Cercophora sp. LCS_1. The sequence continues at coordinate 282,134 of JAPZLL010000021.1, forward strand.
CCCGTTGTGGAACCATGTAATGCGGCGGCGGCATCCTGGGCGGAGGAAGGGCGTGTGGTGGTGGAGTGCGCGGAGGCAGCGGAGGGTGCGGAGGGTGTGGAGGCGGCATCCAGGCGCTGGCCGCTTGGGCATGAGCGCTCATGGTCTGTCCGTGGACGCGCATTCTCTCGCCAAAGTACCGCATCCTGCCGGCCATATCCATGTGAGCGTGGGTTGGCAGGTCTTCCGTGTAGAGGATCCCCGACGGGGTGTATGTTGTGGTGAACATGAGGCCGGCGTTGGGCGGCGATCGGGAGATCCTTCGGAAGATAATCCGGCAATCCACACGTTGCTACCCGAAAGCTCCGCGATTGACAGGCTCTCACCGCTTCGGGCTGCCACGGGTTCCCTTCGGAGTGGGGGGTATTTCCATAGTAGCGGGGTCTGCGAAGCGACCGGATCATGCATTGGTGGCGCGGGAAGCCGGTTGCACAATTGGAGGGGAAGGCCGCTTTTGTGGTCCCTCGCCGATATCGTGTCCGCATTTTGCCCATTGGGGGGCCACATCGTCACCCTACTGGCGTGGTTTCATCGGATTGGCCTGTCGTTGTGCTGCGCAGGCCTTGTTCGTTGTTAGCACGTGTCTTGCCTTTGCAGAGTTGAAGCAACTCACCACTGACGGCAAGACAATGAATACATCCCAGACAACCAAGCAACACTTGCCGTTTTCGAAAATATGATAATTTGACGAAGCCTGCAGAGAAGAGATACCGACACCGATGTCCTGGCCTGACGCTCTTTCTTTGTGACGTCGTCGGTACGTAGCTCACATGACGCAGTTTGCCGTATCATCATAAGCCGCTTTGCGGACGGACAAAGGGGTGGATCTTGGGGCTGAGACCATGTCATTGTTGCCGTGAGCTTGCAGCGAGGGGAGAAAGTCCTTCAACTTGTCAGCAGGAAATCGTCAAGAACCAAAGGTGGAGGGAGGGAGCGAATACCGGAAGCAATGAACATTAATCTACGTCTCACATTTTGCCAGTGCAATCTCAGCAGAAAGTAGATAGTGGAACCATGTTGGGTGAGAAGTGGAAATTGAGGAGGGAGGTTGGGAGCTGAAGAAAAACTGAGCAGGCACATTCTAGGCAGGGGAAGGTGGCATGCATCTTAGTCATCGGAGCGACCAGATATAGTAGAGAGGGCCTGGGTTCAATTGAATGCACTGGATCTCGACGTTGGAAATGGAACATTTGGCCTGCAAGCGATGGAAATGGCCGCGCTGTGATGCGTCGCGATGCCATGCGACCCCGCCAAGGCCAGCACCGAACAACGTCACCAACTTCAACAACGATTTGCAATTGCAAATTGCCTCCCGGCTAAAAAATTAAAGACCACAGGTAGGAAATGGTTTCCGGGGGCGGAATGTGATGCTGGGTTGCAAGGTGGTGTGGTGTGCACAAGGGTTCCGTCCATAATAGCTGAAAACCGTTTGTGTTTCCGTCAAATGAGCTTTGCTCAGGTGTAGAGGACTCGATTTTCATGCCATATCTTTCAATGAAGCTCAAGTGGTTGTTTTCCCTCCTCCTCTCTCGCGTCGAGCCCCCATCGTTCCAGGTTAACCTTTGAGATGAGCTGCAAGGTCGTCAAATGAATTCTCCAGCCTGGGCCTTTCGTGGGTTGTTTGTCGAGGGCCTTCCACATCCCCAAGATACCCAGCATCCTCGTTGCCAAGCAGAGAGTTCAGAGGCTTGCCTAAATCCAAATCGCGACGCTTGCTTCGCTTCTTATGCCCTCCCAACTCTAGCGTGACACCGCTCTTCGGGAGCACATTGGTCTTCGGGAACGGACGAAACAACTCGGGCATTCGGATGCAAGACCCCTCGAACGCGTCGTCCAGCTCATGGATCAACCCAACGGCGGCGCTCTCCTTCTCCGCCTCTTCCACCCACGGAGCGTCCAGCATCTCCCACTGTCCCTCATCAAGGTCAAGGTCATCATAACACCACTCACGCAACGACTCGACATCGTCCCTCCGATCAGGCCACCCCTCATCACCCCAATCGTCATCCGAGCGCAGCATGTGCACGTCCTTTGCCCTCAGGAACCGGAGCTCCTTCTGCTCACGCTGTGACGCCCACTTCTTCATGGTCCCAGCCCTTCTCAGCCGCGCCTCGGCACGGTTTGACATCCTCTGGGCTACTACCTCCGTCCTAGCAACGAGAGCCCGACCCTTTTGCTGGAGCGCGGGAACGGGAACGGGCAGGGGGATGCGGCCCCTTGCCAGACCAATGACGTCGGAGACGAGGTCCGAAGTGCGGTCAAAGAGGCGGGAGCTTTCGGCCACCGAGACCGCGCCAACGAGGGTCATGTTGCCCGATTCGGCAATGGTGGCCTTGAGCCGCGAGAGGAAAGGGGGAGACATGACTTTGCCGGGGAAACGAGAGACCGCGTGCTGCGAAGTTGAAACGGGAGGACGATTTCTCCCTGGGCGGATTGCTGCCCGCCGTGTTAACGTACTGAAACCGGATGTCTGAAGGAAGAGACGATGGACATGGTGGGCTGCGAGGTTATACGATTTTAAACCAAGTTCAGCGTGTTTGGTTTAGGTTGTGCACCTCAAACTTTGAATGCACATTAGAAAGCTTCGTATTTGTGTTTGACCCGGAACGCCGGTGTCAGATAGCAGCAGCTTCCATTTTTTGAAGTAAACCCAAAAAGCGCTTCGATCCCCCGAGGAGGCCCGAGAAAACAAAGTCAACTACATCTTCGGTCCCCCCCCCCCCCATGTCTCACTCCCAAGAAGTCGGTGACACGAGCAAATATCCCCGCCCCCCCGCGACCTGACCGTCAACCTCGGGGGCAGCAAAAATCAAGGCAAGGGCATCCAACGGCCCCTTGATAGAGCTGAACGGAAAGAACGGTCAACGCTGAGCTCGTTCCTTCAACAAAGGAATGCGCAATTTCCAAAATGGATCTCCAAAACGGCGCCTCTGGTCATCGTTACGACGCCCGTGACTCCTGTCCGCGTTCAGCAAGAGAACCAGGAAAAGGAGAAGAGTCGGGCCTACTTGCCTCGGACGTGCTCAGTTCCACTGCTTCGCCTCAACGCCATGTTGGCGGAGTATCTCGATTGACTTGTCGACTGTTTCATGCTCTTGGTTCTCCTTGACTCTGCGACGTTCAATGTGCGTAAAGTCGATGCGCCGCGCGGGGCTGCGCCCGCGCGGTTGCTCGTCACCAGATGTGCTGCCCTCACTGGGGTCCACCGATGGTGCAACAGGCGATGGAGGTGCCGCAGACATCTTGTCGACAGGTGGAGGAGCCGGTGCGACCGCCGGAGTCTTATTCCGCTTTGAACAGCTGGGTCGGTCACCGGGAGCCTGGCCGCGATGCTTCAAGTTGAAAAGTCGGGTCCGAAGTTTGTGGGTGGTGCGGCGGAGGTGACTTGCCATGATAGGGCAGGAGGCGGGGGAGAAAATTGAGGCGACGAGACTGTTGAGCCTGTGACGCGGTTGATGATGGATGGTTGTGGGGCTGCGGGCGCTGAGATAGGGTTCCCGCAGCTGGGAGGCAGACAGCCGGCTCCCAATTTTGTCGGTGCAGGAGCCTGACGTCGGGTGCCCTTGAAGTCAACTCAAGCGGAAGCCAGAGCTGACAGGATGAACGGAAAAAGTGGCGTGAACTGCATCACGTCACAGAGCCCCTCGTCGGTTACACCGCAAGGGCCGGTGCACAAAGGAGTGTGATGTGAAGAGTGGAACCAGCAGCTGGACGCTCGTCAAAAACCTCAGGGGTCCGGTGGATAATAAAAGGGGCGCCAATCAACAATAAACGCTTTGATAAGAAAGGCGCTAGCCCCAAATCAAGCCAGCTGATAACCCTAACCCCGTCAGCGATGAACAACACCAACACAACATCACGAGCTTTACAATTTGGTCAACACCAAGCAAACAACTATGTAAGGAGCTGCATGGATGCGAATAGGGCCTAAAAGGCGATACGAAATTAAAAAAAACAATCTGTTTGGTGAAGTGGTACGTCGGCCGGTGTGTTGGATTGGTGAAAGTGGTGAGCGATGAGATTTGGTAATGATGCAGACCTGCAGGAGTGTTGGGATGCAATGGACAGGTTGTCATGCACGAAACATCATGACAGGTGTGTCCGGCGCTTCGAGAGAATTAAGCGAAAGTTAAAACAAGAGAATGGTGGGAGACAAAGATGCTGCAGATTTTGTCGGCTGCATCAGGAACAGAGCATCAACCCACAGGACCAACTTGACGATGCCTGAGGGGAAGGAAGAGGTTGACAACGAGATTGGAGACTCGCTGTTTTAACCCCAGCTGCTGCTGTGTGAAGACAATGCCCCGGGAGGATGTGAATGGGACCATGTTGACCGTCCAGCCTCAAGTCTTGGGTTGATGTGCATGGGAAATGGGTTGATGTGCATGGGAAAGAGGTGGACGAGGAAAGGAAGAGATCAACCTAAGGGACAAAAACCTCCCATGTCTGTCGCTAACTGCTGTTGCGAGGTGGATTGTCTCGAGAAAGATGTGAATGGAACTGGACGAAGACTTCTCAGCCCTCCAGCGTCAAGGGAATGGAAAAGTTGGCGCCTGGTCGACGAGGAGCTCACGAGGTCAGCATTTTGTCGACAGCGGGGGTGCTCAGCTTCTTCCTGCTATGACAGCCGCCCATGTCGAGTGAAGGTGGTTGCAAGAACTGTGTTGGCACCTCACTCACCATCTGACAGACCATGTCACGCAAACCACCCAAGGGCACATGGCCTTCGGACCACACACACTTGCCCTATCTTTGATTTTCAAGGAAGGCAAGAGCATGCGGGCGCAAACCCCCGCGTCCTGGGAGGTGGTTATGGCACCGACCGACACCTGCCCCAGCCATCGAAAGGCACACCCGCTTGTCCTGTGCTGTCTGCCCTCTCTGCTTTTCAGGAAGGAAGCAAGCGACTCAGCTGATCGCACTTAACGCCTGACCGCCCTGCCGCTAGTCTCCTCGTGTGGTGAAGCAGAGAGTGTCGCCCACAGAGCCCAATCGTTAGACACCCCCTAGGGCCGGACACCCAGCCAGCACACAACCCATCCTTCGTTCCTGTCCCTCATGCACAATCCTCAGCCAGGAGTCGGCCCCAATCCAACACACCCCCACCACACCTCCACCACAACACCCCCAACACCACTCCTGCCTCCTCATCCTTCGTCCTGGGCACTCCCACGCCACTTTCGCTTAATTCTCCATCATCTCAACTCCACAGAGCGCTCTCTTGAGGCCTGTGGTGTGAAATTAAGGTTTCCTATAAACCCCCCCTCGAATGAGGGATTCCCTCCTTTCTTCCTCCGGGTCAGGAATCCATCACGAAACAGGCTCAGCTGACTGGTTGGCTGTGATTATGTGACCCGAGCGAGAACCTCCCGCTACGTGACCCAGGGCTTTGCGGATCGGCTTTCGTACATACATGATCAAGTCCTATCCGTTCCCATTCCCGCGCATGCCGTTTCCCAGCCGAGATCCCCGCCGTTCCGTCCTCCCCCACCCCAAGATTTCTCTGATGCCGGACGCAAATCGCAACCCCCACCACAACCCAGCAGCAAGTTGATCAACCCCCCAATCAGGAACCAAGCCGCCCCTTTTTCTTCTTATCCTTGCCCTTCTCCTTCTCCGGAAATGCCTTCTCGCTTTCCGCCTTCAGCAGGGCCCTTCCCCTGTCCGACCTCGGCGCCATAGCCGGGTTTGTCCTCGGATCCAGCACGGTGCCGCGGACCGATGGTTTCAACAAGTCGTCCAGCTGGGCCATTCTGTCGTTGAGCTTCTCGTGGGACGTTTTTTTGCTGGCCGCGATTCCCCAGGGGTCGTTCATCCTCTCAAATTCGTGGTCCGAGGAATCGTCGGCCGCGTGGTGAGCCTCATCCTTGGCGTCGTCCTCGCGGGCGACGGGGGTGCTCACCTGCTCGCGGGGCTTGGTGAGATTTTCTGCTGTTTGTCAGGCTTTGCGTTCAACGGGGGGGGCGGCACGGCATACTCTTCTCCAAACGGGCAGGAAATGCGCTGGTGTAGTTTGCCTTTGCATCTGGTGAGATATTGTCAACCGGAACCCCGTGATCGCAGGGTATGCGCGGCCGCAAGAGAAAAGGAACTTACGTCTAGCCTTGCCTTTGTCGTTTTTTGCGTCCATTCTGAGAGAGGAGAAAGATGCTCAAGGGGTCCTGAACCGCTCGGTCCGCGGGAGCAAGGATGGAACCGTTGACGGCGTGATCTTCTCGATCCGGGCAGACAGAGGCCAAATAAGCCAGTTTGACGTCAGAATCCGCCACCAAAACGCCTGAAAAGGTTGAATGACCGAGGCAGTTAGGGTTACAGATACGCACGGCGCGTCGGAAACGAAAATGGGGTGCCCGAAAAACGGAGCTCACGGATCATCATCAGTCCCGACCTTGACATGTTCCTCAAGCCTCCGTGCATGTATTCGGCGTCGATAGACTACAAGATGAAAAGCAAACAACTTTTGCTTTGGTACCTAGGTAGGCCCTCCGATCCAAAATTGATTCCACCTCACCGCGAGGCAAACCACCAAAAGCAGGTCACAACCCCGAACGCCCACAACGCAACAACAAGGTAAAGCAAACAGCTCCAGACGTTTTCGAAGCTCTCTGTTGCGCCATTCACCGGCAGCCAGTCCCACCCTTTGACTTCTCTCGTCACGAAGCGGTACAAGCAAGTCTGCACCGCTTCGAGGACCTCTTCCGCACCCGCTTCCCTCACGAGAATGAGAAAAAGGCCCATCACGCCGAGGGCAATACCGATCCCGGCGACCCACGACGAAGTAATACGCGCAAAGCTTACGCTGAGAGTGCGTGTGACCTCAAAAAGGAGAATCGCCGCAACAAACATCGTGGGAAACATAAAGTCCTCGCGTGTATAGCCTCGTTGCGATGTGTCGGTCTTGAATATTCCGCCGCTGGCCCCCACCAGGCAAATCAGGTTGAGGTAGACGGTCCATGCCGGGAGGGTCAAGTAAAGGCCGTGACCCTCGCATCCAAGGCCCTCGTTGTTGGGATCCAAAGCGACGTAGGAGAGCAAATTGGGGCCGTGGATGAAGGCTAGCTGCGTAAGGGAGCATATCTGGAGCCATCGTCCCGTCGGTAGGTCATCGTCCTCTTTAGTATTCTTTCCCTGGGGGAGGAAGGGGTAGGCAAAGATTGGGAAGAGAACTCCGACCACAGCGATTAGTTCGGCTTCGGGGACATGGTGATCAACGCCACAGGCGGTCAGGAAGATGTTAGCTGTGCTGTTGGAGGTTGCGATAGGCGCCATCGGGGAATCTCAGTTTGCGCGAGGCGGGTATGACGTTTTCAGGTCGGTAGGGTGAGATGACGCTGGACTGGGTAACACTGGGGGTTCTGCAGTATTGTGGGAGGGAGGGTGCTGCAAAATATATTGGAAGGTAGTTGGTAGGTTGGGTCGCGGGTGGGAGGTTTCGTGGTGAACGAAAACCTCGTCTTTCAGGTACGGCCGTACCCCATCACGGCATTCAGGTACCCGCGGTAGTTTCCCATACCCTCGGTAAATCCTGAATCTTCAATGAAGCCGAGGCGGGGACCGAGGCTTTGGCGCTGGTGCGGTTTAGAGTTCGGAAAGCATGCCTTATCTCTGGCTACCTAGGTACAAGGGCTTAGGGGGCACCCCTGAAAGGCCCCACGCGACATTGGCTCTGGGGCTCTGGAGGACACAGGACTTGTTTGGATACACACCGTCAATGGTCGACCCGGAATGTTGGATGACAGCTTTCTTCGGGATTCAGGGACGTCAGGGGTCCATCTGCTGGATCGCGGGATCTCCCCTCAAAGTGCCTGGAACTTCAAGGCGAGCGGCAAACGCCATTCGATCGGCGTCCCTCACTTCGCGAGACAATATCCTCCGCTCGGATGCATCCACTAGCATGCTGACGCCAACACACCAAAGCAGGCTGTTGAGAGAATAACAAAACAACATCCCACCACACGTACTACCAGGTGACCTACCGTCAAATCCGTTTGTCTTGCTTTTTTGGCCCCTGGGGCCCCAGGCCAAACGGCGCCACTGCCTGGGCGCCCTGTCCCGCATCACAGTCAGCAGGTCATCACAAGCCGCATGCTCAAACGCGTCCTGGTCCATTGAGGCTACCAATAGTCCCCTATGCAATTTCACCAGCCAGGAGAGAATGCACAATCACATGCTCTGTTTCCAAGCGCTCTATATATCTTTTGCCCTCGCAGCATCGTGTCGCCTCTCCCCCATTTCCCACCCACAACCGTGACGAAAGCGAATGCCTGCGGCGTCGGGCCGATTGACAGCAAGATGATCAACCCGTATGTACAGTGGCCCCCTGAGACCCCCGACGTCTTCTATCCAATCATAAGGTTTGCAATGACTGCACAATTGTGGCAAAGTTGGGGTTGGATGCCAGGTTGAACTCGCTCGACCAGTAATCATGGACATCGTGCACGGCAATCGTCGACGTGTTGCTGTTTGGCGACGATGGCTTGGTCGGGGAGTAGGCCATGGCCAACCGGTTTCCGCCGCGGGGGCTGAGGTAACGGGTGCCACCGTCGGTGGTGGTCCAGGTCGCGCAGCCGCTGCACTTTGCCGTTATTTGCCAGTGCGTGTTGTTGGATTTGGTGCCTGACTTGTAAACTGTGTACTGGGTGCCCGTGTAAGCCGATGGCGTGAAATGACCGCTGCGTATGCATGTTAGCGCAGCCGAACGACTCCAGAAGGAATCTGCATTGGTGCCTACTTGGACCAGCGGGACGAACCCGTGACAATCTTGGAGTCGGTCGCCTTCCACACAACAAAGAGAGGGTTCCGCGCCATGCTGCCGCCCCACGCGAGACCAGCCCAGCCAACCTCGTTCGGCGCAACGATCTGGACGACAAGGTCGTAGTTGGTGTACGGCTGAGCATCCCCGGGGACCGCAATTCGGAAGGTGATGGCCTGGCCGGCTCCCACCTTGTATGCGCGCGTATCGGAGGCAAAAGAGAGGCCGGTGTCAGGATCCCTCCAGACCGCGCTGGCAGCAACGACTGCGGCGCAAGTCAGCGTTTCGCCATCACGGATAGAGTTCAGGGGCGCCCACCGTCCCGCAGCATCAGGGCCAGAAGCCCGAGCCAGACAGACACAAACATGTTGATGGACGCGGCGAATCGGCGCACCAGGTGGAGAAATCGGGGTCGGCACTGTAAAGTAGAGCCGGCAGTCAGCGATCGATCTGCACCCGCGCAGATCCTTGCGTCACGGTTGGGGTCACGGTTGGGAACGAACGCTGTGCGTTTTCTCGGGTAGCGGCGATGTCAATGGAGGCGGACCGCGATCGTGTCGGGACGATGCCGGTTTCGAGCTGGACGACGAGAAAAGAAGAAGCTGAGGACGCCCAAGACCGCCGAGAAGCCAGGCCAGGCGAGGTGTGCTCCCGCCATGATTAAATATATCGGGCGGCTTATTAGTGTCGACGGCAGCTCCATCCACCATACAGGACAAGACCAGATCGACGAGCGGTTCGGAGCCGGAGCAGGATGCTTGTGGGGGATCTTGGCAATTGGCACGTCGAGGGCTGCATTGTGGCGCCAGGGCCCTCTTCTGCCTCCTTTTCCCCAGCAGCCAAGCCCTGGAGGATATGCCCGTTGGGCGGGTTTAATCGCGTGACGCCATCTGTTCGGTGCTGTTAATCTAATTGTCGACTTGGGGAGACCTTGTTCGCCGCTGGTGCGCCAGCTTGGGGGACGGGGACCCGGGGACGGCACATGGAGGCGCCTGAGGTCACCTTCGGGGAGTATAACCGCAGCGGTGCAGAGCTCGACGTCGCACGCGCTCGGAAAGTCGCTAGAAACTCGATCGCAGATTCGCACATTCGCAGCGCTGGGCGTGGCATTTCGGCGTGCGGGGTGATGCTGTGTGGTCAGCGCCGCCAGAGGTCCCAAGATGAGATGGCAGAGCTGCCATTTTACCCGCAGATTGAGCCCAGAAGTCAATCGAGGCATTTGAGAGGCGACCCTCCGAGGGTTAAATGGCGACGTTATATTAAAAACCAGCGGCGCTATAGCCGTCCAAGAGCCGCACTCCCGAACTGGAAACGGGAGACATTCTGGCTCTCGCAGGCCTGCTAGGCACCCGCAGCCAGTAAAAAGGCAGATAAAGCACAAAAACGTGCAGCCTTTATCTGCATTGCAACGCTGCTATTTCCAGGTCTCCCTCGCGCTTTCCCATCCCTTCCAGCCCTTCCAGAAGCCTGGCCTCTTGGCACCCACTCGTTCTCCGACGGGCTGATAGGTCACTTGACAGCAGACGACAATATACAGCAAGACGACGCCACGCGGTCTTGATGCCCCCAACTTGTTGTCCCTCCAGCTCTCCGTCTCTCGATGCGACGGCGTGTGCCATTCCCCTACATGGCCCAATATCTTGCCATTTCCATCTTGGAGACGCTCTCCACCCGATTCGCATCGCCAAATCAGCGCCGCTTCATTTGTCAAGGTCCTTCATCCCAGTTTCCAGGACACGGTGCCTTGCGGCGCGCCCGAAATCCCCATCGATAGTCTTCTAGAAGACCGCTGGTGCAACCGCATCTCGGCCAGCACAACCCAAGGCCTGGCAACACCCCAAATCCATATCCCGGGTTCACACCTTCTTGGCGCCGTCAATATCGCCAGATGCCGTTTGTGCACCATGTGGCAAGTCGCTCTGACCTTTGCGTCGTCATGGTGTGCCGCCTCCGGAGTTCACGATGCCGATGCTGGTGTGCGTTCTCGGGCTTGGGGGTTGACGGACACACTCTCATCTCCCCTCCCGCTTCCCCAGTTTCTTGTCCTGTCTTAGCTTCGCCTATCTTGCAATCACCAGTCCTCGGCGGCCACTTTAGGATACCGGGCGCGGGACGGCAGCACAGGCCCGGGATCCGACGTTCGCTTTAAAGGGGGGGTCACTGCTCTATGGGTGCTGGCTGCGTCTCGTCCCATCTCCAGCAAAGCATGTCAGCTTCGACTTAACCTGGGTTTTTGGCAACGCCCACATAAGCGACGTCGGGGGCCACAATTTAGAGTAAATCTATGATGTCGTAGTGGGCGTCTAGAGCCCCAGCTCTGTGATTACGTGCTCTAGATCGCTCCACAGCTAGAGGCCGAGGCTCGACGAGGTGGGCCACACTTTCCAAGCGCCCCAAACACGGAATCGTCAACTTGTGGAGTTGCGAGAGTACCATTGCGGACTGTTCTTTTCCGCCTCTAGCCGGCTCGGAATGTTTCTCTCTCGCTTTGCCCGTTAGCGAAAGCCACATTTCAAAGGACCTGGGCAGCTGACAGACAGTTGCTACGCCTCTGTAATATCTACGGCTCATTGCCAAGATCTTTGTGTCGAAGAGTCGACGTTCGCAAAGCCCGATACTGCGGAACAAGATTGTCTGGCTTGACCGAGACCTCCTGGGCTTCGCGCCCACCCATTGGCACGATCTCGTTGGCATTCTATTGCTTCCACAATCGTGATCCGCCTATGTTTTGACGAGGGATGAAACGATATGCAATCGAGAATAGACACCGATGGTTTCCACTCTTCATGCCGTCCAGCTGGCTCCAGATCTCCGCCATTCTCAAACTCAAACAGAGATCAGACCCTCGAACCGCAGCAAGGGGGGTCTGCCACGTCATGTCGAATCGATGATGGAGACGATAAACACGGAGCGCCGTGATCAAGGGCTCCAAGTGGTTCGATCACCGTGCTGGGGCTTTTAAGAGGGATCAAAGACTCTCACCACAAGTCTCTGCGTACTTCGTCCAACGGAATTTCCGAGTCGGGTATGTCGCCCTGGTTCTCTGCTGTTCGCTTTTCTGCGGGATTGCATTCGTCGACTTGGTGGGCTTGCATGCTTCATCGCCATCAGAAGGCTGGGGGCGTTTCCCACTTGTCGTTGCGCTTTGCCTGATTGCCAACGACTACAAACACGGTGGAGAATCGTCAACAACTGATAGGTTCGATTCGAGGTATCTTCCAGGCATGTACTCATCTCGTCACCTACGTACCTCTCTGGTTGACGATACGGTCGGAGACTTAGGGGGAGAGCGAACATCAGCGAGGCATGCACGGGATGATGCTACCCTCGGCTTTCCTCGGACACTTAAACTGCTACGAACTGATAGGCTGGTTTACGGGAAGCAACAACTGCACATCTGGCCTCAACAGACGCAAATATTGGGGATAGGAAGTTCCTCTTCAGACTCTCTGCATTGCTGGGGCTGATAGGTTCGATCCGGGATGGCGGTCGGGGCTGCATCCATCTCCTACTTCGATGTTATGAGAGCTTTAAGCAAGGAGCAAACGTACACCGAGATACGGGATTCTCCTCGGAATGTTGCTAATCGTGGCGAACCGATAGGTTGGTTTACGGGGAAAAAGTGACTTGTATCTTCACTGACATCGCCGAAGTTTGCTCCGTGTATTTTGTTCTAGCTCCCTCCATTGCAGGAAGCAAACTGCACTTTGTCACCCCATCCTTGACCACGGGGCCAACCAGAGGCTACGGGCTGCGGTCTCGAGACCTGGACAGGACCCCTCCATTACCAGTAGCGCCTTTGATAGGACTGATCACACCAAACTCGGGGGGGCAGAGGCATCGTGACGGGACCTAGTGAGAGAAGGACAACGTCTCCTGCAGTTTCGACGACAGCCAACTAGGGAAGGGAGAGACCACCGGCGAGAATTCTGACCTCTGGCGGCCCTTTCACGCACCGGGTAGTTCTTGATAGGCCCGATGAAGGCATACATAAGCAATGAAACGCAATCGCTGGCCGAAAGAAGCATGTTGCAGATCTCCTGCCGTCAACATCACCATGGTGGCCAACCAGCAGTGGGAAGCAACCAGTAAAGACTCTGACTCCCTGAAACTTGGCCCCGAGACTCTTGATAGGACCGATGAAGGCAAACACACGAAGAAGGTGGGATCGCGGCTTGCAAGTCCCCTCAAAAAGCGGGATATTAGCCAACCAGATTGGCGGGAGGGAATTGGCAATGATTCCGACCCCTGAAAGTTTGTGCCCGGAGGGCAAACAGCATCAGGAGGACCGATGATAGCGAACAGAGGGCGGAGCTAGGATCGTGGCTCGAAAGTTCCCTCATACAGACTTCACACCACCTGCTTTGACAAGACAACCAACCAGAGAGATTGAAGAAGCCCGGCGGTGATTCCGACCCCGGAAGTCCTACAGCAAAGTCGGTGACAGGACCGACGGAGGCAAACACTGGAACGCCTCAACATCGACTTTCAAATGCCTCATGCTAGATATCACCATGCCGCCTCTCGGGAAAACACCAACCAGAAGAAGAGAACAGAACGTGATATTGTTCCGATGAAGGCAAACACGCCTGGTTTGGGGAATCGTCGATCACTGACCCCACAGACCCGGACTTCATCACACCCACATCACCACTCATGGCTCGACGTACTTACAACAATCGGGGAAACGGGAGGCGCCCATGTCCACGACAGCGTTACGGTACGTGCAGCGGGGGCAAACATACGCCCACCATGTGTTGCTAACCCGGGTCTGAGTACTCAGGGAGCCGAAACCACCAACCGGGATACACCGGCAGTGACCCCGGCCCTTCGACTCGGCAGTCATGGGCAAAAGCAAGCTGGTAGGGTCGATGGAGACAAACACGCGCGAGAAGCCCCATCGTTGTCACCATCCAAGGAAGTTCCCACACGCGCTACCCGCACCGAAGAGATACCCCGGACCTCGGGACGGCCACCATCACAGCAAGCGCCGCTGACAGGGACAGGAACGGGGCGTCCTACAGGCAACAAGAGTCGTTGACCATGAGTCAAACCGCCCACCTACCCAGAAACTCCCACCGCCAGCCAGAGCACGCTGGCGAATGAAGCATACCTTCGCCTGCAACTTTCCGACGAGAATGCGCCCGATAGCGCCGATAGAAGCAAACAAGCAAACACACCATCATCGAGCACACGCTCCCCTCTCAACGAAAGCAACGTTGAATCACCACCCCCTGCACCGCTCCCCCTCCTGCAACCAACTCAGACGCCACCAATCACACCAAGGATACCAGGGCATGTATGGCGCAAAGCCAACAGGATACAATTGTGTAACCCGGCCGCAAGCCGAGCTCGCAGTTGGGCACTCACTCCAGGAAAAGCCCCTCGGTGCCCGATCTCCTGACTTCCGGCAACCCGGGAGCCACCCTTCGCCGTCTTCCCAACCGAGAAAGCCGCGAAACAAAGCAAATCTGACTTGTCGCCGCGGATCCGAGTTACCCCTAAAAAAAAAAAGAGGAAAAAAAAGGAAAAGAAAAAGGAAAAGAAAAAGGAAAAGAAAAAGGAAAAGAAAAAGGAAAAGAAAAAGGAAAAGAAAAACGGCTCAACCACATACCACAGCGAAACACCTTGTCATCCATGCGAACGAACCCGCTCGTCCGTCGGATGTTTACATTTCCCCTTATCCATGCCCTCCATATCCCATTCCCCGCCGGTCGGCCATCCGCGCAACAATCATCGCCGGGTCCGCAGCAGCAAGCAAGCCCGTTCCAAAACGGAATCCGTGGCGTTCCCCCCCCATCCCATCCAATTGGACCGGGGCCGATTGCCTCCCCCCGGAGCAGCACCGCAGAGATCGGAGGTCCGCGATTCGCCAGCGCCGAACCGGCCGCCCCAAAACCTCCTTCTGGGGCTTCCCTCGCAAACCGACACGGCAAGGACGACCAGCGAAAGAGAAAAAGAAGAAAGAAAGAAAAAAACGTGGGATCGGGCCGTGTGATGATGGAACCTAGGTACGTACGCACGCAACGTGATTGTTGTTCAACTTGCGACCGCTGCCAACGGCCAGGACGCGTTCCCGCGAGAACAACGTCCCAAAAAGCACGGGGAATCAGAAAGCGGAAAGAATTCCACCAATCATGTCGACCTTGTCCAACCTCAACACGTGGAAAAAAAAAAAAACAAACAGGGCCGTGCCGTCCAGGATGGACATGGGGCCCCATTTTCCGGTGGGCGAATGGGGCCGGTTTCCAGCTCCGCATCGGGTAGAGCGGACGGACGAGGCGCGCGTTTGCCTCTCGTCCGCTTGCTCTCTTCGGGTGATGGTGTGTAGACTACGCGCAAACATGACGGGGAAGGGGGGTTCGTGGAGGGGGGGGGGCTCGTGGAGGGGGGGGGCTCGTTCAACCCCTGGGGAAGACGGGCCGCTTCTTTTTTGTTCCCGGTGGGTGAGACGGGTTTGGGCGAGATGCAGGTGCGAAGTGGCTGCGTCGAACCGCCGCTCGCGAAATGCGTTGGTCGTGGAGAGGGCGGGCGGGTGGCGTGTGACGGCGATTGCAGGACCGTCCGTCCTTGTCTCACAGCAGGTGTAAGTGGTGGTGGGGGTTACACAGAGCTGGCTTCGAGGGCGGCCAGCTGCCTCATTTCGCGCTACTGCACTCGGATCCTCGCAGGCTTCGGTCAGATGAGGTGACGCGATGTACCGAGGCCGGTAGTTGATGGAAGTCACAGGGAACGATGGGAACAACAAGTGGTGGTGGTGGTGGTAGCAAGGCGCCACAAATGTAGTATTAAGAATAGAGAACCGTAATGTCCTGCACGTATGTGGGATATCGTGCAACGGATCAAAAAGACCATGCTTCTGTTGGTCCACTCACTTCTAGGACCCAAACCCAAAGCCAAATGGTATCTCGGTTTTCCAACGCCCCAAACGCCGGGAAGCCAGCCGCCCAATCACAAAATCTGGTAGTTACACAGTCGAGGAGAGGAGACACAGACAAGTCTTTAGTTCCACACCCCGGTCGAACCGCCCCGGCTCATCAAGAGCATCTCGAGGCCCTCCATCCTTCCTCTCAGCGCGCTGTTCTCCGTCTCGAGACTCCTGTTTCTCCGCTCGAGCTGCGAAATGTACTCTGTCGCCTTGCTGAGGATGGTTGCCTTGTTGAGCTTTGGGACAATCGGTGGCAGCCCCGCGTACTCCTCTTCCACGTAGTCCTCCGCATCTTCGCCTCCAATGCCGTTGTCGCATCGCTGAGCGACGACTCGGAGCGCTGGGACGGCATCGCGGAGCTGCGTGATCTTGTCGTTGAGGTTTGTGCGGTAGCGCTTCTCGATCATGTTGTGCGCTGTCTTCTTGGGCATCTGGTGCGCGGCCTTGTCTGCCGACCTGGCGGCAGGGGGTGGCGACGGGGAGGTGCGCTTGTGCGTACCCTCGTCGTCCTCGGATGCCGATGCTGAAGACTTGCGCTTGAGGTTGCGCGAGGGGTACCGCTTCGAGGCGGCATCTTGCTGGTCGGCCCGGGCATCGACGGGGATCTCGGGCACAGAGGGAAGAGCGGGGACGTTTGCCGTTGTCGGCTGGGGAGACCGGAAGACGGGCGCGGTGGGGAAGCCCGCCTGGGCACTGGGGAGGATGGTGAGGTCCATCGGGTTGACTGCGGGGCTCATTGGCAGTTTTTGCATCGGGGTGGAGCCGAGAACGGGGCCGCCAAAGGCCATGGAGCTGAACAAGGCGTCCGAGTTTGGCAACTGGTCCCAAGAAGCCCAGTCTTCGGGAGGCGGAACCCCGTAGGAGCTACCCGAAAGGGCCGAGGGCGATAGTGGTGATGCGGGCGAGCCGGCCGAGTCGGAGGCAAAGTCGGCGTTGAAGTCGTCCAGGGGACTGAACAAAGACGCGGGTGAGAAGTCTGCACCGTACGTCTGGCGATAACCGTTAGCTTCTGCTCCGAGCACTTGGACGATTCAAGACATGACAACGGTAACAGGTGACACTGGCGCAGACATACCTGCCTTGTCTTGGGAAGATATAGAAATGCACTGGGGTAAGTAGTAGAAATGATCAACTAACCGCGTCGGGCGAGCCAAAGGGAATGGCAAAGGGGTCAAAAGGGACCGAGGGATTAATGGCCTCCATCTCGAATGACGCTGGGTGATTGGCGGTTGCTTGGCGGTGGTGTCGCGGACAGGTGATGCGAGCTGATGTTTGCTGACAGGGGAGGTCTGCTGTGCGAGGGGCCAAGAAGGTCGATGGCGATACTCGAAAGTGGTGTTGTGTTTGTGGTGTTAGCTTGTGATGCCGTTTGGTGCGTGGTGGTCCGATGGTCCAAGGCAGGGGAGCTGGGGGCTATTTGACCATGGACGGGCGCCATGCGAAGCGATGGCAGCGATGGCATTCTTCAGGGCCGTATTCGCTGCAACACGGCGGATGGCTACGGGACGGGTGCGGATGGGTGCGGATGCGCGGGATTGCATGTGTAAGGGATGCGTCGAGAATTGGGTACCATGGGGGGCCCGCCGCTCTCTTTGCTACAGGAGGACAGCGCAAACTGACGATTTATTTTCTTCCGTCGTACGAGAAAGAGCTGGGCGAATTGAAGCCGATCTAGAGCTGCAGGTTGCCAGTGACGTACTTGCAGGACAAGGGCCGACTTGCACCAGGCGTTAGCTCACTTTTCCGTGGTACCTCCGGCTGGCCCCCCTGATTGGCACGGAGGGGGCCGGCGGGGCAGCTGGCTGCGTCTGGCCCACCATGGGCCCCACACCAGAGTGCGTTTGCTGATCTCGCTCAGAGTGCGACATCGAGAATGCAGATGTGAAGAATTGGCATGACAATGAACGCTTTCCCGGCCCGCTTCCTTCTTCCCTCGGCATGGGATTTTGAAAGCCCGGAGAACACACAAAGCCCGTGATGCCTCCATTCCCAAGTCGGGTCGCAGCAGGGGCCAGTCCATCAAGGGCGTTGCTGCTCGGGTGTCGTCAAGTTGGGCACAACCGCTCCCAATGTCTCACAACCGCAACGGCGGTCCCCAAAGTCGACCGTTCTGGCGCCGCACCACATGGGCAAATGACTCCAAGATGGCTGAGGCATCGCAGGCACTCTGATGCAGGGAATGAGACAGCACAAGAAACGGGGAAATTTTCTTGTCGGATTGAAGCACCGGGACAACGTTGATGAAGAAAAACTGTCGACAAGTTGTCCTGTGTGGTGAAAATGGGCTGATGGTGAGGCATACCCGGCTGGGTCCAGACCATTGGACCCACAATCGTGCGACCGGACGTGCCCGCCAAACGGCTGTTAGTAAATTGTTAGTCATGAGGTCTTTCTGCACCCAATCCTGGTGCGAGGACACCCATTTGGCATCACGGGAAATTATCGTCTGCAAAACTTGGCTGCTCACGCTCCTCTTTTATTACCCAAGCCCTTCCCAAACTGTCGCCGGCGCCGGCACGTTCCCGACACTCACCGGGCGACGCTCCGTGGCTAGCGTCGGGGCGGAGAAGTCGGCCTTACGATTTCGCGACTTCGAATCCCGATCTCGATGACTGCGGGTGTCAAAGACTGGGCGGCCTCAGGACGGCAGTAAGGTCCTCGACAGAAAGGTACCCGCCAAGAGCATCAGGACCAATGATCCAGGGACTCCAGAACACGACCTTGGGAGATGGGGATTGCACGCACTGGAAGTCAAATAGACCGACTGGGGCTGGGATCAGTGGGCCGGTATCCTGACACCAACTCAAACCGCCATGGACCCTCCCTTCCAGCGTCATTATGATGTTTTTCTCCTTGGTCCACGGGGATTTCTTTCTTGCAACCTTGGGACCAAGGACCCCGACATCACTTGCTCTATTTTCACTGCACCTGCACGACCCATCGCATCTAGCTCATTAGCCCCCGCGCTTCGAATCACCATCCCGCACTCTAGCTGCTCGCCGTCTCCTCTGAGTCGGGAATCGTTGTGCTGGGGCGCCGCACGCGCGGCCAATAGCCGTTCGGGTGCTGCGCGGCTCGGTGTTTCGGTGAAAGGAATTGTCGGGCTGCCGTCGAACGGAACCCTATGAGGCGGTGCCGGGCCACGGGGAGGAGCGCGGCTCGGCGTTTCGGTAAACGGGACTGTTGGCGAGCCATCGGATGGGGCCTGGAGCTTGCGTCAGTGCGGTTGCGGCTCTCCGGACGAGCTGGTTTCCGGTCGGTCTCGCTTTTCTACAGCAGGAGGACCTTGGTCGGCAAACTGCTGCGCCCTAGTACGAAATCTAGTAAAGTTCTCTTCGTCCAGGCCGAGTATTTCTTCCAACGGCTCGACAGCACGCTCGGGGTCCACCTTGGCCTCCTCTTCATCAGACCGGCTTGCGCTGGCCTCGTGCCAGATGTCGTAAAATTTGCTGAGGTAGGCAAGCATTTTGCGGTCGGACTCCTTTTGGGGCTTGCGCAAAACGTATAGTTGGTCAACGTATCCTGGAAAGTAGGCTGGATCGGGGTCTTGGGCACCGACGCCTGGGACAAAGATGGGAATCGGGCGGATCCGGGCAATGGGGTTCTTGAGCTTGCCATTGCGGGCGCGAACCTCGATCTGCCTCATTGTAACCTGCATTTCCCCCCCATTGTAGTCTTGATCGCCCCAACGTCGGCCTCGAGTCTTCTGAACTCGACCTTTGTTTCGGCCCGGAGAGTTTCGACCTCTGCCTTGACGAAGGCCTTCGTGGCCACCTCCGAGGTCGCTTTCGTCGATGTCGCTTTTTGACAAGGTGTGCAGGATGGTGACAATGGTGCAATGGGTGTTGGCTGCTGACAAAGGCCATCGTCTCTTCCCCCTCTTCCCCCCTTCCCCCTCCCTTCCCGATGTCATCGAGCCCGTCCGTCATGGTTGAGGGCCTCAAGATCAACTCATTTGGCCAACCGGGTCTCGGCACAATTGGCGGATAGGCGAACTTCCCTGACCAATATCGCGGCGAAGCGTCCCAACCTGAAGGCCAAAACCCTCCAATGGCAGGAACAAACCCCAACCCCACGAGTGCTGCACCCATGCGTCCCCCCTGCTAGTGCATGGCGCAGCTAGAAGAAATCGGAAGCGGTGCTGTTGCAGGGAAAAAGAAAGAGAGCTTTCGCTGGGTGTGGGAAGAGGGAACAGCATGATGCGTTTGCGTGATGTATCGGCGGCTGATGATGAAAGCTGCTAGATAACAAAAGACGGGGATATGTACGGACGGCATTCGGCGAGTCAGGAGCACTGTTGACATCGGCCTGAGCACCAGTAATTAGTCAAGCTACCATTCAAACGTCAGCCACCTCAATAGTTAAACTACCCCGGAGAGCAACCACCTACCAAACATAGTACGAATGAATTTTCGGATCTTCTATCGCCTCCCGGGTAGTCGCCAAAAACACCTGAATGCATAGTTGAGCGTCAGGAAAATCCGACAGAGGGTGCATGGAGGAGGAGGTGGTACAGGGAGCACGGAACGGGGTGGAAATCCCGTGTCCCCGGTTCTGATTCCTACGGCCGGGGACCAGGCATGGGTCAAGGCAAGGGATTTCCCCCCGATGGTTTAGATCCGTCAGCCTGCGTGGGTGAGTTTCGGACGAGAACGGAACGGTGACGTGGGACGGCGTGAACGCACCTTCCAAGCTGGAGCGGGATTTCGTTTCCCCGTGTGCAACTCTGCCGTTGGGGAAACCAGGAGGGAAGGGAAATGGACGAAAAAAAAAAAAAAAAAAATCCACCGGAACTTAGCTGTCTCCCCCGGCAATATGGGAGTGGGAGCAAAATATGGGGGATGACCGCATAGACATACCGTCAAGCCCAAGCCAGAACAAAATCCCGTCGTCCTGGTCCAACTCAGCCAGAAGACGGGCTGCAGTAGAAGATGGCCACTGTTTGAATCCAGGGATACGAATCACCAGTTGTCAGGGAGACCATTCGTGTATATAGGGAGCCTTTCAGGCACCAGATAGCTTTCTTTCTTCGGACAATTCTACGAGTTGTTGATGGCCGCTCTCCATCACCTCAATTCTTCGCCTTGCACACGATTTCCAGCCTTGATTCCGGCCGTGCAACGCCAACGATGAAGCAGGAAGGAAGAGAAAATATGAGATGCAGAGAAACACCAGCAGGCTGCCACGCTTCTGTCACGACCCGGGTCATGACCTCAAGGAGGAAGCACGGGCCAACTACGGAACACCAATCATTGGGCCCGGGGTGCAACAACCTACACAAAGCCCCAATCAGCCAACCAGGTTGGACCCGAGGACCCGGGGCGGAGGACCACACAAATCGGACCCGGAGACCCGGGGCGAGAAGACCGGGTCCCCCGGACCAGGAAGCGGTACAGGTATATAATGACAATAGTTGTACCCACAACTGTGTGAGGAATCTTGGATCCTCACGCTAGCAATGCATTGTTCTTGAGCACCAACTCGGTGAGACGTATTGTCTGGGACCTCTGTGTCTACGATCCGCTTGACATCGTATCCCCCTTCGAGAGTTGTACTAGCCTTCGTTCAGTCACCTTGCACCCACCCTACTTAGAGCATTGGACCCTATCCGCTCTTGCGATCTATCTATCTTTACCAAGGTCACCACGGTGAACCTGGAGCAGGCCGTAACAAGTGGCTAGCAATACGCAAAAGGAGCAGTGCTATCTCGTAGCCCTTGGTCCATTCTTTCCCCTTAAGCTATTTGTTCAAGACTGTTATCTGCCTCGAGAATCAATACCATATGCTATCGGGGTACGGGTCCGTCCGGCTGCCCCCAATGTTGTCCTGCCAGTTGTCATAATCAACTGTCTGACTAGGCAGGCTATCTAGTGTCGGCTCACAAATAGCGACGATCCCCATAGCTCCACCGTTGCCGTTAAGCAGGCCTGGCGGGATCACAAGCTGCAGTTCCTTCGGGCCGCCGCTCATGATGGACATGCGCAGAGTCTTGGCAGGGTCCCAAGTCTGGTTGATATCGTTCTGGATATAAGAATCAATCGCGTCGTTGCGGTACCATAGCTGGTTGCCGCTGTACGTCTCGGGTACCCAGACCTTGGAGACGCGGTCGAGTGCATCCGAGTCGGCCAGGATAACGCAGTACCAGGAATCTTGTGAGCCCTTCCAACCTCCAGCATCGGGCGTGGTGTAAACACCCATGCCGATTTGCGTACTGATCTGGTTACCGTCATCGGTTAAAGTGCCCTGCTTATTATAACGCCGGGCCTGCTCCTACAATCCGTGTTAGCACTAGACCATCGAGACATGAAAGAGGAGGGATATAGACACCTCAGAGCAGGTACGGTAGCCGATGATGACATTCTGAGCACGCCTTGCCAGTCCTGCGAGGGCCAGCGCATCCTCCAAGAGAAACGCAGCAAATAGAATGACGGGGAAGAGCATGGTCGATTTACTAAGAGACCGAAGAAGTGTTTATCTT
This sequence comes from Cercophora sp. LCS_1, assembly GCA_036250225.1. Classification (NCBI taxonomy): domain Eukaryota; kingdom Fungi; phylum Ascomycota; class Sordariomycetes; order Sordariales; family Lasiosphaeriaceae; genus Cercophora; species Cercophora sp. LCS_1. The sequence goes on from JAPZLL010000021.1 coordinate 304,331, forward strand.
TCTTTCCGCTGAATTTCTACACTTGCTCAATCCATTCGCTCTTAGGTATATCGTTTGCAGAGGGACTTTTGTCTCCCTTGCGAGACTACCACCACGGTGGTACTGTACTTCCAAAGCAGCCAATCGGTTCTCCAGGCTGCTGTGTAAGGGAATCTGTCCACTTGTATTCATTCCTGCCCAGGACGTGCTGTTATGGTCCAACGTTGTCCAAGTTGTCTACCTGCGAATTTGCAGGTGGGTTGGGCACCTGTGTTCCGTTACTCCTGTATCTTGTAACCGCAAAAGTCAGTCCACTCCCAGACCCGGTTCGCCTTCCACCCGCTCGCGCCCTTTTGCTCGACCCATTCACTCTCTGGGGGATAGGGTGAAGGGTCAAATGATAGCCGTAGGGCATATCGCGGTGTGCATGCCAAAGTATTGTTCTCGTCCCCCAGCGCGTCATACGGTGAAAGAAAGCAGCCCTTGCTCAACGTGATGGTAAACGTTTTGGGTAGGAAGGCGTCATCGGTAAGAACGGCATCGTTAATATGGTAACGGTTCTCGTCGGGAAGAGCACACTTTTTCAAGAGTGTCAATCGGAGCTTGAATTGGCCGAGTATGGCTGGGTTGCCGGGGTCAAGGATGAAGTCGAGCAATCCATCGGCTGGCTCCCATTTGAACTTTGCCGCGATAAACCTGCTGTACTCCACGCCAAGGAAGATCTGGGGAGGTGGAAAAAAAATTAGCCCACGTCGCGTAGGAATCAAGCCAACACTCACCTCGCCGGTACCATCTTTGTGGAAAGAGATGCGATTCCACAGAGGATGCCAGGACCACTCCTCCTTGCAGAGAAGGGAGCGCAGGTCCGTGGGGGGCAGGGTAGCGGGAGTAGGCGTAGATGCGGCTCCCAAGAGGATGCCAGCACCAGGAATCTTGCTGAGAAGGCGGCGCAGGTCCATGTTTTTGGTTGGGGTTGGATGGCAGGATGATTTTCAGTGCTGCTTGCAGATGCACTTGACAATTGTGACCAACGCAGCTAGAATCACTGTCCCCTCCGCTAGAATCGCAGTGTCTAACCCGATTAGGAAGATGACTGATCTATTTTTTTTCCTGTCAACACCATCGAACACTAATAGCTAAATCCTCGGATTCAGTCAGTTTCAAGAGCCAAAAAGCTCAAAAACGTAATAAAAACCTACCTTCTACCATTTAAAATCGTAAAGGCAAATTAATTGGCTTTATCTAAGTCTAGCTACGTAGCCCTACCTAGTCTGAATATAGTCTTCTATATTAATTATTACATCTAAAACTTAATAAATTCGTCAGCTAAAGTCGTAAGTTGCTGGACTGGCAGAGCGGGGATGGGAACCAGCAGGGTGCCCTGTAGAGCCAGGCACTCACCTACTGCTGCAATTCTAGCTGGTGCTGTCGGTTGCTCAAGTGCTTGCGGCAGGATAGAATGCTGCAGTGGATTGGAGTCGAGATGTTCGGTTGCCGGAAGGGAAACAATGTGGCGGAAAAACAGACGGTGAGGGAAAGCCTAGACTCAGCTGACTAACCTGCAATGCGCTGGTGTCGACTATGGCTCTCAGTCAGCCAAACCACGCGATAGACGTGACGATAGGGAGTCGGCCGTAGCCAAAACAAGTGTTCAATTGATTGATGCTATTTTCGTTGTGTGTAAAAATCAGTGACCATTGTTGTGGGGATTTCCGACCGTTACCTCTCTCTCTGGATGGCTAGCATTAGCTTCTGACGGCTTTCTTGCATTGTATTGTACAATACAATTCAATACAAGCGAGCCGGGGAGGGCCCATTGCCAGAGGACCCCAGTAATAATTCACAACCAAACTACACCATTCAGAAGCGGCCAGCAGTTTCCGCGATCACAGCAGCAACCCCGCATCGATCGACGTGGACCTGGCACATTGTGTGAAGAATAAGTCAGGCTCCTAACCCTGTCGCAACCACACAAATATGTCGGACGCACTCTCCACACCGCGTGCCTGGTTCTCGTGCTTTGCGCCAACCCTGCTCCTTCTCCCCCCCAAACCCAGTTGTGACACCAAGGATGTTGATGTAAACGTCTTTCGTTTCTTGTCAATAATGGCAATGACAACGTATGTAATAACTATTGCGAAGGTGATGTTACTCGCGCCATTACAACTCCGTTACGCGGCACGTTTCGTGAAGGCGAACGCTAAAAAACAGCAGAGGCAAAATGGGGGAGGGAGAGTGTGCGAAAAATAGCTTCCTTTGGGGAGCGATGGACCGCTGAAGCCTCAGGGGTAATAGCAACGCTGTCACGGGACCTTGCTCCGACGCATCTCCATTGCGTAGATGAAGCTGAGTGAGCTAGAGTCCGGTTCTGCGCGCTTCCTGAGCTTCCTTGCAACATCGCCTTGGGAGTCTTCCAGTTTTGCCATTTATTGCGACAGGTGTTGGCATTGTTTCATGAGGTGAAGTTGGTGGCTTGAAGTCGTTTGTCCACGAGGGTGGAATCCGAAGCTCGTCGCGATGAAATAGCGCGACCAAAACGGGCATTGTCACTCCAAGAAAGCCGCCAGCGCCCGGAAGTGCAAGTGAGACCGCCTCAGGTGGTGATTTATTCTGACGTCCACAACGTAATCGGAAATCCTGAATTTTCCTTGAACGATGTTTTTAGGTGGCCAATCTCAAGGCGGCGCATTCGGATTCTTCTCTATCTCCTCAAATGGATCATTATCCCTTCAGTCTTTTTGGCTGGGCGACTATATTGTGCAGGACTTGGCGGGGTGTTGACGTGGCACTTGGCCGCTTCTGCAGGGGTCGTGAGAGGAAAACTCCCCTCCAACGTCGAGACCATTCTTCACTCCAACTACTTATGAACGACGAAAGTTTTGTAACCGTATTAGTTGCAGCTATGCTGCGCCACCTGGCTGCTACGGCATCGATATGCGGCTCCTCAATGCCACGACGCTTCGGGTCGAGGAATTCTTCAACGACGTTCCCCCGCACGCGATCCTTTCGCACACGTGGGGTGACGAGGAGATGACCCTGGCAGACATGGAGACCATCGCGCGTCACCGACAGCAGATGGTCCATCAAGAAGCGAACGGAGCGGGAACGCGCACTCCATCCAGCGACGTCGATGGCTCGCTCACGCCACTTATTCTCCCCCAGGTTCTCACCGCTTCCCGGAGAAATTCCTTATCCGGGCCATTGGGTCTCACACATCCCCTCGAACGCAAAAAGGGTTTCTCCAAGGTCCTCTATGCCTGTAGTCAAGCGGAAAAGGACGACTTTCAGTATGTCTGGGTTGACACTTGCTGCATCGACAAGACGAGCAGCTCCGAGCTTTCCGAGGCCATCAACTCCATGTTCAGCTGGTACCAATCTGCCAAAGTCTGTTACGCATACCTCGAGGATGTCCAACGAGGAAACAGCAAAAACAGGATAGCGTACCGGTCGTGGAAGGACGACTTTGCACGAAGCAGATGGTTCACAAGGGGCTGGACGCTTCAAGAGCTTCTTGCGCCGCGCGACGTCAGATTCTTTGGCGCAGGCTGGGAGGAACTTGGAACCAAGGCCTCCCTCTACCGCCTCATCGAAACCACCACGGGCATCGACCGCCGCACCCTCGCCGAGCCAAACCTGATCAATAAAGCCAGCATCGCTCGCCGCATGTCATGGGCCGCCCACCGCCGCACTACTCGCGTCGAGGACACAGCGTACTGCCTGATAGGTATCTTCGGCGTCAGTATGCCCCTGCTATACGGCGAGGGCGACAATGCCTTCCTTCGTCTTCAAGAGGAAATCATAAGGCGCTCGTCGGACCAGACGATCTTGGCCTGGGGCATCCTCAACCAGGAACAGCAGCTCGTCACTCACCACGTGCAAGTTGACGAACTTCAGGACTCTGCATTTACCGGGACCATGCCCACGCTGGCCCAATCGCCCAGGGACTTCGCCGGAATGGGCAGGGTCGTCCGCGCCCCAGCTGCGAGGAACCGTGTCGTCGATTACCGAATCACCAACATGGGCTTACAGATCGAGTTGAACCTTATCGAGCTCGGCGTCAGCAGACACACAGGCCAGACACATTACGCCGCCGCGCTGGACTGCCATTTGCAGTCTGAGAACCCGCAAGACCGACTTGGCATTCTCCTCACGGAGACGGAGGCGTCCAATGTCTTGCTACGCACCGTAACGACGGAATCACTGCGGATATCAGACGAAGATATGACGAAGACGCAAGCCCGCCTTGTGTACATCTCCACGTCGGTTGATGATTTCTCTGGCTATTATCAGTCTAGAGAAGAGAGGCTTTTCGTCGTGGCCAACGACTTGGTCTCGCCGGGTTACGAAATTGCGCACGTCGAGCCCAAGTACTCGCAGTGGAATCCAGAGTTTCGAACGATGCGCCTGATGGGACTGACAGTCATGGGCACGGAGGGAAAGGAGGACACAGACGCCATGGTATACCAGCTGGTAGTCATTGTGTTCTTCAACAGGCATTTGGGAACCGGGTTTGTCACGAGGATCCTGGTTGACAGGGCTTCAGGCGCGTGCTTTGTCGATATGGCGGGCCCGCGAACTCGGGCTGATCAAATCGACCGAGACGAGAAGCGCGTCCTAAAACAACTTAAAGCAGACGCGGACAGTCTGTGGCAGAAGCCGGGGAGCGTTAACCTGCCCGCAGCGGGGCTGACAGGGAAGCTAAACCATGTGGAAACCGTTGCGATCATCAACCCGGACACGCACAGGACCGAGGCAGACTCGGAGGTGGGAGAATCCGTGGCCGAGGAGCCGAAAGTGAAAGAGCCAGGGCGGGATCTGTGCGGGCAAATTTTAATCCCAGAAAAATGGGAAAGGGAGCATCAGCGCATGGTTGAGGCCAAGGTATCGAGGGAGAAGAAGGACGTCATCGTCTTGGAAATGAAATCTCTGCTGTTCGCCACATAGTGGGTGATTCTTATTTCATAGCCATTCAACAAAGGAATTGTATAACGTTGTCTGGGAAATACGGTTCGTTCGATCATCGCAGAAATGCCAAAATCAGGTCGATATTGAAGGCGGCAAAAATCAATGCGAATAACCAAAATAGAGCAACAACGACCGTCCGAAAAGCCTGGGGTATCATTCTAATTCATCAAAATTGCGCCTGGTATTACCAAGTAGACGCTCGCCGACGCATACTTCCGTCAACCACGCTCCAAGAAAAGTGCCCTGTCGAGAACCCGTTACTTGACCCTCCATGGTGATGTCCACCCAATACCCAATGGGCTTGCCCCTGACCCCCCAGCGACAACGCTCTCCGAGAATTCCAACCCACCTTTAACAACAACGATTCGATGCCCAAAAGCAAAAAGTGGCGGCGTCTCGGCTACTAAGCCCAGTCTTCATCAAAGGCCCGGCGGGGGCCGTTCCCGCCAGAGTAGCGTTCATCTCACCTCCTGCTGTGCGCCATCCATTCACTCAATGCAAAGAAATGCCTGCGGGCACGAGATGTGACTGAGGCCCGCCGCAACGAGACGAGGGACGAGGATGATGAAGAAGAGATCCCAAAGGAGCTGCCAGATCGTGGTAAACCTGGCCGTGCAGGGGGCACTGGTTGGAGCTCTGTGCTGCAGACCCAAAGATTGACATCAAGGAAGGCCACAGTCGACATCCCCGTTACGCCCAGTATCTTGTGAACCGAAGGCGCAATGATGTCCATGTTTGGCTCACTGAGGGGCCTAACGGGACCATTGGACAGAGGCTGAGATGGGTCGAATGCAGTCGAGGACCAGACACAAAGCCGCGAGGATGACATCTCGGGCGCCCTCAAATGTTCCATCACAAGGTCGGCACCAGCATGATAAGATATTGTCGTCCCAGCGGAGAAAGAAGCACACCAAGCGTCACCTAGTCCTGCTTGGGGTAAGGACCTTGAGAGTTCGATGCCGTGTGGTGAGGTAATCTCGGCGGTGTCTGCCCAAGCGTAAACGCGAGCAATGTTGCCTGTTGTGGCAACGTACCACTCGGGATTGGAAGGATGCTGGAATATGGACCTCAGAGTTGTGGCCAGTTCGTCATCGGGTGCGAGACTCCGGTCACGCGACCTTTGTCTGTCCGTCTCGGCTGCTGACCCAGGGGGAGTCTTCGGATCCGGCGAAATCTCCCAGCACTGCTCGGCGTACCGACCTTGTACAAACCAAAACTCGATTGGCAGTGAAGTTGAGAATAACCTTAACGACAACCCCGCCGAACCGCCTATCGAGTAATGCGACTGGCTTTTTGGTGCCTAGCTTGGAAAATGGCGCGTCCACACGCATGACGAGGACGCGCCCGGAGTCATCAGCCGAGGCCACCATAGACAGGCCAGACGCCAAGCTGACTGCAAACAAACTGATGACGGATGATCCGCGGGCATGTCGGTAGAGAACGCTGACTTGTTTCCCATCAGCAGTCGAAAATACGGCAGTGTCTCCGTTGCTTTTGCCTGCCAAGAGGAATTCCTTGGCCGAAGACGGCAACAATGGACTGGTTATCTCCGGTTCCTCTTCGTCATCAATTATTATTATATCCGGTATTGGCGGGAAGGCCTTCCCATCAACTGCTTCACTTCCGATCGAGCTCTCAGTCCCACTATCGCTCTTCCTCACCGGGGCGGCCGGTGACCAAACTCGTCCATGTTGGCCCCGAATATCGACAAAGCGGCGTCCATCAGGGCTGAATGAAACCCCACGAAGACTTCGATCAGTCCCTGGTTACTGCCAAGGATGAGACTTCGTCCATCTGGAGAGCATCCCAAACTGAGTGCAAAGACGCCTGGTCGTTGATGCTGCAATTCCATTGTTGTGTAGTCGAAGACGCGCAGATTCCCATCCTGGTAGGAAACAGCCTAGTTTCGTGCGACGAATCTGGGCACACGAAATTTCCTTTTTCGTTCGTAATCTGAGCTGGGGTGAGCTAGGGTGAGCTGTGGGGTGCTTTTGTTCTAGGGCTCTGGCGACTTCCTCTACGAACTGGAAACAGATTTAGCTAAAGTCACAGTACCAGATAACGCAAGCTTACCCCCAGGGCACTCCTACCGCGCGATGTGGTCTACGGCTTCTTGGCCCCAGTACTGTTAGGCTCCGCGGTGAGCTGAGCTGGTGGCTACTGGGCGAGACGGTGAAAATCATGACTGTAAGAGCGGTTTGCGAATCAACTGGAGCAGTCAGCGCTACAGAACCCCAAGATAAGAAGTATTACAGTGTCTTCAGATACGGTTACAGTAACGGCTACCCAGGGTGGACTAAGACGGTTCGCTACAGAACCAAGGAGCTTCAGTGGCTATACAACACCGTATCCAACTTCCCACACCTCCCACGCAATGAACTCTTACTAGCTACCGTCCGCAAGCAACCTACCAAAGGTCTCTTTACACAACATCTATTTACCACATTCATGTGGGCCCTGGTGATGAAGGGAATTCGCAAAGTGAAGAGGTTGATCTTTACGTATGTCGTCTGGCCATCGCCACCGTGGGGTTTTAGTCAACATCGGGAATCAAGGCCGTTCCTTTTCGAGAATGAGCGGGCTGTGAGGGGTGAGGAGAACGAAGTTTAGGACCCTAGACAAGACCGGGAACGATACTTGCGGGCGGGAGCACGAGGAGCTTCTCGTCAGTTCGAATCCAACCCATGCCGTAAAACGTGAGCTGTCACGGTGCCATCAGCTCCTGGAGTTGTATAACCCTGAGGAAGCACCGGCTTTGATGGGATTTAGGTGGGCATAACATATTGCTGATCTCTGATACCACATGTACATTGAGTTGATGGCTTCCGATTACTCGGTTATCATCTCCATCTTCTTGCAAAAAAAGCAGGCACAATACAGGTCCCCCCAGGTGTACGACAGAACCTCGTATAGTACATCCTTGCGGTCGAGGTCAAAGAGCTGGTGGAACTATCGATTTGCAATAGTTGCCACAGAAGCGCAATTGCCACTGCGCAGCTTGCTTGTTCATAACTATAAGAATGAGACCTCTAGCTTTCCAGAGAGCGAGAGAGAGAAGATGAAAAAGCAATACAGCCAAGCAGATTGCAACCCTACCAATTCCGCCAAATCCAGAATGTCGTCATCTAACAGTCCGGCCCACCCCCAACATCTTACGCTTCTTCTTCGCTACATAATTTGCCAGATAATCAAGCCGCCGACTGCTTTCACTTAGGCACTGGGGCGCTCCACTCGTCGAAGCTGTCATCCTACTAAATGCCAAGCCATCCACAGTCTCGTCATCACTCCGGAGTATTGGGTGGAGCCGGAGGAGGCTGTGGTGGAGGTGTGTCTGGAGGAGTAGGTAGACCACTCATGATCTAAATTATAACCTAGTTACCAGGAGATTCTCTCTGCTTGTCGGGGTTGTCGGGGTTGTGTGAACTGTTGATAAAAGGCAACTTACTAGGTGCTCTGGTGTGTGTTTGGGGTGGGTTGTAAGATCTAGGTGATGGCTCTTGATAAGATGCTTGTGGGATACGACGATGCTCCTCGCTCTTCAAAAAAATTGGGATGGACGGCCCGAATATATGCCCATACTGCCCCCTGCCCAATAAAAAAAGTAAATTACTGATCATGAACGATAAAACTTTCACTTTGCCCAGCTAGTGCCTGTGTAACCGGAGCTGGACACTCCAGTACGCCCGAACGGTATCTGTGTAACGAGAGATGCAGCTCGACGCGGCCCACACAGCAGGAGTTCAACCAATTAGAGGATGAATTGGTAAATCGAGGTTGCCGGTTGCATTAGCGAAATATTGGTGATGCCCGTACATTTCTTGGCCTTTAGGCGTTGAGTGGTCTCATTCAAGAGCATCCTCTGCAGCCCTGCCACTCGGAGCCTGCATGGCAGGTAGGCAGAAATGCCGCACGACGTGCCCAGGCTCAATTCCCCTCCTCGCTCTCCAACCTCATTCCCTGGCCCTCCATCCCCACTCGGCGAACAAGTAGTTCATGTTCCTTGATTAAGCGTTGCCCACGAGGAAGCCCAATTCTAAATGTGACGGATAGCGTAATCAAGAAGAAGGGCTGAGCACCATGCTTGGGGGTGTGTGGTGTGTGGTGTCTATGATGTGCGGGGGCTATGGTGGTGTGGTGAAGAAGAGGATGGACTTCACTGCGTGCCTATTTTCTCCGGTATTTTCCGGATTGATATAGGTTCGGTTCGGCCAGCAAAGTTTTCTTGCCGGTGACTCGATACGCCGGTGACTCGATGGCTGCTATCACCGGTGATGTAATATTAAGGTTAGGTTTGTTGTTTTTCTGGTGCCGGGTATGGCATTAATGTTTGTGGCTTTTTTCCCCTCTGGCTTTGCGTTGCTGCACGCAGCCACGATAAATTTCCGAAACAAGACGCGACGTAGTCATGAAGGCCCATTAGTACGATAAAAAGGAAAAGAGGTCGAAGCTCGGCAAAGGATAGCTCTCAGTTTGCAAAGCCTGGGATGCGATACGGTCTGAAAGAACATAGGTTCTGGGGCTGGGAATTTCTTTGTGTAGATTGGTCCCGGACTTGTCCCGGGCGGGCCAATTTTACGTTGCGAGGAAAAGCGCCCGTTTCCAATTTATTTGTGTATGCTACAAAAATATTAAAGCGGCATTTCAATCTGTAGAAGAAAGCAAGCCTGCATTGAACTCAGTCAGGAGAAGCTTTGCACTGATGAGTCAAAAGATGAATTCCAGGTTTACAACGTGGTAATTGTATATTGCTTGTGTTCAATCTCTGGTGCTCGGTTGCTTCGCCGTGCAGCCTCTATTATTAAGAAAACATGCATTAGTTCAAACTCCGTCCCCGGGGCCCGTTTTCCACCCCATGAATACAGTTTTCTGGCGGGCCGAAACGCGTGGCTCTGCTGATTACTGCTTATTTCCTAGACCCGAGTGTTGAAGAGAACCACCTGCACGGTCATGTCATCTCGCACACGCCGGGCAGATGGAGCGGTAAAAGCTAGCCGTCCTGCTACCAGCTCGTGGTGGTTTCCACCAATGGCATTGCGCACTAGGTGCACAGCGACATTCTTGTCCTGGACCGTTATTCTCTCCTCCGCAAACTTCCAGTTTACTCCTTTCCAGAAGTGGCTGAAGTCGAACGGCCCGTAGGTCGGCCCCGGGGTATTGCTGGCTCCTCCCCCCACCGCCGCCTGCACATCCACCCACTTCCCCACCAAGTCGACGGCCTGCTGATTTGAGACGGTATACCACATGCCGTCTGTTGCCATGATCAAGAAAGAGGGCTTGCTGGGATCGATCTTGGTAGACGTCACAACCGGCTCAGCTGTCAGATATGGCGGCGTTTGGAAATCGTACTTTGGCGTCAGGGGTGCTGTCCCATAGAACCTCCGCACAAAGTCCCGCTGCAGTTCCAATGGCCACTTCCACCGGCAATCGCCGAAGGCGCGCGACACCATCATCCCGAGAACTCGCCCGCCTTTGATGATGTCTTCTTCGCCAGGGTGTTCCTTGCTAAGCCTAGCGGCCTCGTCCTCGTTGTCCCCAGTTTGATCCACCGACAAGGGTATCGCCTGCCACTTGCCGTCGTCGCCCTTTCGCCCGAGCACGGCTCTTGAATCGCCAGTACAAGCCACGTGCAATGTGCTTGTGGCAGGGTCGTAGACTGAAAGCAACGCGCATGAACCAGCATAAGCGAGAGCCAACTTCTTCACCTTGTTTTGCAGCGGTTCTTCGCTCTGAGCAACATCCGCAGCTGTCTTGAGGATGGCATCGTCAAGTTCCACGAAGCCCGTTTTAATGGCGTGCTGAACCACCTCGTCTGCTACGCCTCCTCGCGCAGTCGCCGTTGGTCTGACTTGGCCCAGGCAGCGCCGCACAAACGATAAAAGTTGCTTCGTGAGCAAATCTGCCGTTTGCCAGCCTGCGTGCCCATCAAAAACACCCCAGGCCATCCACTCATTGCCGTCACCCAATGGCGAGGGGAATCTGCCGTGGGTGAACCGGTCTTCGCATGGATCGTTGGCAGCCAGCTGAGTGCCGTCGTATCTGCTAACGCCGGCCACGCCTCCAACACGAAAAGAATATGCCTCTTTCGATAGCATGCGTGTCACCTCTTCTTCAGAGGGACCAGGCTCAACGACCAGGTGCTCGGCTGGTGAAATGCCGAGGCGGGGCACTTCGTCGCGGGTCGTCAGCAGCCACCAAAGGCATGACGCGCTGACTGCGCTGGCAATCACAATGGATCTTGTCGCTTTGCTAGAGCCCGAGGCTGTGGAGGAGCCCGAGGCTGGGGAGATATTCCTGACCTGCGTCCGCAAGATTGGGCGGGTGGCCACACGACCAGGACGCGTCCGAGCCACGCGCTGAAGCAACATGTTGCGAGGGCGGCAAAACGGGCGACCAGCTGTATTGTGGGGTGGCGTTGCGCTTTCGTAATAAAGCAAGCTTCCTTGTTGGCCTATAGGTGGGTTGTCTTCGTTCTTCGGGTGCGATTGTGGAGGCGGTGCTCCAAAGCCGAAAGAAAACGAGAGTGGGATTCAAAGAAAATCGGCAACAGATCCCGGGTGTCGGAACGGGCTAATCTAATTCCGGGCCGAACCCAGTGCCAGATCTCACTGGCGCGATAACCATTAAGCGCCGTGGCGGGGTTCTGTACGCTGAGCCCGCAAATCTTCATGCGGGGCGCCTGGTAGGTCGCCCAGCTTGGGGCCGTCCTCACCGTCAACCACTGTTGGCAAAAAGTTTAGAAATTTAAAACTACTTGCAGTCCATGTGGATCAAACACATGGCCTTTACATGTATGAATGCATCCTCCACATGTGCCCGCCCCCCCTCCCCCCCGTTACAAAAGTGCGGCGGTCCCACTCGTCGAAGTCGAAACTTTGGTCGCGGTCCCACCAGCCGTCGACGTTGACGTCCCTGCCCCCGTCCTACCCGGGGTAACGGTCGTAAAGACGCTAATGGACGTCATGCTCGGTACCGCGACCTTCGGCATGGTAGGAACGAAGCCAAGGTATTTGCTGTAGACGCTCTCGCAGCCGGCCTTGTCGGTGACGGCGAGCTCCTCGAGCTGGAACCCCCATTTAATGCTGCTGATTTCGGCGCGCCAGGGAGGCGAACTGGGCTTCACACCCGCCCGAAATAGCGCCGGCTTGGCGGGGGAATTATTAATGCGCGAGCATCGCGTCGGGAGGTGCGGTGATGATGGGTGCGGGCTCAGCCGCGGCATTCGCAGCGCTGGACGCTACCAGGGCGGCGACGGTGACGTGGACGAGGAAATGCATCTTGCTGACGGGTAAGGTTGGTGAAACTGTAAGGGAATGCCCGGAAAGTGACTAAGGATTAGATTCCGGTAAGTGAATCGCGTCCACTATTTATTTTTCCCATTAAAGACAAAGCAGGTGATACCTTGGACAAGCGGCACAGCATTATGCAATTTTCTTGCAACGGCGCTGCTTGGCTTGGCAGGATCTAGCGGGAGAACAATATTTCATCCAAAAGTTACTGCGCGGTGCCTTGCAAGGTACACAGAGTTTATTGGTCTGGCGGAAGCTGAACACTGTCAAACTCAGCAATTAGCCAAGGTTCTCGTTGACTCACAAACCACCTATGGAAATGCTTGAATTGTCTCAAGGCCGTGCTCACGTCCCATCAACTGGTTCGAGCAGTTGGTCTGGGGCAAGAGACCACTGGAACTACCCGTACTACATACAATTCGGCATCGACCCGGTCGCCTGATTTGACACCCCTTGCTCTGACATACGCAGACATTGAAGGTCTAGACTTCAGCCTCCAACAAATATTACACACTGTGGTGCTGATGGAGGTAGATCTGCGAGCTGATGATAGCTGCATTATTGACGGCCTAATTAATGTATTCCCCTACTCGATCTACAAGATCAGAAATCACTTCCTAGTCTCCTCACCGTCCGCCAGAGGCTCGTGAGATATGCTGCCTTGGGATGGTCGGCTCACGTGAGTGTTCCCAAGCTGTGACGGGCCAAAATTGCCATCAGACCAAAAAGGCACCTGCAGCCGGTGTCAAACAAGAACCACAGTCCGCTCAGTCCACCCACCCTAAGTCCCCTCAAATGTATTCTTCCTCGGATCGACATGGGGTTTACCAAAGGGATTTACTTTTGCTCTGGCGAACTGCGGAGCAGTTCGCATTCCCGGTTGTAAATCCCAGATTCCCCTCCTCACAAACTGCCCATCAACGCCGGTTGGTGCCAAGAGCAGACCCCGTATGTGGGCGCTGAGGGCATCGTGGAGCATATCCCAACGCGCGAGAAACAATGCGACATACTTTCTCGGCTCGGCTCTACCCTGTTGCCTCCGCTCATTCTCTTCGTTGACGGGTGTCCGGATCACGCTCTGCTCAACCTGTCGGAAACACTGCACCTTGGAATAGGTGGAAATGAGGTGGGTTGCAATGGCTTGATTGTATTGCGCCTGGGAGGTTGTTCTTTTTCTTCTAGAGGTTCTGGCTCAATGCCAGAACCTCCTCCTTTATAGACAAAACCGTAAGATTCAGCTTCGTCAACACCATAGCCGAGGCTGACTAGTGTTCAGGCAGTGCCAGGGCCCCTGAAACTCCATTCTTTCTGACAAATCCTGAGCCGGCCCTGAGCCGGCACTGAGCCGGGGTGAGTGACGTCACGTGGGCGCGGTACGAAAAAGGAAATTTGGCGTCCCCAGATTCGTCGCAGGAAACAGTTAGGGTGGGTATTTCGGGGTTCGGGTTGAAAGCAATGTCGTCAATCCCGTTGTTTTCAAAGTCAGTCTGGCAAAATCCGAGTAACCTTGATTCGAGCGCGTTCCAGACCAGGATAGGATGCCCACGGTAGCCGACAGCGAGAAGCACCGCATCTCCGTGGATCATAAAGGCAGCTTTGCTCGGAGGTTGGGTGGGAATGACGTCCTGGCCTAGCATGTCGGAAAAACAATCTTCTTCTCCGGGATCCATGTCCTTCCATGAGATTGTATCCTGATCCGCCGAAATCAAGTTCCTGGAGGCACAATGTAAGTCAAGAATGCAAGAATGCAAGAATGCAAGAATGCAAGGCTGCAAAAGGTGGGGTTTACCTAATTACCATTTAGTCATTTCGCTAGACTGAAACGCGCATAGTAATTCATTGACACCAAGGAAGATGGCCGCGAGGGATGGCGACTGTATCTGAAAAGAATGCAATGTCGTGCCAGTTTTGGTCTCATGCACCACCACATATTTACTGCCACAAGAGACAAGGTAAGTATCATCTGAGTCGGGGCTGAATTGCAGCACTCTGATCCTCTCAGGGTGTCGCATATGTCGGATTCGTTGGACGGGACCCGGATCATAGTGTGATATCTGTCCAGTGGAGAGGCCAATGGTGAAAAAGCGGTCTCCATGAGCCACTGCGGTGGTCTGCCCTCGCTGGAAGTCCATATGAATAAGACAGTCGTCCCAAGAGCCAAGGGGTAAGCCTCGAACGATCAAGCCAGCCCCTAGAGATGAAAAAGATCGGGTGGTGTCTTGTGCTACAAAGGTGCGGTACAGCACTGAGTCGGGCGGACAGAGAGGCGGGATAAGACAATGTATCGATGAAGGACAGGCTAGAAGCTGGGTACGAAACTTTGCGGCAACTCGGATCAGGTCCTGGTTATCAATGAGTCAGTCTCAAGGTTGACAATGGCTTAGCCAAACCTTAGGCCGCATCGGCGGGATGCATTCCAGGAAGACATTGGAAGGTATCTGGTAGTGGGAGATGGGGCGTGGTTGAATTCAACGTACCGTTATCCAAGAGTCAAGCATCCTCATGGACGAATCGGGCGGCGGAACATACTTCAGCCGCCGCCCGTAATACTCGCGGAGATTGATGGCAGTTTGCGTCATGGTAGCCAAATCACCATTCTTGGCAATGTGTTCGATCCAAGAGAGCACACTGCTGGTCTTGAGAAATGCACAGAGATTCGCCATCAGACCATCATCGGCCGATGTGGCTCGGTAGAGATGCTCGGAAAGGGATTTGCAGGCATAGTCGAGAAGTGACGCATCAGGAGCTGCAGCTTCGATGACAGGTGTATTCTTTTGGAACCCTCGCGTTCGCCCACCCGCGTCCCGTTGACCTTTTATCTGACGTGACGGTTTGAGGATGTTGCCGCTGAGGTATTGAAGCAATACGGCCCCGAGTTTGGTATGCGCCGTTTTCTCGTCCACTTTCAGTTTGACGAGTTCCGAATCTTCTGAGTGCAAGAGAAACTCGCGGACCGTTTCATGAATCACTTGCACCTTGTCGCCCTGGTCGACCGTAACCAACTGGCCACAAAGATCCGGGATAACCTTGACTCCGTTCTGGATGGTTTGACCGATTTCGAATTTCACGGCACATCGGAGCTCTTCAACGGTCAAAGGTCGACTAGCTAGGATGACCCAAGTCAAGATGGATTTGGCCAGGGTCAGCTTTCTGTCGTCATCTTCGATCGAGCGTGCCATCCGTGAATACAGTTCGAAGAGACCGGTGGGAGTTTCGTTTAAAACACGATCCATGTCTTCTTTGATATAGGTATTCTCAAATTCCTGTAGCACCAACCGCGTCCAGAGAAATGTGCCTGAAGACTTCTGAAGAATCTGCTCACACAGAAAATTGCGATCTTCAGGATCCTCTGGTCTGCGCAAGTTGGTCAGCCTTGTGATGGTGAAGAGGCGCATATCTTCATGCGTATCTGCCTCAGACATGACATGAAAGTTTGCCTTCTGAGGCCCAAGGGCGACGATGCCGCGTTCGATTTCGTCGAATTGCCGGCTGGTCGCAAAGAAACGGAGTTCCAAAGGAAGGGTGGCAAGGAGACGTTTTGTGAAGAGGTTGTTGAAGTGGACACATTCGTCAATACCATCCACAACCCAAACATGCTGGTGCAGAATTGCTGGCTTCAGTTTGAAGATGCAACCCGCGAAGAGCCGCCGCCAAACACTCGAGTCATCTGTTTTGTCCCACACCAACCTATCGTCAAGCGCCAACCCTAGCAACGCCTCTCTGACAAGGACGTCTTGCTGCGCCATCTGGAAGGCGAGGGAGCGAAGGCAGTCGCTGAGGGTGGACTCGCCAGATTTTGAATGTTTGCAGATGAAATAACTGCAGTATCGCCCTTGCGGTGGTCGCCGCAATACGTTGATGACATGGCCAGACAAGATTGACTTTCCAGCAGCAGGTCGCCCTGCCAACCAGAACACTGTTGGTCCCACACCAGCCAGCCATGACGTAAAGGACGCCTGGCAGGTGAACCACTCACATGATCCTGGCTGTTTCAGGTCATGAAGGGTGCCAAGTTCGCCCTCTGGAGCGTCCTGCGCAGCAAGGAAAGCTCATAGGCAGGATATCGCCTCGGCTGATGAGATTGGGGGCAAGCAGGGCTGACTGACTGCCACAGGCGGAGCAGAGGTACCAAAAACTCCAGGATGAGGTATCTGAGGTGGCCCATAGGGAACAACAGACCGTGAGACATCAGACGGCCCGAGGGAAAGGACTTCATAGCGATCCAATCCCGGAATTGCTCCTCCGCCCGCCGCGAAAGAGCGAGGTGCCGAGATCATAGAAAGGGATGCTTTGCTCTCATCAACCGCCGTAAGAAGCGCGTCTCTCAAGGTCCTATAGTTGGAGTTTGAGGGTGTATCAAACTTGCAAACATGACGGTGGTCGGCATCCATCGGCGCGATCTCTTCGTTGGCGTGCCCATCCTTGAACTTCTCGGTCAAGCGCCGGATCTCGTCGATCGCCCTGACATGGTCAATCAGCCGTTCAGTAGGCGTCCCGTGTGCGACTCACATCTTCAAGAATTGGCCCTGGCTAGGGAACAGAGTCGCCGCGTGGAGGTTGAACCTCAACGCATACAGCGCGTTGCGGTCATCGTAGTCCTCCTCCGGTTCGGACTTCGGGATGTGCGTATGGTACGTCTTGAAGTAGGTCTCGTTGAACTTATTTCGGGCAGGACGCCAGTTTCCAAGCTCATCTTCACAAGTCAGCCAGTCGCCTTCCACGGAAAGAAGCAGCTGGAAGGGCCGCGGATAAATCACACCACATACACTCGTTATGAGCCCAGAAACTGGACGGGTCGTACACAATGCCCTCCTCGGTGCTTTGGTCAATGATGCTGGCATTACCACACCACAGATCACCATGCACCAAAGATGGCTGGATTTTCCGACCGTGACTCTCCAGCGGGCGGAGCAATCTTGGAATCACCTTGTCGAAGAGCGCCGGCAAAAGGGCGTTTAGCTCATCACTCGGCGGGGCTCTCTCTTCTCGCACTTTCAGCACATGACGCAAACCATTGTCGAAGAACGCCTCCCAACTGTCGTTCCAAGTGTTGTCCTGGGGCAAGTTGCCATTGTAGGTGGTGCAGTGGAAGCCGAACTTCCCCTCGGGAGACTGGTAGGCCGAGTGCAACCTCGCCAACTTCTCGCAGAAAGACACAGGCTCCGGCACGCCTTCAGTGAAGTCGTAAAACTTGCAAACATAAAAGTGTGCATCTGCCTCCTCATTGAGGGCGCCCCACGCGATAGGCTTCGGGCAGAAGTCGGGGGTGATGGAATAGATGGTCGACGTCGCTTCAAATTCGCCCTTCAAAGCTTCTTGTCCGTGTTGGCCATATGATACCTTCATGAAGTAGCTCTCCTTGCTGTCATCTTTGTGCCGGACATCAATCCGGATGGCTTTTGCCCAGGCAGACTCCCCATGGAACTTGACCGAAAGCACTCCGGCAATCCCCGGAAGAGCTAGGGTGGAAAGTCAGTGCCGCAACAGGCGCGAGGGGCAACTTGCGCAGGGAAGTCTTACCCTCCAAAACACCGGAGTCAATCTCTCTATCCGCAAGGCTTGCCATTCTTTTTTCTGTTGTTCTTTTGCGACGCCTCCAATCCCACTGGTATCAGATGACGATTCAGGACCGTTGCCCCATCTGGAGCCCGAAGTGAGGGGTTTATCGACCCCTCTTTTCGGAAGATCTACATCCAATCGCTTTCCTCCACCTCATCCCTGGGCTGCTGCCTGAGGGCCACCAAGCCGCAGACGTCCGTGAAGGGTAACATCTCGACCCAAACAGGCCCTCAATTACCCAGGCGTGCCCCTTGGCCAAGGTAGCACCACCAAAGCAAAGACCCCACGGAAGCTGCGAACCATGGCTCTCCCAACAGCCTTCACGTTGAACAACGGTGAGAAAGTCCCGGCTGTTGGCTTTGGGACCTTCCAAGGCGAGGGGGGGAACTCAAAGGTCAAGGAGGCCGTGAAACTGGCCCTTAAGCTGGGATACCGCCACATTGACGGGGCAAACGCCTACGGCAACGAGAAGGAGATTGGTGAGGCCATCAAGGAAAGCGGTATTCTGAGGGAGGAGATATTCGTTACCTCAAAGCTGTGTGTCTCCTCGGCCTTCGTTTCTCTTGCGCTAACAGCCAATGTCAGTGCTCAAACCTGGCACGAGCCGGCGGATGTCGAGAAGGCTCTGGACGTCTCCCTCAAGGATCTACAATTGGACTATGGCACAGACTCTAGCTTCTTAGTTCGCCAAAATTACTGACCGGGCTTTTAGTTGATCTTTACCTGATGCACTGTACGTTCGGGCGCCCATGACGTGGCTTGGGTTGCTGACTGGCGGTTTTTCGAGTCCCCCATGCCTACAAGGCCGGGGAGAACAACAAGACCATCCGACACCCGAGTGGGAACGGAAAGGTAGGGGTCCTTGACGTGACTCGAAGTGTGCCTGTTTTAACGAGATAATGCAGCCCGTGATCGACTACGACCTGTCTCGGCGGTATCCCGAGACATGGCAGGCGATGGAGAAGCTTGTTGACTCGGGCAAAGCAAAGTCCATTGGTGACCAAAGATGTTGTTCCGTGGGGTCTATGAAGCGTTACTCATCAGACGGCAGGTATCTCCAACTTTAACATCCTCAAGACGAAGCGGGTCCTCGAGGTTGCTCGCATCGTTCCAGCGATTAACCAGGTCGAGATACACCCTTACTTCCCCCAGCATGAGCTGTTTGAGTTTTCATCCAAGCACGGGATTGTACTCATGGCTCATCAGCCTTTGGGTGGTCGGCCGGTTCCAGTTGTCCGAGGTCATCCAGATGATCCCTTCCCGACCGAAGATCCAACTGTACGTGCCAAATTGCGATTTTCCGAGACCCCAACTGACGGACTTCCAGGTTGTTGAGGTGGCGAACAAGTCGGGGTTGGCGCCGGCACAAGTTTGCCTTGCTTGGGCAGTGCAAAAGGGAATCCCGATCGTCCCAAAGTCCGTTCAAAAAGCGCATATGGAGCAGAACATCAGCCTCCAGCGGCTTCCCGATGGCCTCTGGAAGGAGATCGATGAGGTAGCCGCAAAGCGGGGTGGTCCTCTTCGTTTCTTGGACCCGAGCAAGCATCTTGGCTTTGACATCTTTGACGAGGAGAAGGACCAACCAGTTGGGAGCAGCGCCCCATGGGATTGATTTGGCTCTATTAATTAGGTACTCCATGGCCACCTCTTAGTCTGTCCGCAGCCTCTGCGGAATGACACCATCCCTAACCTTGACACCAGACGTCACCTTCTCCCGCGTGTCAATCCGACAAATGTAGACCTTCCAGTCCCCGCCCTGCAGCTTATTCATGATGTCTGTCCTTGACCAGAACGAAGCCGTTCTCGTTGCAGTGACATACCGCACCGCGCCAAAGACGTGGACGGATTTCCGTCTGATCTCCTTCGAGAGCGCCGACTTGTCCGCCTTGTCGTCGTCTCGCATGGCCTCGAGGAGTCGATTCTGAGGGAGTGGGGGAGCGTCTTCCTCGATCCAGAATGCAAGAACGAAATGCGGGACGCGCAACCCAGCCTCGCAGAAAGCCGGAAACGAGACGGTGTATTCCCCAATTTCCGCCAATGGAACCAGGGCTGTTGGCGGTGCGATGAGCCCGAATGGCATCAGCCGACTCCAGATGCTGAGAAGTGTGGTGAACTCGGTCCGCCACGGCGCAGCGGCCATCTTCAAGAGGGGACATGTTGCGTCAACATCGGCAGGGGTCGTCACGATTTGCTTTGGAGTACGGGCGGTCGTGGCGATCTCGCCGCTTGCCAGACCTGAAAGCACGCCCGATAGCCAGTGAGGCGGGTACCCAGTGTCAGCAAGGTGAGCTATCAGGCGGAGCAGAGCTGTGAAGTTGAGTGGGGAGTGGACCGGACCGTCGCTGTGCTTGGGTCGTTTTGACGGCAGACAAATCTTCAAGAGGAAGGCATACAGCTACTTTTCTAGCGCCGGGCGTGGTAACATGTCTTTCCCACGCACGAGCTTCCGGTCGGGAACCTTGCCGCCATCGAAATTTGCGGCGCTCTCCATCTCACGGGCTTTCAGGGGGCGATCGCCGCGGGTTTCAAATCGACAAGAGTGATGTGCAAGTTTTTGAAAAGCTGCTTTTTTGCTTCAACCCCCGAAAGCCCAGCCATGACGATCGTCAAGTCCACATGTCGAGCACCACCGCTGCCACAATATAACAGCGATATCCTATCCTGGCTTGAACAAGTCGACAGAAACTCTTCGTCGACCAACGAGTCGGTTTGATCGTGTCCGATCGCATGATACTCAGCGACATCGCTCCTGAAGATGACATTAGATAATGCGACTGCAGTGCACAAGCAGGCGAACATACAACCAGGCGCAAAATCGAGGGATGCGGTCGAGCACTGCCATTCGGGTGGATACAGCATCCTTGACATCCTTGGGTGGAGAGCATTGGGAAAGGGCGTCTAACGTCTGGATGACGGAACGCTTCAACGCCCCGTCGGCGATCTTGTCAATGGTAATCCGCGCCTTGCCGAATCGCATTTCGTGCATGTAGCGCTTGATCAGGCGCTCGTTCAGCGTCTCGTTCTTGCGGATCCGATCCTCTTCGGGGTCAAGTCGATCCGTCAGTTCGAGTGACTTGAGGATGTACTCGATGGCATTGTTGTACTGGCCCAGCTCAAACTTGACACTGGACAGATTTGAGAGAGGACTTGGGTCATCGAGCGCAAGCTCTGCAGCGATCTTGCATCCTGCTTCAGCTAATAGACCACCACCTGTCAACGCAATCCCTGTTGACCAGGGTGGTCCACTTACCAGCATCGAGCTTGCCCTTTTTGCAGAGTTCATAGCCTCGCTTCCTCGCATCGACAACCTTTGACAGTTTGACTCGCGTCATCTTGAGTCAAACATCTCAACGCCTAACACTGCGAGCTAACACCGACGTGGCGGCCATGGATCCGTGCAGACCACTTATCCAGTTACTCGACGATACTGGCCTCTCAAATGGGCAAATCGCCCAACCCGGCAAGTGGGCGGCAGGGGAAGCGGCACACTGAACCCAGGTGATGCCACTTCAAGCGGCCTGGAAAGGTATTGAAATTTTCGTTAGGCACTAAAAAAAATGCCCAAAGCCTTTTCAACGGCGGCTTAGGCAACCAAGTATCGAGTGATGCATTGGAATCTTGGATTCACTCCTTTTCGGCGGATAAATATCCCTTTCACTTTTTTGTCTGTGCCGTTTATTTTGTCAGGAACTTGCTCGGGTTTGATCGGAATGCCATCACCCGCGACCCCATCACCGCTTTGTGTCAGTGGTCTTTAGCCCCTAAGAGCAATCATGCTCTACTCTTCTGCTTTTGCAACCATCCCAAAGGCGTCGTTCGACCGGAGAATACGTGACCACCTGAAGCGGCATCAGTTGGTTCCGTTACTCACTAACTTTGGAAAATATGTATCCTCACTCAAAGCAGACAAACTCTGTTTACCTCCCAACTATCGACCTCACGTATCCCCTGACGACTAAGGAAGAATGCCCCGGCCCTAACATACCGTTTCTCAGATGCACCCTGCTGGCCCTGCGGACGAAGAAGTAGACCCGCCCCATTTGTCACAAGCAAAAGCAACAACGGTCCCTCCACCACTTCCGACTCTCCCCAAGATCTCTTCTCGTCTGCAAACCCCCGCCCAACAACCACGTTCTCCGCAGTATACACATCCCCAGCCGTATGAAACGCGTCAAGAATCAAAGAACCCACAGGCTTCATCTTACCCTTCAACAAAAGCGAACCACTCACAAGACGACCGTACGGGTCCCTTGGATTCACATACTCCAACTGCACCTCTTCAATCTCCACCTCATCTTCGCTCTTCGACGAATCCGCATACATATCCGCCAAATCATAATCAACCGGCCCATCAACCGACGCCCAACTCCACGAAGGCGCCCGCCAACAATCCCCGCTCAACCGTCTGGGAGCTCGCGTTCCAGAGCACTCCGTCCTCCAAAGCAACCCAGTCCTCAACGTCTCCCGACACAGCCCCGCAACATACGTACACCCATTTGCTTCGCAAAACAGTCTGCCCAGCCCCGCCAACGCAGACAATTTATCATCCGGATTAGTCATGAACCGTAACGAGTACTCTGCCACAACACGGTACCAATCCTGTCCCTCACCCAGACGAAGTCGTAGCGCGTCGATTCGACGGAGGACATGGGTGTATCCATCCAAGCCGACAAGGACGTTTTCGCACCTGAAATAGACCTGGTCGCGCGTATATATCAGGGCTCGACGAGCGAGTGCCAGTTCCTGGAGTGTCCAGGCGCGGGTTGACCATGTGTTCTGGTGTAGATCGATGTAGCCTGGGACCGTGGTGGTTCTGTGCGCCGAGGGGATGGTTCGTCCGGGTATCCCGTCACGGCTTCGCTGTGTTGAGGGGATTATTTCGCGGCGGGAGAGGAATGGCTCGTTGCAGTCCTGCGAGTCGCCGGCAATGATGACGAGGGTTGCTGAGCCGTATGTTTGGCTCATTTTGGCGGATTCGGTCAGCCAGTCTTGGGCTGCAGCCCGGGATGTGCCTTGGAGAATGCAGAGGGCGTCGACCCAGAGGTATTGGATTGAGAGGCTTCGAGCTGCTGTGACGGCGTCTTGGATCGCTTGGGGAAGGGATGCGAGGTGCAGGCCGGCTGAGATGTGGCATGGGAGGTTGTCGGGCGTTGTTGTGGCGGCGGGTGATTTTCCCCAGCAGTAGCTCAGGGCTGCGTACTGGGCGTTTTCGCGTTGGCGTTGGCCTTTGGTCACCAACCTGGGATTTGGCAGGGCACCGCCGACATCGATGACACGGGTTGGCAACTCCGGCAGAGTGTCATGTGCGTGCTCAACCCCGTGGTGATGGGTTTTCAGGCAAGTGTCCAGTAACCTCGCAGCAAGACTGAAACTGACCGGGGACGCATCATCTAGACAGATTGTTGTGTAAAGAAGGAGACTGCCCTCGTCCCCTTTGTGAAGAAAGAGACGACTGACGATGGGGTATTCAGTCCCAGACCTTGTGTTGGTAGTCACCCAGGTCGTGTCTGGGCTCTTCGCCCTGTTGCCACAACGAAGCTCGAGGGCATCGTAGCCACGAAACACACCTTGTTGAGGACCCGACGCCGAAATCCCGTAGATCCTGATAGGCCAAGCTTCTCTCAGGAGAGGGTGATTTCCGAGATTGAACCGCTGTTTCTGATGGGTCTTGACGATGGACTCCCACATCATTTGGCATAGGTGGCAGTATTCGTTGCCGGATGCGGACTCGTAGAGTCTGGATAGGCTGGGGTAGTGGTCGTGCCCATTATCAAGACTTAACCTAGGACTTGGAGGGATTGCATCGCAGATCTCACAGAGACGTAAGATTTGCGAGTCAGGGCTGCTCGGGGATGGTTTCATGCTGACCTTGAGCAGTGGATGCGAATTTTGGTGTTGGGAAACCCCGCATTGGACCTTGCGCGTCGAGATTGATACATGCAGGAAATGCGAAAATCCTAATTGCCAATGTAGAAACGTTGAAGGACGAGATGGCGTATCGGAAGCCTTCACTACTGAGACGTCCCAGCTAGTCAATAAATCGCCGAGAGGAGGAGGAGGGGGAGGGGGGGAAGGAGAGCCGCATTCTCTTGGTCAGATTTCATGGTAGTGTCGTTGAGAAAAGAGAAGCTAAAAGCGGGCAATACCTTGCGTGCACTGTGCGCTTACAGTACTGCACTGTCAGCGCACTGTTCTCCATCGAACGGCGGCAGAACTGTGAAAGCGGTGTGGGCTGTTTGGACCCTCGCCCGCGATCATGTTACTGAGAGGTGGGCTGCTGCCTCTACCACATTTACCAAATCCAACTCCAATACTGTCCCACCGCCGTCCAGCGTTACGCGTTGCAGCGGCTCCCTCTTCCGCGCACTACTGTAACCACTTCCCTCCGAAACCAATACAATCCGGTCCTTAAACGTGCCATCTACCTGCCAAGCATACTGTGACCCTCTGTCTGCGACCTCGATACTTACGACTCTCGCCTACTACTTCAAGTATTTGCCCCGCCCGTTACTGACCTGCCCACCTGCCATGCCCACTTGATTTACCCCGGCCGATTGACTGCAGCCCAAGACCGCGAGCAAGCGAAAAGTGTCCGTTGGGTAGGCATTTTCAGCCCAACCAATGGAATCCCAACCCCGGATGCTCCGAGCCGAACGGTAACGAGAGCGATGGCGACCTGTTCAAGAATCCCCTCTGTGCTGAGGTGGTAGCCGGACGGCGAACCCGATGGTGTTCGTCGTCTCCCGCATTCAAAATACAAGACCTGACAGCGTGCCTAGCCAGAGGACAGCGGGTCCACAGCCGCTGGTTCAGTAGGCCAAGCCCTAATCAAATGGACCGTCTGGGCTCGGCACACGCAGGAGCCAACATTGCAAACTTCACGAGGGGTTTGAGAAGGTCGCAAAGCCAAAAACAGCAGGTGAACGGAAGCCGGAAGGGCGCCTTGACTCTCAGCCCCCAGGGGGGCGGGAAGCTCCTCCAGGGGCGCGGGCAGCGGCCAGAAGGGCGGCCAAACTAACTAGAATTACACAATTGAATGCGGTTCACGCAAGCCCAAGCTCACGTTTCGGCCCGCTGTTGTAGGCAATATCAAATAAGGTCTGCTGGCAATTGCAATCCAGTTATTTCTCCTCTTGCAAAAGCCACTAATGATAAGACTGCTATAACTAATGGTACCTCTACAACTGCTTCAACCGCAAGGGCAACTGTTATAGGGCAGTGGCTGCTCCTCGTCTCAATTTAGTCTTTAGTTTGACGGCGTTTGGAATCTCTCTGGGACTTGCAATTTGGACTATTGAACTCATCATCGTTTAGCAGCAATGGAGGTCGCGGGGTCTGTGGAAACGGAGGTGATGGAGGAGCGTACGGTGTTTGTAAGGGCGTTTTAATTGCAATAGCAACTGCAATTGCTAATGGATGGCGGCGCGTAAGAAGCTGGCGCGCGGCGGAAAGGCGGCCATCCACGTACCCTGCACGTGTCAGTCACGTGACTCCAAAAACACCATTTCTTTCGGGTGGCAGGTGCGCAGCAACAAATGTGACCATTTCTTTCGGATGGCAGGTGCACAGCAACAAATGTGGGGTGGGGGCCGGTGAATGGGCAGTGAATTGGCAGTGAATGGGCAGGGTGAATGGAGTCTGAATATTGCGTGCACGCCCATCTTTTTAAAGGGACGCCCCTCCTCCACACACACTCTCTACGCTTTGACCTCCAGTCTTAATCGACACACGCCCTATCTATCCTACACCCTCCTGCCGCTCATCTTGCTTTATTGGCAAGCAAAACAACTGTAAGTTTTCCTCAACACACCTCCAACCAACACAATTACACAACCTCCAACCAATGCAATGGCCTATTACGCTATTATTTCTGGCGCAAATGCGCTTGCAACTCTCGATCCATCATCGCTCAGCATTTCATTGAATGTTTTCACTAACATATCCTATGAGACCATGATCCAGACATTCCTTGGCGCCGCCAGGGCCCTGTTCTCGGAAACCTTCGGCACTATGGCTGTTACCTTATACGTATTCCGCCGCATCATCGGACTCGTGGAGAGATGGAATTCCCGACTCGTCATGGGTGCCTTGTGTATGGGCCTATGTGCCTATCTCGGCAATACGTATCTGAAAGCCTCAGTATGTACTACTCTATGTGGGCTGGGACCAAAACTAACAACAATAGGGCCAAAAGGCGATCGCAACGTGCCAGGAGAGGATTGCGGCGACCGGGGAGAGAATCGAGCAGCTCAGGGCTACCACGAGAAGAGAGGAGGTTGCCAGCCAGCAGAGGATTGCGGCGAGCCAGGAGAGGATTGCGGCGACCGGGGAGAGAATCGAGCAGCTCAGGGCCACTACGAGAAGAGAGGAGGTTGCCAGCCAGGAGAGGATTGCGGCGAGCCAGGAGAGGATTGCGGCGACCGGGGAGAGGATTGCGGCGACCAGGGAGAGGATTGCGGCGACCAGGGGGAGCATTGCATTGACCCGTTACCCTGGCCGACAGTGAGCAGGGAGAGGATTGAGCAACTCAAGGCTAATACGAGAGGAGAGGAGGCTGCCAGCCGGGAGCCCATTGTATTAGCCCGTTACCCTGGCCAACAGTGGGCAGGGGGGGGATCATAGGGGCCAGTATTGGCAGGGTTCGCCCGGAGGTCAACAACCTGAGCGCGACCCTTAGTAATGATAACTCTCTACCTGCTCTGAAACGATTCCCCACCTGCTCTAAATCGATTTCCCATCTACTGAACCCACCACACCCACTAAAACCATACTGTGGTCTGATCCTTTACTGGGACAATAAACCACCCGCCCTCAGCCTGGGCGGACCGGACGGACAATTTGGGCCAGGGCAGGCTGCCCAGTGGCCTGTGTCCCTTCCAAGCCTGTATCCCGATTGATTTTCAGACGCTTGCAATAGTACTAATAACTTTAATTAGAGGGGCGGTTAAGACCTCAGCGGCTGAGGAACCGCGACTGGGACTTCGACACGAGTTGCAATGGCGAACTCCCAGCCACAACTGACTTGACTCGCGTTATTGGCATCCGTTCATGGCTACCTTTAGGGCTATTCTGTACTGTGGGGTAGATTCACAGTTCACCCGACCATGAAAAAGGGTCAAGTCAGCAACTGCAACCCGGTCTCGGCAAAACACTCACGCACCAAGACTTCTAGTCCCAACCATTGAGCAGTGTGTCAAGATAGCAGGTATCGAACATATACTCGGCCACTCGAAACCTTCCATCGTGAGCTGCCTCGCGTCGCGTTGTTTTCTCACGGTCAAAGCCGGACGGCCATGGGTGTCGTCAGGGGTATCAAAACAAAACATCAAGAGCGGCTTGCTTGCAACCGAAATAAACGACGAAGAATCACAAAACGTTGCTAGCTTCAAGCTATTCGCAAGTGTATACAATAAGCAAATCTTACGTAGTCAATCTATCAACTCTTGGCCACATCTATGAGGTAAGGCTCCCCCGATATCTTCGGAACGGCCCTCATACCAAGCCTCGCCGAGACACACCTGTGTTGTGCAACATTGTAGCCATGGTTAAGTGGGTGCCTTGTCGAAATTGACCTAATTGTGTCGTCGATACACAAAGAAATGCAAATTGGACCAGAGCTAGGACAAGGGTCATCCGGATTTAGTTGAATCTGGGATTCCAGTTCGGCTGGTAATTGCCCGCTTTAATCCCTGAATAGCGACGCTATATGCAGCCTGTCAGAAACGGATGCTGTCGCTATTGTTGGTGCGACTGTGCCCGATCGTTGGCGAGGACAAAGCGGACCGAATGTGCGGATTGTCCGACTGGTAGGCGAGTATGACGTCGCACTCCACGGCGAGATGCGGGCCGCATCGCCAGTCTCTCTCTCCAGCAGCACGCTCGTGGTTTCGCCGTCTTGGGTTGTTTTGACAATGGGGGTGGAGATCCGCCTTGGCCTCGGGGCTGGATAGGTTAATCCCCCGGCTAAGGGGGGGCATGCCGCGTTGTTATTCCCCGAGCCGTCCCAGGCCCTCTTTACCCAGATTGCCAGGACGTCGTCAATCTGTAGCTGCCCCTGAATTCAGCTTGTTCCCCGCTGGACCTTGTGCCCCATCGCGTCGGACTTCCCCAGAGACGAACCCAACACGAAGGCGCAGACGGATTCCGTCATCAAACTGGCAAGTTTGTGCCGCGCTATGGGCGTCGAGCCTATAGAAAAGACCGAATTTCATTTCGCCTTCCCGGGATGGTGGATTCCCGCCCCCTATGAGCACCAGCGACGCTGGCTGACGAAACCGAGATCATGGACCCGCGAGCCGTTATCATGACCGGGGGCCGACTGGCATAAAAACCAGGAGCCCCCTTGCTGGGACCCAAGATTGTGGGATTCCGGTAGCCCACCCCGACCCGTCCTGTGAGGAACCTTTCAAGATGCTGGGAGCAACACCTATCGCGCTGCTTGCCCTTGCGGCATCAGCAAGCGCCTCGGAGCCCGCAAAGAGACAGGCCGGAAAGTACTGCCCAGGTGGAACCTCGGTGTGCTTCTCCGAGTCGAGGATCGCTGCCCACGACATCTCCTTCAGATTGGCGATCCCCGAGACTGAGGCAGCTCCCTTTGATGTTCTCTTGCAGATCGTTGCTCCGGTATCTGTCGCATGGACGGGGCTCGCATTTGGTGGAAAGATGACAGGCAACCCCCTGGCCGTGGGCTGGCCTAACGGGAACTCGGCCGTAATCACATCTCGCTGGGCAAAGTGAGTGCTCCATGCTTTCATCGAATGGAGCGAGCTAACGCCATCAATAGCGGACGTGTGGCTCCTGTAGTCTATGCCGGTGCAACGTACACCGTGCTGCCCTCGACAACGACCAACGCAACACACTGGCAGCTGGACGCCCTGTGCAAGGGATGCAGCCAGTGGACTGGCGGATCGCTCAACCCCAACGGCGCTGTTACCTTTGCTTGGGGCAAGGGGAGTCGGGCTCCTGCCACGCCGGCTAGCAACACAAGCTCTTTCGGGTATCACGACGACAGAGGTACCTTCTCGCATGACCTCTCTGCGGCCAAGATCCCCAAGGGCGTCTTCGACGCTATCGCGTACGAGGTTGGCGGTCCCGCGGCCCCCGCGACGTCATCCGTGGCTCCAGCACCCGAGACGTCCTCAACTGCCCCAGCGCCCCCAACTGCCCCAGCGCCCCCAACCTCATCTGCGTCCGTTGTCGAGGAGCCAGAGTCTTCCGCAGCGTCTGTCCCCCCAGTTGTTGCTACAACCGCGTCCTCAGCCCCTGTCATTACCGGGGTTGTCACATCCGCCCAGACACTTCCGGGACCCGGCGCGAGCGTGTCCAGCGTCATCAGCAGTGTGCTCGGCAGCATCTTCACCAACATTCCCGATGAGCCGTTGCCAACCAGCAAGCTCCCCACGGCGTCGCTCCCGAGCGCGTCGCTTCCCATCGCTACGTTGCCCTCTGCGTCCCTCCCGATCGCAACCCTCCCGACGGGCCCCATCATTATCAGCACAAGGTTGACCACGATCCTGCCTCCGGTCGGCACCTCGGTGGCACCACCGCCTCCTCCCCCGCCTGGCCCGCAGCCTTCGACAACATTTGTTATTGTCACTCGCGTGTCGACTCTCCCCAGGCCATCTACGTCCGGTGCTAGGACTGTGACGGTGTACCCTACTTCGACCCGCAGGCCTCCGCCAGACTGGGAGACTGTCACCGTCACCGTAACACAACAGCCGCCGCAACCTCAGCCAACACAGCCCGGCGGCGGTGGTTGGGGAGGCGGAGGCCCCCCATGGGGCAAAGGCAAGGGCAAGGGCAAGGGCGGCGGCGGCGGTCCCCCATGGGGAGGTAAGGGTAAAGGCGGAAAGGGACGCAGGCCCTGGGAGGAGGACGATATCGAGGGTCTTGATGACCTCGAGGAGGAGTATTAGGAGTGGAAGATCGAGAGTTTCCTATGTCTTGGCCGCATCTTGTACTTGTACGCTCGAGCATCGGAGCATTTAATATCGCGACTCGCATCGTGCAGGCAGGGAAGGCGGTTAGTAGAAGTTTCAAAACATTCGACGTACTACCGGTTGAATATCAACTTACATCAGTAATCGCTCGGCTAAGTGAAATAGTGACTGACCGACCGTCTTGGCGCTTACCGTTCCAGTTGTCGTTGTTGCAAGATGGCTAGGTAAGAGCGATGCTGCTCGCACCCACCTGGTTCTGGCAAAACACACCCCCAAACCCCAACCCCGGCAAACATTCCAGGGTTGACACCTGTCATACCGAAACCATGATAAAATTTCAAAATTTCAAAGACTCCGTGAAAGGCGGCTGTGACGCACCGCGACCCCACACTGGCCGCCACGGCCCCCAGCAACCTTGGTGTTTTGACTTGCACCACATCGCAGGCATCACCACCAACACCATCCAACACAACACCATCACAACAACCCGGGAGAGCCAACGAGCTTGTACATCGAATTTCCTGGGCCGTGGGACTGACGACAACGGGGAAATCGACATCCGAGCATATGGCATGCAATGTCCTAAAATCGGTAAAATCGGCTGATCTCCAACGCTCCTTCGACGACAACTTGCTCGACGGCTGATATAAAGTGGGGTTCACCCACCACCAGCGACGGGTATGCCAGGCACAGACAATTTTCCGAGACAACTCCAACAAGCATCTCCTCACGTCCCATCCAATCTATGTCGGCCAAAGGTGTGGGGAAACATATGCCGGTGGGAGTTCTCGACCGCAATCTTTCCATTCTCCGCGTCGATATACGGCAGTTCCACGTTGTTCTCTCCTCAACACGTACGAATATGTATTTGAACCTTTTGCTGGCCGAGGAATGCTGGCAGTTTCTCGACTCCCAGCACGATGCATTTCGCAGGAACAGACAAGATGCAGCTACTCCGTTCTTTGATTGCGGGTGTATGTCTCATCTCTTCAGCAAAAGCAGCATGCACCCGAGAGTTTCTTGTCGATGCGACAAATACGTATATTGCCGCACAAACGGCGGGCAACCCGGCAGCCTTGACGGCCCTTACCTCGGAGACGCTCAACTACACTGAAAGCGACAAGACAATTGACATCAAGACGGGCGTGCTGTCCCAGCCCATGAAGATCGACTACAACGTTAGCATCCACGACACGACGCAATGCGCAACCTTTACCGAGCTCATCGTTGAAAACCCAGCCAAGCCCTGGGTTATCGGCACACGCATGGTTTTCACAGACAGCAAGGTCACTTTGATCGAGACCATCGCCACCAAGCCCGGCGATTGGCTGTTCAACGCCACCGGCTATCTCCACTGGGTGTCCCAAGAGAAATGGTGTGAAGCCCTTGCTTATTATGTTGTCCGAGGTGACGTACTGATGTTTCGGGGTAGGGACCCGATTCCCGCGGAAAAGCGAGGCACTCGCGAGGTCGTCAAAGCCGCCGGTGACGCATACTTTGACCGCTTTCAGAACATAAACGCCACGGTCCCATGGGGGACACCATGCACTAGACTCGAGGGAGGGGCATACACGGGCCAGCGAAATGCGAGCATCAACACTTGCGACCTGGGCTTACCATCGACCCTCAGGGTGACCAACCGACGCTATGTGGTTGATGAAACGATGGGCGCCGTGGCTATCTACGTTGGGTTCCCGGGGCTCGATAGGACGGTTGGTCTCAAGCCAATGCCCGACTCACACTTCTTCAGGGTGGAAGGCGGCAAGCTTCGGTACATCCACACCGTTTCCACGTGTGAAACCGCCGGCTGTGGAGTAAACGGTTCGTTCGTTCCAGGTCGGCGGAGCTTGTTACCGAGGTTCAGGCCTTTGCGCCTTCGGTTCTAACACTCTGGCACGCGTCTATCCATCGGCTGCAGTCGTCCAGGAGGTGGCGTGACAGGTATCTCACACGTGGGTGTAAGGGGGCACAGCACGCGACTTGGGGCTGGCAGAACAGAGCGGCGACGTTCTTATCTTACCAACAACTGAGAAATGTCGAATGTGGTGGATGTTTCGCAATGTCACACCCAACCATTGTTGCTCCATATCGATTCCTTGTGTCGCGTCGCGCCTAGAACTTGCTTGGGCTTGCATGCGCAAAACATAGCATCCCACGCAAACCCCCAGCTCATCTGATTCAACAGCCTTGGGATGCGGGTGCACCGAATCCTCCTACCTGCATCTCGGTCTGCCAAGTCGCAGGGCACAGACGGTGATAGGAGCCGGCATTGCTCGATCGGTGTGCTGTCGGCCGCCAGTCCACGGTCCGAAGTGCAAAGTAGGATTGTTGTCCCATGCTGTGGCGTCGCGGGGGGGCACCGGGCACACCCGGCTCGCATGGGTGCTCGCATGGGTTGGGCAGCCCACTCTGGAGCGCAACATTTACCTAACAGTATCGTCAGCACTCCCTCGGGCGGGCGTTGATCTTGCCAAGCAGTCGAGTCAAGGTTCAGATCCTCCAAGCCGGAAACCCGACGTTATGGTGCAGCCGCGGCCGCGGCGCAGCACGGTCAAGATGCCGGCCGGAGCATCGCCTTTCTCACATTTCCACGCTGGGGGAAGCCAAAGCAGCCCCAAACGCCACTTTACAACGCATAGCGCGGTGAGGAAGAGATATTGCGGTCCGTGTCACTCCGCAATAGACGCGGGGTTCGCTACGGTCTATTCTGAATGCCGTCTGGATGTGTCGGTGCAGGAGGATTGCCAGACCTGGCAGCTATTTGATGACCGCTATGCTGTGCCTGACTTTTGCATCATCGCAGGCCAAAAGAGGCAAGTCTTGCATGGCGTGTGCTGAATATGCCCCCTGACAGTTGTGCTGAACCAGGTTCGCAGTGCAAAACACCCTGACCTATTACTTCGACATCCGGCAACGTTCTAGAACCCCGTCTCAGGAGCTCTGTTTCTATCCCCAAACGAAAGGCCATACATGCGCCCGCTTCTTGCGCAAGCCACATAACCGCTTGGATCCCCTCATCGTGTTGGTCGGCCTTTGGTCACTAGTGCACCTCCACGTTATTGTCGACAAGGATGCTGTCCCCATCTTATAACCTTCAACGCCTGCGTCCCCGGACTCTCCCCACAACCTTTGTTCTGGATTGACAGCCCAGTTTCCAGCCTCACCCCGACATCGACCATGTCCACCATCCCGGGTCCGCCGGGGCCGGATATCTCGCGCGCCCCACTGCTGGTCGGCATCACGACACTGCTTCACGCCATCTCGCTTCCACTGTACGGCGCTCGAATATGGACACGAAGCGTGCCAACGTTACGCCTCGGGCTGGATGACTACTTTATCACAGCTGCAGTAGTGCGTCTACTACTCAAGACCGTTTAAGCCCCACCTGCTAACGACGGCACCGCGCAGATCTTTGACATGATTAACTGGATCTTCATGCTCATGGCAATCCATCATGGCGCCGGCCGCCACAATTTCTACATTGCACCCGACCAGCTTATCCTCGCCGAGAAGTACTCGTTCCTTAGCCAGCCTTGGTTCGGTTGGAGCCTCGCCTTTTCCAAGATGAGCATCGCCTGGATGTTGATCAGGATCCGACGAGACTCTCGGCCTTGGGTCGGGGTAATGTCTGGCATCATGGTCCTCTCGGTCGGCATTGCCATCTGTTCGAATGTCTTCCAGCTGTCCATGTGCGAGCCGATCTGGTTTATTTGGGACCACAGTCACCCTAACCCGGTCTGCATGGACCCGAAGAAGGCTCAGCTCTCGATTTACATCAACGCTGGTCTGACGATAGCAACGGATATCATCCTCAGCTTTGCGGTTAGTGTCCTGATCGAGGACCGGGACGTGACGATACTAACAGTGGCAGCCCATCACCTTCATCGTCAACATCCAACGTCCCCTCCGTGAGAAGATCATCCTCGGGCTCGTCATGGGGATGGGCATGCTCGCTAGTGCAGGTTCCATCGCCAAGACAACAAAGGTCCACGACTACGGCGTCACAGGCGATACTTTGATGGACATGGTCGGGTTGACATTGTGGGGCGAGCTTGAGATGCAACTAGCGTAAGCGCCCTCTCCCATCGTCCTGTCGTCGTCGCTTTGACTGATAAGAGCAAGTATCATCGCAAGCTGCATCCCAACCCTCAAGCAAGTCTTTGAGAAATACCTTCGTCGTCTGGGTATCCTTAGCACCACATCACGAACGCATGGCTCAAGGAGCGGATATACAAAGCAGAGTGCAACTGGGTTTCCCAACCAGCTGCCGATGGGACCGATGCGGTCCGTCAAGAAGGGGAGCAATGCTGAGACGGACAGCGTCGAGAGTGAGATCCCAATCATGAAGCCGGGCGTGGAGACGAGCGTCAAGAGGGATGAAGCGGGATCTAGTATGGAGGATATTAATGTTGCGAGGGGTTTGGGGATACAGAGGAAGGTCACGGTTGAAGTGACTAGGGAGAGGTTTGGTGGCAAGAGGGCTTGACAGAGCTTCACTACTGAATGGCTGGTATGTTTGGGGGCTATGGAAGGGAGTCTGGTTGCACGTGGACATGGCGGCGTAATGTAGTCACCGGTAATGGTAGTAATGTATGCCAGTGATGGGTGAACGCACCAGAAAGCGAAGAGAGCTCATCCACCGACAGGGGTAAGCACAGGGCTATTGATGCGTCAAGTGCCACGCCAGAGTGTGCAATGCCAGCATCTTAGAGTGTTTGAGCCCCATCTTGACGCTTGACAAAAATTAATACCGATTCAAGCCACTTGAACGCGTCGAATCGGTTCATCAATGTCTTGTCAAACTGGCATAATTCCGATGCACCTAATGCTAATGAATAAAAGTTGATGCATAAACCGCCAGCTGCGGCCAGCTGGCAATTGCAACATGTACGCTAAGCTCATTGACCCCTGAAGCGGCGCGCACCGACACATCAAGTTCTTGAAAAACAAACGGGACGGACAATACAAAAAGGTCGAGGCATGCTCGTCCACCAAACACAGGTAGATCCAACATCCCAATGCATCGGCCGGCAGTTGAACGCCTTGTGACATGGTAAGAAGAGGCATCAGGGTTTTCCCGTTGACGTCTGATTATCGAAATCACGATGCCCGCCCGCTCCACTTCAAGAGGCATCAAACTGGACTCAGTGTGCCCGTTTATTTTGCCAGAGACTCGCGCGTCTCATCGGTTTTGTGTTGCTTTCTTCTTCTACTTGGTAGAATCGCCTCGTTTCCCGTTGTGGCCATTACACGGAAGGAATTACACCGCCCGATCCAGCGACTGCCCCAGGCACATTTGGTAGTACATCCCCTTCCTCTCCAACAACTGCTCGTGCGTCCCCTGCTCAGAGATCCTCCCATTCGAAAACACAAAGATCCGATCGGCGGCCTTGATCGTGGACAGCCGATGCGCCACAGCGACCGTCGTCCTTCTGACCCCCGTTCCGTCCGCGCCGCCCTTGGCCGCCGCGTCCAGCGCTGCTTGCACGATTCGTTCCGACTCTGTGTCGAGACTCGACGTCGCTTCGTCGAGGAGCAGGAGTCTAGGTTTTCTGACCAGCGCCCTGGCAATCGCGATCCGCTGTCGCTGTCCGCCGGAGAGCTGAAGGCCCTGGGAGCCGCATGGGGTGGCGAGTCCGTCGGGGAGCGACTCGACGAAGGTGTGGATGTTGGCTTGGCGGCAGGCTTCTTCGATTTCCTCGTCTGAGACGTCTGGCCCTTCTGTGTCGGCTACACCGAGGGCGATATTATCGCGGACGGAGCCCTGGTAGAGGACGGGTTCTTGTTGGACCAAGGCAATGTTGCTTCGGTATTGGCCGACATGCAGTGTTTGGAAATCTGTGCCGTCGAAGAGGATGGTGCCGCTTGTTGGATCGTAGAATCTTTCCAGGAGGTTGATCATTGTTGTTTTGCCGCAGCCGGAAGCGCCGACGAATGCGACAAACTCGCCGGGCTGGATTTGGGGGGAGACGCCCTTAAGGACCTTGGCGTGGGGTCGCTGAGGGTAGGCAAACTCGAGCTCCTGGCATGAGATGGACGCGCCGCCTTCTGCTTGCTTCTCTGCTCGTGGGGGCTGGTCGTCCTTGTTCTCGGGCGGCACCGCGGCGCGCAGACCAAAGATGTAGTTGGCCGCTGTTGTTGCCTTGGTGATGCTGGTGCTGTAGGTGAAGAATGTCGCAGCCGCTTCGCCTGAGAAGATGACGGCGATGAAGACCAGATAAAACGTGTTGGTCGTGTATTCCCCGTACGATACCAGCCGTCCACCGTACCAAAAGCCTAGAGCCATCGCCAAAAACGACATGGACTGGCTCAGGGAGTACCAGAACATGGTCCAAATCAAACTCTTCAGGGACTTGGCTGCCACATGTTGCAAGCTCGCTTCGTACCGGGCGATGATTTGCCGTTCAAGAGCAAGTGACGCCACGGTGCGGATAGCCAAGACAGCTTCCGACGCTATCGCGGTGCTGTCCGCAAACCGGGTCGATGTGGCGCCATCGAGCTTGAACTCGAGGCGGATCCGAAGGTACCCGGCATACACGAGAGGTGGGAGGGCTCCAAACACCAATACCAGCCCCAGTTTCCAGCCGACGGCAATGGCGAGGATACAGCTCGAAAGCAGGTTGATAACGACGATGAGAATGACGGCAATGTTGAAAGACAAGAGCTCCTGGAGGTACTGGGGTTCCTGTGAGAGGTGCGTGACCAACGCGCCGGTTGTATTGCCGGGCTGGTCGAAAAAAGACATATCTTGGCGAATGATGTTGTTGAAGATTTCGAGGCGGTAGAATTTTATCGTCTGTTGAGCAAGAATGTTTGAAAACTGACCAATGAGGGCGTATGCTAACAAGTTACCCAAGGCAACAATGAAGAACATCAGAGCGTAAAAGTCGCCTTGGTCAAGCATCGCCTGTCCGCTTAGGGCAAAGGCATCCATGATGCGGGAGAAGAGAATGGCTAGCGCTGGAAATGTTGCCCCTGACTTCTGTTAGCCTGTCTTCAAAGCACAGTTGAGCGGGGTCAAGAATTACCTCCGACGATGCAGCAAGCCCACACGATGGCAAACGTTGGCCAGAGTCCCCGTTGCTCTTTGCCAAGAATGATAAGACTCCGTAGTAGACTGTAATTGGGGCCCGCAATGCCCTTCTCAGGATCCGTTGGGTTCTGGAAGTTGCCAGATGCAACCTTAGAAATTGTCTTTTCCGCACCGAGAGCGTTCGCATCGGCTTGCGCCTCTTCGTCGATCTTGTCAGACTCATCCTCGCCTTCTTGCCCTAGGTCTTGAGCGAGCACAAGTCTAGAGTATGCTCCCGCGAGAGCCATTAGCTCAGCATGCGTGCCCTGCTCGATGACGGAACCGTTCGACATGACCACGATGTTGTCGGCATCCTTGATGGTTGACAGGCGATGAGCAATGACGACCATGGTTCTGCCCACTGCGACATTGTTGAGAGCCTTTTGCACAATCTTCTCAGCATTAGGGTCGAGGGCACTGGTAGCTTCGTCAAGGAGGAGGACCCGAGGGTTGGAAATGACACTGCGAGCGATCGCCAATCTTTGCTTCTGTCCACCAGATATCATGGCGCCGCGCTCTCCTATCTGGGTGTCGTATCCCTGTCTGTGTTAGACCACGTCCTTTTAGCGTCACGGCAAACTTACATGTGGCATCTTCTCGATGAACTCGTGTGCAAACGCAGCTCGGCACGCTTCCTCAACCAGCTTCCGCTTTCGAGCCTCGTCCAAGTCTACCATTGGGGTACCGGAAAGACCGTTTGCGACGTTTTCATAAACAGTGCCGTTGAACATGACGGGTTCCTGCTGGACAAGCCGGATGTTCGTTCGCAGCCACCCGATGTTGTACTCTTCAAGCTTGCGTCCATCGATGAAAATGTCCCCACTCAAGGGTGTGAACCATCGCTCGGTCAAGCCGACGATAGTACTCTTTCCAGAGCCGCTAGCGCCAACAATGGCTGTTGTTTTGTTCGCCGGCATAGAAATACGGAGACCCTTCAGCACCTGCACGTGCGGTCGGGATGGGTAGGCGAAGGTTACATCGCGGAACTCGATGTCCCCTCGACACTCCTCTGGCTTGGCGCCATCATCAGACAACGAGTCGATCTTGGACTGTCGGTCGATGACCTGAAACAGCTGGTGAGCAGCCGCTGCGGCCTTGGAAATGATGACGGTCTGAGGGGCGATCTGGGTGAGCGATTGTGCGGCGAGAAGCACGGCGAAGATGACCGTGACAACGGTTCCTGGGTCCGAAATCTCACCACGGTGATACATTCGAACGCCCTGCCAAAAGGCTAACGCATACCCGGAATAGATGCAGAAAAACTCGGTCGAGAACAGCACGGCGTAGTTCGGCCCCTTTTTACGGCCCACGGCCTTGGCTTCGTCCAAGATGGCCTCATACTTCCTCGACAACTTGGGGTACGCCCAAAAGGCATGTGCCGTTCGGACGGTGGAGAAGACCTCCTCGGCAAGTTGCCCGGCTCTCGAGTAGATGGAGATGATCTGGTTCTCCTGCACCGTGTCAATGGCCATGCATATCCCGGTGGCAATGACGATGGCCGGGACAATGCCCAGGGTAATGAGCGTCAACTTCCACTGCACGATAAACGCAACGACAAACGCAGCGAAAAACGTTGCGGTTGCCTGGATCGTCAGTCCGAGCTTCTCGGAGATGCCCTGGTTGACGAGGCTCGTGTTGGTGGTGACATGGTTGGCGACGGATCCTCCCTCGGACGAGTCGAAGAAAGCGACCTCCTGCCGAAGCGTGTGCTTGACAAAGTCGATCCGCAGCAATCGAGTGACCCGGATGCCATTGGCAGAGAAGAGCAGCTTATCATGTCAGCAAATGCATTTATTCCGGTCGCGCAAGGCAAGCTTACTGTCCAGATATAGGTAAAGACAAACTTGCCCAGAAAGAGATACACAAAATACACAGCATATTCGTTGACACCGGAGCGGAATTCCTCGGGCGTGGAGATACCCAGCACGAAATCGTTGAAGACGGTGACGAAGCGACCAAACACAAAGTTCATCAATGGCAAGACGCAACCAGAGACGATGACACAAAAAAGGGCGAATGCATTGATGGCCCAATCGAGCCGATTGGCGTAGCCAAAGACGCGCTTCAAATGCAGGGTCAGCTCTGGACTCCGATGGGCAACTGCCGGCACGCACCATGTAGCTCCGGAACGCCGAGCCATTCGGCTCCGATTTCGCCGAGGCTTTGTCGCCGGCGTCAGCGGCGGCCGGGCTCTCAGCCTTGACGTTGACGGCATGTGTGTCGGAATCGCTTGGATCAGCCATCATTGTGGTGGCATCAATCGTACACTACACAATATCCAATTGGCGCCAACTCAAAACGGATCAAAAGGAAAAAGATGAAAAATTCCGGTCAATAAATATCCGCATCGAATCCCACGGGATTTGTTCGCGCACTGATGCGGCCGCCTGCCGCCTGGCTCGAGCCAACGCGTCATCCGGAGGTTTCAACGGCGCCGAAGCCATGCGACCAACGGCCAGGCGGTGACGCTGCAAAAGATGGGATGACTCTTGGCCGCTGTCGCGGCTCGTTGCGGGACGGGAGGGGAGCTGTGAGAGTGGGGTCCTCGGTGAATAAGCATCCGGTGAAAGGACTGTGCGCATTCCGTCCCTCTTCTCTTCGTTGCCCGCTGCCCGCGGAATCCGTGACTGCTCCATGACTGCCCACACGGCGCTCTTCCCTCGCCTTCGCCACGCGGCGTCACCGGTCCCAGCCTAGCGTACGGATAGTAGGCGATGAACTCGGCGAATATCATTGGCATTCGCTGACTCAATTGCAAGTTACCTAATAAATTTGGGAGCCCCGGATTTGCCAATTGAGGCCAGGCAAGATGGACCTCAGTCCAGGGAGAGATGCGACCGAAGCCGCCGAGGGCGGTGGTAAACGAGCGGTAGGTCTCCCCACACCGCCGAGGTAGTCTCCAACGGGCTCCACGGACTCCAAATCCCCACTTCGCCGAGTTTTGTTCAACCGTTGTCTAACTCGGCCCCGTTGAACGCGGGCGGCGAATAGTGCGACCAATGCCGGCTCCGTAAGGCAGGTTCCCACGCGGCCTGATCGCCGTCCTTCCCCACATACAACGGCCGGCATTCTCATACGCATGCATATTGAACAGATTCGATGTGACAAAGAATACCCTTGCTCCAACTGTAAGACGGCAAAGCGAACATGCAGCAGCTCCGGAATGGGCCAGCGGCCCAAGGAGGCCCGGCAACGGGTTCTGATATCGACGCAATAGTGAGCTCCCGGTTGCATGCTGCGTTCTTGGCAGTCGTCGTGACGCCCGTGTTGCTAACAGGAGGTTTGCACCTCGTAGCGAGCGTAAAATTGACCACTTCGAGGGTCGCCTTGCCAATATTGAGAACATGATCCGGGAACTGACCCTCTCCCTCACGAACCGGGAGCCATCCAGCAGTGCGTCGGGCGCCGACCCCTTTGCCATCACCCCGGCCCAGACGGCTCGCGCCACTCCCGCGTCCATGTCAAGCGAAGGCGCCGGTGTCGATGATGGAGACGACAGGAACGATGACGGGGACGCGCCTGTGGCCTTTGAAGGCGACTCATCCATGACTGCGCAGACGGCCTTCGCCAGTGAGTTCCTCCAAGAAGCAGTGGGCCGATCGCCCTTTGGCGAGCTCAATCCAGACATGGAGACGGCACTGCAGTCCTTGCAACAGATCGTCGGGATGCAAAACCGCCAAAAAGCCGACGATGCCCGGTTCGAG
This sequence comes from Cercophora sp. LCS_1, assembly GCA_036250225.1. Lineage (NCBI taxonomy): Eukaryota > Fungi > Ascomycota > Sordariomycetes > Sordariales > Lasiosphaeriaceae > Cercophora > Cercophora sp. LCS_1. Next base: position 344,835 of record JAPZLL010000021.1, read on the forward strand.
AATGCGAGGCCCTTGCCGAAAGGAGGCTTCCGTGAACTCCCAATGCCGCCCCTGGCATTTGTCGTTTCATTGATACGGGAGATGAAGGGCGAGTACCACCATGGTTTTGACATGGCCACCGCTGACTCGACCCAGAGACCGAACCGAGAAGCTTCTCGCTGATCTGGATCAACGCCGCGGCCCCCGCCGTCTTTGGCGATCTCGTCCGCTTGGTGTATTTCCCCACCGAGGACTACAACATCGCAACCTTCGCAGCGGTCAACACGGGTCTCTACTTCCTGATGACGGAGAAGTTGTGGGACGCACAAGGGCCGAAACGCGACGAGATATCGCGGCATTTGCAAACTGTCCGTCAGAATATCGAGACAGCCCTCGTCAACCTGCCGCTGCTATTGCCGCCACGGAGGGAAAGCGTCATGGCACTGGTGCTTGGTGTTCGTCCCCCTTTTCCATGCCCCAGATGTACCTCTTCTGACCCCAATCCAGTCCACATATGCCGTCGAGTGGTCGAAATACACGCTCGCGTGGCGCTTCAATACCGCGGCCATCGCGCTCTGTCAGATGATGGGCCTCCATCGCCAACCCACCTCCCCGGAGCAAGCAGCAGACCCTGCGGTTCAGGCCGACCAGGCGGCATTCTGGTTCTGCTATGCGTACGACAAGACGTTCTCCCTCCGGTTTGGGCGCAACTCGATGGTCCAGGATGACGACATCACAATCGCCCGCACCCTTGGACCCAGCATCATCGTCAACCCGCTCTGGCGACCACTGTTCGACCACTGGGTGATGCACGCCGAGTTTGCCGGGAAGGTCTACGAGCGGCTGTACACCCCTGTTGCCTTGACACGACCCCCGGAACAACGAGCCGAGATCGCGCGTACCTTGATCGCTAAGCTGGAGGAGTTGAAGCAGAAGATGACCAGAGATCGCGAGTCAATGGGGATTCGTGGGCCGACGAGGCCGTCCGAAATAGATACGGAGCCGAACCCCTTTTCCATTCAGATGTCCGTGTACACCGACGATGTCCTACTGTTCTCGGCCACGTGTCTCGTATACCGCGCTCTTCCAAACAACACTGGAAGCCCGGGAACTCTGTATCCCGGGTGCGTTGAGGCAGCACGAATGGCATTCGAAAGACACTTTGAGTGCATCAGACTTGCGGGCGACAATATCATCAAGTCGGGATACATCAATTGGTGAGTCTCCACGCCTAGAAGACCCTGACGAAATTCGGTCATGTTGGTTAATAGCTGCTCAGGACTATTCTCTACGTCCCATTTGTGCCCGTCATTGTTCTCTTTTGCAATGTCATTGAGACATCCGACTTGGAAGACCTCCAGCGCCTCATCAATTTTACCGACTCGCTGCAGCCAGTATGCGAGGTCTCCAAGGCCACCGAGAAGTTCTACCGCGTGTGCCGGGTGCTCTGCAACGTCGCCCGGGTGTACATCGAAACCAAGGTAAAACAGAGTGAGGACGCCACGATTGTTGGGAACGACATCGACATGTACCTCAGCCAACTAGGTTTCATCCCACAGCAGCTTGTACACGGCCATTCCGCGAATCCCGGGGCCGAGTTCGATGGCGGACTGTCGGACTTTAACCAGGCGTCCCAGCTTGGGAATTGGTTCTCGGGCAACCGACACATCATGAACTTGGTAGAAGGCGACTTGACCGACTTTAGCCCAGGGATTTGGACGGACGATTGAAGATCCGCAGGCTGTGAGGATGGACTGTTTTCTCTGGCCTTGCGGGATGGCGATAGAACCTCCAAAATGTGCAATTACCGCTCGTCTGTTGGCGAAACACCATATGCAGTGATCGTTTGCAACATGGCCCATCAGTCTGTCGGCTTCCTTGGATCGTAGACCTCGTAGCCCTCATCCTCGGTATCGCTTTCTACGAGCTCGCTCTTTGGCCCAACTCCAGTTGCCTTCTCCCCTTTGTCCTCCTCTTTGCGAAGCTCCACCTTTTTGGGCAATGGGGGAGCAGGCGCACCTTCATCGAGCGGCACGAAGGCCGACTTGAACCCTGACTTCTTGAAGCCGCCCTTTTTGAAGCCACCCAAACCCGACCCGCTTGCGCCAGAGCCACCGGCGGCCTCACCCAGCTTGATGCTGATGACGCCCTCGGCCTTTTGTTCTTGGCGACGAGCGCGCGCCGCAGCGTTCGGATCGCGGACCATGGCCTTCATGTCCTTGAGGCGTTGCTTGTGACTGTGGTCATAGCTGCCGAGGTGGGCTTCGTAATCATTCATTCGGGTGTAGCCCTTTTGGCAGAGCTGGCAGTAGAACGACTGGAGGGCTTCGCGCGCCGACGACGTCTGCGCCGGCGGGAGAGTTTGATGGCGCTGTTGATGAACCGAGGTTAGCTGTGCCAAGGGATGCCTGAGGCCTCTGCTTACAGGTGGCATTTTGATGGGTTTCCGATCTGTCTTGTTCGAAATGATCGGTGAGCGGAGGAAGATAGCAATCGCGATGGCGTGATCGCAAAGTTGGGAAATCCGATGGTCACGACTCGAGCAGCACAAAGCTTCATGGCGTTGGTCGCACCAAGTCTGCCCAGACGCGGACCCTGTTGGTGTGGGGTCACGGGGCCCCACATGACAGGGATTGGCAAGGTACCCCGGATTGAAGCCGCGGGCGGCGGAACGGCTCAACGATTCAAGTCCCGCTTGTGCCAACTCAACAAATTCCACGATCCCGAAACACAACACAGTGAGAACAGGTAACGACACAAGGAACGAGCAAAACAGGCTCACAGCCACAAAACTGGCGCCTGCGGGCACCAATCGCGACCATGGAAACCCGATCCCTCCACAACAAAGAGTCGCAGGACACACTGATCTCGCTGGTCCAACTCGATCCGTCCCCCATTGAATCTCCTCTCCCCGAACCCAATCTCGAAAAGGACCTCCCGCCACTACCCTCACCAACAACCGTCTCCCTCGGCCTATCGGGCTCGGGCCATAGCGCAACCTTTTACCGTAAGCCACGTTTCCCTCTCTCCCGATTCGTTGACAGTTCCGGCTAACCCAGGGCCTCACAGTCACCCGCCTCCAGCGCTACTCCTCCTACACGTTCACCCTCTTCTCCACCCTCCACCTCGCCACGACATCGCTCATCCCCCTCGTTGCCCGCTCCGTCCCAGCCTCCGAGTCCTACCTGCTTCTCGCTCGTGAAATCTACCAAACTCCCGTCTCCGAGCCGCTCCTCGTCGGTCTCCCCGTCCTTGTCCACATTGGCTCAGGCATTGCCCTCCGTCTCCTGCGGCGCAGCCACAACATCCGGCGCTACGGCGCTGACCACCGCTCCACGTTCTGGTCCGGCTGGCCTCGCGCCAGCTACATTGCTGTCTCGGGGTACGGGTTTGCGGCTGCACTCGTGGGACATGTCTTTGTGAACCGAGGGCTGCCGCTCGCGGTGGAGGGTGATAGCGCAAACATTGGGCTTGCGTATGTGGCGCATGGGTTTGTAAGACATCCTGTGACGAGCTGGCTTGCGTACGCTGCGCTGCTGGGGCTGGGATGCGGGCATATGGTATGGGGGTGGGCGAAATGGTTTGGGTTCTCGCAGGGGGCGGGGTGGAAGTTGGAGAGGCAGACGGGGATACGGGAGGTGGATGGGGCGGCCAAGAGGAGAAGGAGGAGGAGATTGGGGTTGATCAATGCGGTTGCAGCCGGGGCGGTGGTCGTGTGGGCAGCAGGGGGGTTGGGAATTATTGCAAGAGGGGGGGAAACGCTGGGGTGGGTTGGGAAGTTGTACGATGGGCTGTTTGACAGGATACCGGGATTTTGAGGGATCATGTTGTGGTAGGAAAAGGGGTTCGTGTTGAAAAGGCTTGTTCATAGGGATGGGATGTCATATATGGTTCCAGTCATTGAAGGCATAGCTGGTAGAGGTGCATAGCAAGATACCTATTTCTGTTTGCGAGGTTACCTCCCTGTCTGCCGAAGAGCTTGCTGGTTTTTGTGCGTACATCAACGACAGCTGCATGCTGGAGGGCATTATGGCTTGGCGGACAAGCCCCGAACCAAAAATCGCCGACCACCACCAAAAAGCTTGAGGTTTGCGCCTTCCCTCTCATGAGGCTTGACATGGCTCTGAGAAATCATGCGCTTAACAATATTCCATCAAGGATCTTCTGACCTTGCAGCAATGTCGGTCGTGGCTGGCACCTCAATGGCCAACAATGCTCCTGTTCATCAGTGTTTTCTGTCCCCCCTCCGACGCCACCGCCGACAGCCTCCACGATTGAACCTTCCATACCCTCGCGACAACACAATTTGACAATGTCATCACCTCCTGAGCCAAACGCATCTCACAAATCCGTTGTTTTCGTCTTGGCATTGATCCTCCTGACCTTTGTCGCAAACCGAGACCAAGCATCGCATCCAAAATCCGGATGATCCCGATGATGTCATCGTCTCAACCAGGCACTCCCGACAGCTCGGGAATGCAACCTTGACGATCTGCAAAAGACATATCATCCAAACTCGCTGCGACAATGACGTTCGCCTCGTTTCCAGCCTCACGGAGCACACCTTCCTGACCGCCAAAGAACGGCATATAACCCTTTTGCTCGTCCCCCAGGCACCATCATCTCCCAAAAATCGCCAAACACCCGCAACACACAATCGCCATTCCACCCACCAAAATGGGCTCCATCAACACCCCAATCCTCGAGTCGGGGGACATCAATCTCCCCATCGTCAAACTCACCACAACACTTTCCTCTCTCTACCGCCACGCGTCGCCCAAACCTCCACCAGCCCTCCTCTTCACACCCCTCCCATCGGCCCTACCTCTATCATCCTCCCTCCCAGGCAACACCAAATACCTCTATCAAGACACCCCCTTCAACACCCTCCCTCCGGCCTCTCTCACCCCAACCAACAAGCCTCTAATCAAATCCCTCTCCATGAAATACCTCTCCCTCATCCCCCAGCGCGGTACACCCTCCCCTCCCCTCCCCTCCCCAATTTTCCACCTCAAAATGTTAACACAAATAAGACGCATTCATAGCAGGCCCCACAGCCCCCGTCCTCCTCTTCACCACCAACTCCAGTGCCAAACGCGAAGCCGAACGTACCTTTTCTGTCCTTGACCCCTCCCAACGTCCCAATGTGATATTCTGCTCCGGACCAGATGACATCCCATCGCACATCAACAAAATCGCATACAAAATCGCCCTGGACGGTCTCGAGGGACGGGATCTGGTGGTTGATCTAGAAAAGCACTGGTTTTTGAATAGTAAAGTTGGTTTATTGGAAAGCGGGCTGCCTACGCCTAGGGGTGTGGTCGTTGATGTGGAGGGGGTTTTGCCTACTGGTGGCAAATGCTGTGGTACTTGTGATGAGGCGAGGGGGTTATTTGTGGAGGGGTGCACTGGGAAAAGGGGTGAGTGGGTTCGGGAGCAGGTGGAGCGGGTTGTCACCGAGATAAAAGGGAGGGAGGTGCCGTTTGTTGTCAAGAACCAGCAGACGTTTGGTGGAGCGGGGACGTGGGTTGTTCGAAACCAAGAGGAGAAGGAACAGACGATTCAAGAGCTGAGAGGAGCGTTGAGCAAGTTGTTTGGGATGGTGACTGAGGAGAATCAGCCCATGCGGCCGGGTAGTGTCGTCATTTGCGATATGGTGCGAGACCCAATCGGTGACTATGGCGTTACCTTTCTGGTCACAGAACAGGGAGAGGCGGTTTGGCTCGCGGCATCAGAGCAGATGATTGATGAGGATAACGCGTGGGTCGGAAGCAGGATTGATTACGCGAGGCAGGAGATGCTGCAGCAAAATTTTGAGCCCTTGGTCAGGAGAGCCGCGCAGTGGGTTGCAAAACATGGGTATTACGGGCCGGTTGGGATGGATATACTAGAGACAAAGACCGATGGGGAGACGGAGAGTCAGGCGGGTGAGAAGACGAAGTATCATATCGTCGATCTTAACGTTAGGACTTCGGGGTCGCTTGCGTTGCCGATGCTGAGGGAGCACTTTGAGGAGCGGGGACTGAGTTGTGCGAGCAGCTTTTCGATCACTGTCAAGGGAGGGAGAAACAAGTTCATCCAGCGCTGGAAGCGCGAGTTTGAGGAGGGGAGGATGCTCATTCTGAGTTGGTATGAGGATGCCGAGGCCGGGGAGAGTATGGCTGATGTTGTGATTGGTGGTGAGGTTGAGGAGGCGCTATCAAAGTTGATGGGGAGGGTGAGGGATTTGACTGAGGAAGTGACATTTTAGGCTGCGTGGTTCTTACCCTCAACAATCCGATGCCACAATTTCAGCAGCCCGTGTGTGAATTGGTTTTGACCCTGTGTCACTTTGACACTTGTCCAGGGTTGAGTCGTCTGCCGCTTGATGTAATTTCCGCCATTTACTATGGGCAGGAAACCCAATTGAGTGCAGTCCGCCTTGTGCACCATGATCTTTCAAATCAGTGACGTCTTAGAGCTGTCTAGACTTCGAGACTTTGTTGACTGCAGAATGCTAAGCCTTATCATCACGATTGTTGTTCCCTATTAGCAATCGCTGAGCCCCTTTTCTGCTATCTCGACGCGAAGGCTGGGGAACAAGCTGACGGTGACGTCATGGGCATTGCGAACTTGTCCACTCGACTTGCCTGCACAGAATTTGGATCGAAGCTGTTTCAACACCAAGGTGCGAATCCTGCAGCACTTGCATACAAAGATGGGATCCATGTGTATAATATCCAATGTTGATATAGATATTTTGGATGATTTTCTTTTTATTGTTACAATCAATTACCCCATGGGTTGTGCCCACGAAGGAGGGCAACCGCTCCGAGCCTGGTGTTATTCTGTGTAGCCGGCACCCACAGCAAGTCCCGGCTACCCGCGACGCAGCAAAGAAGCGGTAGTTACGAGACAGCCTTGACGTCACCGTATTTTTGTGGCGTTGGGCATACAAAACGAACGGAACTCCCATTGTGCACTGCTCCTCCGTCCTCGGATACCCCAACGTTGAAAATTCAGCGTCGTCATTGTCTGCGATTCACGAGTTGACCTTGTTTTCCATTGCCGACATATCTGAATCACGCGTCAGTAAGAGCGGCACATTTGAGCCCGTGGCCGGAAAGGCGCAAGCCCAGAATCTCCCCGGGCAGGGATTGTACCTCCTCGGTCATGTCGGGGATCAATGCGTCTGACACACTGAAGACTCGAGAAGGATACGGACCCATCTAGCGAATCAACCAAACTCGAGGGCGACGCCCAGACCTACGAATATGCAGGCGCCAACAAGTTGAACGGCCGTAAATCCCTCATCACGGGTACAACTCTTGTTGACGCCTGCCGAAACCTCCCGAGTTCCCCTGCTGGTGCTCCGGGAGGGCGCCACAGCCGGCAGCCTTATCTTGCGGGATAGGCCCGACATGTGCCACGTAAGCCCATGCCTCTATTTTCCATCACAAGACATGAATCAGCTTTGCTGACTACTATGTCTTCAGTTCTGAGATTGGACGAGCCGTCGAGGTTCTCTTTGCACGAGAAGGTTCTGGCGTCACCATCGTCTATCTCCCCGAGGAGCAGACAGATGCCGAGAAGACGGAGAGGTTGGTTGAGAAGGGGGGCCGCAAGTGTCTGCTTGTTCCGGGCGACCTGATGGACAATGCCACGTGCAAAGAAGCGGTGCAAAAAACATGTGGATGAGTTTGGCGTCATCCATGTTTTGGCCAACAACGCAGATCGTGTGCGGCGATTTTGCGGAGACCGACCTCGACAACGCGGAGAGCACGTTCCGGAGCAATATCTTGCATATGTTCGCCGCCACCAAATACGCCCTGCTCCACATGAAAATGGGAGCATCGTAAGCCAATACGTGATATCGCCATTGGCTATTGCGACTGACTAGTGGCAGCATTATCAGCAGCGTTATCAACACAACGTCAACTGTTGGGGTTCGTGGAACGGCATCGCTGGTGGGTTGTGCCGCCGCCAAGGGCGCTATTGTGTCGTTTACCAAGGCACTCGCAGAGAGCCTGCTGCCAAAAGGTATCAGGGTGAATGCGGTGGCGCTGGGACCCGTGGATACACCGCTACAGCCCGCGTCGAGACCCGCTGAACAAATGGAGGAGTTTGGGTCCAAGTCACAGCTCGGGGGGCCTGGCCAGCCGAGCGAGATAGCGCCGAGTTTCGTCTTTTTGGCAGCCCAAGATTTGGAGCTGTATCACGGGCTGGTCTTGCATGCATATCTGTTGGGTGGCTAGTGCGGGAGTGCAATTCCCGTTTTGTTTGAACGCCTGACCTCATGACTTGACTCGCGGATGGGCGAGAACGGGATTCGTTGAGAAGGGTGACCGAGGGCGCTATCCAACCGGTGTCTGGAGATGGAATGGTTCGAGATCATGATGTATTCGGCTATCACCTATCTTGTTCAAGACTACTCGGAACAACGCAATCCTATGTCAAATCCGTCGTGATGGGCCATCGCCAAGAGATACTGGTCCAGAGACTGTTCTGGATGCATCGCATTTCGGTTTCTGCCGCTGGGCGTCAAACAATGGACGTTGTCGGTACAGTTCATGTTTACAGGTGGTTGCTTAGACGATGGGTCCAGCATCGGGAGGTACCTCCTGTGGAGGCGGGTCACGGAAAGCCACATCTCAACAGCATGGCTATGTACCGACCTACACCGATGGTTTGACAACCTCCCTCTCGGACTGAATGATGGGGGGTTTGGGCTTCTTTCAGTCTATAAGAACTAGGACGCCCTTCTCGATGGATGCCATCCCTTTTCCCTCGAACATCATCACATATAGCCATCATCTCTTCAGCAAACCCACGAGCCCAACCACCTAGACAACTCCAACATCTCAAAATTCCAACAATCATGTGAGCTCATCCCCTTCTACTTCTCTATCACAGGCACTCGGTTCCCAGTTCACTGCCTGCCAATATGAATTGCATCTGCGGTTACCCCCGTTCTTCTGTTCAGCACTTGGAGGCAAAACACACCAAGTTGGTGTTCTGATCCCAGAGGCATTGCGAGTGCATTGCAACGTGCTTCAAGCATATTCCCCAGCTGTACTGGGCATTGCCTTGTCTTTCACTCCTTCCGTGGATCTAGGGTCTGCCCTCACCCCAGGAGAAAGCCCTTGGAGTCCCCACACTGCCGTCTCCAACTTTGAACGCAGCCCAGAGCAGTATACCTGGACTCCTTCAAATCATCCTTACGCCGCCCCCTCGTCCAGAGGGCTCCACTGCTAACGCGTCGACAACAGCAACCCGCTTCGGCCAACTTTGCTCCCATCCATCTGTCCATCTTTGGATCTTGACCGCTTCAACCTCGCTCCACCCAACACTCCGTGCAAACCACCAACCGCCGCCATGTCAGCCAACACCACTTACACCCCCGCTGCCCTGGCCGCCTGGAACCAGCGCGCACCGACCCACACGACCATCATCGTGATGATCCCCAACGTGGGCGAGAGCAGGTGGAACTCCGTCATCGAGATCACACACCTCGATCTCGCTGGCGACATGCAGTCCGGCATGCACTGGGATGAGCGCAACATCGTCCCGGGAACCAGCTACATCCGCACCCTCCCCGCCCCGGACGGCGACGGCTTCACCTTTGAGCGCACCTGGACCATTAAGTCGCCGGCTGGTGCTTCTAGGCCCTGGTGGGGCGTCATCAACGTACACGCGTCATTGCAGGCGACGCTGGCATCTTTCCCGCTTCGTCTGCTCGCAAAGGAGCGCATCTACAGTGCGCTCACGATCCGCGATGACGATTTTGACCGCAAGGTGTTTTCGTACGACGAGGATCATCCCAACGATGGGATGAATACCTTTGATGAGAAGAAGCAGCCGGTGCATGGTGACTGGTGGTTTTTCCCCATGGAGCATCTGGGGGCACCAACCAAGAAGCAGGTCAAGAAGATGAAGAGGGTCGCGAGGATGAGGGCGTTGGCCGAGGAGAGGAAGATGAGGAAGCGCAGGGCGAAGATGGGCTGGTTTCGTCGCGTTGGGGACAGGGTCAAGGAGTTTGGGGAGAGGCTGACCCGCACTGTGGCCAGCGGAGTGAAGAAAGTCGGGCGGATGTCGTCGGGTGTCAGAGGCAGGTTTCAGGGATATCCGTGAACCAGGGCTTGACCCTCAAGAGAGCCTTTTTTCGCACACCCCATTTTGCTTCCTGTCACACTGTGCCCACCCATAACCCTGATCATTTGAAGTTCGTGGCTTGTCATGGCCGGCCCCTCGAACACCCAGGTAATCTGTGTGATTTTCGATGACTCGGCTTGAGCCAGTAATGCATCCGTAGAGCCGGCGCCACCAAACCTACTGCCAGGAAGTTTTGGCCCCTGGATTGGCGATGCGCACCCGTGGGGATCCAGATGACGCAGGGCCTGGTAAGCCAAAACACGCAAAAAAAAAAAAGAAAAAGTACATGTCACTACTTCTCCCCTGCGGTTGTCACACACATTCGCCGGGAGGTTCTGGCCAGCAGGATCAAATCTGCATTTATCGGTGGTGTTTGATCAGTGAATTGAAAAAATGGAGTAACTATATTCCAGGACGCGGCGAGATCACGCCGTGGTGCTAGGTAAGGATACTATGATGAGATGTGATCAGATGAGATCGACCAGAGCAGACAAAGGAAAAGAAATGTCATCATTCGTGATCGGCTATCCGCACCCCGTCCATCCCATTGCCCACAATTTGTTTTCCACCCCATACACTATCCCGTCGCCAACTCCCACGATCATACTCATAAAGAGACCTGTCCCACAGCATTTTCCAGAACAAATAAGACATGATGTAAGAGACGTTCCGACCAACAAAATGAACCATGACATAACCATCCATCATCCATCATCCATAATCCATCATCCATCATCCATCATCCATCATCCATCATCCATCATCCATCATCCATCATCCATCATCGCTAGAGACACAATACTAAGAACGTGAATGAAGTCGAATGGAATCACGCCTCCTCAACAAAACACCCACTCCCCGCTCGGCAACCCCGAAACATCCTCCTCGTCGCGGTCGCGGGGAACGACCTCCCACCGATCAAAACTATCAAACTCACCCACCCCCTTCTCCCTTTCCGGCTCCATCTCGTTCATATCGCTCCTCACAGCACGGGGTGGTACAAGACCCAGCCTGTTGACGTACTGCTCGTCACCAGACGGGTTCATGCCACCGCCAAGTCCAACAACGCCACCAAAACCGGCGCCCCAAGCACCAACATGACCGCCTCCCTGCTGTGGTAGAGCAAAGGCACCGCTAGGCTGAGGTTGATAGGCAGCATGATGAGCGAGGCCAGACACGCGACCGCCGCTAGCCTGAGGATGAGGATGCGTCTCAGCGATGTGAGCAGGCAGGTGGGCTTGAGGACGACACTCGTATGGGCGAGGATGAGGTAGGCCACCAGGGGCAGAGAGACGAGGAGGAGGGACGTCAGACGGCGGAGCCTGCTGCCTCTCATCAAGGCGAGCGGGTTGCCTCCCACGGGCGGGCTGCCGTCTGAGTTCCCCCCCGGTGGGCTGGCGGGTAGGCGAGCGGTTGGAGGCCCTGGTTCTACCCCTCGCGGGCTCGCGGGTGTCTCCCCTTCCCCGGGGCGAGTGAACGGGTGCATCCGAAAAGGGCGAACACGCATACCCTGCCGTGAAAATGGGCAGTTGACCGTCGTCGTCGTCGTCGTCGACGTCGTCGTCACGTCCGTGCCTGCGCCAGGCTGAATCGGGAGATGGAGGCAAGCGAAAGGGTATACCGATGCCATACGTGACATCATCCCCGGAAAGGGAGCTCGACACAGACGAGTGGATGAGCGTGGGCGTGGGCGTGGGAGGGGGCACGGGGAAGGGTGCAGGGTCTGCTGGGACGAGAGACATGTCGGCCACGGGGGCGACAGAGACGGAGGCGGACGAGGGGAGGCGGTCCTCGGACCGGCGGCGTTTGAGCGGAGATCCTCGATCTACCTCTGGGTCTGTCTCTCCCGCGTTCGTGGCCGCATAGGCCGGGGCAAGGGGCCTGCTGAGGGCCGCGGGGTATGGATAGGATCCGGGTTGGGGAGGTGCGGCAGGGGGAGGGGTGTGAGCGGGGACGGGGTGGGAGGACAGTCTTCCCAGGGAGAGAGCGTGCGCGTCCGGTGGGTTGCTCTGGAGCGGGTGAGGGCACGAGGGCTCCGGGACGCGAGGATGCAAGACGGGGCAGAGGCGGTCGTAGTGCGCCTGGAGGGCCCAGGGCATTACGTAGCTGCGTGCGTGTGTCAGTGGTCGGGGGCAAGAGGTGCGAGAGACCCGAGGGGACCTACCGCCTGTCGCAGTGCTTGCACCGGAGTGTCTCTTTCTCGTCGGCGTGAGCCTGACGATTGTGCCTCTCCCAGTCGTCGATCTGTCTGGCGTCAGAAGAGAAGAGGCAAGTTGGGCACAAGACTTGCATTGAAAAACACGAGATTCTTGTCGCACCGCTTGCACCACAGCAAGCTGGATTCGCGAAGGGCCTCGTTGGTGCGTCTAAGCACGTCCTGGGACCGTTGGAGCGCCTCGATCTTGTCGCACAGCCCACCGATGGTCCCCGTTTGCTTGTCTGTCCAGAAATCCGCGTCAGTGGGACTGCAAGACACAACCAGGAACGGCAGAAACGTACCCTTGATCTCGTTGAGTTCGCCGATGACGGCCTGCAGCTCCTCCACGAGGCCCTCGCGCTCACGGATACGTCGTTCAAGGTCCGTGATGCGCTCCTCGCGCTCGAGAAAGTGCTCCGCAAGCAGGACGTAGTGTTCACGCGTTGAGCTGACGCCGCTGATCGCGGCGGCGATCAGCGGGCGGGAACCCTTGCCGAGGCGATGCCCCGTGTGGGACAGGCCATCGGCCAGCAAATCGGCAACGCCTTGGACCTTGTCGAGTCCCGACCCGGTGCCCGTCTGGGTCCCCTGCGACGCGGGCGGGGCACCGGCCTGGCCCGCCGTTTCCGGGGAACGCTGGGCTAGTCCGCCGTGGGACGAGCCTCCGAGCCAAGCAGGCCCGTTGCCGTTGCCGTTGCCGTTGCCAAACGTCGGAGTCTGGGGCGGGATGGTGTTGGCGTTGCTGGGCATGATGGACATTTTGGCAGGGAGGAAGAGATGTATCGTGTATCAGATCTTGCAGACAGCGGACAATACGAAGAGGTGAACGGTGTTTTACTATCCCTGGGAAGCGGGGAATCGAGGAATCGAGGAATTCACGCTCATTATGACCCCGCCGCCAACACGAAGCCCCTGGCAATCATTTCCCAAAACCGCTGCCTCTCGCGATCCTGAGGGCTTGCATCACGTTGAGGTCTGTATCGAGAGGTACATTGACAGCGAGAGGCATGATGCCCTCAGGAGGGCAACGCCGTTTTGCTTTTTGTGCCCCAACAAACGAGGACGCGCCTTCGCAGCACCGCCAGAGCACACTCCCCCGCCGCGGCACGCCGTACACCGTGCGAACTCGCGCCGCCATCACCAACCAACACACCGCAATTCGGTCGAGTTCAGCTGGTGTTGCGTCTCCCTGCGTCTGCGTGCCGTCCCAGCCGTCCCAACGAGCCTGTTGATAGGCAGCCCCTGAGACACCGGATAAAGGATTACTGAACACGGCTCGTATTGTGCGAAGGTCTTGACCCACAGCCACTCGCGATGCCGTTTCGTGGCAGGGGATCGCAAATAGCTGGAGGCAGATCAGATGGCTGGGCTTGGCCTCAAGAGACGCTGTGAGGTGCAATTCCGTGTGCTCTATGCGGCTACCACGACGGACGGTTGGCTCAGGTAAGGTAGATGACCACCCCGTGTCGAGCCGTACTTTTTGCGCCCATGACTAACGAGAACAAGAACAAGACGGATCGGGTCGAGGGTGCGCCCGAAATTCGTCGGGTCTGCGATCCGTTGGGCGTGTCGAGGAAACCAAGCCGCAGCGCAACAAAAGGGAACTTTGGGAACAGCTAATAGCTTCATGTCTGGTCCCTGTGGCCTGCGCGCCAAAGCTGCGAGCCGCTGCCGCTCAGCCGCGTACCAGCGCCGATCAACTGCCTTTTTCGGTTCAGATGTCCCGTGGGAGGCATCGTATGTCCGTCTGTCCGCTTCCTTGTTTTTGCTTTTGGCTTGACCTGCCCGCTCCCTGCTTGTCTGGCTGGGCATCATGAAATGCGCTTCTCACGCGGGCTCAAGCCAATGGCAAAGTGTCGGAGACCAAGACACCGGTCGCTCGCCCGCTCGCTAGCCCACCTCATCATCCCTTTGCACTCGCTTGAGGTGGTGGTCTCTGAGCAAGTGGCGGAGGGTGCATTCTGCGGGAGCACTTCCTATTTGCTGCTCACGTGCCGGGGTGACTCCTGGTGCATCGAACCACCCACCGTGGTGTTCCTGGTATTGCTCTGTGTGGTGGGTCGCTGGGTCCATCTCTCGTTCGTAGGACCGAACGGCCAGAGATGGGACGAGCGAGTGGACGGGGGGTGTGAACGGCTAGAGATGGGACGAGCGAGTGGACGGGGGGTGTGAAAGGCTAGAGATGGGACGAGTGGACGGGGGGGGGTGGGGTGTGAACGGCTGGGGCCCTGGGCTGGGCCCGATCCATCCCCAGAGATCGGTCGGCCTGGGCATCGACGTCGAGGGGGCTCAGGCCGGGTCCCCCTCCCCCCCTCCCCCTCCTCTGAACGGCCTATGGATTGGCTGCTCTTGAAACACACCGGGCGGGGTAAATCTCATTATCGATGCAAGATTCGCTCAAACCACAAGGTGGCTTCTGCCAACCACTTGAGGCGCCTGCAGACCCGATCGGTTCCGGATTAGCTTCCCGGGGCGCTCTTTCCTTGGCCCATGGGAACCGGCGCATGGGAGCCCTGGACAACTGATTGCGTGATGTTCTTTCGCGTTTTCTCTTTCCCCAACGTCGTCCACCCCTGTGTGTCATGGCCCCGTCATCGCCGAGGCTGTCCGTCACTGGCATCGGTGCTCGGCGGTCTTTTTGGTCCCGGCTGACTCCAGTCTGCCACCTTCCTGGCTGCTGCTCGAGCATTGGATGGACTTGAGAGCTTGCAAGCGGCGTCCAGCGGCGTCCCAAGAAACACTAGTTTGTTGCGCTTATGCCAAGCTACCGTGCCCTTAATAACATCACATTGGGGTCCGAGCCATGACCTTGGCTGCCGACCGGCTCGAGAACCCGCATCGGACCGACCCCCGTTCGGTTCGGTTCGGAGCACGGCCGCTGGAAGAGAACCGAGCGCAAAGTAGAAACGAAAAACAACAACAACTAAAACAACAATCTTGGTTCGGGGGGCGAGAGTCGATCTCGATTCCAGTCGTCCGCCTTTACAGCATACACGTTGGCAGGTGGGATTCATGCAGGTACAAAGTGTGATGGAAAACTTGTCATTTTGTGTGCAACGTTCCACTACATATCCCCAGCTTTTCCGTCCCGACCCTAAATAACGCTGAAACAATTCTGTGTTATTGCACTCTAGTGACCCGTACAGATGGCCTGAACTTCGCCCGGCGTTCTCTCTGGCTGGTTGACTCCTTGGGAAGCTTTCCAAGCCAGAAAATCCGTCGACACGTCGGGGGCCAGGGAGTTTGAGGCAAGCGCCCAGGCAACGCGGGCCTTCCACGCAAGGTGAACGGTTTTCACAATGGTTGTGAGGCAGAAATGGGCCTCTTCCGCGTCTGGTGCATGCTATTAGATTGAAACAAGACGCGACACGAATCATTTGATAACTCACCTTCGCGCTTCATAAACGTGTACTCCTCGTCTACCCACCCCGTTTCCACGCCTTCGAGATACAGCGGGGGGGCATCGCGAACCACATTGCCCTCCAGCTCGAACCGGCCGTCGGTCCCTGCTTTTGTGTGAGCGTAAAGTCTCGGGTCATGGCATTAGGAAACTCACATGGCCCACAAAAGTGCAATATCTTGCACTGTCCGGCGTGCAACTCCTTGGTGTCGTTGCTACACATCAAGTGACTGTGCAGCGACTCGCCAGAGGCGTCAAGTTGGAAAAAAAGAACAAGGTTCTTCGACAGTTTGTCCATGAAGTCGGCTGGCGTCTCCGCCCTGAAGTCGACCATACCAGGTCCCTTCCATCGGTACCCGCGAAGGACCCACGCCTTGGTGGCCGCGATGCTCAGAGCGTGCCGAACTCTGTTGTATCCGGCATCGCTCAGGCCTCTCACCGAGCCCGCATCGAGCAGCGCGTTAGCCAAGAATCCCGGCAAGCTTCGGCCATGAGGAGGTGTCGACGGCGGGCTTGGAGGATGCTCGCCACCAGGGGTGTTGCTGCGTGTCTACCATCAGTTTGAATGTCGACTAGCTCAAGACTGGGGCATCGCTCACTGTCCCACCAGCGCATCGGCAAGCAGTTCGATAAGTCCATTGTACGCCGAGAGATTTCCCTGCAGCTGGTGCGGATACATAGGGCGTGATTGCGGGATTGGCGCGGCCTCGGCAGCCCCCGTCCCATCCAACGACACCTCAATATCGGCCAGGAGGCCACAACAGTCCTCAACCAGCCCCATGAGGTCCCTGGTGGACGACCTGACGAAGGCCGGGTTTCGAGTGGTGCGAATAGCCGCTCTCATACGCTTGAGGTTTCGGTACATTTTCCCGACTTCAGCAGCCAGCAACTGCGCTCCGGTGCCCGGATCCGTCGAATCAGGGTCCCGTGACAAAATGACGAGGATCCTCTTCGCTGAGCCACAGCCGCGAGCGATGACAACCAACGAGGAGCTCATGGTTGATTTGTGGATCAGAAGCACAAAGACAAAGGCCAAGAGTACTGCGATTGGGGTTCAAGACAGAGGTTGGTTGAGCTGCTCGGGACTGTGTTGGACCAAGTTCACGAGCAATGTGGTTGCCAGAGAGTGGCTTCCAGACGGGGGGGTGCAGCATGACAAAGCTTTATACCTGTCGGGTGCCCGTTCAGCCCCGGCGAGGGGTGGTAGAGGCGAGCAGCCGGTCTGTCGTGGGCGTTCTGGGCTGTGGGCGGTTGGTTTGACCGGTCTGCCTTCCGGGGGCAGTCGGCCAACCAAGGCGAGCGCAGGGCCGCCACCCAACACGTCACATTCTGCTGTGGTACCTCGACTCGAGCACTACTCCAAGGCTCGGCCTGAGTTTACGGTTCCCTTCTGCGTGCTTCGGGTTCCGCACGGTCGCATCGCTCGAGTCGCCGGCATCTTCCGCGGCCCGGTGTGTGGCATCCTCCACCATGGGTCGCTGCCGCGTTTACTGTCGGTGCGGATCGGCCTGAATGGTCGGAATCGATAGCGCCGGGCGCCACAGCAGGTGCCAAATGTGGTTGTATGCGCGATTGGATGGACGTGCAAGTCGTGAAACCAGCGCTACTCGAAAAAAAGGGCGACGACGACAACGACCACCACCAGCTCTTGGGGGGCAGATAGCCATGCGGTAAGGGAGACGGTCATTGCTTTTGCTGCGCGGGGGGGGGGGGGGGAAGAGAGGGGGGGGAACCCCTCAAATGACCGGAGTCTCTGGAGGTGTGCGTCAAGCCCCGTGACACGCCGACATGGAGGCGCTGTGTGGCTCCTCCCTGCATCGATGTTTCGCTGTGACACCGCGTTACTTTTGATATCGCGGCTTGGAAGGACCGAACTGAGCGCCAAGCAGCAAGCCATTCGAGACCGACCCAATCACCGTTTGGATGGGCGTAGGTCCAGCCTCGGTCATGTTGCTGTATGAGTGGGTCGAATTGCCTTGGATACCGACACCATCTACGCATTGCATTCCATACTGTGTGTGGTGCGTTCGACTGAGCCAGCTTGGACTCGCCGCCCAACTGAGACAATGTGCTCTGCGCTTACTGCTGATCGCATGGAACAACCCTGCTCGCTATCTCTGTCGATCGACGAGAGAGTCTAAGTTCTGCTGCAAGCTTGAATTCCGTCGCGTCATCTCAAGTTCAACACCGCCAGGGAAGCGGGATACCTTTCGGCCAATCCAATACCTCTGGCTCCTGCAAAGACTCGGGGTGTCTTGAAAGCTCTTCGTATTTGTCACAGCACTGACAAGGAAGTATCCATGAGAATTTCTGCATGGTTCCGTGCTCGTTTGTCAACATGTCTGATTATTGTCTCGCATTTGCAAAGTACCAGGTGCCGGAGATGCTCGGGACCAGGCTGGGACGGTGATGGTCTCTCTGCTCAGGCGGGTTGGCTGCTCCTTAAACTAGCATAAGTTTGACTTCAGTCGTTGGTAGCGCCTGTGTGCCTGCTGTATGCGCCTTGGCGCCTCCTTCCGTTGCTCTCTCCATCTGAGCGACCCCTTCGCTCTTTCCGTCGACGGGAAGTGTTTGATTTCCCCTCCCTCCCTACCGTGAGCGTGGCCACCCAAATGTGATGATGAGAAGCACAATCACCTATCTCGTCTTGGGAAGCGATCCCCCAACAAGTGCAATCTGTAGTTCTTCAAAAAGAGTCCTCGGGCGTCTGCCTACTGTGTCGGGCATCTTACCGAACGTTGTCGCTGTGATGGCCTTCACTAGCCTACATCTTAGTGCCTTTTGGCCCATGAAGAGCCCCACACAGCGTTGATTTATTGAAGTGAGCGGAAGTAGAGCTCGACAAGAGCTACATAGGTACATCGGGCCTTCACCGTGGAGGCATCTGGGATAATTGGGATGATGCAGTTCCTTTTGGATCGTTGCGCTTTCCCACTCGCTCTGTGTAAGCCCAGTATCCAAATGTAGTCAATACAGAAGAATAGATAGGTACTTACCAACGGGTGTCCAGGTCTTGGAAGAACCAACGTTCCCGTCTTCACACTAGGCTAGTGATGAAAGTGAACAAGTGAACAGTCCATTCCCATCATCCCAATTACAACGGCTAACTGTGACCTTTTTCGCCGCCAATTCACTGATCGGGATAAAAGGTTTGTAGACCAGCACACTTTACAGACCGCGGGACATGTCAACTAGTGCGTTGTTGTGTGAGAGGAAGAAGATGAAACAGGGGGAATGATATTTTCTGTTCAATAACTTCATAGCACGTTTTACAGTCTGTGAGCTTCTCATATTTTGGTCGTCCAAATGAAGATTTCGCAGGTATTCGTTTCAGGCGAGAGGAGGAAGGCGCTTTCGGTGCTTGAGCTGGCGGGACCATGGGCAGGAGATGTGCCAAGACAAGTTCCTTGCAGGCTCACCAACTTGCCAATTGGACAACAGGAAAACAGTTCCTCAACTTGGTCAACGTAATACCGGGTGGTCTCAGCTTGTGCAATCTTTTCGGGCTCTCGAATTACTTTCAGGGATTTCAGGGCTGACTTTTACTCGCTTTGCAAGTTCGGCAGTGTCGTCTTCACCCCTTGGACATTCCCATGGACGATTTCTTATCCGGATCTCTTCCACCTTGCTCACCTCAGCCCAGATTTGGCATCTCGCATCGCACGCAGCAACAATTCTTGGCGCCAATCCCGACCCCATCACCAAGAAAGACCATGACATGAGTTCCGCATCTTACGTGCATTGGCCAGCAGCAATTGCCCTCGGCACTTGCAGTTTGCCCGTATCGGATCGCACGTTCATCGAGCCCACCATTGATCGCACAGGTTGCCCCAACTTCACCGCCCGACGCAACCCAAGTGTGCCGACAACGGTGCTCACCTGCATCACTAGAGCGCGATGGCTTGCGATAACCACGCTCCGGCGCCTTTAATTGGCCGCACGTCAGGCAAGACGCCCACTTCTTTCTCGCTTCGGCAACCGCGCGGATCCGGGGGATCAGCTTCATGCGGACTTTGCGGAGGCGTCACGACCTGAATGACCTCAAACGCACCCTCAAAAGGCATGCACCATCGTCGACATTTGTCCCCGTCTCCATTACCGGCAGAGAGTTTGTCTGGAATATTCTTGATCACTCCCGCAATCATGCCCCCTAACTCCTCACCCCAGGACACAGTCCTCTCCTTCTGGTCCTCCTACGTGACTGCCTCCCCAGGAAAAGTCACCACCATCTTCCCCGCGCCACTGTACTCAACTCTCCTCCCCCGACCATCAGCACCCGACTCATCAGCGTCACACACAAATTTCGGAGAATCGTACGAGGCCGCGGCAACAGAATGTCGCACCAAGGTCGCACGCATCGTGCGCGACTGCATGAGAACAAACACCAAGTTCACCGATCCGGACTTTGACGTCCGCGGGAACGGATGGAACTGCTTGGTTGGCCTTACGTGGACGCCGCCGACAAAACGGGCGGATGCCGGGGACGTCGAGGAGGCGCTTGGCACGTTGCAGGCGAACAGGGTGTTTGGGGACGTGACGCTTCCGCTGGACGTGTCAACCCTGAGAAAGGTGTTGGCGGGGAAGCCGGTGGATGATGAGGACGGGGACGGTGAGGGGGTGTTTGATCCGGACCCGAGGAGTGTGCATCGAGTCGACTGGATTTATGAGGATCCTCGTGAGTTTTCTGAGCCGGGTATGAAGGAGATGAATGACTGACTGGTGGCAGAGTTCGAGGTGGATGGCTTTTCGAGCTCGGATATCATGCAGGGCGCGAATAGCAGTGATTGCTGGTGGCTGAGTGCCGTAGCGACCATTTGTCACCGGCGGGAGCTGATGGACAAGATCTGCGTTGCGCGGAACGAGGCGTGCGGCGTGTATGGGTTTGTCTTTTACAGAGACGGTGCGTGGGTGACGACCATCGTCGACGATAACTTGTTT
Source organism: Cercophora sp. LCS_1 (assembly GCA_036250225.1). Lineage (NCBI taxonomy): Eukaryota > Fungi > Ascomycota > Sordariomycetes > Sordariales > Lasiosphaeriaceae > Cercophora > Cercophora sp. LCS_1. Next base: position 365,480 of record JAPZLL010000021.1, read on the forward strand.
CTTGCCCGACCTGATTTCAGCGCTGCGGTGGGCGGCGACTTGCATGACCCTACGAATAGCGCGATGAAGAAGTATCGCAACCTGAACCAGACGGGGTCCAATGCGTTGTACTTTGCGGCGTGCAGGGACGAGAACGAGACGTGGCTGCCGCTGTTGGAAAAGGCGTATGCCAAGGTGCATGGCGATTACAATGCCATCTGGGGCGGTTGGGTCGGCGAGGGCGTTGAGGATCTGACGGGCGGTGTGAACTCGGAAATGGTGTTGGAGGACGTGCTGGACAAGCACACGCTGTGGAAAGAGTTGCTCAACGAGGACAAGAACTTTGTCTTTGGGCTTGATATCCTCGACCAGTCCGGCGTGGATGGGAAGAACGGGTTGGCTAATGCCCATGCCTATTCCCTTCTCGAAGCTCGGGAAGAGGTCGGTGAGGATGGAAAGCGAGTCCGGCTTGTCAAGATCCGGTGAGTTTGTTGCCCTTCTCATCAACTCATCAGTACTGATAACGACAGCAACCCCTGGGGCGAACGCGGCGCCGACGGCATGGGCGAATGGATGGGTCCATGGAGTGACGGCAGCAAAGAATGGACGCCCTACTGGGTATATCCCCCCTCCCCCCTCCCCCCCTTTTTGAGTCCCCGTGCCCTTACTGATCCAACCTCACAGCTCACTAAGCTTAACTACCGCTTCGAGAACGACGGCGTTTTTTGGATGACCTACGCCGACATGCTCGGCACCTTTACCAACCTCTACCGCACCCGTCTCTTCTCCCAATCCTGGCATGTCACGCAAGAATGGACGGCCGTCAACGTCGCCTGGCTGACGGGCTACCTCCAAAAGAAATTCGTCATCGAAGTCAAGCAATCTGGCGTCGCTGTGTTCGTCCTCCAACAGCTCGACACGCGCTACTTTCGCGGTCTCGAGGGCGAGTACACTTTTTTGCTGCATTTTATCCTTCAGAAACAGGGCAGCGAGCCGGGCGATTACATCTGCCGCGTGCGGCCAAGATCAACCAGTTTCAGCTTCGACACGCGCTCCGTCAGCTGCGAGGTTGAGCTGGAACCCGGGGTGTACGAGGTGCTGCCCAAGGTTGCGGCGCAAAAGAATGATAAGCCGACGGTGGAGAACGTGGTCAAGGTTTTGGCTATGCGGAAGCCGCATAAGCTGAGGCAGGTTGGGTTGAGTTATGATTTGGCGCATGCCAAGGCGTTGAAGGGGGACTTGGCGAGGGCGGCAGCTAAAGCGGAGGCGGAGATGAAGAAGGCTGCGGCTGAGGAGGAGGCTGGGATGAAGGGTGATGGGGATGGTGAAGATGAGTGGGAGGATGAAGATGAAGATGGTGAGGAGGGCGAAGAGGACGAGGAAGATGAAGAGGAGGAGGAGGAGGAAGAAGAAGAAGAAGAAGAGGAACAGGAACAGGAACAGGAACAGCAAAAGAGTAAGGGGAAGAAGGGTAGTAAGAAGGAAGCAGAGGGGAAGAAGGGCAATGGCAAGGCCAAGGGCGGAGATGGTGCCCCAGAGGTTCTCTTTGACGCTGAAGGTGGAGAAGGGCGTGAGGGCGGAGAAGCGGGCGAAGGTGGCGACGAGGAAGAGGAGGAGGATGACGACGATGAAGATTACAGTGAACAAGGTCCTGGCGGCCCAGGAGGACCGCCAGACGACGACATGCCGACTTGGAACGCCGTCTGCGTGATTGGTCTCCGTGTGTACTCGCAGGACCCCGATCTCAGCATCGCGTTGGCGGAGCCCAAGAACGTCGAGGAGGCATCGATTGTCAATCCTGACACTTGACCAAACGGCCGGGCTATTTTTCGCTTACCGGGGCTGGCAAGGCTGTATCTAGATGTCATACTCAATGAACACTGCTGTCTGCTTGTCAAAGAAGTCGTGCCTAACCAACTTAACAGGAGACACTCAGACAACCATCTATGCTGAAGAAACCGAGAACAAACCCCGGAAATCGTTACACGCCCCGTCCCATCCCCTCTAATCTATGTCCAGGCCCCATGGCTGTATACAAGTATTCCGTCCTCGTGGATCTACAACGGGGATGTCCTAGCCGGGGACAACCCGTCAACTCCAGTATCAATACACATTAGACATCGTACAAGACCCTGGTACAAGATCTCTCCTACAAGAGTCCCATCTACCGTCCCTCCTTTTTCTCTTCTTCTTTAGGTTTCTCCCAATCCTTTTCTACCCGCCACTGGTCGTCTATCTTGAGCGCCGTGCCCTCGACCAAATCACAATCGCGATGGCCCCACTTCTGCCGGTATATCTCCCGTCCGGCCTCAGTGAGAAGGTGGAACGCTTGCGCGAAGCCCATGGAATCGTAGTAAAACGGTTCTCCGAGGCCGCCGCGCTGTGTGACTTGCCATGTGTTCCGCTGGTTATCGCCGTCGCGGTATTTGTGCGAGCCCATGTCGAACCCGAGCTTGTTGAGGACGCGAAAGTACTCGACTGGGTCGGAGGGCATTTTGACGTCGTCTCGCTTTTGTTCTGGCGTGGCTGCTTTTGCTGCAGCCTCCTTCTCCGCCTTTTCCTCTTCCGCCTTCTCCTTGTTCTCCTCGATCTTGGCTTCTTGCTCCGGAGTCAAGGGGTTCGGGTCAGTAAAGTTCGGGACGATGTGAGGGAGGCGGTACAAGGCGCCCAAATCTGTCATGCAGGATGAGACGTCGTTGATGATGCCGACGCGGCGGTGCTTGTTGACCCAGCCGTCCATCTCCAGTCTTGCGTTGAAGTCGCAGTCGGAGGCATAGTACGGAATCATGGTGTCATAACCCCCAATCGCTTCGACGGCTTCGCGGTTCACTAGGGTCAGGTAGTCTGACTGGAACCACCTGAGACCCCAGCGCTCCTTTCGCTCGAGCGTATTGTTAAGTTCACGTAAGCAGTTCTCGTAAATAGTACGATAGTCGACGTGACCGGCGGGGTTGGGGAACATAGCGGCGAGCTCGTCGTCCTTGTCGTAAAAGTCCCATGCCCGCTCACCCGGTCGGTGGTTGGCGTCGGGGCCGTCTTCAAACGAGAAGACGACAACGTCTTGGTGGCTGTAAAAATAGTGCGAGTGGTTGCGCTCAATCGCTTGGTTGAGAAAGAAGTTTTGGAGCTGCGAAAAGGTCAGGCGCACCGGCGTCTGAACAACGTTGACGCCCAGTCGCTGCAGCGTCGTGTGGTTGAGGTAAAAGGGGTTTTGCAGCGATAGGTTCCCCTCCTTGTTGCTGTTCTGCACGCCCGTGTTCTCGACGACAAAAATGCCATCTGCTGGCCATCCTGCCGTGACGTACGAGACTACCGCCTGCAGCAGTATCGGCCATTGGCGTGTGAAACCGATAAATAGGGGCGGCGCCCGTTCGAGGCCATATTCCTTGTGAAGCTCTGGTCGCGGAACATTGTACTCGGGAATTGGTGGTGGTGGGGTGGCAGTCGATGTCGCAAGCAGCGGAAACGGGTCGACCACAGGCGCAGGCTTGAACGTTGGCGTCGGCTTGTATCGTGGAGGGGCAACGTCTGGCTTGGAGGGGGGCCTTCTGTCGGTGGGCTTGCTATTGATCAGGGGAATCGAGGGAAGCTGGAAGCTCGAGGTCGACGAGACTACGTAGCCAGAGTACAGAACGAAGCCAAAAGCGACAACAAAGAGAAGCGGCAGCACACCGCGCGCGACGCGGAAGTTCAGGGATGACAGCAGCGCCATGTTGTGCTGCCCCCACTCGCCCGTGGTCGCATCAATTGCGTTGGTACGTCTCAGAGTTTGTCGGAATGAGGCGACACGAGGGTCGGCCGCGATGCTGATCGAGCACGCAAAGGTTTTGACGACGACCAGAAGGATTTTCCCCTCGTCAATGCATCTTTCGCGTCCCTTTACGTTTGCTGCTCAGCGGGACAGATCCCGACTTGGCGTTGCTGCGCAGCAGTCGCTCAGGGACCTTGGGTGCCATTTAGAATACGAACCCCCACATCCGGACAAGGCAAACTCATTTGAGCTCATGGCGTGGGCTGCCGGGGTCCCACGGAAGGAGCGACAAGCCCATTTTGATTGTTCCATGTTGGGAGCTGAGGCCGGAAGGTGCGATTAGGGGGTCGCGGCCTCTCCCGTCGCCCTGAGGCCAGGTATCTTGTGATGTTGGATGCAGACTCAGAGACGGGAGTCTGGATGCCGCCACTTCGAAAATGCGTTCTTGAAGTCCAAGCTGAATCTTCTGTCCCGAGTCCGAGGAGTGTCGTCAAAGTGGTTGTTGATGCGATGTCGGGATGGTTCGCGCGAACGTGGACGCTGCGAAAAATTGTCCGCTAGCAGGCGGCCCCGCGTTCAACCAGGGCCTGTAACGTTGCCAAGCCGCGCTAAAAAGCTTCGCTCCTGCTGAACGCCACTCTCCACATCATCAACTGGCCTGTCACGAGCACACACGTCCATCTGCGGACCACAGCATCGTCAGTCGTACGACACAGACTCACTCTTTTTCATCCTCATGGGGGTGCCGCCAACTGAAAGTTTTCGTATATCATCAGGTCAACGGCGATCCTTGGTTCTGCATCTGCGTGAGAGGGGTCTCGCGGCCCGCGCCCCACGAAGCACGGCCCCGGCAGTGACAGTGATTGTCTTCCCGGTTCCCGTCCCTCTGGATAAGACTCTCCCTGGATGCTACCTGGGCATATCAGCAAGCAGAAATACGTTACATGGCATTCCTGACAGCCTGAATATCCGCCATTCACACCACTCAGCGCCGCTGTCGAGCTTCGACGGCTGTAACCGCACTCTAGAGCCGGGCAGGCTGGAATGAGCTCGCACTCCACCCACCACACTGGCATGCGAGCACACACAACACACCTGCGGGGTGTCAACCGGTATTAATGGAGCACGATGAGTCCCTATCAGTGTCGACCAGCTCGTCCTGGTCCGAGCAGACACCCCTTCTTCGACGAGATAGCGACTTTGTCTCGACGCATTTGACAATGGGGGCCCTGCGCGATTCCGATGCCAATCTCGGCGATACCAAACCTGCTTCCGTTACTATTAGCGGCGCGCTCGATGATGCTGTCAACTTTGAGCACAGCCTTAGCTTCATCGAAGCATGCAAGCTGTATCCGGCCGCGATCGGGTGGTCGGTCTTCGTGTCACTCGGAGTCATCATGCTGGCGTTTGACCCGCAGCTGCTTGGGAATCTCTACGCCATGCCGCAGTTTCAGAAAGATTTTGGGTATCTTTTTGACGGCAATGTGAGTAAATCTTTTTGGCCAGTCTGCAGATCTGACGACGGCAGTATATCATCCCAGCAGGTTGGCAAACAGGTCTCGGGATGGGGAACCCCGCCGGTCAAGTTGTCGGTGCCTTGATTGCCGGCTACCCCATGGAAAAGTACGGCAGAAAGCTCACATTTGGCGTCTGTGTTGCCTTGACGAGTGCACTCATCTTCATTCAATTCTTTGCACGGTCTCTTGAGGTTCTCCTCGTTGGTGAACTACTCGGAGGTCTCGTCCTCGGCTGCTATGCCGTTATCGCACCCGCATACTCTTCGGAGGTCTGTCCCATGGCCATTCGTGGTGTTCTCACCAGCTATGTCAACCTCTGTTTCGTCATGGGTCAGCTCCTAGCAAACAGCGTGTGTAAGGGGACCAGCCAACTCGGCGATCACTGGGCATACTCAATCCCATTTGCACTTCAGTGGTTCTGGTGCCTGATCATCCTGCCTGGCCTTCTCTGGGTTCCAGAAAGTCCTTGGTGGCTGGTCCGAAAGGGTCGCCTGGAGGAGGCGGAGAAAGTCCTCGGAAGACTCGCGTCTAAACAAGTCGACATCAAACAGACGCTCGCTGTTATCGTTGAAACGGATCGCCTCGAGCAAGAGCTCGAGTTAGGCAGCACATACTGGGACTGCTTCAAAGGCGTAAACCTCCGACGGACCGAGATATCAGTCGGCGTCTACTGCACACAGGTACTCAGCGGCATCTACCTCATCAACTACGGAACGTACTTCTTCCAGTTGGCCGGGTTGCCGACAGAAGATGCGTTTTCAATGGGGATTGGATTCCTTGGTGAGTCCACCTTCTAACTTTGCCGGTAACCACTCTCTAACAACTACTTTCAGCCGTGGGCTTCGTTGGGACCGTCGTTTCATGGCCTTTGATCATCCGCTATGGACGAAGGAGCATCTACAACACCGGGCTTTTGTTTCTCATCGTCCTGCAACTCGTCATTGGCATCCTTGACTGCATACCTGGCCGACCGAAAGGCGTGATTTGGGCGCAGTCGTCCCTGATGTTGGTGTGGAACTTTTTCTACGATATTTCGATCGGCCCTGTTTGTTTTGTCATCATCTCTGAAGCCAGTGCAACGCGTGTTCGATCGAAAAGCATCGCGCTTGCCACGGCTGCCCAAGGCGCGCTGGGCTGTGTGATGACGGTCGCAATACCCTACATGATCAACCCCGACGAAGCGAACATGCAAGGCAAATTGGGTTTCTTCTTTGGTGGGCTCGCGGCTCTTTGCCTCGGCTGGGCATACTTTCGAGTGCCCGAAACCAAGGGAAGGACATACGAGGAGTTGGACGTGCTGTTCGAACGCAAGGTTCCCACGAGGGCGTTTGCGGGATATGTCATTGCAGCCGGTGCGTCATAGGGTTCCGTTACTCGGCCGAAAGATAGGTGCATGGTTGAGTGTGTATCGGCGTCGGTACGTCAACGGATGAGTTGTAAAGTGTAATCTCCCCAACGCCACATTGGCAGCCGAGGTTCCGGTTCTGGGCAAACAGACTCTCACACACGAGTGCCACTCCTTTCAGCTGGAGGGGGCGGGGGTGGTTCTCCTGGGGACCCGGCCGCGGCCTCGTGGGTCCTGGCTTCTCTCCCTTGCACAACCACATATATGTCACATTGTGCCAAACAGTGAATCAGGCCCGTGATAGTGATAGAATTCTCCCCACTTCGCAAGCATGGTTTGCTGCGCCAACATTGAATTTGGTGTGCCGTAGCCTTATCCCAGATGCCCCCAAGACTGGTCGTGGCCCGAAATACATCTCTGTCTTCCATCCCAACTACCTATCATCAATAGCAATGATCCCAACGATACCCATTCACTGTAAATCTCCACTCACTCACCTGTGGGCATAGGGCCGGCCTGTGGCGGTTTAAGCCTTTCAAGCCTTCCTGCTCCTCATAACCTTGTCTTTTTCACAACCGTTTTTTCCACAACCCAACCGTTTTTTCCACAATCCAACCCTTTTTTCCACAACCCTTTTTCCACAAACCTTATGGATCCCCCCCCACCAATGATATAAATCACACCAAGCATCCTTCCCTCTACTTCAACCGCCAATTCAACTCCATCTGTCCTCACACTTCCACATTACCTTCCCAGCTATCTCGTCAACTTGATCATTCGGAGATCACAAGCCCTTGACGCCCATCCATCCACCCTTTCGAAACACCACCACTTCGTGCCAGTTCAGCCAATACGATCAACCACGTGCAGTCCTCACGCACCGCTTGCACCATGCACGAGCCAAAGAATTGGAGGGCAACCAACCAGCCTGAGTCCTCCAGCGCCGCCACGGACGGACGGATGAAATCGGAGGCAGCTGGTCAGCCCGCAGCCTCAAGCACCACCACGAACGAGCTGACGAACCCGGTGATAGCTGACCAAGAGTACACGGCCCGGGTACCCATCGACCAACCGAAGAGGTCTCTGCCGAACGCCCAACGCCCCGAAGGCCGTCATCCCGCCGACGTGTGCCTTGAAGACCTTCTTCCCGCCGACCTGGTCGCGGAATTGTTCGACGATCCTCTCTCCGAATCCACGCATGTCAAGCCAGAGAAGGAATCATACGACCCGGGCACCTCAGATGAGCTTTCGATCGAGCTGGGGGCTAGACTAGGGAAGGCAGTGCCCTGGTCGAAGCCGAGCAATCCCTGCTATTCATGGACGGCGTGGAGTGGGACTTGGTGAATCTTGGAGGCTACCTTTTGAGTTGGAAGATGGCGACTAGGTTGGACTTGGGAAGCATAGGTGATTGATGGATTGTCAGCACATGCTCAAGTCAGACACAGCGAACACACACCATAATATTCCAACGCCTTTGCATTGTGATTATGATGTCAAGTTGAGTTCCCCCATGCCTCTCAGATACTACGCCAACGTCAAGATCGACCCCAATCGGCATCAAGTTAATCCAGAGTGACATGCGGATTATTTTGTCGTCATCATGCCTTGCTCGTCTTTTCGTGTGGATGATGAGGGGTTGTATGTGACGATCTGCGGTGCATTGGGAAGGAACGAGGACCTGCCAAGCGGCTGCTAACCCGGTGGCCGGGTCTCACATACTGCATGAGCTGGTCCCATCCTTGGTCACGGCAGCTGTTAGGCAGCAACACTCTAAACCGACCACATCCCCGTCTTTGCGCTGGCACCTGCAGGCTCTTCACAGGCCCAAGTACCTTGGCCAATGTTCGCTATCGTCTGAAAATAGTGCCAACAAGAATTGACACTCGTCGCTTCACCAACACGCAAGCCAGGTGCGGGGTTCATGCATTTTGAGCAAAACGCAAAGTTCTGCTCCCCCCCATGATGAGCCATCAGGGCTCATCATTTGTCGGCATCTTGGTTGCACAACTTTGCACCCCACACACACGCTAGAAACCCTCACGCCATTGCTTTTGCTTCCCCTCTCCCCTTCCAGCCCATGCCCTCTCGTGGGCTCTGTTGGTTCCCGTCTTGGTCTCCTCGTTCCTCTCCCTGTTTCTCTTCCCGTTCTTCACCTCTCCCATTCTATCACTCCGCCGAAACGTCCTCACCAAACATTCCATCACTCCGCCGAAACATCCTCACCAAATCTCACAATGGCCACAACTGCATCCCGCGCCCTCCGCATCCTCACAACCCGTCCCCTCCGCCGTCTGCCCCTCCTACCAAACCGCCCACGCATCCGCCTCCTCACCCCAACCCTCCTGGTCCCAACCCGCCTAGCAACCACAACCCCTGACTCGCAGTCCCCTCTCCCACCACCCCACCAACCCCCTGCTCCTCCCGAGATCTTCAGCCTCGACCTCCAAGAACTCTCCCCCGCCCTTCAAATCAAGCACATCCACGCCCTGACCAGCATCAATTCCCCCGGCAAATGGGGCTTCACCATCTACCGCGCCGCCTATGGCCCAGGAACCGACGCCCTCTGGGAATCCTTCAAGACACGCGTCGTAGAGCACAACACCCGCCAAATCGAACAGTCCGATGCGCCGGAGGTGCTTCCGCACATGAACTACCGCTTCATTGACGACCCGGCTGTTGGGAACCTGGAGCTCGAAGCAATGAAGGAACATTTCCGCACGTGGGCCGAAGGAGAGAGGGCGTTCAACGAGGCTAACAAGGGTACAAGACATACCTTTTTCATACGGGTTGACGAGGAGGCGTTGCGGGAGGGGTGGGTGCAGGTTGTGCATGGGTGGGAGCTGGGGAGCGGTGATAGGCCACAGGCGGCTGTGAAGGCTGGAGATTGGAGGATGTTTGAGCAGAGGATGGTGGAGCCTAGGTTGTATGTTGAGCTGGGGGATGATGAATGGTGGTTTTTGTGGCTGGAGGGGTGGCCGGAGGTTAGGGGGTGGTATGAGGGGGAGAGGGAAAGGACAACAGGTTGGAGGGGGGTGGATTAGTAGGAAGGGGGAGTGCGAGTTTTGGATATGGCATATTTAGCATGGCAGTATACTTGGCGATGAATCATGACTCTTGTTTCTTATTGTCTGTCGTTCTTGGGCCAAGCAATACGAGAAGGGTTTGGTATGTTACATCTGTCTCATCCGGGTCATCCTCGAGCCTCCGTGTTCAATGTAGACTACAAGACGAAGAACAAACAGTGCTTGGGCGGGCGGTCCCTCCAGTCCAGGGTTGATCCACCTCACCATCCCCAGGCAAAACACCAAAAGCAGCCCACAACCCCCAACACCCAAAAACCAACAACAACAGAAAGCACATGGCTCCAAACGGGCTCAAAGCTCTCCGTCGCGCCATTCGCCGGCAACCACTTCCACCCTTCAACTTTTTTTGTCATAAAGCAGCACAAACAAGTCTAGATAGCCTTGATAACCTCTTCCACACCCGCCTCCCCCACAAGAAAAAGGCAAAAGCCCACTATCCCAAAAGTACTACCAATTCCAATAATTTAAAATAAAGTAGTATATATAAAGGTTATACTAAAGATATATATAACCTCAAAGTGGAAAATTACTATGGTAAACAATATAGGAAATACAAAGTCTTTATAAATATAGTCTTACTACAAAGTGCCAATATTAAACTTTTCACAATAGGCCCCCAATAAACAGATAAGATTGAGGTAAACGACCCATATTGGGAGGATAAAGTAATCACCATAACCATTATATCCAAGGCTATTATATTTAAAAACTAAAGTGACCAAGAAGAAAAACAAATTGGGGGCGTGGATGGAGAATAACTGTACGCCCGAGCCCATCTGAGGCCATCGTTCCGCATCGTTATGCTTTTCGGTTTTTTTTCCCTGAGGGAGAAAGGGGTAGGCGAAGATTCGATTAGCTCGGCTCCGGGGACATAGCGACCAACGTTGCAGGCGGCCGGGGAGGTGGCAGTGGTGCTGCTGAACGTTGAGATGGGCGCCATCGAGGGGTCTTGGTCTGCACGGGCCGGGCGGGCGTGACGTTCTTCGGTGGGTAGGGTGAGGTGATACCAGGGACAATGCCGAGGGCTGTTGCCGTGTCGCGAAAGATGTTGCGCCTTGCAAAATATAGGAAGGTGGTCGGTAGATTGAGTCACAGGCGGAAGATGGAAGGTTTGCTGTCGATGGAACCTTGTCTTCAGGTACTGCCTTACCACGCTACGCCGTCTAGGTGCCCAGGGCGCTTCCCCATCCCTTTGGTAAACCCCAAGGTTTCATTGCATCCAAGGCCGGAGCGAGGGCATCGCGGGGGGGGAGTCTTTGGGGTTGGTGCAATTCAGACTTGGGAAGGCATACCTTATCTCTGGCTGGAAGGTGCGGTCCCGGTAGGCCCGGAGCGGGTGCTTGATTGCTCAACGGATCCTTCCCTCCTTTCATCTATAATGGCCCCATGCCTGTGTTTGAACCTTCATGTTATTGCTGGCTGTGGTTGGGTTGGATCTACCCACATCCCCTTCTTTTAAGCCGCCCAACAGGGTCTGAACCGCTCGGTCCGTAGGAGCAAGGACGGAGCCGTTGAATGCAGTTGAGCCGTCAGTTTATGGCTCAACCGGTAATGCCTGAGTGGGAAGCCCCTTCCCACTCAGGGGGCACTTTCTGTGCTCGAGCGGGGAGTTGGTTCAGCAATGATGCCTCCTTGGCTCTTCCCAGTAGCTAAGGTGCCTGCCTGCCATTGACTAGATGTGCGAGGTATGGCAGGCGCGAGCAGGATAGCTTCAGAGTGGAGCCAGTGGTGCTTGCCCAAGCCCCTGCTACCCTTTTCTTCTCCTCAGCATTCATAGGAAAACACCGCTCCGCCATACCTACGAAGCTTCTTCATATTCTTCGTTATACCCCCTGGTGGCATGCTCTCCGCCTCGCCTTGTGGGACGTTTTCCTATGGGCTACAGCTCCAGATGCAGTCAAGGCGGCTGTTTCTTGTTTCGTTCTGGGAGCCGGCGCGGTTTACGTTTGGCCAGACTCCTCTGTTGGGAAGCCTTTGTCGAACATTGCGGAGATGCCAGCTACGGCACACCCCATCTTCGGTTTCATTCGCCCGCTCTCTCGGCGCGTCAACGACCTCTCCGATCAACCTCCATCTCGTTCTCACGGTCCACCCCATCTTCGGTTTCACGGCAATGGGCCCGCCGCCGATGCCCGACTGCGAGTCAGCCCTCCTGGCCGGTTGGTCGAGCCTGGCACCGATGCGGATCCGAAGAAGCAGTCGCGCGACTCGTCTAATTCACTTGGTGCAGTTCCCTCCCCTACCCAATCACCTCCAGCTTGCTGACCATCCCTGGGAGAGCAGTTGAGACGTGCACAAGATACCATCGACCGACCCAAGATACCCAGGCACCTCTTATCCAACGGCTAAGAACCACACCCGACGCATTAGCCTTCGTCCCCGACCCGAATATTCTACTCCGTCTACCCATGGCCATGCGCTTTCTCTTTCGGGTTCTGGATCTAATCGACCGTCCTTGGCATTTTGGACCGAACAAATTGGGGCCGGGAACCTCGTTGGGCTGCCGTACAGTCGACCACACCCCATCTTCGGTTTCACTCAGGACTAGGCAACGGCCGCGGTTCTCAGGGGGTCAATTATCTCAGAGCGCCCATGCAAGAGAGACGCACCGCAAGCCCTTCAATCGATATGCGCACAGGTACAACAATAAGCCTGATCTTCAGTGCTGACGGCACTCGGGCACAAGTGGGACCGGCGGAGGACCATGGCTGAGCACATCATCGACGCTGATCGCGACCGACTTCTGGTACATGTTTCTCACCATCGCACATTTCAGGGTCCTTCGATGAGTTGACAAGCAGGGAGCCGGAGTGGGACGCGCTAAGAAGGTGGACATCAATGCTACAGCTACCGTTAGCGGTGCCCGATATCCACATCGGCGTCCAATCCCGGCTGCATCCGACCACCAGCACCACTTCCCCGCGTGAAGCACAAAAGGCGCTTCTTGGTCCCTTTTTCGAGAGCTCTCTCACCTGCAAAGACCAAATGCCGGAGCCCGTCATGGATCGTCCTCATCCCCTCGACCCGCTATCCCCGGACGAGATCACGCTTGCAAGTTTTCAACTTCCCCGTGAGTTCACGACTAACAATTATGCAGGCAGGGAACATCGTCAAAGCCAAGTTTCCCAACACCACGTGCATCTTCCGCGCCATCGCCCTCCGAGAGCCCCTGAAGAAGGAATTGGATCCCTTCCTCGACCTGGAACACAACAGGCCCGATGCGCCGCGACAATGGCCAGTACGCACCGCCCGAGTCCAAGCCCACATCGACAACGTCTTCCGGGAGCTGCTCATCAACCTTGACAACCAAACCATAGCCTCAGAGGAGATCCTCCACGGCCGGCATTCCCACATTGACGCTGCTGACACACAAAAAGTACAAGATGCATGTCTCGCCCACCCAAAGGTCCAAGAGTACATCTCAGCCCTCCAACTTCCCCCTGAAGCCACCGTCGTTGTCGAACCCTGGACCTACGCTCCTGACGGCACAAATGATATATCCCAGCTACTCACCATGGTGGGCCACGCCTCTTTCCCTGCTTCCCACATTCTAACAGACTCCAGTGCTGGTTCTACATGCGACTCTCCCCAAATCCAGACTCCAACTTTTACGCCTATCCCTTGGACATCGCCGCCGAGATGTCCACCTCCACTTGCCAACTCCTCAAAATGCATATCCTCCCCTCAGACTCTGCGGTATTCCCTCTCTCGACCATGCCCAGCTCAGCGTCTTCTCCAACGCCCGCCGATGCGCTCCCACCGCCTTTTGACCGCCGCAAAATACACACAACATCGGAATACTACCCCTCCCTCCTGCCACCTCCGCGGACCACCACAAAGCCACTTCACATCACCCAGCCCGATGGACCCTCCTTTTCCGTGTCTGGCAGCCAAATCACCTGGGAGAAGTTTACCCTCCGCATCGGCTTCAACCACCGGGAAGGGCTCACCCTTCACGACATCCGCTTCGCCAACCGCCCCCTGTTTCACCGCATCTCCCTTTCCGAAATGTTTGTCCCCTACGGTGACCCTCGTTTTCCGTATCCGCGCAAAGCCGCGTTCGATCTAGGTAACGATGGCGCAGGTCTCTGCGCAAACAACCTCCAGCTGGGATGCGACTGCGTAGGCCACGTCAAGTATTTCGACGGCTGGGTGACGACCCAATCCGGACTCCCACTCAAGTTGCCCAACGTCATCTGCTGCCACGAGGTGGACGACGGGATTCTCTGGAAACACACCAACACGCGTACCGGAAACGCAGTCGTTGCGCGCTCAAGGGTATTGGTGCTGCAGACCATTATAACAGCGAGCAACTACGAGTACATCTTCGCCTTTCACCTTTCCCAGGACGCATCTATACACTATGAGGTCCGCGCGACGGGGATATTGTCGACGACGCCTATTCCGTTGGATACCACGCTTCCGTTTGGTACGGTTGTCGCGCCGGGGGTGTTTGCACCGTTTCATCAGCATCTGTACGTCCTCTCTGACTTCATGTCGTACATTTCCCATTTCATCTCTTACCATCAATCTCCTCACTACCTACCTCCCCCACTCGGCTCCTTTATTCTCACACTAAACACCGCCAGCTTCTGTCTCCGAATCCACCCCTCCCTCTCACCCACCATGACCCTCGTCCAAACCGAATCCCTCCCCCTCCCACCAGGCCCCACCAACCCCTTCGGCGTCGGCTACACAACCCACAGCACGCCCATACCCACAGCCTCAGGCCATTCCCTCTCCCACACCACAAACCGCACATTCCGCATCCACGCCTCCAACCACAACCCCACCACCAAAACACCGCAAGGGTATAGCCTCATCCCGCACTACTCCCCGCTCCTCCTCGCCCACCCGTCCTCCCACCACTACCAACGCGCCGAATACGCCAGACACGCAGTCTGGGTAACCAAACACCACGATGACGAGTTCTTCCCCGCCGGTCGATTCACGAACCAGAGCGCCGGCGGCGAGGGGATCGCGAGCTGGGTTGCGCGCGGCGAGAACGTGCAAGATGAAGATATTGTGGTATGGCACACGTTTGGGAGTACGCACAACCCTAGGATTGAGGATTGGCCTGTGATGCCGTGTGAGAAGATGGTGGTGGGGCTCAAGGCGTGGAATATGTTTCAGGGGAATCTGACTATGGATGTCGACACGAAGAGGGGGAGAGGGTTTTTGGTTTAGTTGCCGGATGTGGGATCTGGGATGTGAAATAATGTTTCGTGGATGTCTGTCATGGATATCTGACAATGAGAGACTGGTACAAGACGGCCATGCTTTGCTGTGCTGTGCTGTGCTGTGCTGTGCTGTGCTGTGCTGTGCTGTGCTGTGCTGTGCTGTGCTGTGCTGGTAGAATGTTGACAATCATGTGACAGCGACATAAATGACCGCTGCTAGTTGCAGCTGTCTAGACAACTTGCACTAACCGAGATAGAAGAAAAAAAAACAAAGAAAAAGAAAACAAGACATAGATATTTCTCTCAACTCAAGGGTCTACCGATCTGAACCGCAATCCTTCTAATAATAATACTGACGCCTCGAACCATTCAACGCCCCGTTCCTTCTCAATCCGGCCGTTATGTTGAAACCCGCTGGCTAGAACCAGCCTACCTAACGCCGAGACCCGTGTATCATGGTACGCCTTGCCACATATCCGTCAAATAATCGTGATAACCTCCTCTTCCAACGCCTCTGTCCATAATTCTCCAAACTCAGACGGATCCATCGCCTTTTGATGGGGCATTCGAAGATCCCCCGGCGTGTTCGGCCAACGACCCTCGGGAAGCCCACACTCAAGATCGACGGCAAAGAATCCAACCCTGCGATACACATGTTCCCTCCCGGCGACCGGTACCGGTACCAAAACGAGCCCGCGAGATGCATTGGGAGTGTGGACATTGCGCCAGCACCCACCTCTCGTGAGCTCGGCAAATCGAATTCCGGGAGACAGCACAAGTGTGGGCCGACCGCCGACAATCTGCCTGCTGAGCGCGGGACTTCTCATTCCCCCATCAAGATAAATGATGTTGGGAATCGTTTCCATGCTCATCCCTGGTCCCGAGCAGCGAAATTTAGCAGCCACTTCGTGGAATTCCAGCTGGAGGACCGGAAGCTGGATGACAATGTTGCCCTCCACGACCAAGCACGGGCAGTGATGCCTAACTTGGATTGTCTCGACACGCGTCACGACAGCCGACTTGATTTCGGCAATCACCTCTTCGCCGGGGCAGAAGTCGACACGGCCGTCCACGCCGATCCAGGTCCAGCTCGGGCACGAACGGTTCGGATTGAGGGAGATGGCCTCGTGTCCCTCGGCCCCCATGTCCTGGTACCATGACAGGTTGTCGATGAGGCAGTCGCGCCACAGCCCCGCCAGGTACTGCTGTCCTGTCATGCTGCGGTTGAGCTCATCAACCACCCCAGCAAGGGCGTCAAGCTTATCGCTGGGAAACGTCAGGGTCCGGACCGAATACGCAGTGACAATTTTCTGCCACATCGCCCCAAGTTCCGCAGCTGTTTCGTCATCACTATGGTCGTCGCGGTAATACTCGTTGTAGTCGTAGTGGACACCGCGATCATGTTCTGGCTGGCGCCCACCGTCAGCCGCGGTCTTGTCGTAACATCGCCAGACCATTTGCCTTGAGCCGTAGTGCAGCAAGCGGGGAGAGGCCAACAGCTCCTGTAGCGCCCATGCTCGATCGCCGATAGGTTCACGGTCAGGATGAATCGCTTGCAACGGGTCGTTGCAGACGGGCTCGTTCCAATCTGCCGCGACAAGGTGTACCACTGATGGTTCGGCATGCCAGGCCTCATCCCCGATTTCCCACACACTTCCTTCAAACTCCTGGCTCACCGACCCTCTCTTGCTTCTGCCTGGAAAGTAAATGTTGGGCCTGTATTCCTCCCTCAACTTGCTCATGCGCCCGTGATCCTTGGGGCAGAGGACTCGCACGCGGAACAAGCCGTTGACAAGACCCGGAACCTGTCTGGTTTGCAGAAAGCCCTCATTGCATCGGACCGGTTTCGCGGCCGAAATGGTGATCTGGGCCCTGCGATAGTTGGACGCCATGCGGCTGAGCTCGCGTTTTTTATCTGCCGGCGAGTCCTGTATAATGCAGAAGCTGTCGACCCACAGGTATCGAAGACCAAGTTGCTGTGCGCAGCGAACACCGTCGGCGATGCTTTGCGGGAGACTCGATGCCCTGATCTCTCTTTTGTACTCCTCGTAGTTGAGAGAAGTGGTGCAGCAGTACTGGGGGCATCCCCAGATATAACTCAGCGCAGCGTACTCCCCCCTGCTGCCGTTGGTTTCAAGCAACCGGACCGAGGGCAGGGCTTTTGCGCCACCGCCGTTGTCGTCTTCCTCAAGGATCTCCAAGACCCTGGTGGGCAGCTCGGGAGGCGATTCCCTCTTGGTCTTGTTACAAGTAGCGTGATTGCTGGCACACTCCGATATCCACGATTTGGCGAGAGCAAACGCACCAGGGGACCCAACATCGAGCCGCGGTGCTCGTGTGATGGCGTAGTGTGAGATCGGCTCCGCTAGACAAAGCAGTTAGCTCCCGGATCCGGGCTGCCTGCGCCACAGCGAAGTGATAGGAAACGAGCAAAATATGTCTGACCTTCTGTCGAATAGCAAGACATGCCGACCCTACGGGTCATCGGATCGGGGGATCCCCATGACATTTCAAACACAAAGGCTAGCAAGCCACCACGTCCAGCCCTTTCCCACCGGACAGAGAAGATTGCTTCCCAGGGCAGGTTGCCGCTCGTTTCCTCCAGGAAACTCTTGATAATATGGATGCAGAGCGTGCAACGGTGCCCGATCTGAGACCACAGCATCAAGTTCGTCACAGTGCCCAGGACCAATGAGTCGTGGACAAACAGACGGAGCATCGACTCGCGATCGAGAAAGCGACTGCACAAAGGGCACTCTGTATCCTTCCAGCACGTAAACCCGCCATCGGGGGTGGTGCTGGGCAATGCGAGCCAAGGCGCCCGGGAGAGGTCGGTGGGGGGGTCCAAACTGTCATCGAACACTTGCCGGAGTTGACCGAATATCGCAGAAAGACCGTCCATCATGTGTGTCGGCCGAGTCTTGTCTCTGCTGGACTGGCGATGATGACGGGAAGAGGCGGAGGTTTCACTCGCGCGTCGACGGTGACCTTTATGCTGCCGGTCCTCGAGGATCTGTCGCGCCGTTCATCCGCTCCGTCACGCCGTGGGTGGCAATTGAAAAGGAGGATGGGAAACGGCCGACCGGTGTGAGTGGAATGGGGATGGGGATGGAATTGCGATTGCCGGCAGAGGTGTGCGCACCGACAGGCCTGGACCCAAGGTCGGAGGTGTCGCATTTCACTGCGAGACAAGCAAACTGCAGGTCTGCGCAGCCCAGCCGAATCTCGAGTGCAGGGAGGAAAAAAAAAAAAGCAAGGTGGGCAAGTGGGGCAGCCGGGAAGTGTCGCAGTTGCCTTGACCGGCCAGTCTCCGTCCTTCGCAAACGCGCCATGCAAACCAATTGGGGCCGCCGTCACAACCCAGCGCGGGGCTGGTGTGGTCTCACAGCATCGCTTGGCACCAAGTTTGGAAGTGGTCAGGGAAATGTCCAAAGGAGGGGAAGGATATCGACGACAGCGTCCATTTGGCATACCAGTCATGGCTTGTGCCACATCCGAAGCCACGCCCCTTGCTCCCGACGCACCTCACTGCAATACCCGCCCGGCACACGCACCCATGATCCATGATTGCCCATCCCACCCAACGCCCAATTCAGCTACTCTCAACCTCATGCCACCGAGGTTATTACCCCTGACCGCACGGCGCTCACCGATCCTGATCCCGTAATTGAGCTTATAATCCTTATCGTCCCAGCTGTAGCACGTAGAGTGTCGTGGGATTACCTGTGGCGGTCGACGTGCTGATCGGCCAGTCAGCCAAACCGGCCGCGTGCACGCCGAATGGTCATGCCCCGGCCATCGACGCCACAAGGGATAGAAGCCAGCGCAAGGGCCCAATGACCAGGCAATGGCTGGATCACGACGATGACTGGGCCATGACGCTCCCAAAGGAGCGGCAGAGTTGCTAGATCGTCAGATGACTCGATGTACCGTAATTGAACGCGGTTGAGACGCGCTTGATGCAGCACGGCAGACAAGGTAACGCAAAGGTAGGGGCGATCGACAAGATTGCCGACGATGTGGCAGACGCCGGGCGGAATGCTCAGAAACACACTTGCCGACCACAAACCCAAGTACGATGGCTCAAGGGGGCTGCCGCGAGTGGACCGACTCTGGAGCTCATCCCCCTCAATCCCGGAGGTAGCACTCGAGGATGACAATCTCCTCATTTCAAAAGGATGTGACGCTCAACCCCGAGAATGAAGCATGCAGAGTCGCTATCTGAGCAGACAAGCCTACAATTACATCTTCCCCGTCTCTATTATCACGTCTCTATTATCACGTGCCTCTCCTCACCTTTTTCAGGACACGGACATATCGCAGTAGTTGAGATACTGAGCGGGTGAGCTGAAAACAGTCAACTCTGCACATGAGCATCAGAGATATAACCATAACCTGGGTATGTCGGTCAAAACGATCGTTCCCGACCGAGTTTGTATGGCACATAAGCATATCTTCCGCATTTGCATTATTGTTTGAGTTTTTGACTTAGCCACCATACATATCGTTAAAATCAAAGAGAATTCCTGGGACAGTCGCCTATATTATAGGGGTCCTACCCTGTATTTATTCGCCTTGAGCATAATCCGGGTTCAACGAGTAGATTGGCAGTTCCAGGCTGATGCTTATGTGCACAGCTGACTGACTGTCTTGACCCACCAAAAGACACTCAACAGCGTTGATCTGCTCCTTCGTGATCAGCCATAATCCGTGCCGACGTTCTTTCCCAGGCATTCAAACACTGCTCAGCAGAGTCTCAAAACATTCATGTCCATTACAGGAGACGTCTAAAGCCGCCGTGCGCGTGTACAGCCACTGATTGACCTATTTGAGGCGTGCGTCACCACTGACGGTCTGTTAGATATTGAATGAGTGGAAGTGGGTCAAAGCCGCAAATGAACGACGATCAAAAACTGAGCGCCATCATCGGATTGGAATACAACTGTTGGATGACGCCTCTGTCTTCAAGCCAACATCTTCCCAGCTCGCGGCACCCCTTTTCCGCGCTCCAAAGGCCACGGACTTGAAACCACTCCCAAAGGCGTTGGAGTCCCAAAGCCGGGATATTCGTTGATAGTCCACAGGGAGGGCTAGCCAAAGTTCGCTTCCACGTCAACCTATTCTGAACTGAATACTTCCGTCTCAAGTGTGACTCTCAACCGCCGATTCTCAAGAGAAGCACACCGCGGCACCGCTCTCTTCCCTCTCCACAAACACGAAATCTCGCATGATAATCAGTTTCATGAAGAGTATGTTGCCAAAAAAAAAAAAAAAAAAAAAAAAAAATAGATTCAAAAAAGAAACGCCGTGGCTATGTATAATGTATCAAGTATGTGCAGCTCAACCTCAACCTACAAATCGTACAAGAAAACACCGTCTTATAAACGCCGAACGCTGCAAAGTCAGGTATATGATAATTACCAGCCATCCACGCACCAAGAAGCCTTGAAACTCTCACACAAACAGACCCGTCACGTCTATCGAAGTTCAGTGGCACCCCGATCAGCCGAAAGTTCCGACGTGGGCTGGGTGTAAACCTCATGGACCGGCTGCATATAAGCATGAGGCGGGGGACTGGTTCCGACCGGGCTCGGCCCGGGATAATAGGAACCCGGCTTGCCCACGCTGCCTTGCTCGTATCCCGACGGCGGGTATTGCGTTGTTGCTGCGTAATACATGGCCGGACTGGTGACAGCTGGAGGGTTTTCTGGTTCGCGCTTGCGTCCCCGCCGAATTACGATGAAAAAGGCCAGGGCGATGAGGCCAATGGCAGCTGAACCACGTTAGACAGTTGGGATATACAATCTCGTTTCCAATGGGAAGCTCACCGATTCCACCCACAACGCCACCTGCGATCGCCCCAGCCGGGACTGGGTCTGAAGCCTGCGCGGTCGGTGTAAGAACAACCGTAGTAACCGACATAGATGGTGTCGTTGGGGATGTCGGGACCGGCGTGGACGTGGTTGCCACGACTGTTTGGGGCGGCGAGTAAGACATCGAAAACGTCGTAGGTTGCGAGTGACACCAGTAAATCCTGTAGCTCTTGAAGTAGCTATCGGTGTACAACCCCATCCTGCACATCGTGTTGCTGCCAGCGGTACTAATCTTTCGTTAGCATCGACCCTGCGGGCCGCAGAGCGTGTACCTTACCACCAAAGTGTCCGATAATAGTCACCAGAGGGGGTGCCTGTCACCATGGTGCTGTCCATGCAGGTCGAGTAGAAGCCGCAGTTCACCTCGCTCGTGTTGTCGCAACACCCCATGATGGAGCTCTGGGTATCCGGGACGCATCGTGCGTTCGTATTGTGACATGTGATGGCCGATGCTGAGTCGAAGAGGTTAACGTTGTGTCGGCCATGGGGACGCAGGAGTTACATACCCTCCGATATGATGCCGTTGATGTATCCACACGTGTCAAGCCCAACCAACGTCGTCTGCCGCTTCACGAGATCTGCTTGCGGCGCCGCTGTTGGTTCTGGCGCTGCAGCAAACTGGAACACCTGGGGTGGACTCGTCTGTTGTGGAAAGTCGCTTCTCCGAAACGCCTTCGAGGTGCCGCATGTTGAAAGACTGGCCCAAACGGCCAGGCTGAGCGTGAATCTCATCTTGTCGCTCCGTCCTGAAAAGATGTGCCGGGAGGGTTGAAAAATCGAGAAACGATGTTCGGTGAGGGGAACATAGGAAACCGAGCAAAGAATGCGAGAGCGGGAGGGGCCGTTGCGACACTGGTAGATAAACCTCGCGATTGGAAGCACAAGCCGGTCCGAGCCTTCAAAGGTGCATTCTGAGTGGTGGTCACCGCCCCAGAAAGGCGTTGCCCAGCCATGAACCGGCGAATTTCAGTGGACCACAGATCTGAAATAGGATCGTGGTGCAACCCAGCCGCACGCACATGTGGCCGGTTGAAGTCCAGTCGGGACATCTGGCTAATGTCTAATTACAGCACTGGCGAGAGATTGGTGCGTGGTCCTACGGAAATTGGTGCGCTCCCCCTGGGAGAGCTCGCATCCCAAGGCCTTGCTTTCGCTGATCTCTGTGGGTTGGGTTTTGCTGTTGTAGCTGGAGCGCTTGTCGACCCGAAAAGGGTGCGCATTTGGCCCCACGATCGTCTCCTGCGTCAGACTGCATGCTGGTGGCCCAGGACAGTCGCTGGAGCCCCGGCATCAGCGTTGTCCTGCCTCATTCCGCTGCAACGCGTAACCTTCTGGAAGAGTTGATACCAATCTCGTGACCGCCACCGCTGCTAGTCTCTGGCGCGAGGGGGTGGTTCTGCGCATTCATGGAAAGGTCAGCATTCGATGGAACGAGTTTCAGAACATCGCCAACGCCCCAACTTCCCAACTTTTCAACAAGTCACAAAGGAAACCAGGAGACATTTAAATCGAGGAACTAAGGTTGAAGCAAAGTTGAATCCTATCGGAAGCTCCCGAAGGCTTATCGTGGACCACCTCTCTCGGAGAGTTGCAGTCACTGGCAAACCCTGGTGCATCCAAATCCCGACTCGACACTGCCCCGCGGGTCAAAAACGCGTGCACATTTGGGACGAAAATTCTCAGGGAAGAGGCGATGGTGCAGTCAACGTGCAAGAAAACATGGCTCATTCGAGCGGTGTTGCAGTACTGTTTGCAGTTGAACAGTTTGGGCGATGGCTTCTCTGAGAAAGGGGGTGTTGTTGACGGTGACTCCGAAGTCGATCGTTGTTGCAGTCAGCAGCAGAGCAGCCCGGAGAAGCGAACTGCAATGTGTTCGAACGGCGGAAATTTGCAGCGCTCCCCGGGCATCTCTCAACATTGGTTGGCCGGCTTGTATCGTGTCTGCCACCAGTGTTGGGCAGGGCAAGAAAACTCTGGGAAAACGGTGGGAACAGTGTGATGGAGGGTCAGAAGCGCCAATGAGGCACAGCAGGCCGGGGCAATGAAACTCAAACAAATCCTGATCAATGAAGCGAGTTGAAATTCGAGCAGTCCGTCCAGCTTTCGGCCGTCTGGCTGCAGCCACAGCTTCAGTGCTTCGATGCGACACGAACCAACTCGGAGCGAGAACCAACAGGTTCGAATCGCACAAATAGTGTCATCCAGAAAAGAGAGAAGAAGCAAGCTAGGCTCGAAAAGAGTAGCTGCATCCGGTCAGGCTTCCCGATCCTTCCTCCCCAAGTTCCCCGCAGTTCGATGTTCCACTGACGCATGTCAGCCAGGGCCAGATCGCTGCGCCGGGCTTCTCACAGACCCCGCCCAGAGCACCACACGGGAAGGGAACCCTCTCGATGCCACAAAAGTTCCCGTCCTGGTTTCCCGTGTCCCATTGATCCTACGCAAAACGCACAGGGGGACGAGAACAGACCAGCCCAGCAATATCATGATCCAGACACCCTCCAACCACCTGAACAACAGTCCAGGCTCGATTGCCGTTGTGCTCTTGCCTCGGGAGGTGATGACAGTGGCTGGGCTCCCCTCAATTGGAGACCCAAGTCGGCTGTTTTAATACTACCGGCAGTTAAGCTACCGATGCGACGCTCCTAAACGGGTCACACGGCTTGCCGTCACCCATTCGGTACCATTCGGTTTGTCAATATCATGGCGCTACCGGCCTAGTCCCCGACCACCACGCTGCAGCTCGCCGACGACCGAGCGCAGAGCTCCAACGCCATAGGGCTATTTCAGTCAGACGCGTCCGGGGTCGTTGACGCCCAGGCCGAATCGGTCAAGGTCGCAGTAACCTCGCGGTCGGCCTCGTGCAGCTATACCGCCCGTGGTAGCAAGTCTATGGTTGACCAGCCAGAAACCATCCCACCACCACGCACCGGCGCACCCTGCCGACCACGCACAGATGCCACTCTCGTGTCTGCAAACGGCGCGATGTGTCTGGCGCCTAGCTATTTAAGAGTACCCAAGCTCCCTCGCCCGGCCTGGGCTCCCCTCCGACTCTCCCAGACGACTGCTGTTGCGACTGTCATCCCCTATTTGCCGAGAGACGACATCGAACAAGATGGCCACAACCGAGCCGATCAACACAGCCAACAATGGCGGCATCCGCGCCATTCACGATGAAGAAAAAGGTCTCTACAAGACCACGACGGGCGTCACCATGTCCCCCGAGCTCTTCGAGAAGCTCTACCTGACACCCAAGGTTCCCCATGTGGGCGACTACAACAAACGCTTCGCCAACCCGACCGCTCTTGGCTTCGTCGGGTAATTGCTGCCCGTTCTCCCCTCCACGACGAAGCGGTAAGCTGACAACCAGCAAGCTTCGTCATCTCCACCTTTACCTTCTCCATGGTCCTCATGGGTTGGGGCGGCGCATCCGGCTTTACCCCGGTCGTGTAAGTCGAGCGGAATCCCGAACCCCGCTGCAGAGCCATGCAATCGCCGACCTGTCTGACACGCACTGTCACAGTGGTATCTTCTTCTTCGTCGGGCCCGTCCTCCTCCTGTTCGCCATGGTATTCGAGTGGGTCATGGGCAACTTTTTCCCCATGATGGTGATGGGCCTGTTTGCTGTCTTCTGGCTGTCGTTTGGAATGCTCCAACTCCCGACACTCGGACTTGCCGCGGCATATGCGACGGCCGATGACCCGACTGGATTCTCTTCGCCTCAGTATAATGCTGTGATTGCATTGTATCTGCTGGTGTGGGGGTTCGCACTTTTCACCTTTTTCATCTTCACCTGCAAGATCAACAGCGTATTTGCTGCCATCTTCTTGCTTGTCAGTGTTGGTGCTTGGGTTCTGTCCGGCGCGTACTGGAAGGTGTCAACGGGTGACTTCGACGCTGCTGGGAAGCTTCAAAAGGTGAGATACCCATGCCCATCCCGAAAGACAAGAGCTAATGGTTGTGACAGGGCGGCGGCGCGCTACTGTTCATCGTCGCGGTGCTCGGCTGGTACATGTGCTTCATCATCATGGCCGGGGAGATGCGCATCACGCTGAACCTGCCTGTCGGAGATCTCAGCCACTTTTGGCCCAAGACCGATGTCGAGTTGGCTACTCAAGAGCGGGAGCACAAGGATTGAGTAAACAGGGAACCAAGATCGAAATCAAGATCCCTCGCTATCCTAATATAATATATCATTCCTGACCTGGCACGAGCTAAGTTGGTTGCAACCGACAGGGTTGAGTGCGGTGTCATGACTCGAGCATATGGTGGATATGACGGAGTCGAAGCGCAGCTGACTCCATCAACATCAACAATCCGAATCCACAGCAGGTTTAGCTCAGTTGGGAGAGCGTCAGACTGAAGTCCACTTCAATCGAGAATCTGAAGGTCGAGTGTTCAAGCCACTCAACCTGCATCAAATTCTATTTTCCGTCCATGTAGTAACATGGCTGCCCTTTTTGCTAACTCTCGCGGGTTACAAGTATCGCTTCACAGATCTCAACTATCCTCACAATCCCGTCTCTTCTGTTCATCCCGGACCGACTTCTGAGCCCTGTATCTCTTTGTCTTGAATACCGCTTCGGTGGAAGCCATCACGATGTCCTCGGAGAGGCACAGAAGATCGTCTTGTTATTCCCCATTGGTCCACAAGTCAGGTTCAACTTGCTGAATCGTGTGTTGTGCGATGCGTTCGATATCCACGGCGTTGCTCCAGTAAGAAGCGCTCGACAGGACCTCTATGGGATGGGAGAATTTCTGTCTCACGATTGGTGGCAATAGGGACTCCCACGTAGCAACTTTAACTCAAAGTCTTTTCTTGTGTAGTGAGGTCTGAGAACGTGACTTCGGTCGGGAAAAGAGACGCAAGGCCTGGCCGATCAGCCAAGAGTTCGTTGACCCCTTCCGACAGCCCAACCAAGATGAGCACCATGCTTGCGGCATTTTTTCCGCGTAAAAGATACAACAGCATCGAGATCCTCTCTGTTATATTATCGATCACGAGAGTGCGTGTCGGTCGAAGTGTGGATGTTGTTGATGACGAGAACCTTGTCGAGGCCTCGTTCGAGCTGTTCGACACATCTTGGGGTGGTTCAGCCCAGTAGTCGCCCATCAGGTCTGAGGCACTGCATTCAACCACCTTTTCGATCGGCAGCAATCCCAGTTCATGAAACACGGTACCCAGCCGCTCTGCCACGGTAGTTCTACCAACCCCCGGAAGCAATACGATGCTAGCAAGTCCTTCAGCCGGGATTCTCTGTGTCTTGGTGCGGCTATCGAGGCGAGCTTAAGTACTCTTCCAATACGTCTGCGATTGTTCCTGCCTTGACCCCAAACATAGTAATATCTTCAGGTCAGCCGTCGCGTTCTGGCTGGTAAATATCGACCGAAGCTAGGACGACCAAAGTGACGGAACCCCTCCTTTATGAGTAGCCGGATCAGAAATCTTCCATTTTATATACGCTATACGAAGGTTCTTCGTACGGATGCGCTCTGTAGATCGACTGTTAGCCAACCAGCACTTTCATCAACAGTGTGGCTGAAGCTGGACAAGAACATACAATTTCAGTGCCGCGACTGCCTTCCTTGCCACATCTTCGCCAACACAGAGTGTCTCAACTCTTGCTTCCTGGACACTCTCCAGCTCACCCGGTTTTCCCAGGTGCGGGTTTGCCGTGTCTCCTGGGCGGAACTGGCCTGTCCCGATAACGGTCCAGCAACATTCCGTATACCCCCCTGGCCCGGGATAGCGGCCCGCACCTGCGGCGAAGATTGCACTCTTACATGACTCGAGAGCGGGCAGCGGAACGTTGAAGATTAGACGGAAGCGGGCTGCAGCGGCCGTAACAGTTGCCATGTTGAATTCCAAGCCGTGCTGAAGAAGTCTTGAACAATGAGACCAAACCCTGGACACTTGGGGCGTTACCCCGCGCACAAACTGAAACATTCTCCCGCACCGCTGACCAATTGCGTTGACGCGTAAGGCTCCCACGACTCCCAGTAGGCAGTCTTGGTAGTTCAGTCTCCAACTTGGAATCGAGCAAGGACGTTTACCAGGAGGTTGTGTTCAAGAACCGCGAAACACTCCCACTTCCAAACGAGTGCGAATTTTCTACAGCCGAGATTGTGGAAATCGTTGTTGTGGCTCTATTCTCATTCATATTTCACCAGGGTCTGGGTCATTCAAGAACTAAACATCCGCCAACAATTGGGCTCTACACATCACATCTCACATCCAACTTCTCCAGTTCCGATGCACGTAACGCAATCTATAGCCTCTTAGGTCTCATAAAGCAAGACATTAAAACCCCTCTTTCGAAGCCTGGCTACGATAAGCCAACAATTAATCTCGACTAAAACAACACTAACCGCTTACCGGAACACAGACATTCTTCTCTACACCATCAATAACAAAACTCCGTCGCGGATCCCACGTCGGGACAAACCTATGTTGTTCCGGAACCCATTTCGGTTTGGCGAAGCGCTCCCATGGAGACCTGGCAGGAATGCTCAGCCTGCCTAGAGCATCGATAACGCCTCCAATGAGCGAGCTCCCCCTCTCTGGAATTCTCGTTCCTCGTTGAATTTGTTGAGAACTACAACGAAACTTACTTCTGCAACACAGTGATGGAACCCGGTAAAGGAAGAAGTGCATTAAGGCAACTCTGGCAGAAAATCTTGGGCGCCGTGCGAAAGGCTGAGCCGGGGGATGTTGTGCGTGCTGCTCTTGGTAGCACATACCCAATCATCCTTTGGCCAGAAGTCGGCGTTTTTGCGATTCAAGAGTACCTTATGCTTATATTCATGGGATTATGCGCGGGGAGCGACAGGAGTCTATGGAGATTGTCTTTAGGATTCGTTGACGAGACACGCCGGTCGACGAAGCTAGTGGATTTGTTTTATTGGTCTCTTTGGCCTGGCGAGTATGTTTCGATCCTGGTAGCGCCTTGGTGTTCCTTGGGTGGAGGAGAGGACGGCTCTCAGGGCTATTGCAGTGAAGTATCATTACGCTAAAGACCGCTACACTAGCCCACCTCAAGGTGTAGCTCCGCATATATTTGACTGCCGTCCAACACCTTCATCTAAGGTGCTGAAGAGGCATTTATTAATGTGTTGAGACCAAGTGAGTGACCATCCATCCAGACTGCAACTCCCCAAAGGAGATATCACAGGGCGGATCTGCGAAATACTCTGGGGCTTCACCAACTACTCTCAGGGTGTACAGAAGCGCATAAAAGGAAGAAGCATAACCAAAGTACGTCGCATTGAGGGTGGAGGGCTTTAAAATTAATTCGAGCATAGGTTCTACACTAGAACGTACGCCGTAGTATGGCGAAAAACTATTGCTCGGGATGTAGAAGGCTGGTATAGGTCCACAGTCATTGTGCTCAAACTGACATCCAGGGCCGATTAGAATCATCCGCACCATCCAAAATGAACGCATCACTCACCTGCAAGCAGCCGAATATGCGGCTCACAGATCGACACCCTCGCCTCCGAACAGTGGAGAATCTTTCCCCAACAATCTCCCCCTCTTATTCGCCAATTGCGCAAGCTCAACCCCAAACACTCCGATCAATTTCGTCACAGAACATCATGTCAACTTCATTTCGTCATAAAATGCCCACCATCCTTTGACACACCCGTCATGGAAACCCCAGATAATGCAACCCCAATTCCCCTTTCGGCCCTTTTCTTCAATATCAGACGAACACCGTCTGTCGAACAATGTCCCTCCTCCCCATTCGAGCCGCCATCACCAAACCCAAAACCACCACTACAACAAGCATCACCAGAGCGTTAGCAACCACTCGGTCTTTTACAGTTCCCCCCTCGATTTCCCAATCGCCAACCCACACCTCGAGTCCTCGTCCACCAATCCAAAATGGCAACCTCCGCCTCGACAGCCTCCCACCCGTCCCTGCACCGCGATTCCTTGTTTTCTCTCAAAGACCGCATCGCCCTCGTAACAGGCGGCGGCAGCGGCAGCGGCATCGGCCTAATGATCACCCAGACCCTCGCCGACAACGGCGCCAAAGTCTACATCGCAGGGCGCGACAAATCCAAGCTCGACGCCGTCGTGTTCACCTACGGCCGCGCCATCGAAAGGTCCATCATCCCGTTTGGTCGGCGATGCCACCTCCAAATCGGATGTTGCCAAGCTCGTTGCAAGAGATCGAGGCGCGAGAAAAAATGTCTCTGCATTTTGGTCCGTAACGCGGGCGTGAACAGTAACTCGTTGACGTCGGAGAGTGAATACCGCCGAAGAGATGAAAGCCAACTTTGTTTGAGACCGACAAAACGACGCTGGAGGATTGGACGGGGACGTATGCGACGAATGTGGCGATTTTTTTTTTTTATGACGACGGCGTTTCCGCCGCTGTTGCGGAGGAGCAGTGAGCGGCATGTGGGGTGGAGTGGGACGGTGACCAATGTTAGTTCGATTTCGGGGTTGGTTGAGTCGGTGCAGCATCGTGAGTTTCCATTTCCTTATTTTCTTTTTTTGTGTCCTCGCGGTTTGGTTCGGTGATGAGGGTGAGAGAAGGGGGGGGGGCTCTAATGAGAAACAGACTTCAGTTATAACGCCTGCAGCCGTGTATCTCACGCGTACGCTGGCGGCCGAAATCGCCGAGAATGGACACTAGATCCGGGTCAATGGGATTGCGCCGGGTCCGTTTCCGCGGAGATGACGGCGGGTGAGTCGGATGAGTATCAAAAGAGCCATGTTCCCAAGGAAAAGCATGAGGGCAAATGTCCCGGCGCCAGGCCCGGGAGGGATATCGACATGGCGCAGGCCGTGTTGGTGTTGGCGTCGAATCATTTTGTCAATGGACAGACGCTCGTTGCCGATGGAGGGTGTACGCTTGCGGCTGGGCTGTGAGGGACTCGAGTGTCATGTTGGATGGAGGGTGACGAGTCGTCGATAAATGATGGAAGAGGACGGATGAGAAATGCCCGTCGATGGATTCCTTCCGGACGCCGAATAAGCTCCATTCTGAATGCGGCCGGCCAGCTCAAAAACGATGATGTATCGATGCTTGCGAGTCATTCTGTTGAGCGCCCTCGTATTCCAAACGACTCCATCCCGGCCGATAACGCCTCGAGACATTGCCGACGATGTTCTCGGCCGATTGCTTAAACCCTGGCGCCAGCATTCACACGTCATCCTGAGATGTTCCTCTCGTTCCCATCAGCCAATTGACCCACTGAACCCAAAATTATCCCAAATACCGCGAAGAATCAAATTCTTTTCGGAGCCCCCCAGCAGTCGGGCGCACGTTCCGGCGCATCCCGCTGACCCTGGGTTCGATAAGCTTCGCTGGCTGCTGACCGTGGCTGTTCACTCCAAGGCCCACCTTCTAAAATATGGCAGGCGTTGATATCATCCCCGATGGCGAGAGAGTGCGTAGCCTTTTCCGGGTAAAACAAAGTATCCCGTCATCGGGACGTATGTACCTGCCTGCACCTGTGGACATGGATGGTGGATGGGATGCAGGGTCAACTAAAGTTCGGAAGCGAGGAACCATGTGGGGACGTTGGGACGCATCCCGCTCACCGCCAACACCTGACAGGACATCATCAGCTTCTCACCCTGGCTGGCGAGTCAGCCACAGCAAAACGCCTGTATGATTGTAATATGCCTTCAATTGATTGAAATTGCCAAGTTCTAGTTCCAGCATGTTTCTGCCGCGTCACAGAATCGGACTCGATTGGGCTGATACGAGAAGCAGCGGGAGGAGGTACAAACCATGACATCATCACATGTGGGTCGCGGTAGCTGCCGTCCGGACACCCTGGGGAGACTAGCCTCAGTGGATCGTCATCCCCCGGCCCGATCGCACAGAATCCAGGGACCTTGCATCCGCATGGCGACATGCAACCCTGATGCGCTAGGTCAGCAGTAGCCAGAAACCACACAGATCCAACTCGGGGACCCCATTGGGTTTGTCAAGCTCCACGGAGAAGGATGAGGACGGATTTGTAAACACGTCAATTGCACTCGGCTCATTGGGAGGTAAGCTCCACGACCTGAAAGCCAACCTCGTCGAAGCGCCGTCTTTCGATCGACGAATGTCCTGACCGAGCTACACCGTGGCGTGGCGGTTCGCCATCCACGGCGGGCCCGAACCAACCTAGGTCCCAAAGGGCATCGAGTGCGCTAGACACAGCGCTGGCTCGTGAACCACGCACCCGTGACAAATGAAATGACTCTGTTGCCCGTGGACCGCTTCCATCCGAAAAAAACCATCGGGGTATAAGTGATGATGCCAATCTCTCCTCCCAGTGCCCATTCTGTGATGCGGGGTTGAAATAACGCCGAGTTACATGCATAGGGTGCCGTGACAGCCCCCCCCCAAAAAACAATGTCAAAGTTCCTCCCAACCAAATGTGCCCGAGCCAAGCCGCGACCAGACGAACCGCCCAACCAAACCAACCCGCAATGCTGGGGAGTATGCATGTCCGAAAACAAAAACAAAAGCAAGTGCTGTGAAGTGGAGCGACAACAACCATGGCGTGCCTCGTGTCGTGACGAGGGGTGGGCATGCCTATCTCCGGGTATCATGAAGGGGACAATGTAAAAGTGGTGATTCTTGAAGAGAATGATGTGCTGTGACTGTATGCTGAAGCCGAAACCCATAAAGAAAACCGATGCCGCTTGCCAATCTGACAAAGGAAGGCCGAGTCGGCTAGAAACTTGATCGAAGGAGCGGAGTCAAGTTGGTCGTGAAATCGTAAAAGTCATTTCGCCTCATCCTTGGACAGTGATTCAATCCAGGCTGACCCATTCCTTGTTGAGCCAGCCGACCTTGTCGTAGGCCGTCCAGAGCTTCGACGCCTTGTTGACGTCGATCTTGCAGGCTTGCTGGGCATCGGTCTTGCGAAAGTCCTTGCCAATCTTGAGGCACTCCCTGCGGCGAATGAAGATGCGGCGCTTGCTCGTGAGGTACGTAGCGCAGTCCAAGCGGAGACCGGCTGCTAGAAGGAGCTCGTCAGGGTGAAGAAGGTGGGCGTGGGGATCCTTGCTGAGGTCCAGGGGATTGCCCTTCCAGTCAACCTTGAGGTTGTTGGATCTGTTGGGGAGGCTTGACAGTGGGGGACAGTAGTCTGGCAGCGATTTGAAGTCCTTGTCCTCCCGGTTGGGCGCAACTGTCCTGCTACGGGGCTCAGGAGTTACGCTGACTCGGGCTGGTTGGCGGATCGTAGCAGGTGTGGCGCGAATCGCTCGCGGGACGATTGCCTTGCTGATCTTGGGGGACTTGGGCTTCTGGATGCGGCCGCTGGCGACCTTGATAGTCTGAGCCTTGGGTCGCGAGGCCGGCAGGATGGGCGGCAGCTTTGCCATGGAGGGTCGGGTAGGCATGCTCTTGCGGCTCTCACGAAGCAGTTCCCTCTCCTTGAGGAAATAGCCTCGGGGATCTGCAATGTACATCTTCATCACAGAGGATTTCAGGTAGATAGCGAGTTCGTAATCCTCGGTCCTAGGCGGCGTCGTCTTCCGAAACATGCTTTTGGGACGAGTTGCGATGTGCTGGTCGATGATGTGCTTCGTGACTACATCGCCCGCCGTTGGGGTATTGAACAACGGCGGAGGGCTCGAATCCGCATCCGAATACAGTACCGGGTCGGGCACAGCAATCGAAGCAGACATGCTGAAGGGAGAAACCGGTGGCGACAGCGGAGGGTCAGGGACTGCCCTCTTCTCAATCTCTGCCTTGGAGACGGCCAAACGAGTATCCGCGTCCACCTGTCTAAAGCTGTCGAGGAGGGCAGGCTCCGGGGGTGACATAAGATTGCTGATATCGCACGTCTTCTTCGACTCGGCGGCAGTCATTGGCGCGATAGGCGCAGACTCGGAATCTTTCGTTGGGGTAGGCGGGAGGAATGTCGCGGCGGGCCAGTACGTAGGGCGCGCCTGGCTCCTGTCGAAGGAGTGGGCGAGGGACGCCGCCGGCACCGTTGAATCGGCCATAACGACTCTTGTTGCGGGCGCTCTGGTCGGCGGGTTTGGTGCGTGGCGGAGGGATGGCAGCGACATCAATCGGTCGATAGGCGACAAACGACGAGTGCGCAAGCCGAAAACTGGGGTCGCGCAAGGGAGCTTAGATCGGCCAGACAGTCAATGACCCGAAATGTCAATGGTGGTGGGAGAAGAAGCTGGGTGGAAGTTGGACGAGTGGTGCGGGTGGATGAAGTATAAGTCGGATGCGCCAGGCCCCCAGTTCTTTGTTGGATTGCTAAGCAATTGTCGGAAGCGTGAATAGGCAGCAAAACCTTGCTATTCAATTCGATGAGTCGAATAACAATATGAGTCGACAGCTATTGTGCGCAGAGCCTTCTCGCAGCTCAACCCATTGGGCGTTGGGAGAACAATAGTAGGGTCGTCGCTGAATAGGTAGCGAGACGATGGGTGGGCAGGCGTCTTGGCTGGTCAATGGAAGCCGCTGGAATGGCAGGCGTGGCAAAGCGTTGCACTGGCGGGGCGCCCTGCAGTCGAAAGTCAATGCCGGTGAATGGCCCTGGACACAACAGGGCAGACAAGAGAGTTGAAGATGCACGGTAACAATTGATGCGAGCAAAGGGCGAGAAGAAAGGACAGGAGAAGGAGAAATGAGCAGGAGGGAGGGCAGATGTAAATGGGTGGACGAGCCTGTTGAGGGATGGATGACTTGCCCGTGAGCTGGCAGCCGCGCCCAAGGCTCCAGCGCAGGACCTGGTGGGCGATTGCGACAGCAAAGTCACACAGTGGGCAAGAGGTATCGAAACGGCGCACAGCGCGCGCGTCCGTCGCCCCAACTGCGAGCGTCTTCCTGGCCGCCTGCTGCTTGTTGTGCGCTTGCTGCTTGCACTCCCCCGGCCCTGCCTGACGCGGTTGTGCACATCCACTTCCAGCGGCCCCCGACAATGGGGCGCACCAAATCTGGGGACGATGGCGTTTAGGAGGGGGTGGGGTGTGTGGGCCTGGATTTGGCTCCCGTGTCTCGCCCAGGACCCCCTGCCGCCCGAAGGAGTCATTCGTCGCCCGCTGTTCGAGTCACACACCCCTCAGCCACCGCACGCTGTCAGCCAATCCGGTCATCCGCACCCCCTTTTGACCATCCTGGTCGGTCAGGCAAAAATAAGTCGGGCTCGCATCGTGTCTGACGGGTACTTGTGCCCAATCCGCGGTACTTGGGGGTATTTCCCAAGCAGGTTTCCCTCCTCAACCCCTCTTCCACGCAATTGGCCCTCGCGTTCAAGGCATGGCGTCTTCGCAGCTTGTATTGGTTCCGCAAGCGGCTCTCGACCTGGCTGTTGAACCCCTCGATGCTCTTTGTGGCCGTCCGTGCATCAGGTACTCCTGAGACGTGGTACCTCAATCCCTTTATCTTGTCTAAAGACGCCGTTTCCGATCATCAAAGACTATTGTGTTGCGCTCTGCTGATGACGGGACGCCTGCCCATTGGAGGACCTGAGAGCCTCACGGCAGTTGCATTTCGGGTCGCCTCTGGCGGCGGAAGGAAAAAAAAGAGCCCAGATCGCTTGACCTGGGGTGCTGGCCAACCTTCTTCGGGCCTCGCGCAGCATAAGCTAAAGCAGGCGTGTTGTAATGAACAGGACATCGGGAGGTGAATTAGACGGGAAGATCGCCCTAGTGACGCCGAATAGTCTTTGCGTCCAACTCTCTCGGGATTCGGTTCATATCTGACAGATGCTGTGCAGAAGAGCTTGCTCCTGGCAAGGGGTTGTCTTCGACGCTGGTGAAGCCAATGGGATAATCCTAACCTGAGCAAACGTCCCGGCCTCGATACCAGTGCTTCAAGGTAGCGCAGAGCCCAACATCGCTCTGCTTCGGCTAGTTACGGGGAAAGCTAGAGAGCATCTCGGTTTGTCGCTTGACAAACAGCGCAACTCGTCAAGGCATCGGGCTGGGAGGCAACGTCCGCCGCGGGTTTGAAACCGGCCATGTGAGCACTAGCAACAAGGAAAATCCGGCGTCAATCGCCGTTGGCGGTGGTTGGAGCACGATTTTGCCGCACTGACTAGACAGCGTGGAGAGATTAGCTTCAGCAGACCTCAACCAAGAGCTGCTAGCCTTCACCACCAAGGTGTCTTCAATTGAGTTGCCCGGTTGTCCATTCTTGCCACCACAGACGTCCGACAATCCATTGAGAGGTCGCGGAGGTATGCGGTAGGACAGTGGGCGTCCAGCAAGTTTGGCCCACGCTGATGGAGTTCGGGTAAGATATCGGTTGGACTTCGAAGGAAGTTGGATGACAGTAGCTTCAGATCGGCCGACGGACCGCAAAACAATGGCATGGCTAGCGGTGGCACTGTTCGAACCATCAGCGAGATCGGTATGTTGCCTCCTTGAAAGAGGGGGATGGGAGTTGACACTTGGCCGACAGCTGGAGCTTCAAGCGCGACGCTTGTCTCGTACGTCTCCAGCTGTTCACCGACTTCAATTGCCCCCAATTGGGCACCCAGTTGGGCATCGAGAGCTCGCGGGAGCCAGCTGCTAGACTAGATTGAAGCAGCCTGACAGCTCATCCCGTGGGGCAATCTTGGCTGTGGTTCTGTCGTCACGAATAGGTCGAGAGCAACCAGGACATCGCTGCATTGCCACATGGGATGGCGTGAAGCGGCCAAAAGCAAAGTGGTGCAAAGGCGAATTGACCAATCAGCTGAAGCCCGCGGGCACAGGAAGCCGTCCGTTTCGTGCGGTCAGCTTCAATGCGGGTCAATTAGAGGAGGGGAAACGAGACGGTGGTCCTCAGTCCTGTGGGAGGGGGATGAGCTCGACCTGTGACTCATCGGTGGTAACGGGAACGTCCTGGACGCTGGAAATGCAGCGGTTTCGGACAGGGAGAATTTGGGTGACGATTGTGGCTCGCGACTGCTGTTGGCCTGGCACAGATCAACCCGAAACGCACAACAGCCTGTTTAGGACTAGCCCAGCCCCTTTATCGATAACGCGCTCAAGTTCACGATGTACTCTTGGCAGCGGAAATGTACCCTCAATTGCCAAGATGGAAGTCAACTTGAAGAGTGTGGGGCGTGGATATATCACCACACGGCCTGGCTTGCTCACAAATCCAGCCTGACGGATTCCGATATATCTGCACCAGCGGAGCAGTCACCATCCATCATGGCCATCGACAGACTCAATCAACTCTGGGTGCTGGACCAACGCCCAGAATATTGAAGCATCCCTTTTCCCCTCCTGTGCGGTTGCCGCCCCAGATGTCCATCCGTTGATGGCGGCG
Organism: Cercophora sp. LCS_1; assembly: GCA_036250225.1. NCBI lineage: Eukaryota > Fungi > Ascomycota > Sordariomycetes > Sordariales > Lasiosphaeriaceae > Cercophora > Cercophora sp. LCS_1. The sequence continues at coordinate 401,450 of JAPZLL010000021.1, forward strand.
TGGAGAAGAAGGTAAGCCCATGCCCGAGCGGAGTTTGCATCGACTAGCCCCGAAGCAACCCCGAAGCAACCCCCAAGTTCCAGCCTCCGTCTTGACTTTGTGAATTGGCCCGACTCCGTCCACCGTCGGACTTTGCTATTCGGATTTTACGTACCGTGGCCGAATGGACGTCAGATTGAAGCAGCATAGAAACCAATTCGCCTTCATAAGACAGGAGCCGAACAATCCGGGCTGGTGAGCTTTGGGACATCGACTCCGCCCCCGGGTTTGTGGTGGAAGGCACAACCGCAACCTCGCCAGCATGCCCCCACGTTGCTCTCTGACCAACAGGCCAGTGTCAGACCGGTCTCCTTCCGTCTCAGGCGCAGTGGCCGTATTAGAGCACGACAAGACGCCAAAGTCATCTGTCTCTTCCTGCCACGTCGAATGTTTGGCATCGAGAGAAATACCCTAAGAACGCTCAATTGGGCAGGCACGAGTAGGCCAAAGACGGGTTGGGTTACGTGGAGTTTTCGCCATCGTGGATCCATTATTGATTGCCGCCTCGGTGCCGCGCAATTGGCAATTGGCGATTGACTCGAAACGTAGATGGACAATTGATGAATCACAATGCTCGATTGACCGCGAATGCAAATATGCTGCCTAGTTTGCACGCTTACTGCTTACGGCACGGTGTAGGACTGTTCGTCGAACTGTCCTCTGCAGATGCACGCAAGACGGATCCGTCTGAGACCCTCCACTGTGGCGTCATCCAGCTAATGTTTTGTGCTCATGTATGTATGGCATCAAGGCGCTAACAGCGTCAAAATGTGCAACGGCACCGGAGTTGCCCCGGAGGTCGGTCGGCCGCGGCGGCAGATATGCTCACGGTGACCAGGATCTCTCCTTCCGGTGACGGCCGCGCTCCACCCGGGTCCAACGGTCCGAGAACAAGGTTTCCGTGCAACGCAATAAGCTTCGGGCACCCTCGTGAGGACCCAACTGGACCTCTTGCAACGTTTTGGCGCAACGAGCTTGCAGGAAACGGCGCGACCCTTTCCACAGGACATACGAGATGGCCGTGGCGCCAGCATCGAACCAACCTGGCAGTGCTGGCAAGAGAGGTCGGATGGATGATCGGATGTGAGCATCGGATTACCCTACACTATCGAGTTGGCTCCCTGGCCTCCTAACCCCAGACTCGGCGTGGGTGTGCCATCTCAACCCACCTGACCCCCCATTCCCCTCGTCAAAAGACCTCGATGAATCCGGACATCTTGGAGGGTGGGCCCCGTCCCTAGTTTACTACTGTCCGCACACCTCACCCTCAGCCATCGTCCTGACGGGGGCACGATGGCCAAGCAAGCTCCTAGTTCACACCTTCACATGCTAAGCCCGTCTTTCCTGGTCACCGCCTTTGGTCACTAGCCGATCAAGCAGCAACTTCGCACAAGAGCCGGCTGTGGCATCGATTGATGCACGACACATATTCCACAATGGCGAGACCAAGGCGGTCAGGCTGTCCTCAACCGAGGAGTCTAATGAAGGGAGTCACCCCACCACTATCTTATCACCCCGCCTTGTCTTGTCCAAGAGGAGGGGCATTGGGCTGCAGTCGCAACCCCTCATCCTCGCGCCGCGCCTTCCACATTCAGGCAGGCGAGCTTCAAACAATTGGCGGCGCGCGCGTTGCGGAGGGGAAAATCGAAAGCCCAATTTCGTTCATTTCGGACTCAATTTGCTATGAGGCAGTGATGGCGCTGCCCCTCGCGCGCGGACGTGGTTCAGCGAAGCCGAAGCCTTTTCCATTTCCCACCATCGACCTCCTCGCAGACCCACAGGGGGTGTATGGGCACCTTCATGCAGGGATTGACCTGGATGATTGGCCAATTGATGGGTTTCGGTCCGCCAAACCCAGGACCATCGACAGCTGTCCGACATTCATTGCTCAATGCTCTCCAGGTGAGTCTTCTTTCCGACACACGTTCGGGTACAGCCAACCATGAGGATGCCGACCGTGGGAAGGCCCTTCCTCGCCCGTTTCTAGTGCCCATGTTCGCTGTGTGTGACACCAGGCAACGGGCTGTTGGTGAAGGCGCCTCCATGGAAGTGCAGGGCGAGACGCCGCCAGTTCGGGGGAGGCGGCAAATCACGACGCTCTCCACATGAGGGCCACGGCAGCATCTCTCGCCCAGCTGCAGGATTCCTCATCATCAATGGCGCAGAGGCTGCCAGCAAAAAGAAGCACATTGCCTCAAACGAGGCAGACTGCAGATGCCGTTCCCGAGAGGCAGACAAGATCAAACAAACTGCAAATCCCCGGCCACTTGCTCCCTGCAGCGAAACGGCACGCTGCCTTCTGGAACGCTCCCGCGCAAACAGGCTCCAAACACGACTTACAGCAGCAGGCTCCCGTCCCGCGTCCACACACCGAATGGACTCTCTCTCGCCGGCAATGCTGGTCGCATGAACATCGCTGACGTCGCAACCTGACCTCCTCTCAATTTCCACGCTCTTCATGCTTTTCCTTTCACCCCCTCTTCGCTGCGGACCCAAACGGCCAAGCGATTTGCAAACTTGGCACAGAGATCTGCTAACGCGACGCCGACGCACCATGGGCAGGTGACCTGCGATCGCAGGACTCGGCAGCTACCCTTTGCAACCCTGTCGATAGAACTGCGGACCCCCTGACAGGCACGACCTGAGGTGGTGTGTCGACGTTGCTGCAGGCCAGCCGGCACAGCCAGTGCTGGCCAGTGCCAGCGTCTTGATCGACCACCCATCCGGGTACCTGACAGGACACAAGCAACGAGCACTCTGCCCGTCTCAGAGCAGGCGGGCAAATGAGACGATGCCAGCAATCAAGACGGAAGAAACATCAACAAATAACAACGACAACGCCCTCGCAAATCACAGCAAAGAAGGCCACAACACAATCGCGTCCTCCTCCATCAACCAGTACCGACATACCTCTGGTCCATTAACACTGTCTGGTATATCAACAGCGTCATGGCTCCTGACCATCTGCGAAAGAGGGTGTGAATCGCAATATTTACGGGTGTACGTCTATCAAAACCACCCCGAATTGCCCACACCCCGCTCTGCCCTCTCCCTGTTTCCTGTCCCTCTCTCCCCCTTCCCACGCAACGCAGGTGCCGACGCGGTTTGCTTGGTCCGCAGGCCCCCAAAAACAAGCGGCCGTCTCAGACAGGCCCGACACCATCTCGTCGTCACCTGACTGGGCATTCTGTCACGCGTTGGCTGACCATGTCGTCATTGTCTCACTTTTGCAGTCCACGCGGATAATGATAAGTGACTGATTGCGATCGCGAAAAGTAAAGAAAAGAGAGGAGATAACAGATTTGTGAAGGCAAGAGCAAGCGTTTGTATCTGCCGATGAGAGAGTGCGCGTCTCGGATTTCCCTCTTTTCTTCCTGGCAAGTCTGTCTGTCTGACCACTCACGTGTGTTGGCGTCGTGAGGCGAGGGGTGATGGACCGGATGCGACGGACGTGACGCGGGCGGCCTCCCGTTTCTTTGCTCGGACTGCTCAATTGTCGCCCACACAAGGCTGATGCGTAAAGAGGGGGAAGTGCTTGGTTTCGTTTGACGTGGAGCTGGGGTTTGCTCCGCTTGGATTGGCGGTTGCGCGTTTGCGATTTTCGTGGTTCCGGGTAAGGCTGAAGGACGGCGGAGCAGGGCCAGTCACTTGCCTCTCCGTTCGTTCAATCAGTCCGGGGTTATCCGTAGTCTTGTCTGTCTTTTTGCCGGTGGGTGTGCCGGTGGGTGGATGTGGGCGGATGCAGAGCTCGTGAGTGATCAGGTGAGTTGGGAACCAGCATTGTTTCCAGTCCGCGCGCGCTGCTGTGTTGCTTGCTCTTTCTTTGGTCAATGGGGCTTTTTTAGTTTTGGTGTCTGCTGTGGGACGCCAGATGATTCATTCGCCGATATTGTGGCTTGCCAGTTGTTGCCTACATGCACAGCAGCACAATTGTGCGAGCCTCGTCACGCAGAACAGACAGACAGCCTAGCGAATCGCGACGGCGAGTTGTTGGGCGGATGGGAAATGGGGAAAATGCGGCATCTGGATTTGGCAATTCCATCCGACTTGGACTGAAGTGGAGTGTGGTACATGTTCGATCCAAGGATTGCAGCGCCGCAACGTTTCTGTTTGTCCTTCCGTGCTCTATCCTGTCAAAACGTCGTACCTTGTTCCCTTGTCTTGTCACCCGTGTCCATTCCCAGGCTTGCTTGGAAGAGGAACCCGAGCTAGTGTAAAATGGCATCCTACTCGGCAAAAAGAATTAGAACATAGATCCCTCGGACGCTTCGTCCCTATCGCTCCGAGGACGACAACGGCGCCGATCAGGGGATGGGAACACAGTGAGGCGTGTGCATTGCACTTGCGCGGTTAACGGAGCGCGCTGCCGCGGGGGTTTGTATGACTCGGACGCCGCGACCGGCACCGACGTCTCAAATGGTGGTAAACTTTGTGGCCGTCCCGGTCCTCAAGGTCCCTGACCGGTCTCGTCTCTCTGCTCCCGCCTGCGCACAGGTTGACCAGTAATCGTCCTGGCGAGGCAACACTAGTACGGCGAATGGTTGTTGGGAGCACACCGGTGTTGCTTGTAGATGCAGGGCCAAAGTTCCGAGCATGGCTGGAGGCGTCAAGGTATAGGCAGTCGCGGCTGCTCGGCGCTGTAATGCCTGGTGCATGACGCCCGCTAGGCTCCCCTATACCGGCCGGTAGGGCGGGGTGCTCTTGTTGCAGAGCCTCATGTACCTCACCGGTATCGCCAGCATTGTGCTACCCCTGTAGTGTATCCAGCCTGCTGCGTGAAATATCCGCGGCGAGAGACTTCCAGTCTATTGTGAAAGGACGTTATGCAAATGCAGGCCCGGTCTAGGTGAAGTCGTACACCAGCAAGCTTTCGCCTCCACCACCCATCTTTTCCCTCAACACAATGACCATCTCCTCGTCGAACCCGACCCAGTTGCGTCTCTCATTCCAAAATCCCTCATCGGTGTCGCTTTCCGACTCGGAGGGGGGTCGAACGGCCTGGATTGTCACGCTTTCGGTGGTGGTTGCGTCTCCTACTCTCCCTTCTAACTCCCAGACCCGTATTTCATCACCCCTGACACTCACGCTAACTGCCTTTCCGCGGTTGGTGATTTCAGCAACCCCAACCCCAGACGTGTGACCAAAAAGCGGCACGCCCCGAGAGATCTCGAGAGTAGAGGGGTCGGACGTGCACGTATGCCAGCTGAGTGTATTGTCGGGGAGGGTGACGAGAAGATAAGGATGAGAGTAGCATAGGGTCTTGGGCCCATCAGAGGGACGTGGTGGCGGCGGCGGGTTGGAGGATACCACCATAGACGGGGATGGATATGGCACCCCAGCTGACGACACAGTTTCTGGGAAGCGGGCTGCCATCCTGTTGCGTAAACTAGAGTGAAGTGGCATATTACTTCCCGTGCTGTGATGGGCCGTAGCAACCCTTGTCCTGCCTACATCAGGAGCCGCTCCAGGGACTTTGCTTGGCGAGATATGAAGATCCTGGATGCCGACGGACCATCCGTGAAGAGTGGAAATTGTATATGCAATCGACGCTATCACCACTGTTGCCGTCTGTCGTATCGAACATGAGAGGGGCGGGCGCGAAGTCTGTGAGTTGAGAGAAGTAAGAAGGTACGGGACTGGGAGCAGATCTTGTTCCCCTTTGTTGTGATCGGTACCTCCCCCGGCGGACGCGTTGGATGGCTTGGCCCCATGGATACCGGTGTTGGCTCCCGCGCTCTGCTCCTTTTGGCGTGGAACTTCGAAGGTGTAGATAGAAGTGACGACCGAACTTGTTGCGGTCATCAAATATGGGTGCGAGTAGGATATCGAAACAAGGGCTTTGTTGTCCGCCTTTTGGTGTCTGTATCGCTCAACTAGACGTTTGTCTTTGGTGCATAGCCTCCAGACCCCAAAAGACCCATTCGCAAAGCCAAGAGCAATGTCCAATTTCCCGTTGTTGGACCTGGCATCGTCAATGTCCATGCACCTGGGCGCCGCGAACAAGGCTTCCCGTTTGAGTAACCTCCGGTCCTTCAAGTCCCAGACACGCAGGCCGCAGACATCGTCCGCTGTGATGGCGAACCCCTCGACGAGCTTGGCGAGCGTCATGCTTGGTCGCTTCCAGCTGTCCAGCTTGTCCCCAGCTGCGCCGAGACCGAGCTCTCCAACCACACATTTCCCCATCACCCAGTTGTACCTCAGTTTGTATTGCTTCTTCCAGTTGACTGTCTCCCTCTTCCTTGAAGTCTCCTCCCTCATCGCCAGCTGGTCGACATCCTCTGGCGCAACCCAGCTTAGCGCGTCATCTCGAGAGACCCAGCTGAAGGCGTTCGGTATCGGTGATTTGGCGCCCGCTCTTTCCATCCAAAGTGCCCATTTCCGCCTACGATATGCGCCCGAGCTCGAGAAACACTCGCGGAACCCTGCGATCTTCCGGGCGCGCGGCAACACGAAGCGCGCATAGTAGAGGGCCTTCCAGAGCTGCGAGTCTGACGCGAGATGGTAGAAGCGGCGCGATACCGGGAGCACGGCCAGCAAATGGCACAATGGCAGGAAGGAGAGAATTCGAAGGAGGAGCTCGTCCGACAGCGGTGAGAGAAGATCGGGGCCGGTTCTGGCGGGGACGGGGACGGGGACGGGGACGTTCACACGGCGTCGGCGCTTTTGGGGCGGTATCGGGCGGGCGTCCCTGTCGTCGATTTCGAGCCTCTTCCGTTTGTGCGTCGGATGATCGACCAGAAACCCGGCGGCGTCCATTTCGCACCGCCTCTGTGCCTCACATCAGAGCTGTTTTGCCGTTGTTCTTTTCAAGATCGCAATCGGAGTTGGTTGGTCCGGAAAGCGACTCGGCGGAAAACGCCACTTCCCGCTGCAGTGGCATATCCATGTCCACGCCTAGCCCTAACCCGGTAAGGACCCGCCCACCACCGACCACAGCAAGACTCCCCCTGGAGCTCATTCATTTTAGGGCTCTCTACTTCCAACATACCTGCTTAAGGAGCTTATAGGCGATTGATACGTATACATTCATTTGGCTGTGGGCACAGATTCTTCTGCGGCACCCAAAAGCAATGGTTTCAGGGCATGTCCTCGATAAAACACACAACACATACAAAACATTGAAGGGACATTCATCCATTGAAAAGGGCTACATCTAATATCGGACACACTCTTAAACCATTTCAATGCCTAAATCACTATTGGGAAGGTGTTAGACTTTTCCTGTTGACACGTATTGTAGTTTCCAATACGCGCTCAGGCCGCTTGAAATGACATCAAGTTGATGCAGTGTGCCAATTTTTTGCCACCAACTTACAGGGCTAGCCAGCAAGAGCAGTTTGCTTTGCACCTTCCTTCGAAGAGCTGGATGATGTCAACCCCCACTGGCTCAACTGCCACGCCACTGATCTCCCTGGCACTCCGAAGTCTCGTCCCCCAGTCCTCCCCGGCGCCGCCTTGTCGCTCGCATTCTCCCTCCTCCACTCTCGTCGACGCGGCCCTTGGCCAGGAGCATTGGCGCCCTCTCATCCCAGCTCGTTTCCGATACCCACACAATATACTCTGCGTTCGTTGTTTAGAGTACAGTTTCACCCCGGACGGCCCTCCCGCCAAGAAGCAATGAACAGATGGTACCAGGATCATCGAATCACCCTTAGGATGGGTATGGTCTTGCGGCAGCCAGCCAAAGGCGTCCTTGGGCAGAACAAGCACATCTCCGATCAGACGGGCTTCCTGAAGTGACTCCAGCTCATCCCCGGTGTGTTTGACGCCCGTCACTCTGGTGAAGTACTCCATCATGACCTTGGTGGAAGCAAACGGCCCCGTGCTTGACATGACGCCCTCGAAGGTGATCGGTGCCCCTTCAGCTTTGGACGCGGCCAATTCCTCCAAGTTCTTTGCTACCTGCTCGACAAGAGCCCCGATGGCTGGGCGTCCCGGTTTGGCGAGAACTGTGTACTGACACAGCTGGACATGGTACGGTGAACCCGGCCAGATTTTGGCTTTCTTGTGGTCGTTCCCGATTCCTACCACGAGGTTCACCCTGTCTCGATACTGCTCAGGAATCCATCTCGCGATAGGTCGATGGGGGTACACATCAATGTCGGCCCACACTCCGCCTTCTTTGAGCAGGATCAGATATCGCAGGAAATCCGCCTTGAGGATTGGGTCATCGAGACTCTGGAAGAGGTTGGAGATGCGATTGTCGAAGCGATCTCGCACGTATGGGTCAATATTACCATCCGTGATGCGCTCGTATCGCCATGCTGGATTCATCGAACGCCGCTGGTGAGGGAAGCCGACCGTTCGTTCAGTTGGGTCTCCGGAATCGTCCTTCTAGCTCTGCCATATCTTGGTGAGAAACGGTTGCGAGAGGAGTGCTGATGCCGACAAGTACTGACGAAAGACGTCTGCAGCTGTACCAGTCCAGTTTCAAGCATCGCCCAAGCGGACTTTTAGGATATTCTAGCGAGGAGGTAGCGTACTCAGGCGGAAAACCGGAGATAATGGACACCGGGTTATACGAAGTATACACGAAGCCTGCAGAGCGACAAGAACTGGATAACGGCTATCCAAGGGGCTACGGCTCACCCGTGGAGCTCCCAGCGCATAGGTAGCATTTGGGGTATTGAGTTGGTCCGTGACGATACCAAGTAATCATTCATGTTATTCTCCCTTATACCCGTTTTCGCAGGCACTTCCAAAGTTGGACCACACTTTTTTTTTACATGTTTCACTCTGTGGCATAGCATATTGAAGGGAAAATGCATTGAGTTCGGGTTTTCTCACCTCGGATCATTCAGAGTGCCAAATATCAAATCGAGTTCCTTGGGTTTTTTTCTTTCCGTCCAAAATAAACGAGTCATTCGAGTATGGTCACTTTTCCTCGCTGTCTTTCTCGTTGTCTTCTTCGTTGTCTACCTCGTCATCCTCTTCTTCGCTGTCTACCTCCTCGTCGTCTTCCTCGCTGTATTCTTCGTTATCTTCCTCGTTGTCTCCAGATTTATCAGAAGCGTTACCCGATGGTTGCATACTCTCCAGATACTGCTGAAGAGAAATCGAGCCACCTTCGAGATCTCTCAGGAACCGAATCTGTTCTGAGCAGACCCCATTTACACGTCAGCAACCGCTTACTCTCGTATTTAACCACAACCACTCACCGGGAGACCGCCTTTCTACCCTAGCTGGACCCATCGCAACCCATATTCTCTTCTCCAGTCTCCCAGCCCTCACCGTCCTGCGGGTGTGTTCTTCAACGAAATTAACGACAACAGACACTTTAAACTTTCCCGACACCGGCAGGGGACCAGGCAACGCGCCAACTTGTTCGAACCAGAAATGCATGCGTTGGTTCGGGCAACAGTCATCGTCAATGACCCGGGGCTTTACGTCTCCAGCGGGGGACCATTGAAGACCGCGGTCAATCAGGGGCGCAGCACCCCGATCGAGCGTGAGCCAGGCTGTGGCGGACACGGAATCGCCTCGGATCCGAGGCAAGTCAGCGGCAAAATTGCAGGTAACGACGAAGCTGTTGTGAGGGCATACGCACTGGCACCAAACATCCCTAGGTTCGATAGCCCACCCTACACGTGGTAGGGACGGCATTTCTAACTACTTGCACCCGCTGCTGACAGGAAACCTTTGAAAGGCGCTGTTGGTGCGAGTGTTGGGAGAGCAAGGTTAGACGACTGTCAAGGTAGCTCTGGCGACAGGGAGAAAAGGACCTCGCAGTGCCACTGATCAGTCTGGTTCATCAAGAGTCGCTCGCCATCTGATCTTGAAGGCTATTTCTTGCAAGACTACCGCATTGTGCTGAGCCCGAAGATATTTATCTAGCCGTGTCTACTTGTCAATGCGTGACAGATTCGCCAGAGTAAATCAGTGACTGCCCTATGGCTCTCTAGAAGTCTGTCAAACCCAACATGACGGAGGGGTTACTCAAATGCCTTTTCCATTTGGCGTGTGGTTTCCTGTGGCCGTAGGCCGCACAATAAAAGTTGTCGGGAAGAATTGACAAGCGCCGTGATCATCAAGTTGACAGCAATCCCCATTCCCAAAATTTTTGGCCGAAAACCTTGATACACCGTAAAGAATCCACAACTGGCGTCTCGGCCGGCCCAAGCAAGCAGGCAAGAAGGCAGGAACCACCGTGCCTGAACCTTATAAGCCACCTTTTCAAGTAGCTCTTTCGTCCTTCGGGACATTTGGTCATTTGGTAAGTGGCGCTACACTCTTGCTGAGACGAATCTATTCTAATTCCATTTCCAGAAACGATACAGAGAAGATTAGCATGGCCCCTGCACTAAGGATGACACGCTACTCAAAGAGACGCTAAACACTTTTTTTTGTGTATCTTTTCTCCTTGATTTATTATTCCTATGGCTTCCTCAATGTGGGTGACTAGGATTTACCTGGCTGCACAGTGCAGTCTTGATCTGTTCTTTTGATGTTTCGGTGGTGATACATGTCAACTTTCCGACTCGCAACGCAGTTCGATCCCCGGTTCGAGACAGCAGTTTTTATGATTTTGAAACGGCGTCTTTTCGCCTGGTCTTCAGAGAAATTGCATCCAGTACAACTGTGAAGACTCATTCATATTTTTTTGCTGCCAGACGGTCGGAAAACCCAGCTACTCAAATCCGGCTCCCTGATCTCCCCAGATAGTCCACCCGCCTTCATTGACCTTGACAACAGGGGGCTGTCCTACTACCACTGGAGTTCCCGCGGTCGACCTTTGACACCCAATATCGTCCTAAAATTTATTATTTGCTCCAAGCCAACACATTTCCTATCTACAAGACAACAGGTCACCACCCTACCCACCTTGCTCGCCCCAACGGTCACCTCCTAAATCCCGTAACTCCCAGCTAAGCGGCCATTGCCCTGCCAAGAGTGCAACAACGCACCACTAGGGTACTTCCTTTACGGCGAAACAGTCTCCGTCTCCAACATTGGTAGAGTAAATAGACGCTGTGAAAGTGAGCTTAAATTTCTCGACCCAAGAAGCGTGGTGCGAAGCTACACAACACGTAGAGTTTTGTCCCTTCTCTGGCACCTTAATTTGCGATGGTATTCGCTGACGTTGGGGGGGGGGGGGTCATCAGCGGAGTCATGTCCATTTCTGTACAAGAAAGTGGTATGATTATGTGCTAAAATGTTAATTCTCTGTAGCGGCTATTGCCTGCTGCAGCATGAGGGACGACTTTGCACACGCTGCATCACGTTGGCTGTTGCACGACGAGAGATAGCAGCTTCAAAAGATGCGCTTGCAGATTGGGGTTTCCATGTGTTGTCATGTGAAGAGATGCTACGGATGACATGATGCGGATGATGGGACGTGGGAAATGCCAAGCCTGCCAAAACTAAAACTCCAAGGACAACATCACCAAACAGTCAGACACCATCACATCACAGCGTAATACAGTCACAATGCAGGACAAGAGTAGTTGTAAAACCCGATCATTTGTTTGCCAGGTAGAATACAAATGAGCAATCTGCTCGCAACGCCAACCACCGTGCCAAAACCATTTTCGCCATGCACCAATCCATTGTTCATACAGTCGTGTTAGTCTACCCGGCGTCGCTTCAAGCTGACTGTCTCGGGGACCCCTCCCAAACTCCTCTTTGGCAAAACTTTCAATACAAATCTTTCTCGGTCTGATGATGCTGTTGGTGCTGTCTTCAGGACACTAGGACTTCCGAGCTTCGACGTTGTCAAGCCTTGGCGGATCTGAACCCTCCGCTCCTCAGCTCGCAACACCCACATGAGGGTAATCAGGACTTCCTTGGACGGGATACGGGCCCCGTTCAACCAGTTAGTCCCACCACCAACTTGCTTCAGCTGCTTGGCCAAATCGCCAGCCGCTGCCGCCGCCGATGCGTCGTCGCTCAAAACCCGGTCGACCTCGTATCCCTGGCCAGACACCAACCGCAATGCCTCCGCCGTCGCATCCATCAAGGGACGCGCCAATGCGGGGCTGCAGGTTAGGATCTTACGCAGGAACTTGAGTCTCAAGGTTGAAAAGCGACGGCTCTGCGACCGCGCGACTGTGGAGTTGGTGCTGCGGTTGCTGCTCGTTGGTAGGTGCGACGTGGTCGTCGGAGATGAAGTCGTTGATGTCGAAGTCGTTCGTGAAGGTGAAGGATTCGTCACCAACAGTATGATCGTATTCAAAATCGCTGGAGTTGGGGGAAGCGAGAAGTTCGCTCTCAAGGACATAGCTATCTGCATCAAGGGTCGGCTGCAGTGTGAAAGCATGGTCGAAGTTGAAGTCAGAAGTAGTTGCAACGGGAGCAAAAGAGCTAGCGCTGGGTGCAACGGCTGCTGGGCAGCCAGCCATGACGGCGCCGCTTCCGCCGACCGACACTGCAGGTCTGAGCACAACATCGCAGCAGGATGTTGTGTCGCGTCGGGGGAAGCGTGCACCGCCAGGCTGGCACCCGCAAGTGGTGCAACGGCGGCCGGCTCTGACTCCTCGTCGGCCTCCTCGGCCACGGGTGTGAGAACAGGAGAAAGGGAGGCGGGGTTAACCGTGTTGTTGGTAGGAATGGTCGTCAGGAGTTGCTCCAGAGAGCCGGTGGTGGGCACCGACATGTTGTGACCGTCCTGTGAGCTAAAGAGCTCTTGAGAGAATGTGACGGGGGATGGGCGGAGAGCATCGAATGGAGTGGATGCCGCGGCCATGCCCCCGGGTGCTGACGTAAATTTGCGGAGCTCGGCAACCAGGGTGATGTTATCTTGCTGCACCTTGCGGAGAAGGTCCTCAAGCTGCTTGTTCCGTTGCTCGAGTGCCTCAACCTCCTGGCGTTTCCGCTCTCGGGAGGACTGGGCGGCTCTGCGGTTGCGAAGGACGCGCTCGACACGGCGCTGCTCCTTCTCATCTTCGGTCTTGGCCCGTTTCCTACATTTTTGTCAGCGACTGTAATTGACGAAACAGCGTCGTCATTGCATCATACCTGGGAGGGAGGTTGGTCTTGGGCTCCGGCAACACTTGACCCCACGATTTCCTCTTCTTGACCGGCTTCTTCTCTGGGGTGCCATCGGCGGCGGGTGTCTCGGGCCCCGGCGACATTGAGGAGAGTAGGGCAAGGTCGACGTGGTCATCGACAAGAGACTTTGGGCTCATCACGTCGAGAGGGTTGAGTGTTGTGGGAACCGGCGCCGGTGCGTTGCCAAAGAGTGATGGGTACATCTCGTCTGGTGTGGAGAGGAGAGACTCGGTAGGCGAGTTCTCGAACTTGAGGCTCGGCGACGGGGTGTGGGCAGCCCAGGAATCCATTTTGACAATCGGAATCTGCACCACGTAGGAGGACTTGAAGTTGCTGCGTTGATTGAATTGGGTTGCGTTGCGTCGACTTGTCGGGGTGATCAAGTTGAGCAATGCTGCAGTCTTGAGTGCGACGATTGGAGGTGCCGTCCTAATGCTCCAATACTAATATGTCGAGTCGAGAAATTGTCAAGGCAAAAGCATAATGAGTGACGACGCCTTGGTGAGTCAGCAAAGGCTAGTGTGACTCGAAAGCGGTAAGGGTTGGCTGTGTTGGGGAAGAAAAGGCCAGCGTGTTCTTTGTGATGATCTTGTGATGGTTGCCAGCCAGGTCGGGGGAGAGGAGGTGCTTTTATCTTTTGAACACGTTTCGTGAAAGGGGGCCGGTGCCTCAGGCTAAAAAAGGTACGTACCTCAAGCATGAGGTGGAGCCGAGTGCGGTGATTGGACACACAAATTGTGCGACACAGCCAGATTCCAAACAAGGAAACCCCAAGGATCGGATGGAGCGTCCGCCAGGGGTCAGACAGCTGATGGCCCCACTGCCCGCCCACCCACACATGTCGACACGGGAGGAGGCAACAGCGAAAAGGGGTCTCCATGGCTTCCGTCAAGGTTGGTTCCGCGAATGCAAGGAGGCGGGGGCCAAGGGAAAGCAGAAACGACAAGCCCGCGCGCCGCTCGCTTGCGCTTTGCTTGTTCCAAGCAGAGCGGCGTCGACAGCGCGCGCAAGGCTCTTTCCGCCGTGCACCGTTTTCCACAGCTCCCTCCGGCGGTGGGCGCTCTAGGGGCTGTGCCGCGCGAGCGGCGAGCGGCGAGCTGTGAGACTGCGGGAGCGCATCGCCAGTGCATTTTCAGCGCCCGCGGGCCAGTGAGGGTGTGTGCTCTCCACCGCTATCTGCAGCGTATGGAGTCGCCTGCAAAGGCTGATAGGACCTGCGCCCCCAAGCTCGGCTCTCCCTGACGCGATTGACCCAATGATCGTCCGAGGGCCTTTCTGACAGCAGCATTCGGCCTCAGCCGTTGCATTCGGAGCCATTCACAAATCACCAGCATCGTCTTGCCATTCGCGGCCTCCAGTCTTGTCCGATTGCCATCATTGTTCCAGATCCGAGACCTTTCAATTTGTCTGGCTCAATTCACGTTTTGATGGGCCTCCACCGGGGGCGAAGAGGACGGAAGCCGGCCGAGCCATGGCAGTTGTCTGCCGAAGTGCGGTGGAAGCTTTTTCTCGGCCTCGATTGCGATAGCGACACACAGTTAAGCGTTTCGGGCCAGCCTCGTGCCAAATGCTAATATCGCATTTTCTCCGGCGCTCCATCTTCTCAAATGAGGACCCATACGGCTCTGCTCGACCCGGATGCAATCTCTATCTAACCTTTGCAGTGTGATCGAACCGCGACGTCTTGGTCCGCCGCAATCTATCGGAGAGTACGCCCGCCAGTCCTCAACGCACACAGCATACGCACTCGGGAGAATAGCCGGCACTACCCCAGATTGTTCGCCTGTGAGGCAGCGACAGCATTGCGGAGGATGGTCCCGAGATTCTGTTGGCCCTCCGTTATTGGCCTCGTTTTACCGGGTGTCCTGGATTCTAGAAGCTGCCTCGTAATTAAGAGCCAAATTCGCTATACGGCACCTAACGGTCGCGGGCCGTTAGGAGGCTGGGGCCGGGTCTGCGAAGGATCGCGCGCTCTACGATGGCCATCTGCACAATGTCTGCCTCACCTGCCAGATCCTTCCCAACCGTATTTCCTGACGAGGGAGCTCGGCATCGCAATCGCAGGGGAACGATGGGGCGAACGTTCCTTTGGGAAGGCGTCAACTCGTGGTTCACCGTGAGATGGGTGTGGCGCTGCGAGATTGCGGTTGTGCAATGTCATTACGGATATCTGATGCGATATCGCCATTTGCATGAACAAATCGACTCCGGCGGCGATTATGCGCTTCAACTTTCCCTCACGTAAATGACCAAATTCCCCACTTGGTTCGTGATCTGAGCTGGATTGAGTTACGTGAGGACGGCGGATTTGCGATACGGCGCAGTCAGACGACAACTCCGTCAACCTTGGCTTGCGTCTCCACACGATCTGGCTGTTGGTGACAAGCCGCTGACATGCATCAATTATCTTCGCCGTCGCAGAAGGTTTGAAGCATTCCGCGTGTCCCGAGTGAGCCGGCCTCACGCCAACAGGCGTGCTATGAGGACTATCGGCATTGGCAGTTTCAATATTCGGCTCAGAATGCTTCCCAACAGTCCCAACAATAGAGTTGAACTCCTTCGCCCGCCTGTCTTCAAACAATAGTTCCCAATACTTGACGGGAGGGTAACACAAGCACGGCATGACGCGGGCTCACACCTTGCATCGTTAGTTTGCGTCTCGCTGAGCTCAGCCCAACGCGCCATCCTCACCTTGAGGTTTGTGGGTGGAGTGCTGCCTCAGGCCACAATCCAGGCACCACACCATCGCATCAACTTGCACCAGGAACCGATGAAACATCAGGAATGGTTCAATTCGGCAAGCCATCCCTTACGGGCGCAGCAAACGCCTGACCCGATCGAGCGAAAGATCCAGCGCCAGGGCACGGCGTGGCCTCCATGTTCCTGACTGCTTCGATCGTCCAGCCGAGAAAACCCCGCCCTTGCCATCCGTCCCAGGGGTTAATCGGCCCTCTCGTGGTCTCTTTCCCCTGGCTAGGACGATCCCATCACCAACGAACCTCACCAACATCGCAACTATCGTCGTTCAGCAAACCAAAAATCCAATATTGCTACCACAGGGACATCTTCCGCCCCTCCTTCTTCTCCCTTCCGACCATCACCATCACCATCTCCGCGTTTTCTTTCCAATACATGCTCGTCCCTTGCAGCAAAGGCGGCACCACCGCACACGCAAGAGTTGCAGCGCCCAATCCCGTCTCGGAGCTCCCCTCCGTGCGGAGGCGGAATGGCGGAGGCGGGTCGTCCTTGGAACCCCGTTCCTGAAAATCTTCCCCGCAACCCGCACGTTTTCAATGCAAGTCACTCACAAGAGCCTCCCCCCATCCATCATCCCCAAGACGGCACGTCCACCCGCCCCTGCCGGCCACCAACAACGCCCATCGGCTCGCTTCCATAAAAATATCCCATTCTTTTCCCAGACGGGGTGCGGGGTAGGAATGGTGTGTGAGCGGGCAGGCAAAAAAAAAAGGACGGGAAAGTTGTCACAATGGCATGCATGGGCATTCTGTCGGAAGCGAGGCAGAGGACGGATGGGTTCATCGTCACGACAGGCTAGTTTTGACAGGTCGCCAATATTTCCTTTTCTCTCTTTGCCACGCGCAAAGGCTACGCGCGACGACCCGTCGCATCTAGTGATGTAGGATTTCCCCTTCTCGCTTCCCTTTCTCTTTTCCGTTCCCTCCCCTCTCGTTTCGCTTCCCCGGACGACCAGCACCGCGGATGGCGGAATCTGGGGAAGGACCAAGTCCGGGGTGCGGAACATCGGGAGGAAGGATGTGTCAAGCGGGATCCCGAATCCAGATGGCCTGGCACTTTACCTCGGAAGCCGATCACACACTGCTGGACCAAATCCCGACCAGAGATATATTACTAGGTGAATGCAGCTTTTCTTCCTCTCTTTGCCTCGTCCTCATAGCCCCAGACCAGGTATGATAACTTCGCAGTTGTTGGTCTATGTCTATTTTTCCTTTGCTCAATGCTCAAATGTGGTATCCCGCCACCTGTAGCTCGCCTAAAAAAAAACCCTCCCCTTACCACAATTCCCTTGGTCATCCCGTCTCGTCGCTTCCCGAAGGGGCGCTCTTTCCACCCATCTGGCTTACTCTTGGTCGTGGTCTTTTGAACCGCTCTCCTGCTCAAGAGTGCTGAGAGATGTTGACAACATCTGCTCTTATACCGCCTCATCATCAAGTGATCTCGGAGGCACCCAATTGCCTTTTTTTTTTTTTTTTTTCCGTCTAAAACACCGGATCCCAAGTCCCCCACTGACCCTTGACGACGCCCCCAATGTCGCTCGTCACCCAGCCGCCATAATAGTCGCCCGGCTGCGGTTGGGCTCTCTCACCGTCGACGAAGCAGTCCCAGGGGCCGACCATGAAGGCGATATACCCTTTGATCTCCTCGTAGCCCTTGGACGGCTCGACGTACGACCATATTCTGTTGGCGCAAGTGTCGGAGGCTGAGATGGGGCTCATGAGGGCGTAGTAGGTGGCCTGGCCTTTGTACTCGCAGTATGTCGACCGGGGCGTGGTGCTCAGCGGCATTCTGACCCGCCGGGGAGGAATGTAGTAGGCTGTTTAGTGAAAAAAGGAAAAATTAAGGTTAGTGATTGCGGGATCAAGCTATGGAGCACGGGTGATGGGTGTGACGGGCTGGTTATGGAGTCGGGATGTGGGTTAAGGGCAGCAAAGGTGGACGCTGGATGGAAACGGGCTGCCAACACGTGGTACACGAAATGGGGAAGGAGACGGGACACGGGGTGCCATGGGGAGAGGAGCAATAACGTACTGGGTGCATGATGCATCTCCAAGACCCAGTAACCTTCGCCGGCAGGGCAATCCGCAATCAGCGCGCCATGCCACATGATCTGGATGTGCCGCGGGCACTTTTCCACAATGGGCGGGCGCGGGAATGCTTGGACATTGAGGGCCGCCCTGCCAGTTGCTGATCCTGCGGCCATGGTTTAGGTTGAGGATTGGTCGGGTCAGGTATATTATTTGTTCTTTTTCGCCCTTTTTGGGGGGAGGGTCGTGCTTGGGGCTTTTTTTCTTGCTTGCTCCGGTTTGGTGATCCACAGAGGGGAAGCTGGCGCGGTTGGGAAGGTGAAGAAGAGTGGTTGAAGTTTTTTCGGCGCTCGGTCGGTCTCCAGAAAATGGGTACGAAGCCTGATAAAGTTTGGCCTTGCTTGGAGAGTGATCAGATAAAAAAAAAAGGCAAGAAAGATTGGATTGCTACAGGCCCCCAAGGTAAAAAGACATGGCAGGAAAGGAAAATTCGCACGTTTTTCGGCGAGCGAAAAGTATTAGGAAAGTCCACCCGCCCACCTTCCCATTGCCCACCGGTCCGGAAGGCACTCCAAGTCAGAAATCGCCATTCTCCTCAACCGGCATTCCCTGACCAAGAGCTAGACCTCAGGCGAAAAAAGGGCCTTCCCGATGTGGCTTGTCCCCTGGACGAGGAAGAGGGGTTCAAGAACCCACCTGCGGGAAACTCCTAGTGTGAAGTCTTTTCGGGGTGCGCGGGAGACAAACTTATCGTCAACCTGCCGAGAACACTGCGTCATGGGTTGTGGCGTTGACCGGGGTCTGTCGGCAAGTCCACTGTGGCGGGCCAATCATCGTCTTCTCTTGGCCCCCTTGCCGAGGCTCTTAGGACCCCGCCCAGATCTCTTGGCAGGCCGACCAGCGGCCGGTGAGGTAGCCACCAGCCGCCGTCACCGAGTCGCATGCGTCAGCCACCCGTTGCAAACCAGTTCCTAGTCGCCTCCGAACACCGAAACCATCACGGCATCCGATCCCATCTCCCGACGCTCTCTCTACACCGCCCATTCCCCCACACACTCGCAGACAGACAAACACATACACCATGGCCAACCGCCAACTCGCCCGCGACATGCAAGTCGAGTTCCAAGCTCGCGTAAGTCTGCACAACCCCTCACCTCACCCATCCCACATTATCTCCGACCCCCCTCCCTCAGCCTCAACTAACCCTGTTTGTTCACCCAGTTCAACGCAAAGCAAGCCCGTCGCGAGGCCCAAAAGGCTGCCAAACAAGACAACGAACTCAAGAAGCAGATCCAGAACCTGCTGAAGAAGGGCGACACGGCCGCCGCGGCGCAAAAGGCGCGCATGCTGCTGGCCAAGCAGGCCATCGCGGCGCAAATGGACCAGGCAGCCGACATGGCCGAGCTCAGCGTCGCGCAGATCCAGGCCAACAACGCCATGAACCGCATGACGTACATGATGGCGCAGTCGTCCAAGACCATGTCGCGCGCGCAGAAAAACGTCAACGCCGAGAAGACGCTGCTCACCATGGAGCAGTACAAGACGCAGAACGAGGAGTACGCCATGAGCAACGGCATCTACACGGACGCCATGACGCAGAGCACGAGCACCCAGGTCAGCGACGATGCGGTGCACGAGCTGCTGGGCAAGTTGGCGGACGATGCGGGCTTGGAGCTGGGCGCTGAGCTGAACAAGGCCAGCACAAGTAAGGTCGATCCGGTCAAGGAGGTGGAGGGGCCGACGGCTGAGGAGGAGGATGCGTTGCAGCAGAGGTTGAGAGCCCTTCGGGCTTAGAAATGTTATGGATGCGTTGGCTTTGGGTTGGTTGGGTACTCTCTCTCTCTCATACGCGGCGTTGGGGTCATGATGTGATGAGGCTTCTTGGGACGGCGAGAATTGCCGCAGGGTTTTGTCTGTCTTGGGTTCTGAAATTGCAATAGGGTTGATACGATAGATCATGGATACATACATTGCCATGGGACACTATTTACGGGCGCTGGTTGTTTGTCAAAAACGATGGTGATGGGATGGGATGGGCAAAAAGCAAAAGCTCGGGCCCCAGGCTCGATTCTTGGAACTGACGACCACGCCGCCGAGTAGAATCGAACCTGGGACCTTACGAAACCAGTGCGGGCATACCACGCATGCGCACAGTGATGGTTTCTGGCTGGCTGTGTGAGCAAGGCGACGCTCACTACCGCTCGGCCAAGACGTCCTTCTTGGTGAGTCCAACTTGACAGAACGTGGCCGGACCTAATACATCAACCCCCCAGAGCCGTCCTGCACGTCCCTGAAATTTGTCACAGCAACCAGAACATGCCCATCACCCACTGTCACAGCAGCCACCATGCATCGATCGTCCATTCATTACTTCATACATCTCTAGTCCGTCATCCACAGAAGTTCCTTTTCCCAACCAAATGCCCCACAAAGCAGCAGATCCAGCCTATGCATACCGCGCCATACGATGCCATGCTACAAGGGACTCCAAATACACCACCAAACCACCTTGTATATCCTCACATATACAAACTAGCTACCGCCGTGATGTCTCGCTTAATCATCTCCTGCGCCGCCGTCATCTTCTGGTACAACTCCGGGTCGCCAATGATCCTGGCCGCATTCTTGACCTCACGACACGTCTCGTCAAGTCTTGAGATGGTCCTGACAATGGTACCCTCCAGGACGTCGGTCAAGCCGGTGATATTCTTGAAGCTCATGCCCTTTGCCCATTCATAGACCACCTCCATGAGACCGAAACGCGGGCGACTAGCAAAATCGTTGGCCTCCTCGCTGGTCTGGATGACCTGGTGCAGCGTCTGCACGGCGTTGACTTTCTCGGAAATAGCAATAATCGTCTTCATGCCGCGCTCCAGGCTGCCGGTGAGCACGGGGACTGTGTCGGTTTTCTCCTGGAAGACAAAGGCTGAGAGGAGGGCGGCGATTTCCGCTGGTTCGTAGTCTGCAAGGACGTTTTCCAGGATGAGCTCGGTAAGGACAAGCTCGTCACCCGAGTGGATCTCGCAGGCAACCTTGCCCTTGAGCTGGATGCGGCTGCCATCGTCGATGAAGGAGAGGTCCTTTAGGACCTGGATGCGCTGCTCGTAGTCGGGCAGAAGCTGCAGATTCTGGTCCGAGAGGGTCTGACGCAGGTCATCGATGTGAGTCTTAATCAACCATTGATCGTGGCACATGGCGTAGTGCTTGAGGAACAAGGGGCATTGCGTAGCCGGGGACTTTGTCACCTTGACTTCAACGTCACGGCGGCGTGCCATGATCTCGTGCAATGCCAGTGACTTGATCCTGCTAAGATCCATCTCATCCCAGATTTCCGAGGTCCATGACCGGCAGATTGCATGGAGCTTCTCCTTGGCCTGATGGTAGCCTTCGCCGCTAAAGATCTCCGGGAGAACGCCCCTGGTAATGTGGTTTGTGAGATAGACGAGATCGCTGAGGGGGACATGAAGCGTCTTCGTCATGATGTGTTTCTTCGCCTGGGGAAGCCGGCTGAACTTGTCCCGGAAGGGGGCCACGAAGGGCAGGAGGTCGGTGTCGTTGCGAATTTCCCGCAGCGTCTTGATCTCGAGAACATGCAGTGTGGGATTAGTAGCACTGCTCTTGACGCTAGCGCCCTCGGAGAGAAGGATACCAGGGGTTCGAACGCCGTCCTTCATCCATACTATGAGACGGCCTGGCGTGAACATCTTTCGCCCAATAGGAATGGCCAACAGGCCACGGTACAGCTCCTGGGTCAGCTGTTTGTAGTCCTCGCCAGCTTGGTGGCATTCATCCATGTGCTCATCACATATCTTGCATGCGTCTCTCTTGACCCTCGCCAAGTCTGCCTCGGACAGCTTGACCGCCTTCTCATGTTCTGGCAACAGCTGTTGGGTCGCATGCTCTGAGAAACTGCGCTTAATCATTTCCTCGATCTTGAGTGCTTCCACGCGAAGCAAGTTGAGAATCATGTTGTACGTCAGGCGGAATTGTGAGCGCAGCTTGCTAGGCTCGCCCAGGATCATCTGGCGCAAATCTGTGACTGGCGGCGCTTCGTCGCCACCGGGCGGGACGATGATGACAGACCCAACTGTGTCGAGACCACGTCTTCCAGCGCGACCAGCCATCTGGGTGTACTCGCCCGGAAGAAGGTTGCGGAACGAATGGCCGTCATGCTTCCTGTAGCCCGAAAAGACGACGGTTCTTGTCGGCAAGTTCAAACCCATGGCGAATGTCTCTGTCGCAAAGAGAACCTTGACGAGAGTCTGAGCAAACAGAATCTCGACCAACTCCTTGACGATGGGCAGCAGACCACCGTGGTGGACAGCAATTCCACGCGACAACAGCTCCCTCAGTCTGATAATCTGGGGCAGCGTGCGGTCCTCCGGCTTCAAACGCGCTACCGACTTCTCGATGATCATGTGGATCAAACTCTTCTCCTGAGCTGTGCAGAAATCTTGATTCGTAAGAGCGTCGGCATTCTCCTCGCATCGCTTCTTCGAGAACACGAAGATACAGGCGGGCAACAAGGTCTTTTTCTTGAGGAACTGCACCAAGTGAACCCAAAGGTTCTTGTCCTGGGCAGCAGACGTGAAACCACCCGGCCTGCCGGTACGACCCATGTGGCCTGGCGCATGGCTTGCTCGGGGAGGTCCACCTCTTCCACGCTGTTGACCACCACCGCCTCTACCGCCGCCCCGCTGCTGGTTTCCTCCTCTCTGGTTTCCACCTCTGCCACCTCTCTGGTTGCCGCCACCACGGGCCGGCGCCTGCTCGATAGCCTTGGGTGGTTTGTCTTTGCCCTGCAACGCACTGTTTGCATCCTTCCACCCCTTCTCGATGAACTTTTTCTCGGAGTCGACGATTTTCCAGATGTCCTTGTTGGCCCAGAGGTAGTGCTCCAGAGGTACAGGTCGTTTAGGTGTTGAAATGACGTAGATGTCCTTTTGTTTGGTTCGACCGACCCAAGAGGCGAACTCGTAGGTATTTGGCACTGTTGCAGACAACAGAATGAGAGAGACGTGTTCTGGAAGCATGATGATGACTTCTTCCCAAACCACACCACGCTCATAATCGTTCACGTAGTGAACTTCGTCGAAGATGACAAACTCCACATCGCGAATGAGATCGGCGCCACGGTAAAGCATACTTCGCAGAATCTCGGTTGTCATGATGAGACAGCTAGCTTCGGGATTGATCTGAACGTCTCCTGTCAAGATACCGACCTCGTCAAATGTCTGTCGGAAATCGCGGAACTTTTGGTTGCTCAACGCCTTGATCGGTGACGTGTAAATGGCCTTGGTCATGTGTTTGGCCGCCAGGGCGATGGCATACTCTGCCACGACCGTTTTTCCTGCCGATGTGTGTGCAGCAACAAAGACGGAATCACCGTTCTCAAGATGGTACACGGCCTCTTTCTGGAAAGTATCTAGTTCGAAAGGCCATTCTCTGGCCATGTCGGGCACTAGTTCGCGGAAGTTGGTCATCTCACCCCTGATGTCGACCATGTGTGCCCATTCGCGGCCAGCTTTTCTAGCACTGGCAGCTGTTAGGTTGCCTCGCGGTTCGAGAGCAGGGAATTCCACTGGGAGCATGGCGTCAATATCTTCAGCCTCCTCCTCATCGCCTTCCTCCTCCTCGTTGGTGATGGCGTCTGGCTTCTCGCCGTCTTTGAGCTCACCACTAGGCGCATCTTCGGGCTCTTGGTCAAGTACTTGCTCGACTTCTTTTGCCTGTTTTTCTGACTCGGCAGTCGCGAGCTTCTTTCTCTTGGAAAAGTCGATGCCCCTGCTCAAGCCTGGCGCAACCTCCAGCAAACCGCCCTCGCCAAGCTTGATGACTCTTTCGAGTTTCCGTTTGCTGTCGCCATCATCTGCGTTTGCTGCTCGGAGCTGGTTCTCGAGCGCTGCAGTGGACTCGACGCCCTCCAAACCGCCAGGGGCGAAAGGGAAGAATCCGGCGGCACCCCGCACAAACTCGGCTCGGCTCGCAGGCTTTCTTGTCATGGATGTGCTCGACTTGGCTGTCGCATGGGAGGCGGGGACTGTGACGTTGCGGTAACCGGTGACTCGACCTTCAAGGCCATGGCGAACGAAGCGCGTTACGGTGCGCGTTTGGGTAGGCGCAATGTTGAAGAGAAGAGAGTAATCGGTCGGGACATCGAAGCGCTGCTGCACACGGTTAAGCCAGTCGCTCGAGAATTCGGTTGGAGGTGTTAGGTATTTCTTCTCGAGCTCTGCGCGCAGCTCATCGGGGTCCTGTTTCTTGGGCGGGCGGTCGACCACGTCGAAGAGAATGTCGTCAATCGCCTCGAAAGAGCTGTCTTGGACTAGATGCAGCCGATCCATGGCCTCGCTCAGATCGGAAGACATCTTGGTCGCCGTTATAGGGAGTTGAAAGAGAGAACGGTCAATTTGACGAGCTCATGCTAGCTCTCGAGTGTTCTTTCCTGCCAGGACAACTGCGCGGGGTGGTGGGGACAGGAACTGGGAACGGAACCCCGCCAAAACTAAAATGTGGGGAAGAACCAGGGCGGGCGAAATGTTGGTACGGGTTAGGGTCAAACAATTCTGGTTCACATTCGATGGCGAGACTGGGAAAAGGCCAAGGGCCGCGTTGATTCAGTTGTATTCTACACCCAGACTGATCCTTACTTGTCATAAATCATCAGGTGTTCATTCTGGCCCACCTTACCACAGACCGTCCATTTCGGCCATTGCTTCTTCTTCCTCTGCCGAAGCACCGCTTGGTTTGGATTCCGCTGGTTTGGCTGAAGTGCTGCTCTTTGATGGAGCCCCTGCTTCTGCTTCGGCCATCAACGCATCCAGGCCATCATCACCAAAGTCATTGTCCTGCGTCACTGCCTTAGCACGGCCGCCTGAACCGCTGGCTGGTGCTGTGGCCTTCTCGGCGCTCGTCTTTGAAGGGGTCTCTGCCTCAGCTTCTGCCATGAGCGCGTCGAGGTCGTCTTCTTCAGCGTCACCTCCAGATCCTGACGCGCTTGGTTTTGGCCGTCCGTCTCCGAATATGCTGGTACCCATGGTAGGCTTGGCGACTGGTTTTGCGGATGCTGATGTCTCCGCCTCGGCCATGAGCGCCTCAAGGTCATCATCGTCGGGCGCGCCCGATTGTGACGGTTTTTTCGGTAACCCATTCCCAAAAATACTCCCGAATGCGGGAGCTGCCGAGCTTGATGCAGTCGTTCCCCCTGCTTCTGCCATCAAGGCGTCAAGGTCGTCGTCCTCTGGGACATCATCTGCCGGCTTGGAAGTTCCAGCGTCAGTGCGGGGTGTCGCATCGAAAATGTTATCCATGAACAAGTCATCGCTGTTCTCTGGGGTTTTTGCCCTCGCTGCTGACTTCTCAAAGATGGGCGCGATGCGTGACGGTTGCCTTGGGGCCGCCGAGCCCTCTCGTGGTTCCTCGTCCTCATCGAACGCTGGTTTTGGTCTGCCTTCGTCAATCCACCGTAGACGCTCGTTGCGAATCGTTGTCTTGTGTCCAAGTTTCTCGACCATGGCGAGAGAGTCGAGGAACGTGGCCTTGGGGAAGAGGTCGTCGAGCCATTCTTGGTAAAAGGAGAGTAACCTTGCAGCATCACCAAACTAAAAGATCAGAAGATAATTCACTGTAGAACCCAGGGGTAATCACCTCGTGTCCCTTTCCCTTCAACTTGAGCTTCGGCGCCACCTTCCTCAGCTTTGGTATTCCCTTTTCTGAGAGCAATCGTGTCTCGTCGAGCTTCACTCGTGGGACTCTAGGCTTTTTCCCAACCTCGATTTCCTCATCGATACCCAGCGCATCTACTTTCCGCTTCTCTGCCTTGTCGTCCTTCTTCTTGGTTTTATCCCCCGGTTCGGGACTTGGACTTTTGAAGAGGTCATCGTCCCAACCCTCAAGATAGTCGTCGACAAAGGTGTTGGCGTCTGCGGCAGGGGCTGAGTCTTCTTTGGAGGGCATTTTGACAATCTGGTGTCAAGGCTGGCTTGGGGCGAGTTTGTTGTCTGATGTTTCCCATGAGCTTCCACGAGAAAGTGGGATGCGCGCGACGGGACGCGTTGTGTCGCGTCGAATGACAGGGGTGCGTAAGTGGGCTGTGGCTGAGCCTCTGTGTAATGTGGCACCAAATGTGGCACCAAATGTGGCTTCGCACAGACCACCCACAACGCTGTTGTCGCCTGAGGCAGGAATATTTTCGGGAGCTTCAGTCCTCAAGCTTCCAACATCAATTGCATCTCCATCGCCCAAGGATTCGCGCTCTTGCTCGACGACACTGCTGTCGACCGCCGGCCGCCAAGATGTCGAATCCTCAGACATACCAGTTCCCTAGCAAGACGGTGCAAACCGACTATCCCGTGAGTTTCCCAGTCAATTGGCAGCCCGAACCGCACAAAAGCTAACGTCGAAATCAGCTCATCGACAATGACCCGTACGTTCCCCCCGAAGATTACCCCCGGACATCGACTCGGTAGACCAATTCTGACACTTTGTGCTGGATAGACACTTCAAGCGCGTAGTTGCCTACGCCAGGCCCTCGGATTATGTGCACGGCGCTGTCGCGGCCGCCGCTGGTCCCGGTATCCTCTATGGCCTCGAGAAATTCCACCCGTCTCGAGTAGGAAAGGGCGGTCTCGCACAGGGCATGCGGCTGGCAGGCTTCATTGGTCTTGCCGGTGGTTTCATCTACTTTTACCAACGATCGATTTGTACGTCACCTCCGCGCCAGCAGGCAAACCCACCGCCCCGAATTTTGATACGGAATGAATGGACGGGGAGACGGGGCACATGGACTGTAGCTTTAGAAGCTATGCTGACGGGTTACAGTGCGATTCTACGGCATGAGCGAGAATGCCCGAGAGGTTCAGATGGACATGCGCGAGATGGTCGACAAGGTGAAGGCCGGCAAGCCCCTCTATGGCGAGAGCCAATTGACTCCTGCCATGCAGGGAGTCGCAGCACGCCAATCGAGATACTCTGCGCTTTTCTTCTCTGTCCTTCCCTGGTTCAACTTTGTGAACCACAACCAACACGGCGTCGACACCGCCAAATACTACCAACAGGCTGAGCGAGAATTGGAGGCCGAGCGTCTGGGTAAGGGCCAGTGAATGGACGGGGAGGAGGAGAAGTGACACCGTGTAAAAGAAGAATCTGGGAGGTGGTGCTGGGAGTGCGGCGGGCGTCGACAACCGGGGACCGGCAGCCCTGTGTACATATGAGCTTTAGACGACTGGCCAACACAGCCTTCGTGTCAACCAACGATTTCCTATGCGTCAACTGGGTCTGTGCCTCGGATGTATTTCTGGCCAGCGTTGGGGGCAACATCAGACGAGCTGGGCGGCAGCCAAAGTTCCAGGCATCGTTCAAGCCCAACATGAGTGAAGACGAAGGAATCAGACGGAGTGATTGCTTGATGGGCTGACTAACGAGGGGTGACAGAGGACAGAAAATGCCGCTGCATGAGCGCATCATCGCGAACCGATCGTCGAAAGATGGAGCTTGCACGTCAACAACCCCTCCCGGTTGCAGAAATTGGTCACAAAACGCAAACAGTCGAGTCCAGAAGAAAGCCCCAAGCAAGGCAATGCAGTGTTATAAGCGATGCGAACCGAGCTGTATGCCCGACGCAAGGTGTGGTGCCCAATTCCCGTGAGTGTAGATGCATGTTCACCATCGGGCAGCAGGGCAGCAAAAATCGCCGAGCTGAGACTGAGGGCTGCAGAACAGGTTATGCGGGTGAGATGCACACTCCCTCAGGAAAAAGTGGTTGTATCTGCACGGGGGGACATTGTGATCGGGGGGAGGGTACTTGGTGCTGCTCTTGTGTAGTTCCTCTTCGGGTTGGTGAGTGCATGTTTTATTTGCCAAGTGATTCCTGCTTGCGAAGAGGCTCTGATCTGTCGCAGGACTCCCAGGTGAGAGGTGAGCTGGGAACGGTGTGCAGGTGTCTTCAGGGTGAGGTAAGCACAGGTCCGGTTCAGGGGTTGCCATCTTGCGACGAGCTCACTTCACGTCCACACACCTCAACCCAGCCTTGATACTGTTGACAAACAGATCTTTGCAGAGCTATATATACGAGGAGAATGCTAGGTATGTCATCGCATACAATCATGGTCTTCAAAACACGCTTAAACTCCGTCGGCCGACGTGTCGTCAGCGACGTCAATGCTACCACCTCACCACCCCTTTCTTTCATCCCTTAAGCACCAGGCACGCACTGCGCATAATACGGCGGCGAGACCTCCTTGCAAACCGACCCGGACTATTACCCGTTAGCGTCGCTCTCATCCTCATCAGGAGCAAAACTCACCGCACACTGCGTGCATCCGCTGAACCCGGTCCCGCCACACTGCTGGTACGCCGCCGCGGTGCAGGCATCAGTTTCCGCTGCAGGCTCGGCAACGGGCTCAGCAGCCGCCTCACCAGCAGCCGCCTCGCCAGGCTGCGCAACCTTGTTTCCACCAGTCGGCGCAACAGCACTGGGCGAAGTGCCGACCTTGCAGGAAGCCTCGCAGCCGGAGCAGGCCGCCGAACCAGCCTTCTTCTCAATACCACCCGCAATGACGGGCGGGCCGGGGGCGATATAGTTATCGACCGCCGCGTGGATGTTGATACGGATGCCGGGATCACCCGAGCTGTACGCGCCGGGGAACTTGACCGTCGCAGGGCTCAGGCTGCCGCCGCCGGTGACAGTAATCTGGTAGCACGAGACGTAGAACTGGGCGCCGCCCGCCTGGCCGGCCGTGTGCAGCGCCAGCGCCTCAGCGCGGAGGAGATATTCGCCGTCCTGGATGTCCTTGGGGATCTTGACGTCCATCTTGCCGCAGCACGTGTTGAGATCGCGCGTGCCCCAGTTGTCGTCGTCGCCGACGCGGCCCTTTTTGGACCACGAGTTGGAAAAGATCTTGAACCACCCCGTTGATCCGTCGGCCTTGGACGCGTCGGGAACCTTGGTCAGGTACACTTGGACGGGACCCCAGTGGGCGCCGCCGATGGCTTCGGACCCGCACTTGCGGTCGCCGGGCTGCTGGTGCATCTCAACCGTTACGCTGCCGCCCGCGACGACGGGGCATTTGCCCGCTACGCCGCGCGTGCCCGCATTGCAGACGAAGTCCCGGCTGCCGACGTTGGTGATGGGCGAGTTGGACGCCGGCATGCGGATGCAGGTTGAGCCGTGCTAAGCTTGTTAGCGGTGTGGCCTCAGAAGACAATCGGTGGCAGCCAAGAACGGGGAACTTATATAATCGGTGCCGTCGACCCAGAGTTGCTGGAAGAGGGCATGGCCAGCTGCCTTGTCGGCGGCGAGTGCCGTGAGGAGGGCGACGATGGTGGACTTCATCTTTGGCGGCGACGGATGTGAGGGATACAAGACACACACGCAGAGGAGAGAGACGCGGGAGAGAGAGGGAGAGGGTATAAGAAGCGCCCCGCGCTGTGGGATAAAAGCTTCCAGAAGCGTTATATACCGCTTCTTCTTCTTGTTTGTCGGCTGGCGGCGGACGTGCGGGCGGGCGAGCGTCATAACCCGTTTGTTTCCTCTCGAGCGGCCCGGATTTTGTTCTGGCTTGGCGGCCCGCTCGAGCCATTTACCGGCCCTATTGGCAGCTATTCCATGGGAAGAAAAGAGTGAGCGAGTGTATTACTTCGGCCTCACTTCGATCCTTGTGACCTGCCAAGGGAGCGGCAGGGGGGGCATGGGGGACGGGGGTGAGCAAGGGTGGGAACATGTCGTGGACCGCGGGGCCCCGGGTTGGATGATGCAAGCTGTCTGCACTATACCCCAGATTTTTTTTTCTCATTTGAGCGCGTTTGTGTTTGTCGTGCAAGATAATTTGCGGCACACGGCTCACGAGACGGAGAGAGACTCGACTGGATTGGGCCTGTAATATCTGGGGGCGATTTACCCGGCTGATGCGGCAGCAGCTTTTATGGCACGGCGGCTTGCCGTTATAGGTCCCGGCAGCAAAGAACGTGCGTGTGCTGAATATCCGCCCCGCGGGTCATATCGTTGATTAGATAGATGGACCACCACGTCCCGACCAGTCGCCGAGCCGTGTCGTTCGTGGGAAAACTTGGTGTCGAGGTTGTTGGCGGGTTGGTGATATCAGATCGCGGGTTGTCTGCCGTCATCTGGGGGTATCATCTCGATCCTATCGGCCGAGCGAAGATTCTAGTGCGCTGCTGACTGCCTGAAGCGAGGGAGGGTTGGCGATATCTTGGCTGGTGGTGGTGGTGGCGGTGGTGGTGGTGGCAGTGCGTCGGTATGAGCGCGTACCGGGATTCGATGGGAAGAGCCGCACCATGCAGTTTTGGGAGGGATCACCAGACCTGCGAGTTTGTTGTTGCCCTTATCGAGACCTTGAGCCATGTTGGCTTTGTCATCTGTGGTGGTCTCGAATCGAAGCCGCCGTCTCGATGCATCCATCCCCTGGACGTAACAAAATAAACAAGCCACCAGCAACCCAAGCCGCAAGGCCTACAGCTGTTTCCCCGAGGCATGAAACTCATTCTAGGGACATTCTATAATCGTTCAGAACCCTCAAATACCATCCGAAAGCCCTCGGGAGTTTTCATCCAGGTATTTTGTACCTCGACCGACAGGTATCCAACTTTTCGGCACCCGCCGTCTACTACGTCGGCAGACCTTCCTCTTCCTTCCTCAATATCCCCAAGTTCGTACGTATCCTACTAACATGCATTGCTCTCAACTCAACATGATGCTCCGAGTATCCCACCTCCTCTGCCTTTCCCCCGCCTGCGGATGACGGAGCCTCGAGATCCGTCTCAGGTAGGAGCTGCGAGTACATTTGTGTTGCCTCTGTCACGTCTAGCTGAGCAAAGCCGTAGCCAATGACGTATAGCCTCGAAGACAAAGTGGTCTTGTCCTTCCGCAATGCAGCCACTTCGGCACTCACCAGGAGCTCTGTTTTTCGCACACCCCTTTTTATTTTTATACGCCACGACCTTACATTGCCCTGGCCTTCGTTGGTGGGATTTGGCCTCTATTCATGTCAAAAAGGCGTTGGCATGAGTAAGTTGGGGTGTTTGGGATTCTGAACATGCGCTCGATTGAAATGAAAGCCACATCAAAAACTTTGACACTAGGCATGCGACGTGGTGGCAGCGGTGCTCCAGGGCCACCCAGAGGTAGGTATTGGCGGGCGAGGGCCATGTCTGGGAGCAGTGTGCCAAAAACAAAGATGGAGGCAGTTGCGACCCACGAACCACATGTGGCTTCCGGCTCCGCGCCACTTAGCAAGGCAGCGAGGAGTTGAACCTTGGTGGGGTGCGCGTTTCATTGAATTGTCGCTGGATGTGGAACCCCGGGCGGACCCAGTTTCCGTGGCGTTTTCGCTGGTGGGGCCAAGTCCTGCGTTGAGTCCAGGCCGCTGTCGAAGGGCAACTGTTTAGGTTCCAGCTGAAGGAAACCACAACTCCTTTCTTTATCTTCCTTGACCGTCTTTTGCTTGTTTAACCTGGTTTTTGATGTGATTGTTGCTCCCATCTGGCCCTTGGCTCCCGTACAAAATAATCGCGTTCCGAGAGCTGTGAGACGTGTGATTCGCGTGTTGATGATGCGGGAGGGTCGCGACTTCCAGTTTCCGGCTTATAATCCAGACATTTGAAGTGTTCTTAAAAGCACCTCCAGCCTTTTCTTCGATCAATTCTGCACGGATTTCTCTTTTTCAGAAGCGGTAGCTTCGCTGTGCGGCTCGCGATCTTGTGGGCAGGTTGGTACGAGCCCATTCGCTAACAGCTCCGAAAGACAGTTGGGAGCGGAATTTTCTCGACTGGCGCCCCCTCCAGTGCCACCTACCTCCACCGCCCTTGTCGCAAGCAGTGCAATTGCACCCTCCCGTCGATGCTAGCATCGTTCCCTGTCCTCCGAGTATCAACACTTTTCGTTCAATCCAACGTGGTGAAAAGGGGTAGCGAAATGGATGCACATACCCCAAGCCGCGTGCTTTCGAGCCGAACATGCAACAACCTGCCACGGAGTGCAATGAGCTTGGGACAGATTGCTTAGATTCTTCACCACCCACGTTGTTGTCGACGAGTCACCGACTACCAAAACCACGAGACGTACATGTGTTTTCTCGAGGGACGAAACACAGTCTGAAGTCATTCCCAAATACTCTGGAAATCTCAAATGCTATGCCAAAGCCCCTGGGTTATTTTCAACTAGGCATTTTGTACCTCAAATTCTACAAGTGGCCGAGTTTTCGACGACCATCTTTCCCTCCGGACAGCCCATTCCCCTAGTTTGTCCTCCCCAAATTCGCACGCCCTTAATCACCTGGACCCCCCACTGCCCAACACAACGCTCTAATCATCCCATCACCTCTACCTTCCCCGTTAACAAGGTGCCTTGGCTACTGCAACGACAGGAGCCCCACCACCTCCTCGAATGCCTCAGCCGAATGAATCCCTTTGATGATTAGCAGAGGGCACACCAACTACCAATTTCCAAGTTACCAGCTCGATGAGGATGCATTCCAACACGTACAAGTACTAACACCCCCGCCATGGCTCTCGTTGACGTCTCGCCTGCGGATGACGGTGCAGCTCAGCCCCAAGATCCGTCTCAGAGAAGAGCCGAGCGCATCTTTGTGCCCCCACTGTGCCCAGTCGAGCGAATTCGCAGCAAATGACGTATCCCTCCGAAGAGATGGTAGAGGTCACTAGCGATCTCGCAGACGTGGTCGACGAACCCGCTGGACTTGTCGTGATCTCGCGTTGCTCATCTGGGCGGGTCCGCGGAGGTGGTTTGGATTGTTACAAGGTCCCAAGCATGGGAGCCGGACTTCGACTTGTCGATAAACTCTCAAGGCTGGCGTCGGCTGTAGTAGAGACGCCTTGGTCATTTGTGTTAGATAAGTAGTGCTTGAATCGTTCAGTCGAGGCCGCCGTGATCCACATTTGATATCCATCGGCCCGGACGAAGCCGTGAAGGTAAGGTGGAGCCGGCATGCCGTGGTTGGATTACGCCAGAGGCGATTATTCCCGGCAAAGTTGTGACGAAGAAAATCGGCAAACCGAATGCAGTTGGTCGCATGGAGGTCAATTACCACTTCCAGCCGACGTCAAGGGAAACCTCCGATACCTTCAACCAGCATTTTGGGCTCTTAGATCTCTTAGATATCCACTGATGCGCTTGAATTCTGAGCTTGCCCCTCTTCTGTAGATGGGCCCGACGGTCTTGTGTGACGTTTTTCTGGTCAGAGGTTTGCTCGGGGCTGAAGGGCGTGAAGTCGAGTCGTGGTGATCTGCACCTGTAGGGGGCTGCAGTTCGAGCCTCGGACAAATTGGTATTGATCATCCTTCCTCTCGAGAGTGATCTTGCTGTTTGGATGCTGCGATCTGCTTGGGGATCTTGTCAGTGGAGAACGAATTCGACCTTGGGGGGATGTGTTTTTACCCGGCTTGCTCTTGCCACTTTCGTTCAACCCCACCTTCCTCCAACCCAAAAACCCGGTGAGGATGCATGATGGTGTGGACATGCGACAATCCGCTCAAGGCATCCAAATTCCCAACCAAACCATCAGGCAGCAGAATTCCGATCTCAAACAGCAATCATGTTCTCAGCGTTTTGACCAGGGGGCCGTGGAGTTGGACAGGCAACGAACAACAACAAAGCGTTGCATCGGGTAAAACAATAATACCACCTTCCAACCTGCCGTGTCGGCCACTATTTCAGGCAACCTCCAAAACATCGTTCTACATAAACGACGAAGCAGCAAAAATAAACCACCATCTCACATCCTCTCATGGTATCAAACACCACACCGAGCACCGCCCAGCCCATCCCATCCCAGTCCAACTTTCAAGATGGCATCCCCACCCAAAGTCCGTTTCTCAAACCCCAGCGTCACCTCCTCCGATAAAGCCCTCCCCTGGGAACTCCCCGTCCCCGTCTGCCCCTTTTGGGACACGATAAAATACTGCTACGCGACCGCCTTTCTCGGCAGCTTCTCCGCCTCCGAACTCGCCTCCCTCCCGATTGATCCCAACTCCAACCCGCCCAACAACGAGAAATGGGCCCTTCTCCTCTCCCTGCTTCAAGCCAAACTGTCTTCGTCACCTGCCGATCTCGACTTCCAGTCCTGGTACGACCTCAACCTGGGCGTCTCCTGCTTCCAGGAGGAACTCAATCTCCCCGAAGCAGAGGACACGTTCAAGGAGATGGTGCGTCGGAGCGAGGGACACAGGCCGGTTGAGATTGCAGAGCACTGTTTGGCGGACTACTATGTACGTGTTGGGAGGTTTGAAGAGGGCGAGGCGATAGAGAGGCGAGTGGTGGCGTGGATGGACTCAAGGCCGCACTTGGGGCCGGGGACGCCGCAGGCTATCAATGGGCGGAGGATCATTGCGCGGGCACTTTGGGGACAGGAGAGGCGGGAGGAGGCCGAAGCGTTGATGCGGGAGATTGAGAAGCTGACGGAGGAGATGGAGGGGAAGTGGGCGGTTTACAAGGAGGAGGAAGAGAGGTTGAATGAGGTTATGAGGGCCAAGTTGGCGGTGGGGGATTATACGGGGGTTGAATAGGGTGTTAGGGATTGGCATCAGCGCCGGCAGACAAGTCGAGGTGTTGTTTTGGTGTAGGTGGCAGGTGCGATGTTTGTCGTGTTCGAGTCGGGCCCAGTTCGAGGCCGCAAACCTTGATCTAATGGAACTCGATCTAGGCATGCAATATAATGCTCAATGGCTTTTGAAGTGCATCCGAGGCCTCCGGACTACCAGTAGAGGTCTATATATTGTCTCTTGTGTTTTTCATGAATGAGGGACAACCTGTTACGCACATTCCGGATCGTGAACCCGGGCAAGCAGGGAGGGAAGGAACCATGTTGCTGTGCCGCCCACCCGCGACACGCAACACGTAATCACCCCTGACTTTCGTGCAGCCCAAGCCCATCCTCCTTCACTCACCGAAGGCGTGCAGATTTCTCCCCTATTTTGCGATATCTTCCACAACAGCCAATCCATCGGCGCAAAATGTCATTCAACTCCACCCCATCGAGCACCCTCGCCGAAGTTGACACCTCACCGTCGTCCACAAACATCGGCGTCCTCCTAGCAGTCTGCTCTTCCCTCGCAATCGGGACAAGCTACACAACCCTCAAACTCGGTCTCCGCGGCACCCGAACCGATAGCCATGAATACCTTCGCAACCCGACCTGGTGGGCAGGCATGTCCCTCCACGCAATCGGCGAGTTGTTCAATTTCGCCGCGTACACATTCGCCCCGGCAGTCCTTGTGACGCCCCTCGGCGCATTGAGCGTACTGACGGGTACCGTTTTGGGCGCCTATTTTCTAAAGGAGCGGTTGAATGTTGTTGGAAAGATGGGATGCGCGCTGTGTCTTGTGGGTTCGGTGCTGGTTGTGGCGAATGCGCCGGAGGAGAGAGAGGTTGGCTCGGTGGATGAAATGGTGGCGCTTGCTTTGCGGCCTGGTTTTTTGGCTTTTGGAATTGGAGTTTTGGTCTATTGTGCTGCCATGGGATGGTTGGTCTGTCCGAGGTACGGAGGGAGGAATCCTTTGTTTCACTTGTCGGTGTGTGCTGGGATGGGCGCGGTCTCGGTGATGGCGCTCAAGGCGTTTGGGATTGCGATCAAGTTGACGGTTGAAGGCGACAATCAGTTCACGCGGGTATCGACGTGGTTATTTGGGCTGGCGGCGGCTGGGTGCATCGTGGTGCAGATGAACTATTTCAACAAGGCGTTGAGCGTGTTTCCGCAGTCTATGTAAGTTCATCCTGAGTTATGTGAGGAGAGAGCTGACGATTTGACTAGTGTGAGCCCGATTTATTACGTCACCTTCACGACAGCTGTCCTCACTGCTTCGTTTATTCTGTTTCAGGGCTTCAATATCACCGATGGGGTCAAGTCGGTGTCACTATTTGCGGGATTTCTGACCATTTTCACTGGCGTCTACCTGCTCAACTTCAACGGCAGCGATTTGGATGAGGGCTTATCTGATGCGAACTCGGAGCATGAGCTGGGATCTATTCGCTCCCTCGGGACATCGGCGAGCATGAGCGAGCAGAGCTTTGAGTTGAGACGGAGCGCAGACACATTAGCGCCCCGAGGTTCCGCCGTTTGGTCGAGGCGGAGGGCATGAACGATATTCCATTAAGAATGCAGCACCTCATTTTATATCTACCAAGTAAAAACAATTCAAACAAGACAAAAGCGGACGGCTAGGCAGCCCCAAGCTGTAAGAAGACCATCAAAACCGCGGCATATCTTGTTCAAGTCAGCTGAGCTCTGGAGAGATAGAACCGCCACGCTGCGTATCAACATTAAAGCAAGATGAGAAAGGGACTTACGCGGCAGTAGTTCCCAGCGCTTCAAACGGCTTCGCAACCATTGCAAACGACACAACACCCAAGCACACGAGCACAAACAACGTAATCGTCACGAGCTTAGCAACCATTTTGTCCGCCAGCACGTGCAACACCCACACCGGCGTGACGAGCATCACCAACCCCACGCCCGCAATCGCCAGCGAGACGAAACCGTCCATCTTGCTATCGGAGTAGTATTGCACCGCGCCAGCGTCATGGATGGACACCTGCCCCTGCTTCTCTTTGTCATGCCAGACGGGGAGCGTGCGCAATGTTCGGGAATAGTCAATTACACGCCGAAGGGGCTCTTTGCCCGCCGTAGGGTCGGAGGCGATGCATATCAGGTCTCCCTCGTTGTCAACGCCAAGGTAGGCGTGCTCGGCCGGGTCGATGGCGGCGTTGTTCCAGTTCTTGTGCCAGCGACGGAGGCTCTTGATGTCGCGTCTTGGCGCAGCTTGGTACTTTCTCATTGCGGTTTGTTGGAGCACTACTTTGTCTTTTGGTTGATTGTGCTTTGTCAGCTGGCCTATCCTGGGGGTAGGTACCTAAAGATGAGCAGGGAGGAAAGCCTACTATACTTGTAAAGTTTCTTTTGTATTTCCAAAGGCAGTTCTGCTCTCTCGCTTCCTTCGTCGCTCTCGAATGAGCCGCTGTTCGAGGGCGGTGTAGCATCCTCGTTCGCGTCGTCGAGCCTCCCGAGTCTTGACTCGAGCCTGACAATGTCATGCTGAAGATGTAGAATGGCTCGCGTGTTCAAAGCTGCGAAGCGACGGACGATGAAAAACTCATTCGCGGATGCAATGAGCTTCGAGTAGTGTCTGTACCCGATATGCCGCCAAGGTTGTCTTTCAATCTCAGATCGCGATATACTGGGTCGCTGGGTTGGACACGTGTGAGTGCTGCTCGACCCCGGACTGCTCGGGCGCAAGGAAGCCATTGATATGTGCTCGATTAGCAGCTTAGCCTCGTGAATTTTGAGTTGCGTTGTTTTGTCTCTTTCTGCTGGGTGGCAGAGGAAGAGGAGTAGGGGTTCAAGACACGGTGGAAGACATCGGCCCGGAGCCTTGCGCAAAAATAGGACGCTAGGAATTGATCAGCCAACCCCAAACCAGGCCTCCTTCCAGGCCACACAGTTTGGTGGCTGTACTAGCGGCGCTTGTGATATCGCGTACTAGAAACCTGCCCATGTACCTTTTGAAAATAGCCGCTAGGACATGTTTCAGGCCAACACAGGTCCGTAGAAGCTCGTTCCTTGGTCTTCACAAGCGGCCTTCTCAGCAAACATTAATCTCTAGAGGTGTCCTTGTTGCAGTGAGTATTAAACCATCAGCTTGTGTGGCCAATGTGCAGCGCTCTTCACAGGTTTATCATCTTCCTCAATTCGTATGCTTGAGTCCTGAGCGCCAGAGTAATTTTGGAGCCGGAAGGATTTTGCAGTCTCTACTTTGTTTTTTTTCTTCGCCTCGGAGACAATATGTCCGCTGGAACGTCCGTGGAGACGGAGATTCCTCAAGAGTGTCTCCTTCCCATCCTTCGACGCCCCGGACCGATTTTAGTCCCAGCGCACATCCAAGAGAGCAAGGAGGGCGAAGGCAAAAAGGGCTAGAGCAGAACCGGCCCCGCGCCGGTCCGCGGGGCGACCTCAGCACAATAACTCTTCAAAGAAAGCCGGAGGTGGAAATGATGGCAACAAAAACAACGGCGCCAACGACGGCGAAAATTCGGACTCGGACGCAGAAAACATCACCTCTCAGCTGGCATCGCAAGCTCTCACGGTCCTCAACCCCCTCTTCCAAGTCCGCAACGCCATGACTCTATACCCTGGGTCCTCCCCCTGGGTCGCCGTCCTCGGCCAGCAAGCAGCACTCAAAGACCAAGCTCGCTCTCGTGTTCACACCCTCCTCTTCTCCGCCCCCGGGCCCTTCTCCACCGGCGCCCCGTCCCCGCCGAGTTCTCTGCCCTTCGCGAGCAAGCCTTGGCTTCGCAGGCCTCACTCGAACACTACATAGCTAACGTCGTCTTTGACGAAGCCGACAAGGACTTTGGCGGCACGCCGGCAGCCGACTTGGCGGATTGGGGTCCCCTCGACATGGACGCGCTCCTCCGCGAGGTGGAAATGTCGCTGATTAAGCGGTGCCGGGGGTTCGATCGCGGTTGTGGACGAGCTGGAAGCACGTGGGCGGCAGAGGAATTGCGCTTGCTAGAGAGGGCGGATGTACGACTCGTTCAAGTCGTGTGCCGCATGGCAGGGTTTGTGGGGACATGCACGTTCGGGGCTCATTTGTCGACGGCAATATTGAATTTTCCGTTGCTCGCGGGCCAATCGGCAGGGAGGTACACCAAGGAGACCTTTCGGCATGTGACGTGTCCTGTTGACGAAGAGACGGGCATGGGGAGAAGAGGGCTTGTTGGCGCGTATCTGCGCGTCGTCCTTCGGGCGGTGGTGGCGAAGACAGAGCTGCCAGCGATGGAGATGGTGATCAAAATTGCTGCGAGTCGGCCTGGAAGCGGCGAGTTGACCGATGAGTACAAGGCTTGGCTGCGGTCCTTTGCGACGGATGAGGCGATCGGTGCGGCTCAGATGGAGTTTCTCGAACGCCGTGCAAAGAGCCAGAGGCTGCGGCGTGACAAGCGGGTTGATCCCGGATCCGAAGAATTGCGCTATCATTTTCTCAACGGCGTCGATCGCGCGGGTGTTGTGACGCTCGCTTTGATTGAGACGATTGGCTCGCTGAAGCTCCCAGTTGCAATCAAGGAGGCGCTGCCCGAGGACCTTGTCAAGATGGGGTGGAGTTATGATGTTCGGCCGGATGGGTCGGTGCGATACTGGAGGCGTGAATTGAAAGCGGCTCGCCAGGGCAACATGGTGCGGGAAGGGGTTTTCAAGGTGACCATGGATGGGAAAGTGCTTGAGCTGTTGGGGGCGAACCCCCGTGAGGCTGCGTTGAAGCCACGGCATTGAGCTTTCCCCGGAACCAGTGTGTGTTTTGTGTTTTTGCATCGGGGCCGTGGGCCTGGGGCTTCCGAAATCTTTGTCTTGTAGTTTTAGTTTGCATTTTGCGGACACCATCTCTGTGGCACGACAAATTGCGTTTCAAAACTGGCATTTTAACCTGTCTGATACACGTTGAAAGCTTGATCTTTGCAGAATCATGGGGAAGGATGGGATTGATAGGGAGGGCTGCAATCATGCGATTATGTTTGTCTGCGGGACCAATTCTTTCCCTGGTGTTGACTCTCTCGACACTTCCATGGTGATGATGATTTGGTGTAATGCCCCGAACCCAAGTTAAACGTCTGAAATCTGGCATCCCCAAAGTTAACTCTGCTGGTGAAGTTATACGTAGGTACGTAGCATTTGGAGTGCTTCGCTGAGGCAATCAAGGTAGGTAAGGTACCTTACGCCCAGGATGGACTGAGGTGCCCAGGACCATGAGTCATGAACAGCCCTCGGTTTCCTGTCTGGAGCTTTCCACTTTCCATAATGCGGGTACAAAGCTCGGCTCCAAAACATGGCGCTGCTAAGGTTTGTCTCACCAGACACAGCACAGCCAAGTCGTCGCTCAACACGCCTAATAATAACCCCGACGCCTCAATACTGGTCATACGGTGGTTTCGCGTCCTCAGCATGTCGTTTGCCGTCGTCTGCCCTCGGCCAGCCAGCACGCAAACGACTTGCACGGACATCTGCCTCTCCCGACCGAAGGCCGCATGGCCGCGTCAGTGCAAATGCGAGGTGGCCCCATCATGCAATCGGCTTGAGCGACCAGTTTGATTTGGCTGACAACGGGGAGAGGGCCCCATTCCTGCCACAAACCTGCAGGATTTCGTCTTGTCTGGGGGCTGTCTCGACCTTGTCGTTTCCGTGACACACCGATTCGTCGAATCGGCATCGCAGCGCCGGATGCCCGGGGCGCAAGCAAGACCGGTGTTTACGAATCCGTGACGTCAAGAAAAGCGGATTCCAACACTATGAGACCCAATTGGAATGCAACAACAAGAAAAAGGACTCACCTTCTTTTTCCCACACAAAAAACATTGAATCCATGTGGATCTCCCGGCCCCAAGCCTTTTCGTTTCCAGCTTTCCCAGCTTGGCAGCGCGGAGCCAGGTTTTTTTTTTTGGGGACGCATCACGATGCAAACGTCATGGCCAGCACATAGAGCTCGGGCAGCACAGCTGGACCACCTGTGTATATGAAGGTGGCATGTCCGCCCTCCCTTTTCCCACACAGCATTACTTTTCAGCTCTCATCATCGAAACTTGACTTATCATTCGTCCAAGACAACCGCTCGCTTTTCCCACAATTCCAGCCAAAATGCGCTATACAATCCTCACCGCCGCCCTTGCCTCGATGGCCGTGGTATGTTGCCCCATCCATTCCCATTCCCATTACTCCCTGTCTTCAAACCCAGGTAGCGCATGGTCATCTGACTCTGGTAATTATGCTCAGGCCCAAACCGTCACTGTCTCCAACATCGTCGTCCTCAGCACCATCGCCTCCGAGGCGACCTCGGTCCGGTCGTCCGTCCAGTCCCAGTTCACCGGCGGCGTCAACTCCATCACCTCCAAGGCAACCTCGGTGCTGTCGTCCGTCCAGTCCGAGCTCACGGGCGGCGTCAGCTCCATCCGCAGCGAGGCCAGCAAATCGGTCAACTCGCTCGAGTCCCAGCTGTCCACCGCCACCGGCACCGCCCGCGAGTCCATCAGCCGCGCGATTGCGTCGTTCGCCAGCTCGGTTAGCGCGCGCATCTCCTCCGCGTCGGGGAGCATCAAGTCGGCTGTTTCGACCGCCACGGCTACCGGTGCTGCTGCGCCCATGAAGACGGGTGCTGTTGCTGTTGGCGCCTTGTTCGGTGGTGCTGCTGTTTTGGCCAATTTGTAAGGTTGGGGGGGGGGGGGGTGGGTGTTGAATGATTGGGGAAAAAGATGTAATTGTACGGGATGCAATTTGGATGGGATATGACTTGCTAGGGATAGGATAGGGTTTAGACAAATGGTACCGTCATAATGCAAATGCCAAGTTTGAGGCGATCGTCTGTGAGAGTTTCGTGCATCTGTCGCAGTTGTCCTGGAGCAAAACAATCTTTTACCCGCTGCATTATCGACAGGGCCAGGGGCAAACCGCTGGGCATGCCAAGTTCGCGGATGGATGCCAATACTAACACGACGCTGAAGATTCCGTCGGCCTATTGTCATCTGAAACAGGAGACGAGGCTACAGTTGGTTGTATGAGCGGTCGGAGGTTAAACTGTATTGAATATTGCAATTGTTGTTCCGTTCTGGCGTTTGGGCTGATTCGACAGCCTGTACTAACAGTTTTGCACCAAGATATGGCGGGGTGCTGTTAGGGGCTGGATCAAGTGCGCGAGTCGATCTGAAGGCCACGGTCGAACGTCAACTGTTGAGCGTCTGGTGACCAAACTGAGGGCACTTCCTTCCCTGGGGGTAATTCGGGTCAGTATTCGTTGAAAACACATGGCTTGTATCTCCTCCCGTCTCCCCGGCGTCCACAAATTAGCCCCGAGGCTTTTGATGGGGCCGCCGGCACCGGGTTACGGAAAAGGAGCAGACAGTGCTGGATCTTCCGTGCTTCCGGCGTAAGAAATTGTCCCGGATTTTGCGTCCTCCCGTTCAAGAGTGGAAGGAATACCTCCGCTGTTGGCTTACACATCTGATATTCTGATGCGTTTGCATCTCCCCTGTCCAGCCGTGCTTGCATCTCGATGGGCCAAGCATTCGGGTCACCTCTCAATATCAGGCCTACTCAGTATCGGAGAATTTACGAGGTTTTTCCCAATGACGTGGGTGGCTTGACTTCTAGGTATTGTACGATTGAGAGTGCTAAGCGTCGTGAGGCTTCTTACGACGTGGGAGTCTAGGCGTCGAATACTGCGGGACCAACCAGCAGCAGCCTCCATATTCGACGAGGTGGACGACAAGTTGTGATGATAAACGCTTTTACATAATGAACAAAACGCATGGCGGTGTGTTGTCTCCGAAAATTAGGCCGTCGTCTCCTTTGGGCCAGCTAGGCGAGGAAACGGGCCAGCACCGGGACGGGCGTGGAGAAATTATAGACCACCCAGCGCGAATAGCCGCAGCTGCCAATGGCACGCCGTGGTCGGGCAAAACAAGTTTAACCTGCAGCGGTTCTGGCTACCGGGCTCTCGCTGTCGATCTTTCCCCATTCCACGGCTCACATCCTTCAGCTGAAGCGGAGAAATGTAACTCTGTTTCTGCACATCGTTTTCTTTAATATAGTGTTGCGGAGGATCTGAGATTAATCAAACTCTATTCTTAAATATGGCAACATCAGACTCGATGTTCAGGGGAGGGAGGATATGTGGTTGTGCTGTCCTCGTCTCTTTGGCGGATCGGGTTTGATCCCGGTAGTTTGGACGCCACAACAACGGGCTCGGGGATTTGTTACTGAATGAGTCCCCCAGTGACGTTTCAAACAAGAAGAAAATAGATATGCGATAGGATGCTTCCACTTGCACAGCAACAGTTAAGCAGCCGTCCTGGAGCAAACACCTTCCCGTCTGAACAAGCGACTCTATGTTTTATGAAGTTTAGGAGACCACCGTAGCAGTTCCACAGGCTAGACGCCGCGGTTCTGTAGTGATGTCATTTTCGACTTAGTGCATATGGAAACATGCAGTGCGTAGTGTTTATCTAGAGTGGGTGCAACGCTGTCCAGACCTTTCCTACCGCCAACCCGTCAACCGAATCTTCAGTTTCTTGGAACGGCTCTTTTCTCTTGATGCTTGGCATGCGCGGCAGTCCTCAGACGCCATCTCTCAGACGGCGTCTTGCGATGTTTTGCAGCGGAAGGTGGTCCCGGTGATGTCGATCATCGGAAGACAAACGGTTCTCTTCCATAGTGGTCACCAAGTGGCCCGAATTCTGCGTCTCACAAGGTCACCATGAAGCCAAAGGGAAAAAAAGTATAAAGAAGAACTGAATATCCATCCTCAAGCCATCTCTCTCTCCTCAGCATCGGACACGGGCAGCACAGAGCGCGTCAAGAGTCTCAGACTTGGCTTCACACCCACCATCCTGACCATCCCCGTTCATCATCGCCAACATGCAGCTTTCCAGCTTCTTCTCCTTCGCAGCCTTTGCGGCGTGCGTCACTTCGGGTACGACGCCCTAGTGCTTGTCTTGACACGAAGACGCCCAACCTGACAAAGTCTACAGTCTTTTCCGTCCCCGTGGAACACACCCTTGAGACCACCTCCCTCGTGGAGCGTACCGGCTTCGCCGCTCCCGCTGAAGCTTGCTACACCGAGGTCAAGAAGAAGTGTGATGACATCAGTACGTCACTTCCACCCAGTCCTCTTCTCACGCCACTCGCCCTCCACTCCATTCCCTCCCCTACCTCTCCTTCTCTATCCTCCATCCACCACTCCTGCAAACAAAGGGAGGAAACACTAACACCCATTCACCAGCCGCCAAAATCGGAGCCGACGCAACAATCGACGTCGACCTCACCGCCAAAATTATCGCCGATCTCGACATCATCGTCAACCTCATCGTCACCCTCGGCGCCGATCTCACCGCCAAAGCCAAGCCCGGCGGTCTCGCCGTCGCCGACGTCAAGGCCTGTGCTACCGCCGTTATCGCCATTATCAACCTGTGCGCTTCGGTGCTGCTCAAGATCCATGCTGCTGTTGCTGCCAAGGTCAGTCTGAGCATCTTTGCGGCGGTGCTGCTCAAGTTGGGCGCCGGTGTCAAGGTTCTGATTGACTTGTTGATTGGGGTCTGCTTGGGCAAGGTTGGCGGTCTGTTGGCTGTTGACGTGCTGTTGCTTGCTGATGTTGTGGTGTTGTTGACTGGGTGTCTTGGCGTTTTTGTGGATGCTTGCTTGAAGTTGGGTGTTGCTTTGTAAGGCAGTGTGAAGGGGTGGCGAAGTGAGAGAGGAAGAGGGGTGGTGGATGGAGGACGGCGGGTGAATAAGGGTGTGCGTTGTTGAGGATGAAGGAGCAGAGGGCAGGCGCTGGAGGCGCTGGGTGAGGCTTGGGACGGTGATGTGGAAGGAGTGGTAAATAATGAGCGATATTTCCATCTAGGGGGCTTTGGCCTAGTAGGTAGATAGCCAGTCATTCATTCAGATAGCTAATTTACGGTGCTAATTTATGGGCGTCTCTCTCCCCTGTGGGGGGTTGATTCAGACGCACAGAGCATCTGGAAATCCACTCACGTTGTTGCCCT
Organism: Cercophora sp. LCS_1; assembly: GCA_036250225.1. Taxonomy (NCBI): domain Eukaryota; kingdom Fungi; phylum Ascomycota; class Sordariomycetes; order Sordariales; family Lasiosphaeriaceae; genus Cercophora; species Cercophora sp. LCS_1. The sequence goes on from JAPZLL010000021.1 coordinate 445,814, forward strand.
TCAGAGGTTTGGGGAGAGAATGGGTTTCGCATGGCTTTTTCTCAGTCCAGATGGTGCCTCGTCCTCCTCATCGTGAGTTGTCATCTCCCCTCACCAGACGGAGCCTTCAAAACATCGCCAGCCTTGATAGGTCTCCCGAAATCAGGAGACCCGCCAGCATTCTAGTTGACAGACCTCTGTTTGCCCTGGAGGCGGAAGGCCCTGGCCAATCAGATGCTTTAGCTAGCTTGCGTGCAAACGGTTTGCCGTGACGGCTTGGCGGCATTCCGCTGAATGATGTATCCGGCCCTCATGGCCCTGAATAGCTTCCTGTTCTTTTTGATCTTCAGCAACGATAATCACACTGCTTTTTGCCTATCCTGCACTGAGATTTCTTTTGACTATCTACGATCTACACGATCCCCAGCCTCACCGGACCCAATCTAGCCGAAGCCCCTGGCCTGGCCGTCAGGGTTAGGATCTCTGAGATCGTCACAATGTATTGTATTCACTCACGGAAGGTCACGTGCCCCTCATTGCAATCTGCAACTCGTTTGCCTCCCATCTTTTCCCTAATTCTTGCAACCCAATTTTCCTCCATCTCACTGCAACCAATTTTTCTCATCCGTCCCACGATCGCTGCAATGGCTGCCCTTCCCCAGCCCGCTGCCCTTCCCCAGCCCGCTGTCATCGCCGGAGCCTTTGACACGCTCCGCATCCAATCCCAGCTCATCGCCAATGTCGCGCCTCTTCAGGGCCAGAACAATATCATCGCCGCCATCCAGGGTTTGGCACAGCAAATGAACCACGGCTTCAATCAGATCAACCAGCGCCTCGATCAGGTCGAAGGCCGCCTCGGCGCGGTCGAAAACCGTCTCGATGCGGTCGAACACCGCCTCGGCGTGCTCGAACACCGTCTCGACGGGGTCGAACTCCGTCTCGATGCGGTCGAACACCGCCTCGGCAGGCTCGAAACCCGCCAAACCAATTTCGAGATCGCAACTGTCAATGCACGCCTGTTTGCTGAAAATACGAGCCGCATTCTCCAGCAACTTTACGACGTTCGCGATGGAGCCGCTATTCCCAACTTTCCAGCTACACAGCCCGAGCTCTACACAATGGGCGGTATGTTATTTATTCCTCTAGAGTGCTGTGCTAATTGTATTTTTGGGCGCAGAAGCCGCCGTCGACGCCATTCTGCCCGCCCTTGGCATTGATCTCCAACCCAATACTACGCCCTTGGCCATCAAGCGCGAGAGCATTGTGCGGAAGTGGATTCTGAAGTAAGGGGATACATGGGACTAGACTAGAGAATGGAGGAGATGGACGAAGGAATTGCGAGATCTGATGTATTTGATAAATGACGGGGGCGCCTAGGACAAGCGCTCTTTTTTGGCGTCTCAATATCATCGCTCTTCCCGCCAACTTGCTGCTATCTTGTGAATGCAATAGTCCCTATTGAGAGAGAGCGGTGATTTTCAGAACATTTAATTTTGACGTCTCGACATTTGTCTCGCATTCCTCGACGCGTTCTGCCGTAATTTTTCGTTTGTCGCATCAGCAGGGTAATCTTCCCTTGCCTTTCCTTTCCTCATTTCTTGGCAACCCAATTCTCCGGCCAACATTGCTAACTAAATGTTCTTTTGCTCGTCTCTCACGAGCTTTACCTTTGCCATTCTATTCTCGCATCTGCCATTTCGCGACCTTACAATGGACGCCCTCCCCGACCCTAATGTTATGGCTGGCGTACTTGACACGCTGCGTGTTTAATTTTGAGGGCCTCTCGGTGTCCTGTTGCAAACGTCTCCGTGCACTTGTTGCCACACACCCTGCTGCGCGCCAAAGGCCCAACAGCCGCGCTGGCGCATCGTCATCAATCGGAATTACAGTCTTAATCCAATTGAACTTCTTACTCAGTTGTTCGATCAGTTGCTCAATTAATTACTCTGGTAATTTCTATTGCCTTTGCCATCGCTATCGTTTCATCCTAGCTGTTGTCATCTCGTGTGGGTGTGACTCGCGACTGTAAGACTTCTCCGCTAACCGGGGTGGCCAGAATTGGTTTACACATCAAGGCACCACATGTGTTACTTAATTCCTTCTACATGCACGGTGTTGTTGCGCCCCAATTTGCATTCAGAGCAAGATAAACACATCATCGTCCCACCTGCTCCTCACCAGACGGAGCCTTCAAAACATCGCCAGCCTTGACAGGTCTCCCGAAATCAGGAGACCCATCAGCATCCCAGTTGAGAACCTGTGCAAAAGTCTGCCGATCCGCTCCACAACTTCCAGACGGGTTTTGCGTAGCATGGTAGATATTCCAGACCTCCGTCCCATCAGGACTTGTAAAGAACCTAAACGCTCCACATCAGCACCTAGCATCACTTCAAAGCGCCACCCAACATACCCATTATGCGCAGTGCCGTAATTCCCATTCGCCGAACTAAACACCGGTCCCGATGACTTTTTCCACGAACTCGCCTTCAAGGGATCCCCAACCCCGTCCCGAAGCAGCGTAGCAACGACATAATCCGGCGTCTTACAAAAGCTAGCCGAGTACGCAATCCACGTCTTATTGCCGCGGTACAGGCCAGCAGGTCCCTCGTTGACAGGAACTTCAATGCGTTCCCATTCCTCCGTCGGCTGAGAGAGCGTCGAGAGCGGACCGATGCTCGTTGGCGTGACGAGTTTGGCGATGCAGAGAGACTGGAGGTTGTCGACCGTGCATGACCAGACGTAGTATGTTCCCCAGCCGGTGATTTCGACCAGGGTGGCGTCAATGCCCCATTCTTGGTGGACCTGTTTGCTATCAGTGTATGGGCCCCATGGCTCGGAGCCGCCTGTTGTGACACGGTGAGAAGATGGGACCGGAGAGGAGTTTCTAAGGGGGGGGGGGACACGTACCGGTCAAGACCCATGATTTTCGGCCTTGCGAGTAGTAGACATACCACGTCCCGTTGACTTTGTGCAGCTCGGGAGCCCAGACGTCATTTCCACCTTCGGGGTTGGGATTGGCCATGGCGTAGATGGTTTTGCTTTCTCCGGCCTTGGGACCTTCGATGGTCTTGGCGCGGATGAGTTGGATGTCTCGCCATGTTGTGGTCGGGAGATAGTAATAGCCATCGACGTGGACGAGGAAGGGGTCTGAGCCGTTGCCGGTTCTCAGGGGGTTGGAAAAAGTTGCCCCACCAACGAGTGCGGAGAATAGGGACAAGCAAGTAAAGAGAAGGGACTTCATGTCGAATTTCCCAGTCTGGGCTTGGGATAGACGGTGAGAGCGCAAGACGCGGAATTCTGGGACTTGAGGGGGAGTTCGGGCGGTTATACTGTGCTGCCAAGCCGTAGCTTGCGGGGTGACGGCGCCGGCGCCGGCGGACCGCGGTTGTTAACTTGTTTGGCGCGCCAATCGCGATGCAATTTGAGCCAAGTTTGGCTTCCAGGCTATGAAGTTTTCCCTTTCGTACATGTTCAGAAGCCCTATCAACCCGTGTTTGTTGAATGAGAACACGAAAATGCCATGAAGCAATCCTCACTCTGTGATGGGAAAAGGCATTGAGCTCCCTTTCCCTGTCATGAGATTGTCTCCTTCCTGATCGTTGCATTCCACACTTCAATTTGGAAGCCTGGGGCTACCTCGGTGCGTGCTGGACGGCCCGGTGCCCAAGTCCAGCGTGTCCCTGTTGCTCCCTTGACCATGATGGCTTTGCCATTGACAGCTGTTATACGGATCCGCTGCGAAACGTTGATGAGTTTAGCGTGGAAATAGAAGTCCTGGTTGTCCGCCATGTCGCGGACGTCCTGCACGGGGTTTTAATACATGTCGCCATCGTAAAACGTGGGTGCGGTTCCTACAATACCAAACGTTCTGGTTGACGGAGCCGACATTCTGCCGGGGGGGCGGGGGGGGGGGGGGGATTGGTGGTGATTACAGGTTTTGTAGAATCCGAGAACAAATCGCTCTATATATACAGAGCCGATGGGAATGCTGGCTGTTGTTTGGTGGACGAAACGTGCCTGAGAGATGATGCCGGTTTTGAGACGTTGATCACAAATCTTGGGCCGAAGCTGGCTGGAGACGCTGCAACCCCACTTCTGGAAAAACCCCACTTCCGGACATGATCAACATTATCGCCATGGGGGCGCGCCTTCCACTGCTTCTCCGTCTATCAACCCGTAGACACATACGGACCCAAGCAAGCGATAAAACGTCTCTCCGTCAGCTTTCACCTCCCGGGTTGCAACGCCCGAGCCACAGGGAGGACGAACTCCTTGGGGATATCGGACACCAGCGATGTCGGGCGCGGCTATCCCCGGCAAACATCCCGCTACCTTCGCAGCAACCCACGGTTGCTCGGCCTCTCAAACCCAAAGGATATTTGTTCGGCAAGCAGCGGCCCGCTGCTGTTGGTTCTCACGCATTCCCACAGCGTCCTAGCACAAAGAAGACACTTCCCAAAGTCCGTAGCCCGTGGAGCTTGGGAGTGCTGAGCGGCGGCCCCAGTAAACTGAGCAAGACGGGATCCACGACCCATTCTAACGCTGGCAGAAACTACGAGAAGATTGAGGCTGCAATGTTTCCGCTGGCTACGGAGGCTACGAGCAAGAGTGGGCGAAGGTAGCATGTTTTGGGGACTTGGGGGTGCAGGTCACGTCCCTTTTTTTTTTTTTTTTTTTTTAACCCCGTGGCTATGACCGTTGACACCGTGGGAAATGGTGCTCACGGGGCACTAGAAGTTTGTAACAGCCAAGATACCAGTATGACTGGTACCACGAGCGGCCAGGGGAAGCAGCAAGTGCGCCTTGATATTCATAGAGTCAATTTGACTAACTAGATTAGATTTGCATTTTCTTACCACTTGCATTTCTGAGCAATCGAGTGCGAGACTAATGCCGACCAACAACCCAAAGTGGCGACCTGGAATCCTCTTACTGATCCGACATTTTCGGCGACGTCGTTCGAAACTTTCGAGTTCTGCCTCACCTGGGACGTACGACTCCCTCTCAACTATCTGATACCGCACTTTGACCCATACAACAACCGTGTCTGTGTGGGAATTACTGTTGCACGGTGGCGAGGATAATCATACAAGACAGATATGAAGTTGGCGGCATTCTTCGTCCCCGTACGCCCCGTGAATGAGCACATTCTCAGTGTCAGCCTTCCGGAAAATTGCGGAAATATGGTGCGTAAGCGCGAAGTGTGGACCGTTACACGCACATATAGAGCAAGGAAGCGGGCGCTGGCTATGATGCAGACGCGAAGTCAGATGGTGAGCTTTGCGACGGATGTAGGGTGGGCGTTGGCCGGAAGTTAAGGACCCAGGGGAGCCGTCCTGTTCATGTCGGGAATTTATTGGAAGCCTTGGAGGATTAGGAGAGGTGAGTTCAAGAAAATCTGCAAGCAGCAGGTGAAGGAAGACCTCGGCGCGGAAGACCTTGTTCCCTTTGTTGCCGAGGCGGGTGCTCGGCAAGAAGGATCTGATCCAGGTGTCGCCCAAAGTGGGGTGGTGATGCCCTCATTCCTACACGGTTTCAGTATTGGTATGGCCGTTCCGGCGCGCCTGCGCGCCGGAATCCAGGGATACGGATCACCAACCAGTTGCCAGGGAGACCATTTGTGTATATCACCGGCGCCAGCGGCAGAGATTCTACTTTCCTTTCTTCAGACAATTGCACACCGTTGATAGCCTCCTTTCTATCAGACCAAGCTTGCCGGCTTGGCAACGATGCCCCCAGAAACCGGAGTCCCACAGTTTATGACGATAACGCCTACCCATAGTCTCCATCCTGAGCATCACTACGATACTCCCGAACCACACTTTGATCGCACCCACCATTTCAGAGTATGTCTTCTGCTCATAGACCCCGTTCCGAGCATCATCAACACACCCCCGAACGGTACCGCCATTGCCAACTGGTTGAGAGTGTCCCCATGGCTCCCATTCCGAGCATCACCACCATACCCTGGAACGGCCATTTTGTTGAGGGCGTTCGAGCCCATTAACACCGTTTTGGGTACCACCACCAGATCCTTCAGCAGCCCCGCCACCATCAACTTGCTGAGCGCGACTCTGCTCCTGGACTTATTTGCCACAGACGCCATCCGCCTGCTGACCCATACCCATCTGAGTGTCGCCATCTTTGTCAACCATGCCACCTTGACTCTCTTCAGGGCGTTGAAGTTGGCTGGGCCTCCCTTGTTTAGGTTCAGGTAAGGAGGAATATTTGGATACGCCGCCCAGCTCTCATCATCCGCACCTAAACCCAAGATATGGTCATCCGCCTTGTCCTCCAAAACGCATTGAAGACAAACCTCTCTCCCTCCCATTGGAGACATTAAAACGAGACGCGCTGGGGTGGAATGTTATTGCACCAGCTGCAGGGAAAGCTGCCAGCGCGGTCCATGACTTTGGTCCATTTGTTGTGAAATGTCATTTCGATCCACCGTGGGTAAATCTCTGGTTGTTGCAGGTTCTGGGCTCCGATATACCTTGTCTACTGGAATGATGCTTGCGATTTGGGCTTCGGGATCGGATATACGGTGCGCGGTGGAGGGATGCCCGTGGCTCGGCATTGAGGCTGGTTCGGGTGCGAAAAGATGTGCTTGCTTAGCGTGGGCAGCTGCTCGTGAACTATGCCAACTAAAGGGTTGCGTATCTTGTTGTTAGAGCCGTCCTCTCGGCGCTCGGAGAGTCGAGACGTTCTAGTCGACAATGGCGGGTGAAAATGCGTGCTGGAGAACGGACAACGGAGAGTGGCGCCATCGATCGAAAGGTCAAGAAGCCGTCCTCGCCTCTCAAATTTGATGTAGGAAGCTGCGAGCCGTTTGCGAGCCGTTTATTAGTCGATTACAGTCCAGGAAGCCCTGACACCTAGCTATCCACTTTTGGCCCAGGAAGCGACAACGTGTAGCAGCTGAACAAAAATCTTTGCAAACCTTGGCAGCGAATTTGCCTTTGTCGTCAAGTTGGGTTCATGTTTGAGAGGATGGTGCCTAGCCGTGCACTAGCTCAAAACTTTTTTCACGTCATTGCGCTTCATCGGTTTCACGTGTGCTCTTACCTCAGCAGGCGTGGCAACGAATCAGACGAGTTGCTTCCGCCAAAAATCTCCCACTCTTTACACTTTCCCCTCCTCTCTCCTCTCACTCCTTTTTTTCTCCCCGCATCCGCAATCATGTCACCCGCAACCATGTTTGACATCGACGCATGGTGTACCGAAAAGCTCGCACCGGATGGCGAGCTCGAAGATGGCTGCCACCCGCAGCAGGCCCTAGCGATCAAGCAGTACTTAGGCCACGAAATCGGTGCCCAGGAAGCTGCCCACGCCCTAACCTAGCCCGTCCTCTCCGCGGAGAACCCAAACGAAGAGCTGCCATGCTTCTGGAGTCTCCTCACCGACGCGCTCCTCGAGCTCCCCCCTACCGATTTGTTGATCGAGCTTATCCAGACTGTCGAACGTCTTCCTCCACCCAGCACTTTGACAGACCACGGAAGACTCTGGGGCGGATTACCAGGGTTCGCTCATCAATACGCCGATGGACTATGGGAAGATTGGCGTGCGCTATACAGAGCGGCCGAGAGCCCCGAGCGGAAGTGCATTATACGGGAGGACCAAATTAGAAAAGCAGCGGTAGAAGCTTGCCTGGTGGCGACAGGTCTCGGCGGCATCCCGATCGATTGCGGCTATGATGCCGTGGCGAACGCCTTGGAGAGGAGTGATGCTCTATTCGAGGTCGAGGTGCCCGTTGCGGTGGAGTGGCTTAACCGCGCAAGTCGGTGTTTCGAAGCAGGGGCTGCCAAGGAGGAACGCAGCTGGGCCTTGGAGAAGCCGAGAGACCTCTGGCAGGGAGAGAGCATCATGACCCACGCACGCTATTCTTTCTGGGCCGAACGGCTGGATGCGCTGCAACCCCATACCCAAGGCTAGACGGAGCTGTTGGCAGCAGTGGGTGTTACTATTCGGACGCGTGGTTGGACTGTGGTGAGAACTCGTCACGCTGTGCAGCGGTACTTTGAGGGAATCCGACCCTCAGCACAACATCTGAGCTTCCTGTTCACCGAGGACTCAGTGTTGGCGTCACCATGCCACATTCTAAATAGGTAGCCTTTCCCACGCAGTGGAGGTTTACCAACATCCCAGCTTGCTCTCATCAAGATAGCAAGCCAAAAAAACATATCGACCTCCAGCACGGTGTTGCAGGCGCCGCCCTGGCTATCTCGGCCCGCGCAGACCCACCCAACTCACCCATTCACGTACGCTTTTCTCTCTCTCTCTCTCGGCTTGAGTATGGAGATCATTAATATTTTGGTTAGCTTCAGAATGGTCCTGACCCAGACCAATCCTACCCATGCGGTTCGTTCTTCTTACCACTCCCCCGCCTCTTACCACCCTAAAAAAAACAGAAACGGCACAAACGTATACACTGGGTTTGATATCTATCTCGCTGTCCAGTACGCCGTCAACCTGGAGAGCATTGGAGAGTCTCGAGGCAGTACGTATGTTTCTCTCCGTCCTATTTGCTCTTGCTAACCAATTTTTTTTCCTTTTAGAACGCCGCTATCCCCACCCGTTCGACCACGACGACTCCAAGGGCAATCTGTTGCACTCCCCTAGCGATCGTCCTGCCAATGAAGACCGGAAAGAGTACCCTTTGAAGAGGGGAGGTGTATATGATGGCGGAAAGAATAATGTAAAACAGGGCAACGAGCGCGTTGTTTACTATGAAGAGCCTGGTGAGATTGGCGGCGACGGCCGTCCCCTTGTCTACTATTGCGGGACTATGACGCATACTGGCGCTCCTTCTGGTGGCTTCTAGCTTTGCTAGGAGCCTTGGGTGACACAGCGGTTCGATGTTGCCGGCGTGGCCCGCTTTGGTACAGGGGGGGGGAAGCTGTTTGTTGGAGCCAAGATGTGCAGAAGATTCCGTGTGTGTGGGGTGGCAGATGGACCTTGTACTGGTGGACGTCGATCATCTTGGGGCTGTAGAAGAAACTGCTGGGAGGACGGGCGGGAAGGGCGACGGTCGCGATGATGCTGGTGAACCCCTCTTCCATCTCTCCACGCACATCCCTCTTTCTTCTCCTGCTTCTTAGGTCCTCGGTCCTTTCGAAAGGTCTCAACTGTGTACTCTTTACTAGACCAATGTCCTCTCGTCCTTCTTAGCTAAGGCACAGAGGAAGGCTCTCTCGAGATCGATCACCATGATCCTCCCCACCTAATCGTTCCAAGCGAGGTTGGCCTTTCCGGATATCGTCATGTTCAACGCCGTGGTGACGCAGGGCCCCCGACCGCCGCGTCCACCTCCGCATCCACCCACTGAGACGAAGGGGCTTGGAGGTAACCCACCCGGTGGCAACGATGGTAGTTGGGCTGCTGGATTCGCAGCAGCGGCCTTTGCAATTACCTAATTAGATTAAGAATAGCGCCTTTTTAGGTGAGCTGCAGGGACTCTAAGACAGGCAAAGAGACAAATACCCATCCCCAATTCATTGTGCCTTAAAAAGCCTTCCAGACTGAGCATCCCCAAAGACCATCCCCTTGAGACCAACGCTGGCTCCAATCGTCAGAACAACAAACTAGTATTGTACTTCTGGCTCACAATCCCGAGCAAGCGGACCGGGGTTTATCTGATATGCCAGAACTCATCGCCATCATCACTTGAGTCGCAAACTCCGAGTCATCGCCTGCTGAGTGTTCCGACCCGTTGCCTTGTGGGGCACAGATTGCAAGGCAGGACGCCTGGCGGTATGACAGTGGGGAACAAAGGTTGGCGCAAGGATCAGACAAGTGAATCACTGTCTTCAACGGGGTGTTCTACAAGGAGCTGTGCAGAAGGTGCAATGAAGATTGCAGACAATGAACTGTATTGCTTGCGTGAGGAACCAAGATAAGTTCCTCACAACGGGGGACTACTTCCTACTATATAGACCTCCGTTCTCGTAGCCACTTGCAGGCCGAGGCGCCGTGGGCCAGCCACCTCGGCCCCCCTTTTGACCACATGACCTGACCTGTAACTAGCGGGGTCATAACACCCTTATATAAGGTAAAGATCTTCAATACAGAAGTGTAAACTATATATAAGGTTACGAAGAGGGTAAATGGAGATAAAGTAGTAAGGGTTAAAGTCTTCTCTGATAACTTTACTACAGTAAAGAGCTGTAAGTATAGGCTTATACTTGACTTATCAGTAAAGGTACTTAAGGTCTAGGTTTTATTACAAAAGAGGCTCTAGATTACCCCAAAGTGGTGCCTAGGTTACCAGGGAGTTATTAAGAATAAAGACATAAATAAGGTGGTAAAACAGGTTTTTACTAGAGAACTTACTGTTACAACAAATCTTACTTTAGCCTGGATAAAAGCCCAGGCTAAACGGAGAAGGAAAAGGCTGTAAAAGTGTGGTAACGCACGGCAGCCCTGAAAACTATCGAGAGCTGGGTTTAAGGCTAGAGCCTGACACTTAGGGGCTTAGCAGGAAAGAAATAGCACAGTTAGTAGCATATAGGTTAAGGCATAGGAGGTTTAGGTCCTACTATACCAGGTTTAACATCCTAGCAGAAGAGCTGGAGTGCCTGTACAGGGTAACAGTAAAGCCGGAGCACTTAGTATAATGCCTAAGAAGAAGGGAGATTGTTAAGGGGGCAAAAGAGAAGTACAGTATCTGTAGCGAGGAAGAAGTCTATCAGTTTTTCCTAGGAAAGGGTGTTGCATGGCCGTAATCAAGGCTGGAAATCTTGTGCAAGGCGAAGAATTGAGGTGATGGAGAGTGGCCATCAACAACTTCTAGAATTGTCTGAAGAAAGAAGGACATCTGGGGCCTGAAAGGCCCCCTACATACAAGAATGGTCTCCCTGGCAACTGGTGATTCGTATCCCTGGATTCCGGCGCGCCTGGGCGCCGGAACGGCCATACCAATACTGAAACCGTGCTGGAATGAGGGTATCACCACCCCACTTCGGGCGACAAAGGGACATAAAGGTGTAGGGGCTAGGAAGTGGTTCCCCAGGTTGGTCAAGGCATAAATTGTAAAGCAGAACTAGAAGCAGATGTCATCAGTGGCCACGGCGCGCGAGGCAACGGCCGGGGGGGGAGGAAAGCAGACACCCAAACCACTGTCCGAATATAATATACGTGATTTATCGGCTCGTTAAAATTGCAGTTTTTTTCTTCTCCTTGAGTTGGAGTGAAGGAAAGCGCAGCTAGGTGGTGGTGGTAGAGGTCCCAAAACTGGGTCCTCGTAACTCCGCCGCCATTTTAGACCCGTGGCGACTGTAGCCGAGGCAGCCCAGAACTGTGACCCCGTCGCTCAGTCTGGCTCAGTATGGCTCAGGCCAAGGCAGCAACCGCTCAGTTCCGATGAAGGAAAGGGAAACTCATGGTGTCGATTTTAGGGTCGTGAGCGGGCTGTTGCCTTGTGAGAATGCATCAGACGAATCTGTGAATATATCGGGTTATTTTTTCAAGCGTCGTCATGAGCCCCCAAGGAAGGCCTTGCAATCTTCAGACCAGATCCTACATGTCCAAGCTTTTCGACACGCCCTCGAGTATAAATACCCTGCCTTTTCCTTTCACAGCTACCGACCCCCCCCCCCCCCACCAACTCCACCAACCTCCACCCCCACCACACAGCTGCCCTAAAGCTTACCTACCTGTGAAATAACACCCAAAAAACTATCACAGTGCTGGCCGCCTTCCCTCATCGTCTTTCTTATTTAGGACACGGCGCACGTTCACCTCTACCGCCAGGAAGAGCCGCCTCGGGAAGCAGAAGCCCCAAGCACGCAATGGCAAACCAGGGGAATCAGGCCCCGCCGGCGGCCCTGGACCTGGACGACGAGGTAACCTGGCTGGTGATGCCGTGGAATTGTGTCATGAGATACAACTTCTTCCCAACCCCTGTCATCCAGATTCCTTTGCGCCAGGCACTGGATGCCCGCGACCGACCGATCAATGAGCAATACGCTTTAACGGCGACAGTCTTTATCACCAGGTGGCAACGGCTCGACGAATACGGGAACCACGTGTGGCAGCAAGTCACCAATGCGAGCCAACCGGTTCGCGCGAAAGTCAGAAACGGAACTCGCGTGCCTGGGCATACTGGGCGACGCGATTATTTATACTTTATCTTTGACAACTTGCGCGTCAATCAGCCCGGGTTCTACCAGCTGGAGGTGTTCTTGAGCTACCAGGGCTATGGAAACTCCGCGTGGGCACCATTCAATGGCTTCAACAAGCGCTTCGCCGAAAATGAATGGATCGTGGTTCACCCGGATGAATGGAAGTGGACGCCTAGATGTGAGTGTCTCTCCGGTGACCGTGTTACATACTTTCTCTTCGTAGGCTAATAATACTCTACACAGACGACCCCGAGTTTGAGGCATGGGTTAACCAGTCTAGCGAGTTCACGTATCTGGAAGAAGCCGACATCTCGGCTGAGAAGATCGGGGACGTGAATATGGATGACCGGAGGCTGGGGCGGTCTCCGACGGCATCCCCTCCACCCCCGCCGCGTGGGGGTGTGACCCACCACCGCAACCAGTCTGCTAGGATGTCAAGCACGGCACTAAGCGGCCCCTCAAGCTTCAATACGCTCGGTACCGGCATTCGCGGCGCCTCACGATCGCCCCTGTCAAGTTCGACGTCCCTTTCTCTAGCGGCGATGCCGGCTGTCGCAAAGCGACCCGCTCGATCTATCCGGCACAAGACCTCAAACTATGACGACGGCCAACGCGCTCCAGTGAACAACAGTCTGGCAACCGCGAAGTTCGGTGCCTCGAGCATGATGCTTTCCAGAGTCCCAAGCCTGGAGGGCTTGGGCATCTCGGACAAACTTGGCGGCAGAGTGAAGCTGGGTAAGAAGGGATCCGCAGACACTCTCAGATCCAAGCACAGCACCTCCAGCAAGGGCAAATACAAGCTCTCTGCCTCAGCAGTTCAACTTGACCCTGGAAGCAAGACCAGGAAGGGGAATAAATAGGCTGTTAGGTGGACTCGGGTGCATGAGCCACTTTCCTTTGTGGTCTCTTTTGTTTTAGGTGGTAGGCCAGGTACCTCCGTCGCGGGCGAGGTGGCGCCTAAGGGGCATGGTTAAGGGCCAGTTATAACTGAGAGGTTGTCTCGACTGCTGGAATTTCTGGCACTACGGGTGGTTGAGCGGGACAAAAAGCACGGTTTTAGTTGGCTCTACAGATTCGAATGGATTGAGATAGGGAACTATGAGAAAAGTGACAAAAAAAAAAAAAAACGGACTCAGGAACCCATCGTTGAAGGGACCCAGCGTGACATCTATTCTTCTCAAAGGCTATTTGTTACAGAAGCTCCCTCGTTTAGAACATTTCTAAGTCCATGTCCGCCTCCGTTTCCTCCGGGTGCTTGTCCATGAGCTGGTCCATGAGCTGGTCCATGATCTGTATCCACCACGGGCGGCACCTCGCGCCATCCAAGGACTTGCGGTATTCCCACCAAGCAGGGAAGAAGCCAGCCATCTCCCAGTCCAGGATGCCCGTGACATTCCCCGTTTCGCGGTCCAGGAGAATGTTCGACCACGAAAGGTCGGCATGGGAAAAGCGGACGTCGTGTCTGTCGGGCAGCCGACTCCGATACTTGGCCGCCCAATCTGGCCTTGGACTCTTTTTGACAGGAGCGACAAGATGGTCGTGAAAGCCAGTAACCGCGGGGAACGGAACGGGCCGCATCCCGCCATGTTGTCCAACCGATGATCGTGGACTGGACCTCCGGAACAGGAAGCGACTTGCCCAGCGCGTTCTCCAGATGGACGAATTTGCCGCAACTGTTCGACAAATCCTCTGAGTTGTTGAATCGTCTCTCGGCGTGCTGTCTTGTCCATCTCCGCCCAAACGTCACCCATTTCAGCCCCTGGCAGGCGTTTCATAAGAATCCAGCTCTCCTCCTCTTCTTTTCCAGGAGCTATAGGCGAAATTTCAACGACTTGGGGGATTGGGATGGTGGTATGTTGCCGGACAAAGTCCATTGCCTCGACTTCCCTCTGCAGTCGCCAGGCACGACCCCGCTTGCGAACCAGGTCGGGCTCTTCGAAGGTCACCTTGCCAGGCATTCGCCACAGGGGAGGTATGTCGATAGGTGGGCTCTCAGCATTCATTTAGCGCGTTACGAAAAGTCGATGGCTTTGGCCGAGGAGCAAGTTCGTTGTTGGCAAGAGCGAAGAGACTGAGAGGTTGGACGTTTGCGTGGGCCCTGGATCACGTAATACTGGCGCTTTGCCAAGTCGTGATTGGACCTGAAAATAAAGACGGCATCCCAACCCAGGGCGGCGAGCGAGACGTTAGCGCGAAACCGACCAAAAAGGCCGTGGCCCCCAACTCGCAGCCACTTCGTGGCCAGAATCCCAACCAGTGTGTTAGACTAGAGCAGGCAATCCGCGGCAAGGATGGACGCGCTGGCGTATGTGCTGAAGCATATACGAACGGGAAGGGCAAAAAAAAAAAAAAAAAAAAAAAAACAGAAAATGGCAAGTCAAGGAATAGGGAGAATAACGCCAGTACCCCTGCCAGAGGTTCAAGCCCCTCCTTATCAACAGAGATCGCATTGCCCTTGCCTCGGCGACCTCGAACCACTTTCCGCTTCAACGAAATGATTGTCTCACCCATCATGTTCTACGTGTCTCCCAGGCGCTGCGGCGATTCGCGTTCCATTATTTACCGGGCGCTACAGAGCTCCTTTGCGTAATCCATGGGCAGATATATGGTCAGGGCCAGCGCAATGGTTGTTCCTTAGCAGGCGTTGAGCCAGTGTGATTCGACGAACCAAGCGTGATTGAAGCGCCAGTGCAGCGGGCCTGTGCTTTTGGCCCGCGAGACGCCGTCATGGTCTCCTCCCGGGCCAACATCGTCGTGGCGGCCTCGTAGCGTTGAAATAGCCATCTCCGTGACCTGGATGCGAATTGCATACGAGAGATGACGCTTCCCTCAACATTGGGCTTGTCGCAAACCGTCCAAATCAACACTCTTTGTTCCCCCAGCACCAAGGAAGCGCATTCCATCAAGGGGTTCGTGTACGATTATTTCACTCCGGAGAGTGTGAAGAACCGGTTGAAGGAATGAGGCATTTTGTGTACGGTCCCTGGTGTTTTGAAGGGCAGGTTCACGTTGGATAAGCTAGGACACGGGCGGCTGTTCAGATTTGCGTGCTAATAATGATGGTGTACTTATTGAGAATGTGTGAATGAGAGTACTCAGTCGATGAATGGTTCAACGGATGTCTCAACCTACCTGCCGTCTTTTACTTATTTGACAAGTAGATGGATCAAGTCCTAGGTACTTGATGCAGACGACCACGATGTGAAGCATCTGGATTTAGCATATTTTCATTTTTAAATAGTTTGCTTCCCCCCTGACTTTCTGTGTGCTGTTTATTCTGCTAGGTGTGAGGTCAACGCAACAGGCGGTGCACCTCTCAAACTCAACACCTCGAGCCCGAAGCAAAGCCTCAAACCCAAGACATCGTTTATTATCAACAACGACCGTCATCTTCAACCACCAAAAGACGAGAACGACCCCGGAGGCCTCATCTGTCATTTAGCGGTGTAACGCAACCTCGCATTGCCCCAAAAGTATAAGTGCGGCACAGACAATCGAGCCGCAAGACTGTTGGGCCGGTTAATTGGAACCGTGGCTGTGCATCCATTGAAACTTTTGGGATCGGCAGAAAATGCAACGGCAACCAGATCCTCTTTGATGAAATGGTGGATAAAAACCCCACAAAAGTCTACCAAAACGGTTCCAAGTTACTCTGGGAATCTTGAAGTGCTTCCGGTCCAGAACACAAGGGCGTCCACGACACCCTAGAACAGGGCATCGTTCAACACCAAGCACAATAACCCAAACAACCTTGAGACGACTTGGGGAGAAACTCGACAAAATGGCACCAAGTGTGTATCCCCCACAAATCAAAGCAACAGAACTAACAGGTTGTAGCTCCGGAGCAATTGATGCTGCTCGTCTCAAGGGCGAGAATCTCATCCGGCTCGGGCTCGGGCACATCGGGCGTAGCCGACGAAAACGAAGACGGATCTTCATCGGGAGTTAGCCTCAGCACAGGAGCCATCGTCGGGATTAGTATAGCCGCAGCTGTGGCAGTGATTGGGTTCCTCGTCTTCACATGCATGTTTCCGCGATGGTACCAAAGGCGACAGGCGAAAAAGGGGAATAAGATGGAGGTGGTTCAGGTTCCGACGCCGATACCTTGATCTCGGTGCAAATGGGACGTCGATGGTGAAGGGGGTGCGGTTGGACTTTTATGCCTGTTTTGGGTCGCGTAAAGGCGTTTCTATGATATCAATGTGCTATTGAGATGGTCTGTTGATAGCTGCAAGAAGTCCGGGGTCAGCTTTCTTGGGTTATGAGTCTGGGTGACACAAGTCCTTGGCAGAATGGACGGCATGCACAAAAGAATTGAAGGGGTATCCGTAAATCCAAGACCACGGTACTTGTACAATACATTCATGGCTCGATGATCAAATAACTAAAATGCGAGTGAAAATACGTTGGACTTTTCGTGGACGCCTATTAGAATTTCCGATAATGCCTGCCACTCAAAGTGGCAGCAACGGGACAGCGTCCCGATTTTTTGTCACGACTTGACTCTCAAAGCCTCGGAGCTACTACTCCGGTCAGTGCTGTGACCCCTACCCCTCTCAACGACAACTTTGGCATGCGAGGCGTTACACTGCCGCCGCTCAAGAATTCAGGGCGGAAGAAAACTGTCTATCGACTATCGATTGGCAAACAGCACTCTATCAGTGCTGTGGCTTCCTGCGGGCGAACCTTGGCGCAGCAGCTCAGCTTTGCGCAAGGCTCAGGGTGGGGGCGCTATATAACGCGATACAAGGGGAAGGAGGGTTTGTGACTTCAATTTTTTATCGGTCACGCATCGATTGATCCCTCACCCTGGCAAAGATGGCCAGCGACGAGCGTGATTCTCAACCACTCCAGAACATGGGCGCCCCACCGAACGAAGCGAAGAACGGCCACCATGTCGTGGCAGTCCCACAAACACGAAAGTTTCCAGGTGTGCGACGCGCCGGGACCTTGCGTTCCGTCCTAACGAAATGGGATCGTATCATCCTCTTCTCGGCAATCTTCCTCGTCGCCTTTGCCTATGCCCTCGATGGCGTTCTCCGCTATGCTTACCAGCCGCTGGCCGCAACGTCTTTCTCCCAGCACTCGCTGTTGGCAACTATCAACGTGCTGCGGGCTGTCATCGCGACCGCAGCTCAGCCAACCGCTGGTCATCTGGCCGACATGTTTGGCCGTGTCGAGCTTGTTTGCTCGTCTGTCGTCCTGTACTTTGTCGGTACCATCATCGAGACCAGAGCGAACGGTGTCGCCATGTTTGCCGTTGGCGTGCTCATCTACCAGATTGGGTTCACCACCATCGTGCTGTTGCTCCAGGTTATCATCGGGGACCTTACGTCGACTCGCGCCCGCCTGCTTTTCAGCTATCTTCCGAATGCCCCATTTCTCATCATAACGTGGGTCAGCGGCGATGTTTCTCGGGTCGTGCTCGGCGTCACTGACTGACGCTGGGGTATTGGCATGTCGTGCATCATCTTCCCAATTTGCGCTGCGCCCCCCATCGCTGCTCTTGTTCTCGCCACTTGGCGCGCTCGAAAAAGGGGTTCGAGGAACGACGAGCAAGATACCGAGGCTTTGCCATGGCGCAAACGCCTCGAGTACTTTGATGTTCCCGGCATCGTCCTCATTGTTGCGGCCTTCGCCCTGATCCTAGTACCGATTACCATAGCGGGTGGCTTTGAGACTTCCTGGAAGTCCACGCGCGTTTTGGCCCCGCTCGTCATCGGCGTTGTCACCATCCCCGTCTTCATCCATCGGCAATCGCGAGCTCCGCATCCGCTCGTCCCATTTGAAAAAAAATGAAGGACCGCGCCGTCTGGGCTGCTCTCGGCATCGCCTTGTTGCTGAACTGGATCTGGAACCTGCAGGGGAACTATCTCTTCACAATATTGCGTGTCGCATTCGACTTCGACTTAACGCTCGCTACGCAGGTGTCAGCCTTTTACAGCGCCTTCAGTGTCCTCACAGGCTGCCTACTTGGGTTCGTTGTGTTCATGGTCCGCCGCCTCAAAGTCTTCATCATCGTCGGTACATTGTCTCTTCATGGTCGCTTTTGGTCTGCTGATCCAATTCCGCGGCGACATCGACGGCTCCAGCAAGAGCGGCGTCATTGGCGCACAAATCCTGCTTGGCATCGCAGGCGGAATGTTTCCATTTCCGGCCTTGGCGTCACTGGAAGTCGTGCTCCAGCACGAGCAGCTCGCCGTCATGATAGGCCTCTACCTGGCCATGTATAATCTCGGAGCTGCGTTCGGTAACGCTATGGCGGGGGCCATCTGGACTCAGGTCATGCCTGGCCAACTGGAGCGGCGCCTGGCTGAGTTCAAAAACGCCACAGCGTTAGCTGCGCTGGCTTACGGAGATCCTTTCACGTTTATAGACGAGTACAGCTTTAACACATCTAAGCGAAGGGCTATCGTTGATGCGTATCGGCATTCTCGGCGAATTCTCGTTGTCGTTGGGATCTGTATGTGTGTGCCGCTGATCGGGTTCGCTGTAGCGCTGCGCAACCCGAAGCTGAATGACAGCCAGACGCTTGCAGAGGAGTCGATGCCGGCACCTCCAGCCCCTGTGATTGAGATGGAGCCGAGAAGGACGTGAGGGGTCCGAAAGCAGGGGTCTCGATCGGATCTAGTGTATCGTCAATTGTCTTGTTTAACAGCGCGGTGGACTTCAACGTGGGATCGAAGAGCTTCATATCGTGTTGATTTCGTGTCGTGTCGAGGTGTCGTTTTCTTGCATCCGTCCAGGAAGAGGTTTTTCTGGGCGCATTGAAAGGCAGGCACGACTCTTTGGCCATTCCCGGCGCGGAACCTGCCATGCCATAGCATGGATTTCCGAGTAATTTGGAACACACTTCAGATGCCTGAATCCGCTTGTCGGTCTTCATGGATCAAAGAGCGAACTGCGCCTTTGTGGCAGCAGCTGCAGAGACCCGGAGTAGAATTTCCTCGCACTTCAAGACTGACCGCCGATTAAATGCCTTTATAAGTTCCAAGGGAGAAAAGCCACTCACGTGCTCCTGCGACCTGCATCCCATCCTAGGAGGGGTAGATGCAGCAAGCCAGAGCCTCACGAACCACAAACAATCCGCACGGTCCATTCCCCTGCCACCTTGTCAGAGAAACTCTTGGAGCGCAAAGGTAAGACCCCACAATCCCACCTAAGACACACTTGTGTCGTCACTCATTGCTCCGACTAACATGCAAGTCGTCACAGTTGGCGGCCTGCCCGGGCCCTGCGAAACTGCCCACGCGATGCGACTCATCAATGTCCACACCCGGCGGCTCGAACTCTTCTACAACGACCCGTTCGAGGATTACGCGATCCTATCACACACATGGGCTAGCGAAGAGGAGGAGCTGTCCTTTGAGGACATGATGGCGCTTGCCGAGCGGGGCGCTGGCCGGACTACAAAGCTCGACGGTTGCTGCGAACAAGCGAAGAAGGACGGGATCAAATACGTCTGGATCGACACATGCTGCATCGATAAGAAAAACGCCGTGGAGCTCAGCGAGGCCATCCACTCCATGTTCAAATGGTACTAAAGGTCAAAGTTTTGCTACACATATCTTTCCGACGTCGAGCCCGGACAACCGAAGGGGAGCATCTCCACGAGCCCGTGGTTTACGCGGGGATGGACACTACAAGAACTTCTAGCGTCGCCGAAGATCAAGTTTTTTGACTCTGGGTGGAACGCCCTGGGCACTAAGGTGACATTGGCGGGATTGCTTGTGCAGGCAACGGGAATACCTCATCATATTCTCACCGGCTTCGCCAGCCTGGATACGGCCAGCGTCGCTCAAAGGTTCTCTTGGGCTTCGAGGCGACAGACCACCAGACCAGAGGACATGTCCTACTGCTTGTTCGGCATTTTCGACGTCACCATTCCACTCTTCTACGGGGAGGGCCTCGAATCTGCCTTTGAACGACTGCAAGAGGCTATCATGCGAAAGAACCTAGACGATTCCATTCTGGCCTGGTCTCTGGGTGAACAAGAGAGTCGCCAAGAGCAGTCAGTCGTCCTGGCAAAGTCTGCGGGCATCCTGGCTACTTCACCAGCTGATTTTGAAGGATGTGGTAACATCGTCCGGCGACCCCAGACAGAGCGGCGCATCCAAGCCTTTGAGATATTTGGCGGGTTGATGCCCATCACTATTTCACTTGACCGCAGGCTAGCTGTACCGTCGGAGCCTCTGACCCCTGCGCGATTTGCGCCATACGCGCGATACGGCTATTTATCGTGCGGCCCGGAAAGTCGGGACGACCTTGTGATAGCGATCCCCCTGGCCGAGAGTCGGTCGGAGTCCAGGATTGACGGTATCCCCATCTACCTCCGCCCCCGGGGCTTGAACTCCATCCTCGTGCCCGAGCCCCGCAGCTTGGAAGCGCCCAGCAGGATTCTTATTCGCAAAGACCGCGTGGACGATGTAACGAACCTGGGGAACAAGCCGTCTTGGTTTTATCTCCCAGGACCATACCCCTGGAATACGACAGTCGAAGAGGTGTACCCCCCAGAGTTTTACGAAAGCGACGTGGCCATGATTAAGACACCTGAAAGGCCCGACGGGGACAAGACATTGTTCCTTATCCGGCTTTCTTATTCCGTTCCCGACCGTCCACAGGCCGAGATGGGGCACTTTGTGGTTGCGCTGGAGTTTTTGCACGACTCGTCAGCTGGAAACAAGGAACCGCGAGCACATCTTTACTTTGACGATGATGTTAGCATCCCACTTTCTGAGGTGGCGGGCTTCTGGGCGAGCCTGGTGCCGACCTCGACCACTGAGTTGGTTCTCGTCGCGACACCCCTGGCTGCAGTTCGGGTATCGTTGAAGATGGAAACCATCGCCGGGCATCGCCTTTGGGTATTGAAGCTGGCAGATCTCCCGCCGTCGCATGTGCCAAAGTATTCCCAAGGTTGGCCCAGGATCAAACAACAGATTTTTCTTCGAAAGCAAATGCAAGATCTGGTACAGCTGCTTCAAGGCGAAGCTGCGGTATCACAAGAATATGGAGCGTCGACGAAGGATCAGGCTCGCTGTGATATGGAGATTTGTGACCTTGAGAAGAGCCTCGAGATTCTGGCGGAAAAAAGAAGGACACTGGATGCCAAAGAACGCGGGCTCCAAGTTCAATTGAAAGGACAGAAGGAAATGAAGGAGCCTTTGTCCCGAAAAGTCGAGGAATGCAATGCCAAGCAGCGCAGACTTCACACCCTTGTGGAATTCATTGAAACGACCGGAGCATTCCCATGGCCAACAGCTGTGCCGCCCATCCAAGCGGAACGAACGGAAGAAGTGCGATTAGAGCGTGAAGGAAACGTTGCACACTTGATGCAACAGGATCCCGTCATCATTGACGGGGAAAAGGTGGATTGGGTCCAAGGAATGACCCTACTCATGTACGCCAGCGCCAAGGGTAACGAAGCTTTAATCAGGCGGGCTCTCCGTTATGGTGGGGATATCCAGGCCAAGGACTCGACTGGACGAACAGCGATTGGCTGGGCGTATCTCACACAGCGTAGTGAACTGCTGGACAAGATTATTTTGGAAGTTGAATCAGACCCTAATGAGACTGGGTTCTCCGGTCAAGTGGGGGGTCAGATTTTGGAAGAAGCAGCCAGTCGAGGGGAAGTGCAGCAAAGTCAAGCGACAACAAAGAAAACCACCGGAACATCCTCAAGGGACAATCGTCAATCCAAAGACTCGGCATGTTACACCGGGACGCCCAGCATTGAACCGGACTCGACTATTGTGGATCCAGGGATCGTTCGAAGGACAGACAGAGGAAGATACCACGATTCTCCACGTTCAACAAGTAGATCATTTGCACGAGGGATATCTGGGGGGACGGTCGGACACGATTAGGTCAGGACTCGGCTGCACGGCAACTTGGTCCAGGCTCCTCGGACGAAGGAATTGCCACGCACAGGGACCAGCTCAACGAATCAAGCCCAATCGAGCGAGCCGAATCTGCCACCTCGACGCAAACAACAAGGGGCAGCTCTTCCACCTCTAGCCGAAGGAAGTCTAAGAATTCGGCTGGAGGAAACTGCAACATCAGGAGTTTCTTTTGGCTGAGAGGGATGGAAGAAGACGCTCCAGATGATGAATTATATGATGGACCTGGATCTGGCAAAGGGATTGGAACTGAGAAGGGAAAGCGGCGTGAGAGTGAATCGGTATTCACAGGTCTGGGCCGGCTGGCAAGGAGAGTCAGCGATAAGGTGTCGGTTGCTCCAGCTTCGTCGGCGACTACACAGCTTTTGTAGCCTACCAGTTGTCTCATCGGTGTTGGATATCATGTTATACATGCTAGATTCCCCTTAGCTGGCGGGAATGCAAGTCTTGAACACGCTGAGGATGATACGTCGGCAAGGGAAAGTGGTGACATCGTCGTAAGATCCGTTGCAAGTTGTCATCCCTACCCCGCGTCTTTGAGATGCCTTGTCAAGCCCGGACCCGAACAGTTGGCCCTGGTCTGACCGCAGGAATGCCAAGGAGCCGATCTGGAGCTTGAGGAATGCGCCGAAGCTGAGAACCCGGGACACTGGAGTAGTGGAGACTGCTACGGTCCAACTGACGTGACTGGCCGAATCAGGCCATAGAATAGGCACTCGATCAGAAGGTAGATATCATCAACATTGGCTGGGTGACGAGGGGGGACCACCCAGATCTCAAAGCGGCTATCACGCGTGCCCTCTCCCGGCCAACTCTTGTCTTCTGCTCTACGACCAACGGCACCACGTACAGGGGCGACGTTTGCCTGGGTGGCTACCACGAGAAAGCGATAACCGTGGCAGACAGCGGCCGGTACGGGAACCTGCTTCCAGTTTCGGACGGCAATGTCGACATGTTTCTACCGTGTCAGGAGATCGTAGCCGGAGGTCCGCCTTCCATGGTGAATATCGCGACCGATACGGTGTCGGGCTCGTCGGCGACCGCACTGGCATCGTGTATTGCGTCCATGGCGCTGGTCATCTGGGGGTGTTCAACGTGGAGGACGATGAGAAGCTGAAAATTTTCTGCGCAAACCGGGGAATCATGAAGGTGTTTGAGAAAATGATGACTAACAAGACGAAGATCGTGGGGCTTGCCAACTTGTTTCCCGGTGACTCAGCTAAACTGCAAGAGGATAGTCAAGACTGCTAATTTAAAAACAGGACACATTTTGGCCATTTTCGTATATGGGACCAATTCTAGGCCCCCTCGAACAAAGGTGAAGCAATTCAGCATGCTGCGGCGCAGCCTGCCGAAAATGGTAGTGAGGGTGAGCAAAGGTCAGCAAATCCTGAGCCGAGCCTGAACCAGGGTGATCCTTGTCACGTGAGCGAGTTACAAAGAGGGAAGGACCACATGGACCGCCAAGCCACTGCAAGGACAACAACATGCCTTGAACCCCAAAGTGAATGTTAGCCACGCACAATGTCTGCTTGGCAAAGATGGCTGCGAGAGAGGAACATGACAAAGGCGTTCTGACGCATCACCATGAACAGCAGCTATAGGAACGAAGAAGTACCTACTCTCCCTGTTTCCTGCCAAAAAAAAAAAACCCCTGTACCGCCGGTGAGGGTCGCAGCGCAAGCACCTCGCTCACCATCTAGCTAAGTAAATGGTTCTCAATGGCCGGCCCCCCCTTCTGAATCACCTGGAACTGCTTCTTTGGCCCTCTGCCAAGGCGATGGCCCCACCCCACCGCGATTCACCCTTGTCGACCATGGCGTCTGATGTGGTGACGCCGCGTATCAGCACTCCCGTGCGTTATGTTGAGGGTGAATGAACGCAGAAGATAATGGAAGGCAATAAGGCTTCAATCATCCGATCTCAAGAAGGGTGGGGGTGTACCTTGTCACACGTGATCTTGGAGTTGGGTTTGTGGAGGGTCTCCGACCGGCGCTTTTTTTTTTTCCTTTCCTCTCCCGCAATCTTTCAGGTCACGACCACCGGTCCCTCAATTTCAGATCGCGAGCCACCACAACCGGCAACTTTGAGCCCTCGACCCGCTTCTCTGCCCCTCATAGACCGGTTCAGAAATTCGCCCAAAAAAAATGCCTTCCTTCAATTCCCTCCTTCCGCCCTGGCGTGACACCTTGACCGAAACAACCACAATTCGCCAGAACCTCGTGGATTCCGACGGCAACAAGATGGACGTCGTGAAGAGCGCCATTATGAACCGTAAGTAGCCTTGAGGCCCCTCCCTTCCCTGACCTTCAACCCGCTCGACGGCGGTCTAAGTAAGAATGCTAGGCATCCTGTCCAGCGAGGACAAGGATAGCGCTTACGACCTCGTCGTTCGCCCCTCGTTCGGCCGCGCCATTCTCGTCAAGAGCTCGGCGCTCTCTTCCCCGACAACCCCTTCCGAGATTCTCGCTGCGATCGAAGCCAACAAGAGAGACCGTATGGTGACGCTCTTCAAGTTAGCTATGCAATTCAACGCTCATCGCGCCGAGCAGAAGGCCAAGATCATCGCTCAGAAGGCCAAGATCAGCGCTCAGAACGCCGAGCAGAAGGCTAGGCTCATCGCTCAGAACGCCGAGCAGAAGGCCAAGCTCAGCGCCCAGCGCGCCGCCCAGTTCCGTGCTATGATGGATCACGCGGCTCATCTTCGCCAGCAGTGGCGCATCCTGGGAGCGCAGCATCCCGCCCCCCGCGCGGCGTTCGTCAAGGGTGTCTCTATCGCTGCTATTTTCGCCGCCGCCGGAGCCGGTCTCGCAATGTGGAACCGCCGCGAGAACGCAAGCGAGCGCACCCACGGTACGTACTTGAATAAGGCCACATGGAAGGGGGAGCCGTTTGCTAATGTTACCCATTGCGCAGTCCCTGGCCATGCTGCTGCGGAGCGTTCCGCTTAGGCTCGATGCCACACCACCTACAGCAAACCCTTGAACCGCTCCCGGCAGGTCTACAGTTCACAAAAGGTCCGACAACTTGCGATAGGCTCCTCGCTCGCGGCAGACCAATGGCTCGTGCTACGTAGAAAAAGGGAGTGTTCTCTGATGAGTGGCCCGGTATGGAAATGAGACAAAGGTAAGGAGGCAAATCTCTTCATCGTTTCCGGATCAAACCACAGGCCATGTTTCTAACGTCAGTGTCACGACAGGTCCGAGGATGGCAATTTCGTGAGAGGAAAGAGGCTGCCTTGGTACTTAGTTCTTTGAGATTGGCCCATAATCCACTCTATTACTCTATTGTGACCGTGTCTAGCGATTTGACTTGGCGTGGGTTGATACTGGCACATCTGCTTTGGCCGACAGAAAAACATAGCGCGCGTACATCGCCAATCCAACGACCCAGCACCATCAGCTCCCGTACCTTTCACCTCTTTCTTCTTTCCACCTCCCATCTCAGCACGCCAAATAAAACCCGTAAACGCCGCATTGATCGTCCTCTTTGCTTCCCCCCGCCCTCTTTGGCGTCCCGAGCTCTCCCCGCAAACAGCCACTGCCCCCCGCAACTACCTACACGCCCGACCGGAGCGAACTTATCTGGACTTCTTTCGGGACTGGAGACTGCCCACATAACAACAGCTATAGAACCAAACTCATCGCCACCAAATGTGTGCTCGCCGTTGTTATCCCACTGACGAACGGCTTCCCGGCCGACGGAACGCAACGTCTGCCGACCTTTGGGGCTTTTGAGGATGGAGAGCGATATCGATGGCGGCTGCCAGCTACGTGAACGGTCAGTGCTTGAAAGTTTTGCCCGGGTAACCACCAATCCACTCACGGTGCTGCATGTATTCGAGTTGGTCTCCTTGGGCATCGTTGCAGGATTTGCTGACGGAAGTGTGTCGTGATCGCGAGGTTGTTGGAAAGGCTGTGTTTTCGAAAGCCACAAGCTGCTTCTTATGAAGCATTTGTTGGCCGTTGCATTCACAGTCTCCAACTTTCGCTGACATGGGTGAACATCGCCGCAGAAGCTTCGCCAACAAACCTGGCGCGCGGCTGGCTGGTCCCGACGCTCTGGATCTGGCCCACCTGTCGGTGCCCCAGGCACTGTGGCCAGACTTTTTGACCAGGCGTTGCGCTTACTTTCAAGACGGCCCTCCCTCGAGCCCTTGCCGCCGAACTTTTCGAGTTCACCTTTGCACAAATCACGGATGGACTCCCCACCAAAGCGTCCTTCCGTAACTTTCATCCCTACTCCAATACGATGAACCATCCCGCGCTTGCCATAGACCACGTCGACCTTTGTCCCGGCGTTACCGAAAAGACGAGGCAAATCAGGGACACATTTGGCCCTCTGACCTTGAGGTTCAAAATAGAGGTATGCCAGAGTATTGCTGATAAACAAGGAAGCCAATTGCTGACCCATCCCAGCTCCTGTCAGCTTTTCAACGCGAGCCACCCAATACCCAACGATTCGAACTTGGACTCCTCGAGATGATGGCCGACGCCTGCTGCCAGAGCCCGCATCTCCCGACCCCCAGCGGAAGCCACCACGACGGTCCATTAAAAATACCCGCACTCCAAAGGCCACTGACTGGCCTGAGACTGGGGACGGGATGATCTACGCGCTGAAGGTGTACCGCGAGGCTCAAGGAGAATAGCCCTTTGACGAGGCGGAAAAACGAAGGTTGGAGGAAGGCATGCGCAAGATTACACCGTCGTCGCCTTTGTGGCGTGGAAGTGGCACTAGTAGCTAATACCTCGAGAGATGTCTCTGGCGATCCCCCCACATTGTTCTGCACTTTCCTCGAACGTGCACAGTTGTTTGCCCTAGTTGAGGCCAGCCATGCCCAGGGAAAAGTCATTGAGCCTTCAAACGGTTGCCAAGTATCCGCAGGAAACAAGGGGCGTGAATCTGGTTGCGGCGTGTTCGGCGGTATTCCTCGCATCTCGACTCTCGCGTCGGTCCGAGCCTACAAAACAGGAAGACTCCGACGTGGCAACTGTGGCTCCACACAAGGAGGACCGTTCATTCGTAAATACTTTTGCGCGTTGGAGAGATTGGTAAGGCCATCCAAGTGCCTGACCCTTGTCGTGGAGGGAACGTCGTGACATCATGGAACTCATCTCGCACCCAAAAGGCCCCGGAATAATCCAGGAGGATTATCCGAGGCCTAAACGAGGACGGCACGGCATCAAAGCTCCGCGGCACGGAACGCCTAGGTACCCACAAGGCCTCCTGATTAGAAGGACCGGATGCAAAATGTCGGCCATGCGTCCCTTTCTCTCAGATATATAAACCACCCCCAAAGGTGTCAGTCGAGAGGACTGTCAGTTCTAGCATTCCCAGCAACAACACTAGCACATCTTCACCGGCCCAAGAGAACCAAGACAACATGAAGTCCCTCGCTGCCATCATCGTGGCCCTGGCGGCCCTCGCCACGGCGGTTCCCAGCCAAAACACAGTCTCCGACGCACTCGGGATGATGGTCCGCCAGGAGTGCACCTACAACTGCCTCTGCAACGACGATAAGGATCCTGAGAGTGAGCTTCCGGACCCGGACACTGCTCCGTGCTGTGCTTCTGCTGGAGGAAGCCTTGGAAGTGGCGGTTCGGTATGTGCTGCCCCTCACCCACAATGGCTTGGAAGCGAGCTGACATGAATCACCAGCTCTGCGAGGGCATGCCACTTGCCACGGCTCAAAATTTCGCCAGGTGCTGTGGACGCAGCGGTGGATATACCTGCTTCCAGAGCGGCAATCAGTGCCCGCCCGTCATCATCTGAGCTGCATCACAAAGATACGAGGCCGGAGATCCAGATTGTGAAGAAGAAAACGAGACGGAGGACAGACTTGGGTCCAGACACGTTATTATATAACACAAACTAACAGTTCTCTCTCTCCTGTCCCTAGCTCGCTGAACCTCTCCCCCTCCCCCCCGCCCCCAAAAAAAAAAAAAAACAGAACGCGCTCACCACGCCCCGCCATAAAACTCACCCAAATGCATCCTCTCCTGCCCCTCCTCCAGCATATCCCCCGCGCAAACACTCAACTCCAACGCCCCCGTATCAAGTCCGTACCCCTCGTAGAACCCGGGAAAACAAACTTGCGCCTGCAGCAACCTCTCATCGATATCCCTCCAAACCACATCATCGCCCAGCATCGGCTCCTTGAGATCCCACCTCGTCAGCATCTTCCAGTCCTCAAACGTAAACCTCTTCAGTTCAAACCCCTCCCCAGCGTCCTCGATCTTTTTGTTGAGTACCTCCTCGTAATGCCGAGAGTGCGCCGCCTTCGCCTCGGCCAGCAACGCCGCGTCCACCTCGGGGTCGATCTCGTCAAACAACTTGTCATAGCCGCCCACGATGCAAGCCCGCGCGATTTGCTGGCGCATATCCGGTCTCTTTTTGACCAGTTCACGGAGTATGTAGAACGACGGAACACTGGGATACCATATCATGTAGGGCATCTCGTCGGCCGGGGTGGAAGGCGTGATGTGGCTGATGTCGTTGCTCATGATGAAGCGCGCGTGGATGGCCTTGCGGATGGCGAGGATGTACGACCGCGACAGGCCGTCGGTGCTATCCGTGATGTCACGGCCGGCCCACCATTTCGCAAAGAGGGTGTTGTGGTAGATGCCGTGCATGATGCAGTCGATTTGGTTGGGGATGGCCGCTGGGCGACGGAGACGGGCGTAGCGGTCGATGTTGCCGTGGTAAGCGGCCATGAGGATGAGGATGTCCTTGTTGCCGGGTGGGAGGTCCTGTGGGAGCGGGGCGCAGAGGAGAGGGGAGATTTGGTCGGGTTTGGTTGGGGGTGGTGTTGCGTAGCCGTCGTACGTGTCGATGTGGCCGTCTTCGGTGATGTTGAACAGACCGGGTTTGAAGCGTTGGGTCGTGCTCTCTTCGTACCAGTCGCAATCGCGGAACTCGTCCCAGGTGTCGTCCCTCGTGGGCATTTCGATCTTGCGTTTGCGGTCGAGGGAAGATCGTACCGCCGTGTCGCCGTTGAGGAACGCCACGCGGAGACTCTTGGTGTCGACGGCTCGATCGTAGTCGTTCATGATGGCGTATTTGGCGGGCGCGGACATGATGTCGTTGAATATGGCGAGACTGTTGTTGTCGCGGGCCTCCTCGGCCACGTGCACCTCTGGCAGGATGTCCAGTTCGCGATACAGGTCGGTGTAGCCTGCGACGGCGCACCCTCGAGCGATTTGGTACCGCATCTGTGGATATCGTTGGGCAAGGTTTCGGTAGGTTTCCTCGCTGGCGACGTCCGGATACCAGATGCAGTATGGAAAGTGCGCCGGTTCTGTCATGTCGGGCACCTCGTTGCTCATGATGCGACGGGCATTCCAAGCACGCGTCAGGGTCGGCGATGCTGATTTCAGCTCCGAGGCGAAACCATGGTGGTAGCGCATGCCTCTGATCAGACAGAACTCGACCACTGGACTACCGATGGCCCACGGCACCTTTTCCCCGCGCATCGCTGAAATGCAGGAAGCCAGATCTGCATCTTGGCTCGCCAGTCGTGCAGACAGGTCGTCGCTTGCCATATTGAATGCGCTTGGAACTTGGTCAAGAAGGTGGTTGCTCGGCTGCTCTTCAATGCCTCCGTGATTTTTGGTGTTGCGTCGTAGGCGCTGTCCTTGGGCGGAGCGGCGCTTCAGATTGCCAGCGTTTGCACAGCGACAAAGGACTAAGTGGAGCGGTCCTTTCCAGGTTCTCAAAGCAATTTGCGGGTCGCGCCCAAGTTTCCGGGGTAGCAAAGGACGCAGGTTCCCGTGCGCGATGGAGCAGCAGGTACCGCTCGTTTAAATGGTGATTTTGTGGCGCAGCCGAATTCAGACCAGCAAACGAGGTAACGATCAAGTGGACCGCAGCAAAGCTGCCGCGAAGCTGCCACCGGATCGCCAAGGGAGTTGATTGATCGATCGAAACCAAGTTCATGCCCCAACTGAGGCTGAGCACTTGGTGCCCATGCAACACAATGAAGGAATCACGATTAGAATCGGAGCTTGACTCACGGTTGGCTAGTGTAACATTCAGACACGCAATGATGTTGCAATGAGTCTGAAGGGGCGGATAGGGCTTGAGTATCGCCAAGCAAAACCTTGTACAATACAATACATACAGTCAAGGCACTGGAATCAGGAACCAACTCAGACCGACATTGTTGGATGCCTAGAATGATAAGTTGCTCACAGACTGTTTATTCCCTCTGGATAAGTTAGACTTGGCTAGGTAGCACACAACAATCCAGACAAAAACCTGTGCGTGTATAAACCGCCCCCTCATCGACTTTGTGCTACCTAACAAGTAAATGCCTCCCCTTTAATAGCCTTGTTAACATCATTTGCCAGCTGCACCTTGTTACCGTGACCCGGATCAGCTTCCACATAGGCTGTGAAATCAGCAGTATAGGTGTACTTGCTCATGCCGGGCAGCGCTCTGATCTTTGGGAAAGATGCGACTTGGTCAAACGTCTGGATCTTTACACCCGCATTACCGATAGGCTTGTCAACCGGCTCAAGCTTGAGATTTTTATCTTTGTACTTCTCATTCAGATGATCCATAAACGCCAGCTTCCGGGCCTCCTTGCGCAAGTCGGCCCACACGTCGACGGCCGCTTCGGCGCATTCAATGCTGTTGGCTGGAACATTGCTAGCTCCTCTGGCGCCAAAGATGAAGCCGCCAACCTTGCGGAACAGGCCGTCGACGTCGTTTCGACCAAGGCCCTTGTAGATCTTGTTGGCTTCGTAGATGCCGGTTGCGTCGGCGTCCCGGAGTGCCTTGGCGGCCCAATCGACATGTTCCTTCTTCATGTTGACAGGGTCCCAGTCTCGGGGCGCATTCTTCATGTCAAGCACCGGCATTTTGCCCCCTTTGTTGATGTATTGCACGAATTCCAGAAAGTTGCAGGCTGTGGTGCCCTTTCTGCATCCGCTCCCGATCGTCATACGGGTGGCATCGCCGCCGCTCTTGCCCCAGTCCACTGCCAGAAATGTCAGCCTCATACCGAAGGAACACCAACAGGTGAACACTCACTGCGGTATGCATTGTAGTACTGAGGTTGGTCAGTCAATGTTCACGACGGGAGAGCCAGACTTACAATAACGCGCTCATATCCACCATAGAGATCGTACGAAAACACACCCACAACAGCCCAAACCAACAGCCACAACAGCTTGAACTTGGCGATATTCATGGCGGAAGCGCGCAAAAGATGCGCGTGGAATGGGAACGAGGAGACAAGGACAGACACCATTCAAACTAATGAACAGTCATGGCCAGATTCAGCATCATGCCGACAGTTTGTATTATTTCCCAAATGCGAGCCCCTTACTCAAAGCGAGCCGCATGTCACCCACCCGAACATACCGTGTTCACTTGGGAGATCCCATCACGTTGCCTTGCCGCCGCGGTGGAGCCGTGATTGCGCCTCCTTCAGGATTCGATACAAATGAGAGACCCATTTCACACCGACAGAGTTTGTTGGCTGCGCCGCAAAGCTAGTAGGCTTAATCTCCCGTAATGCGAGCGATTGTTAGTGCGTAGTTTTGGTTGTTCCCGAGTCTCGGACTTTTGTGCGAATTCTTGTATTAGCCTAAAGCCGAGTCTGCCTTCCCCGTCGCCTATCCTCTCAGGTGTCCAATGCTTACGAACAGCTGAGCGGTTCGCCTAACGCTTGGCACCAGAGATGTCACCTAACGGGGTACCATCAGGCCCTGACCGTCGATTGGGGCCATAAACTCCCCTGGTAGATAATTTCAACGAACCGGGACCATCGCCTCGAAGGATTCGACCTCCTGACGTTTGCGTCCGAGATCGAATATTGAGCCCAAGGCAGCTACATTCTGCTTCTTCTTTCCGAGATTGCACTCTTGACGACTTCCATGCCGAGCAGCCGAGGGATATGTTGGATCGATGGGCCTGTGGGAGGAGTTGCGTCA
The DNA here is from genome assembly GCA_036250225.1 of Cercophora sp. LCS_1. Lineage (NCBI taxonomy): Eukaryota > Fungi > Ascomycota > Sordariomycetes > Sordariales > Lasiosphaeriaceae > Cercophora > Cercophora sp. LCS_1. The sequence goes on from JAPZLL010000021.1 coordinate 477,746, forward strand.
CAAGGTCAATCTCCAAGTTGGCGTCTGCAGGTCGAATAAGTATACCTAGCCGCATCCTCAGTGCTCCAACATTGAACTTCGGGACGCGGCCGAGTCTCGGATTGGACTGTCATTCCTTCTCCCCTTTTGTGTCACTCTCTCTTGTTTGCTCGTCCTGGTATTGTTCATCATGAGGATCAAACCCGCCGTGGCGAGAGCCGCCATCGCTATCTCATTATGTCCAACAGCCCTAGCACTCCCCAACGCCGATGCCAACCTGTTAGCGAGAGCTGAGTGCAAGCCATACAAAATCCAGTCGGGCGATACTTGTTCCATTATTGCCGAAACACGTTGCAACAAGGTCAAACTTGACGACTTGTACAAGTACAATCCCGGACTCAAGGAGAAATGCGGCAACTTGCAGGTGAGATGATGCCATATCGATATCCACTTGTTCCAACTGACGCGTCTAGGTTGGCACCTACGTCTGCTGCACATCCGGCACCATGCCCGACATGGACCCCCCAGGCAACGCAGACGGCACATGCAAGTACATCCGCGTCAACGACGGTGACTCGTGCTGGTCCGTCGCCAAGGAGCGGTGTCTGATCGAGCCGGAGCAACTCTACAAGTTCAACGGCGGGTCGGACGCGTTCTGTCCCAAGCTGGCCAAGGGGAAAGCCCTGTGCTGCACCAAGGGGAAGATGCCTGACTTGAAACCAAAGAAGAATGCCGATGGGTCTTGTGTCTGGGCTGCGGTTGGACAGGGGCAGGGGTGTGGTCCGATTGCGGCTGCTAATGATCTTGAAGTTGAAGACCTGCAGAAGCTCAATGGTATGTTCTACCAACTCTTGTGAGGACGAAAGCTAACAGAATGAAGTCGGCAAAACATGGGGCTGGCAGGGGTGTGACAGACTCAAGCCCAACCAACGCGTCTGCGTCAGCGACGGGACCCCTCCGTTTCCCGCGTCGATTCCCAACATCCAATGTGGACCGCAGGTTGAGGGCACACAACCGGCGACCAACGGTACCAAGGTTGCTGATCTCAATCCGTGTCCTCTCAATGCGTGAGTAGTGCCTCATCCCCGTCCCAGCCCAACGGCCGATGACCCGTTCGTTGCGCTGACAATACCAAAGATGCTGCAGCGCCCACGGCTACTGCGGAACAACGCCCGAATTCTGCACCGACACAACCGTCGACAAAACCCCAGGCACGCACAAGAACAACACCAACGGCTGCATCTCCAACTGCGGCCTCGACATCGTCAACAACAAGACCCCTCCGTCGTCGTTCGCCAAAATCGGCTATTTCGAGAGCTGGAACCCCTACACCCGGCCGTGTCTGAACATGGACGTCAACGACATCCCCAAGCTGGACGGGGGATACACCCACATCCACTTTGCCTTTGCCAACCTCACCGAGGACTTTATGCCGTCAGGTACGTCTCCCATCGCTTTGTCCCCATCTCTCCTTGTCACTCCCCGCCGTCGTTGGGCCGTCGCCCTTTATCCTAGACAGAGTAGGTATGGAGTACTGACAGCCAACAGTCTCGGGCGTCCAGGACCAATGGGACAAATTCGTCAAGCTCCGCAACATCAAGCGCATCGTCGCCTTTGGCGGGTGGGCCTTTTCCAACGAGCCAGGGACAAACCACATCATCCGACGCGGCGTGCAGCCCGCCAACCGGGCCAAGTTCGCGCAGAACGTGATCGATTTCGTCAAAGGGGCCGGCATCGACGGTGTCGATTTCGACTGGGAGTATCCCGGCGCTACGGACATCGACGGCTCGGATCCGGGCACGCCCGAGGATGGACCAAACTATCAGAAGTTCATAGCCATGGTCAAGAGCGGGCTGGGGAGCGACAAGTCAGTGTCGTTTGCCGCGCCTGCGTCGTTTTGGTACCTGAAGAATTTCCCGATCAAGCAGATGGCGACGATTGCGGATTATGTGGTTTATATGACGTATGATTTGCATGGTGAGTTCCAACCTGAGGGATTGGCTTTGCAGGCCGGCGGGCGTCTGTGGAACGGATGGCTGACGGGATATTTGTGATACAGGTCAGTGGGATGTCGGTAATAAGTGGGCCGTGTAAGTCCACCCTCGGCGGTCTCCGACTACTTTATAAGGAAAAGACGCTAGCTAACAAACTACTAGGGAAGGCTGCGAAGGCGGCAACTGTCTCCGCTCCCACGTCAACCGCACCGAGACAATGTACTCCCTCGCCATGGTGACCAAAGCCGGTGTCCCCGCCAACAAGATCATGGTCGGCGTCAGCAGCTACGGGCGAAGCTTCAAGATGGCCAAGTCCAACTGCAAGGGTCCGACGTGCACCTTTCTTGGTGAACGAAACAAGTCCCCGGCTATGGAGGGCGAATGCACCAAGACGCCGGGCTACCTCGCCGACTCGGAGATCCGCCAGACGCTCAAAACGTATGAACTGGGTTTCTTCGGCGGTGAATACGAGTCGACGTACGACAAAGCCTCCGACTCGGATATCCTCATCTACGACAAGGATGAATGGGTCGCTTGGATGGACGTCGAGACCAAGAAGCGGCGGATTGCAGAGTACAAGGGGTTGAACTTTGCCGGGACGAGTGATTGGGCGATCGATCTGCAGAAGGACTTTGACTATGACGCCCACAATAACGACACGGAGCAGGTTGGAGATGTCGACTTGCCCCCGGCGAGGGAGTGTGTCATCGCCAAGAAGTATGATGGCCTTGAGGCTCTCGCGAACGACGCCGAGGGCAAAGACGAATGGTGTGTTGCCGCCAAGGCGGTCCAAATTCTCCGAGGGATGCTGGATAGTTCCTTTGACGGATACGACGATGCGGCCTCGGGCTACGACGGGTTGTTCCCGACGTACGAAAAGTACATCAAGGACACCTTGCAGGACAGCATCACCAAGTGGCTTTGGAACGACGACAAGTCCAAGGCAGGATACCCGTACTACAAGTGCTTTGGCGATCGGGGGACCATCTTCTCCAAGAGGGAGAACGCAAAGGAGTATGCGTGCAATGATCTGCCCCAGAAGAATGGCGATGACTGGACCTTTGTGAGCGTCCCCTTCGGGTTGCAGGAAGAATTTTGGCTGACTTACATAAACGCAGTGGTTCGAAAGGCAAGACAAGGAGGGCTGGGAGAAGTCGTTGCTAGCCGCCGGTATCGATCCCGAGTGGATCGAGGAAAAGACGTACGAAGATACCGACGGCATCGACGATTGTCCCAATCCCGACGTCGGCTGCATCACCACCAACACCAAGATCTATTATTATCCGACGAAAAAGGACAAGATCGAGATTCCCGACCCGAGAGACGTTGTCCTCGCAGCCAAGAACAACTTGACCAACGTCCAAAACGAGTTTGACCGGGTCTATATCGAGCTGGCTTTCGGGACGTTCGACGGATCCCCCGCCGATGCCGTCGATGTGCTGTCAGTCCCGGTCTCGATGCTCAAGGACGCTATCGCGTCAATGAAGGAAGTCAAGGAATTGGCAAAGAAGATCAATGATGAAAATAGGAAGAACCTGATCCTCAAGATTCTCGAGGGTGTGCTGTTCATCATTCCCTTTGTTGGTGGACTTGTGGGCGGCCTTGGAAGAGCTGGCGCCCAGATTGCGCGGTTCCTGACCGCTCTCGATCTTGCCGGAAATGCCGGTTTGGGCATCTACAACATGGTTGAGAACCCGGAGATGGCGCCAGTTGCGATCCTTGGGATGATCCTGGGGAGTCTGGGAGCTCCGAGCGGCACTCTCTACAGGAAGCTCGGAACCGCGAAGAGGGACATGACGCCCGAGATGAAGGCAAATATGGGGAACGCTTTCAAGGACATCAATCCCAAGATTGAAAAGATAACAGGGACCATGTGTAAACGGTAGTCGTAGGAAAAGGGTGATTGACGCCAGAGGCGTTGTTAGCGCTATAAATGGACATGTTTGCCATCACTCCGTCCCCGGCGCGAACCTTGACGCCGCTCCAAACAGTACTTCGAGAGGAAAAGCATAGTAAAAGCCAAATATACTCTTTGCGTCCTCAAACTCGCCCTCGATCAACTGCACCAGTGCATGCATCTGGTTCTGGTTCTGCAGCATCGAATAGAGAATCCCAATCGGGGCCGGCGTGACGACCGTCTTGCGGCCGCGGATCGTGGGTAAGGACCGGACGATGCACGCGAGTGCGACCAAAGCCTCGGCCGCCGCTTCACTCGATTGCTGTCGTTGTTTCTCCTGTTGTTGTTGTTGCTGGTGTGACCCCCGTGGCGGTGCTGTCGACATCATCTGCGCCGCCGCCGCCTCCATCTGCATCAGGTAGACTACCGCGGCGTTGTAATACAAAATATCGAGCGCTAGTGGCGGCGAGTCGAATTCCAAGCCGGGAGGGACCCCAGCTGCGAGCCAGACCCTTCGCACAGAGCCATTATGAGCGCCATCCCAATCACGTCGCCACGCCCGCAGGGCAGATGAGACCGCGGCAAGCCGTGCCAGACAGCCATCCAGATTGGCGTCGTCTCTAGCAAGGTCCTGTGCGATCCCAGGCAGGTCGAGGAATAGGTCCATGAGGCGATCTTCAAAGGATTTGGGTTCGTGTTCCCAGGGAATGGTTTTCCACGACTCGTCTTGTAAGAAACTGCGTGTTCGTCTGTACACGTTGTGGCAAAGCTGGCGGCGGTTGATAAGACGTCAGTCTTGTCCCTTCAGACTAATGTAGGTAGATATCAATGGGGCAGACGAGCGGAAAGCGCTGAACTCACCAGAAGAGCTCGACACGATCGAAACATCTGCAGCAGACCTGGTCCTTGGAAGAATTCGGGTCCGCAGTGTTGTAGGATGGACTCGATACCAAGATGATGGGACAACCTCTCGCTGACTTTTTTGTCCACGATAAACTAATACGAGGGTTAACAGACAGCGACAATCCGGGGGCGAGGGCGGGAGTGGAGTGGAGTGGGGGCTCACCTCATACATGTCCAGCAACATCAAGGTAACCGTAAGACGGGCTAGTTCGGACTTGTCGGACGCCCCGATCAAAGACTTGACTTCGTGCAGCACCTGGCCGTACAGCCGACCGGCTCTGTCGCATAAGGCCGTGTCGCCACGCTTCATGCCCGCATACCCGTACACAATCGCCTGCAGACAAGCCTTGTTGACGGCTGGAGCATCGTCGGTTGCGGCCGCGAGCATTGTGTGCTGCCAAAAGGGGGCCCAGCCGTAGGTTTCGAAGAAGTAGGCCGATGCAATCTCATGCTGGAAAGCACCCAGATCGAGTTCAGGCGGAATCGATATTGGAACCCGTACTGAGGCTGACGGCCCCAACCGCCCGGCAGATGTCGATATCCTTGTAAGCCGCTTCGTCCCATTGTCGCCAGGCTGGATGCCCATGATCTGCATACGCAGCTGAGTGTCATATCCGCCGCAGTGGTGGCCGGAGCTAAGACACCGTCCGCATTTTGGGCGTGTTTTGTCTGCGAGATAACACAAATATGTTAGTATACCTGCCCTGGGGTGGAGGGGCGGAGGGGTGGGAGGACGAATCGGTACCGCATTTGACCCGTCTTCGCCGACACGTCTCGCAATACCCGCTTGTTGGTTGGCGTCCCATTTCCAATCAGATCAGCATCGAAAACCCCCCATGAAAATTCCCTTCTTCTGTGCATGTAAGGGTTCAACAAGACTGCGACAGGAACTTCCGGAGCCTTGGGAGAAAAAATGCCAGAAGAAAAGGCACAAAAAGCACAACGAAAGGCATTTGTAAGCGCTCTGCCGAATCAGGAAAGTTTGGTCGAGGTGCAGATCCTGGATCGACCAATGGGATGTAGAAGGGGTGGGGGCTGCGTCACTCTGATGTGGGATCATCCCGACCTTTTCTTCCGAATCCTGATCTGGGAACTTTGGTCGAGGTGCAGTACTTCCTTAGTCGACTTTTTGGTGGCACACCATCATTTACGGTTATCACAAGGATATGTTGGAGCGGCTGTCATTTGTAATGATGATGGGCTGAGAAATCATGGGACGTGTGTAAGGTAGTTAGGCCGATTTGACGGATAGGTATAAAGACGCCAACACCGACAAGGTATCGGTGCCATCAAATGCAGCATCAAGGTTCAACAACATCAACTCAAACGCTTTCTTCACCTCCTCTCCACAGTCTCAACGTATCCACTTCTTCACTCGGAATAAAACAACGATGGAGAGCCTCCCAGCCGACCATTTCCTCACGAGGTACCGCAACAAACGATAGTCCACCCCGGCCGTGCTGACGGGTCAAAGCCTCCAGTTCACTCGAAATGTTTATCAGGATGTTTACCCATCCATCGACCCTACCAAGCCCGAGCTTTCCCTGGCCGGCAAGGTCGTCATCATCACGGGCGCCAGTCGCGGCATCGGAGCCATGGTATGTTCACAAGCCTCCCTTTATCTCCCATCTGTGTCACTCGCCTGATAGGGACAGGGCATTGTTCCAGCTTTTGCAAAGGCCGGGCCCAAGGCCATGGTTCTGGTAGCCACCAATGCCGAGAAGCTCGCCGCCGTCGAAGCCAGCATCAAGGAGATCAACCCGGAAATCCAGACGCTCTCGGTAGCCGCCGACATTTCCGATATCGATTCGGTGGCCAACCTATTCGCCAAGATCAAGAAGAATTTGGACCATGCCGACATCCTCGTCAATAATGCTGCCCTCGCCACCGGCGGCGGCAACATCCATGAGGAAGATCCCGAGAAGTGGTGGAGAAATTTTGTCAGTCTTGCATCCCCTTTCACACCTTCCCCACCGATGGTCAATGTGCAAGGCATGTATTTGGAGCACTGACTGACGCGAAATTATCCGGTAAATCAGGAGGTCAACACCAAGGGCGCCTTTCTCGTCGCCAAAAGCTTCATTAGCGCCCTCCCTGACCCGACCTCCACCCCTGCCACTATCATCAACCTCGCCACGGCCGCCGCCTGGCTCGTGCTGCCCTCCATGTCGGGCTACAGCATCAGCAAGCTGGCGGGCATGCAACTGGTCTCGCACTTGGCTGCCGCATACCCGAACATCACGGTCGTCGGCTTGCACCCCGGACTTGTCGAGACGGATGCGCTGATGGAAGAATTCAAGAAATTTGATCTGGACTCGCCAGCCCTAACCGGCGGGCTGGCCGTCTGGCTGGCGGCGCGTGAGGAGGCCAAATTCTTGAGTGGACGCACGATTGCGTCGAATTGGAGCGTTGATGATCTTGTGCTGCGCAAGAATGAGATTGTCGAGGGCGATTTGTTGCGGGTGAATTATGTGCCCAAGTTGGGTAGGGACCAATTGGACTAAGTCAGTATGTTGATGAAGTGAGGTGGCTTGGTTCAAGTCCAACTGTTGCGGGCAGAGCTGTGACTTTGGATGATCTACCACCGTACAGTCTGTGCTCCAAAAAAAAAAAAAAAAAAAAAAAAAAAAACACTTATCCTGGATAAACTAAGGCTTTCTGTACCCTAGGGCCGATCCAAGTCCATGTGACGTCTCCCCCTTTGGGTTGGCAATGGGACGGTACGGAGAGACTTTGAGCGTTGTCGAGGAGGAGGATCCTGTTTGGTGCATAGTGGGGCGACCTCGCTCCTTTGCCAAGGCCACAGCGACGTTGGGAACGCCGCTGATTGGAGTATGAGTCACTTTTCACCGCCTTCGCAAGCGCGCATCTCGTCCGCGCAATTTATGGAACTAACCACTGTACAGAATCGCAAATCGCCCTGTTATCCTTTCAAGTTGCCCGTCGAATCGAAAGCAAAGTGCGCAGATACAATCTCCCTCAATGGACCGAGTCCTGAACACGTACGAGCTCCTCGAGCGCATCCTGGCCCACGTCGACAACATCTGCGACATCATCAGGTCGCGACTCGTTTGCCACAGATGGAAGACGGTGATTGACGAGTCTCCTACTGTTCAACTAGCATGCTGGTATCGAGCGCAACCGGCACCAGCGACGCCTAGGAAGAACGACCAAGGTCAGTCAGTCGACGACAGGGCCAAAAAGCCGGCGTGGAGGCTGAACCCCGTGTTCAATGCTCTCGGACTCCACATCACCACCGAAGATCCCAGAGGTACTGGCACGGAAGAGGAGAACGTCAACTTCGACATGCGGAAGCGCATCTACGATAAGCCGGGATCATGGGAAAGCATGCTCGCCACACAACCGCCAACGCAGCTGATTGAAGTCGCTTGCTGGGGCGAAAAGGGCGACAACATGTTCTACCTCGTCGAGTCCCTCCACGGACCGATTCTCGTTGGCGACGTCATGGCTGTACTGGCGGAATGTCAGCACCGCCGGGACGCAGGGATGGGCCCCTGGGCAGGCGCCCGGCAGGAGACTGGGCAACTGTACCCGGTGACGGGACAAGAATGCGCGTACGAGGACTGGTCGCACGTCATCCGCGCGATGCCCGCGGACGTGCATGTCAACGTCGCTGTATTGCAGGCCTGGAGTTCTGGCATAGTTCCTGGCTTCTCGCTGCGGCGGCTGCGCCAAGATGATGGCACCGTTAAAGATTAGAGGAAGGATGGAAGAAGCCCGCCACTTTACGAAATGATCGTTCACGAGATGAAGATTGGGGAGTTCAGGTACAGATGGCAGTGGGCCTATCATCGCGGCTTCGCCGGGCCACCACTGTGCAAGGAGGGGAAGTACAAGGCAAACTTGCTTGCGGTGAGAAGTCATGAGGACGAGGAGGGATATTTGGACGACTTTAAGGACTTTTATCAACTCATGTCGGAGGCTCACCGAGGAATCACAGCTCTGGTCGTGAGATAAGCCGCCTGCATGCGGTCTGGCGGCGCGCAGCTCAGCTCCCGTCACCCCGCTTCTTCAGCTGCGTCAGGCATCAATCTGCAACGTTTGATCGCAACAACAACCATGGATCCACGCCTCTGCTCCATCTGCCGCATCGTGTTCGAAGATCCAGAGCACGCTCAGATACGTGACCCTAACAGACCAGGACATCTCCGACATGACTACTTCGCCTCGGGCGTGCATCACAAGTCGGCCAAGAGCTTTTGGGGTGCAGTCGACTGCCAATGCCCGATATGTGTCACCCTGTTCCTCAACTACTCCACCTCCGCCGCCCTTCCACTGGATGATCCCACGGCGAATGGGTACACGACATACAACATCGACTATGGCTGCGGCGATCCATCCTCCAAGCCGCCCAAGTTGCCCCGATTCTCGATCAACTTCTTCGTTGGGAAAATGAACTTTGGGCCTTCAGCACCGCCCTACCTGAAACTCCTCAGCCTCCATCCAAGTGATGCCACTAGTATGTTCCCAGCTTATGGGCCGAACGTAGGCTGACCACCTCAGAAACACTCGCCCCCACTTCAACAACCACCGACCTCCATCACATCAAGGACTGGGTCCAAGACTGCATCTCCTCCCACCCGACATGCCGTCCACCAAAAGCCCAATCCTTCCATTACCCAACCCGTCTCCTCCGTGTCAGCCAACCAGGCGATGCCTCCATCCAACTCATCGAAACAGCAACCACGCCCCTAAATGGCCCCTACAACGTCCTCTCCTACCGCTGGGGCACTTCCCAACCAACCACCCTCCTCAAATCTACCCTCACCTCTTTCCTCACCTCTATCCCGCTTTCCACCCTCCCCCAAACCCTCATCGACGCAGTCACCGTCACCCGCGCCATGTCCGTTTCCTACCTCTGGATCGACGCCCTCTGCATAATCCAAGACTCACCCTCCGACTGGGCCCACGAAGCAACAACCATGGCCTCCGTCTACGGCAACGCCCACTGTTCCCTCGCAGCTTCACACAATACCGATTCCACCGGCGGTCTCTTCCCTCGGCGTCTTGGGAGTGGTAAAGGTCGTCCAATCACCATCATCTTCCCATCCAATTGTGAATGGGACATTCCATTCCATGAAATGCAGCTGGTGGAGCACAATTTCTGGAATAATCGCGTTGAAGATGCACCTCTCAACACACGCGGCTGGGTTGTCCAGGAGCGGATCCTAGCGCCACGGACGGTGCATTTTGGGTTTGATCAGGCTTTGTTCGAGTGTAGAGCTGCGAGAAAGAGTATGACGAGGTTCGATCTGGGGATTGAGCAGCGGCATCGACGGTTGATTTTACCGTCCAAAGATATGGGGAAGGAGGAGTTGACGAGGTATTGGAGTGCGGTGGTGCAGTTTTATACTGGGAGGGAGTTGTCTTTTGTCGGGGATAGGGCGGTTGCGATTGCGGGGATTGCGAGGGCGGTGCAAGGTGGCGGGAGGTATGTTGCTGGGTTGTGGGAGGGGGACTTGGAGAGGTGGCTGTTTTGGGAGGGTGAGGGGACTACCAAGGGGAAGGGGACCGGCGACAGGAAGGGGAGCGGAGGATACAGAGCGCCGTCTTGGTCTTGGCTTTCGGTGGATGGGCGCGTTTTCTATGATACGGATCTGATCCAGGGGTTCAGATATTTGAGAACGGGAATCCATGCGAGGGTTGTGAGGTGGAGAATCGTTACAGCGGATGGGTCAGGGTTTGGCGAGATCAAGGCAGGGTTGTTGGAGTTGAGGGGCGTGTTATGGGTTGCATATCTTGAGAAGAAGGGCAAGGAAGTTGAAGCTAAGCTCAGGGGGCATGAACTGACTGGAACAGGACTAGGAGAGTGGGTTTTGAAGGGAGACCTCTCATGGTCTTGGGACATGGAGATCAGTGATGCGATGGCGAAGAGGAGCGAGGGCGAGAGTGGGAACGTATTTGTGTTGCCTGTTCTGGAAATGACGCCGACCAAGGACTCAGAGGACGCTTGCTTGTACGCCTTGGCGATCGAGAGGGTCGATGTTGGCGGCCGCAGCGACGTTTACCGGAGGGTTGGGATCTTGACGGTCTTTGGAACGACCCGAGTGGCGCCGAAGGACGAAGGACTGGACGTCAAGAAGACGCTTGTGAAATTAGTCTAGGCTTCAACTCTCGCAGAAATAGCTCATCTCTCTTGGACGAGTCTTCCATCATCGTCACTCTTGGTATTCGAGTCGGTCGACATCACACCTGCCGATGTCAGCGATCGGAAGAATCGAGCATCGTCTCCCCACATAGCCTCACGTCCATCCGGCTCTCCTAGGCAAGTAGGGCCAAAACTGGATACAATTTCCCCTCCATCAGCAAATCGAGTTCACATATCCTACGTGGCGTGGCAAGTGACGGTTCGTGTCACACTCGGCATTGGCAGGCAACTCCTCACTCAACTGCAACTGGCTGACGAATTCGCCGGCGTGTGATGGAAGCACAGTAGTGCACGACGTCCAATCACACACCCCTTCACTCCCGGGGCTGCACGTCTGCATCGAGCACCCGACCATTTTGAGCGCCCGTTCTGGCCAAGTTTTCCAGCGGGCCCGGCCGGCCAATGGTTTCGGGACGGCGTGCGGCAGCTAGGCCCGGTCCGTCAATGCAGGGGTGCCAATGACAACTGCTGCGGGGGCCACTTGCCATGAACGGGCTTAAGTGAGGGGTGGTGGAGTCTGGCCCCCCCATGTTTGTTGACGCAACGCTCCGAGCGACGCCGAGTCGATAGACAGGTCGTGGAGCTGATGGTCGGATGTCGGGTAGATGTTTGCAGGGGGAAGAAAAAGCGGTCTCCAACCTCCCGGGTCTCTCCAGGGGACTCTCGGGTTCATGTATAAAACATGTCCGATCAGCTCCTTCCCTGACATCTCGACGCTCTCTCATCCCATTCATCCACCCATTGCACCTTCCAAAATGCCCCTCGCAGGCTTTGCCATCCCGCCCTCGGGTATCCCCGGCTCCCCGGTGCCCTTCACGTTCTCCGTCCCCGCTCCCGAAATCACCACCCTCACCACCCTCGTGCAAAACGCCCGCATCGCCGTCCCCTCCTACTACAACACCCACGCCGACCCCGCAAACGGCACCTTTGGTGTATCACGCGAGTGGCTCGCAGACGCAAAAGAGACCTGGACCACCGACTTTTCGTGGGCCACGCAACAGGCCTACCACAACAAATTCCCCAACTTCCGGATCAACGTGACCGTCCCCTCCGACGGACAAGTGTTCGATCTGCACTTCGCGGCGCTCTTCTCCCAGAACGCATCAGCCATCCCAATAACCCTCCTGCACGGATGGCCGGGTTCCTGGTTCGAGTTTGCCGAAGTCCTGGATCTGTTGGCGGCCAAGCACACGCCTTCGACGCTGCCGTACCATGTCATTGTGCCGAGTTTGCCGGATTACGGGCTTTCCACGAGGTCGGATGAGGATACGAGCGAATTGACGATGGAGGGGGCGAGTGAGGCGTTGAATGAACTGATGAAGGCGTTGGGATTTGATGCGTATGTCGCGCAGGGTGGTGATGTCGGGAGCTTTCTGGCGCAGACGATGTGCGGGTTGTTTTTGGAGTGCAAGGCTTTCCACTGTGCGTTTTCCTTTCCCCTGGGCATAGAGATGGATGCTGACAAAAAAGTGAATATGCTGTTCTTGACGGCTGCCCAGAGCGCTGCTGTCGCGGGTATCCCGATCACACCCGAGGAGGAGGTCCAGCAGGAGTTTGTCAATGCCTGGGGAGCGACAGGGTCGGCATATGCTGTTGAGCACGGAACAAGGCCTTCGACCATTTCGTTGGTGCTGAACACAAATCCTTTGGGCATGCTGGCTTGGTGAGTTTCCTGGTGCGTGGTATGGTTTGGGGCATTGCTGACAATGACAGGATGGGCGAAAAGTTCATCGAGTGGAGCGACAACCGGGTGCTCGGACTCTCCCTTGAGATCATCCTCACTCACGTGTCGTTTTACTGGTTTACCAACTCGTATGGTCGATCCATGTGGGCGTACCGAGCGCTGACTGCCATTGTTGGCGGCCCTCTTCCTCCGATGCCCATGTCTTTGACCAAGCCCTTTGGATACTCGGCATTCCCTGTCGAGCTTGCGACTGTTCCGGAGGCTTGGGCTGAGTTCCTCTTCCCCAACTTGGTGTTCTTCTCGAAGCATGATCAGGTATGTCCGGGGCGTTTCGGTGCCCTGCGTTATCTTGGAGATTGAACTGACACCACACAGGGCGGACACTTTGCTGCTCAGCAGGAGCCCGAGGCATTCCTTGCTGATATTGAAGAGTTTTTGGAGATTGTTGGGGCCGACGTTGTTTAATTGTGACGTTTTGGATAATCCCAGATCCGTTAACATACCTCACTCTTATCCACCTTCCTTCCCTCTCGTCCCGTTAGGCCCAGCCTGTAATGCTAGCCTTTCCTCGACCTCCACGATCTTAGCGCCGCGCTTGCCCGCCGATGCCATCGTAGCCTGATAATCCGGACCTCGCCAACGCCAGGACAGGTTTTGTATTTGTAAGACAAAAATTCGCCAGCTAGGTTCTCTTCCGCCAGTCAGGTTCTCTTCGGGGCAATAGGGAGCGAGAGCGAGGGTCAAGTTCAATCGATAACAAGCTATTCATTCCATTCGACAACAATCAATTAAGTGGTGAATGGTCCCTACTCAACGTCAGCACGCCCTAATGCAAATAGACAACTACGCGCGTAACCCTATGTCTTCCCAACGATCCCCAGGGCCAGACCTAAACATCAACCTTTCGCACCTTGCCAGTCTGACTATCCAACACAAACCCTCGGCAGCCATCCTTCAACTCGGCCCTGACCAACGGATTCTCACGAAACCACTTCACATCGCCCTTGATGCTCTCCTCAACATCCGTCATGGAACCCCACTCTATCGCATCCACCTCGGCCCAGTGCACCTCGTCCACGCGAGCCTTGACATGGCTGCGAACCTGCTCATCGGTGGACGTGAGCGTCCCGCAGTCGGTATGGTGGACGATGGCGAGCTCGTGCAGCTGGAGGGCCCGGTCGAGCATGAGGATGTCGCGGAGGGCGTGGCGGACGTTGCCCCCGGCGTTACGGTGAACGATGGCTTCTATGCAAGGTGTCAGTGACTGACCGCGAAAAAAAAAGAAAAAAAAAGAAAAAAAAAAGGTGTTAAGTCTTACCGTAGCCGTCGAGGTTGAAGAACTCGGTTGGGTTGCAGCGGGGGTCGAGGCAGGCTACTTCGTTCAGAGGCTTATTAGCTGATGGGTGTTGACGTATATCGACTTTTGGGCAAGGGATGGAGTTGCAATGCACGATAAGTACGTACCCACCATGATTTTGGTATCGCCTGCTCTGCCAGCCTTGAGGATGTCGGCGAAGGCCCGCACATTTTGACTTTCGGAAAGGGAGTTGTTCCTCTCCACGAGGTCTACAATTGTTGTCGTCATAGTATCAGGTGGTAGGGAATACTTTGTAGGTGGGCAAGAATAGCTGTTGGTCTTTGAGTTTGACTCAGTCCTTGTTGTTGGTGTTGTTGGATGGGTGCATACTAAATCTCCACCGCAATAGGACCTGAGTTTATATCTTCTGAGGGTGTGGTGTTGTAGTTGTGATCCTGCCGAGGTTTCGCGGCTGGTGCTCCGGTCAACAGCAAATTGTTCGGATTTCCCCGATTACGTTTTGAGGGGAGCGGCTCATGGAATTCCCATTGTTCAGTAATCGCATCGGGTTCCTGCTGTATCACCTGGGGTATCTTGGCCTCGGCACTCTTAGCACGGGGTTCCCGTCCCGGCTTACACCGCGCAGACAAAACAAAACAAAAAAAAAACATCACAACGGCAATCGGAACGTATATCGTTGTTGACCTCGCCTAGAAAAGGTACACACCCCCAAAAATAGATAGCTTCACAAACTCCCCTTCAGCCCGGGCAACAAAACCGCCTCACTCCAGGCCCAAATCGCCGAACTATCGTGCGCCACGAACGTCGCGCCCGTCCACCACGTGTTCCTCTTCCCCTGCAACCCGTTCAACCGGTCATAAAACCCGCCCGCGATGGCCTGCGGCGACACCGTCAACCAAAACGGCCGATGTGCATTGAAGCCCACAAACTCGGGCGTCGCTCCGCTCGTTGGGAATCCGTTCGCGCTCACAACCCTCGCAATCGTCGCCAGCACGTCCGCCTTGACCTGCGCATCCGACATGGGGCCGGGCGAGGTGTAGTACCCCACCGTCAAGTCGGGGATGCGCGCCGGCCCGAGACTGAGCACACCCGGCATGGGCGCGACGCCGAGCGGGGCCGAGAGATCGACGTTGCCGAGGCTGAGGTTGGAGGGGAGGCCCGAGTTTTTGATGACCATGTCCCAGTAGTAGGAATTGTTGAATTGGCTAAAGATGGAGGTTTCTTCGCGGTTGAGGTCGAGGTGGAGGTCTTGGAGGGTTGCGAGTTTGGGTTGGATGGCCATGACGAGTTTCTTGGCGATGATGAGTTTGGGGCCCGAGGGCGTGAGGAGGGCGATGAGCACGCGGGGGCCGTCCCGCTCGATGGCGAGGACGGTGGAGGAGAGGAGCACGTTGGAGGTGCCGGCGTCGAGGTAGGCTAGGGCTTTGTTGTAGAGGGCTTGGAAGTTGAAGCGGGCGCTGGTGACGGGGGGAGGAGCAAGGCCGGCGAACGCGTCGATGGTGGTTTTGGGGAGGTATTTGAAAACGTAGAGGGTTGTGACCGAGAGCACGTTGCCCATGCCTTGAGCGATGGAGAATGCCGTGTTGGCGAAGGCCGCGAGGTTGTACTTGGCTAGGAAGTCGCCAAAGGGGAGGAGCAGGTCCTCGGGCACGGGTTCAGGGAGGTTGTATCCGCCGACGAGGAAGGGATACAGCGATACTTGAGCGCCGTATCCCAGGAACGAGGCAAAGACGGCTGCCGGGTCGGTCCAGGCGAGCGTAAGGGGAGGCGCAACCAGCAGACCGTCTGTCTTGAGGTTGGCGAAGCCGGGAGTGGCCGGTGTACCAACGTCTGCGAAAGGCACCAGGGACTCGTTGAACGAGTTGAAGTAGTCCCTCACGACGCTGGTGTTGAGCAGGGCCACCACGCCGTAGTCAAAAGTTTGACCTGTGACGGCGTCTTGGTATGTGTCGACATGTCCGCCCAGTCTGCCCGTCTTCTCAACCACGGTTACCGAGTATCCGGCGCGCTTGAGATGCACAGCGGCATATGTGCCGCTAGAACCGCCGCCAATCACAGCAACATCCCGCACAAGAATAGCGCTCGACAGATAGGATGCAACGTTGATGGTTGCCGCACCCAGCGATGGGGCAAGAGCCAGGAAAGCCAGCGAGCTTGACACCATAGTGATGATGGACAAAACGCTCCTGGAAAGAATGGACGGGGGCGGAGCTCCGTGCGCTGAACGAACTTCCTGACCTGAGAGGGACGTCCTAAGATATACGGGTTCATGTCACGATGACGAATTGGTAGGGTGCAGCGGCACAGCGGGGCCCAATCACGGCGGGATGGGGTCACGCCGAACTGGAAGGGAGGGGCTGCAAGGACCCAATACCCCCCTGAGCTCATTTCCCAGTCCCAGGTTTTCAATCCAGACACAAGGCCGAGACATGGTAAAAGTTCCACACATGTGCTATTGTAAGATACCACGACTCCCCCTTTTTCCTGCGTTGCATTGTCCATATTCCCGGGTTGCTGACTTGTCCACTATTGCTTTCACCGGGGACTTTCAACTAGGTGGGTAGCCTTGTCCGTGACACCTCGCTTGCGTCTCCCGCATGAGCCCGCCCCCCCACGAGGTGGCGAAACAATGCAACCCCCAAGCATGGCAAAGCCTCGTCCTCCTCTGAATTCTGTCCGTTCCGGCACACACATTTCCATCACGACTAGGTACCCACGCGCAGTACGCATCACTGGCACTATGACTAAGCAACTTTCCATCCTGAACTGCTATGCTTCCCTTCCGAGTGTAACTACCGCGCCTAGGCTTATTAGAGACATCGCAAAGCAACCGTATTGCCATTGTGAAGTGCTGACGGGGTGACGCGAGGACGAGAACGTGGTCCTTTGGAACCGACGCAATGAACTCGCCACGCTCGCAGCAGACTCAAGACTGCACGACGCTGTCCCTTGGCCCGTTGAGGAGGGCCATGCGAGGCAGACACAGTATCATCACGTGGGTACGACCATGAGTCTCCAACGTTTAGGCTCCTGTCCGCCTGAAAACACCCCCCGTTGGTAGTTCTACATCACCAAGGGGATGTCGGCTGCCCAGGGGGGAGGGTTTGAGGTGGAAATTACGTATGTAGCCACTTGGCTGGCTGATGCAGGTTCAACAGGGAAGCGGGGGAGGATGGCGAAGAACCAGTTGGCTACCTTACCGGACACCAGAAACGTGTCCAGCGCGAAAGCCGTTGTTACACAGCACATGGAACGACTGGATTGAGTCGTACCACGACAGAGGCGAAGAACCCCGCTTCTGCCGCTTGAGTCCATGTTGCTTGCTTGCCTACTTGCTTGAGCTTCCCTTTGACTCCGTAGTCCCAGAATCCCACACACTTGACGGCAGAAAAAAAGGCCAGCACTCTTACCTACCTTGGCATTTGTCTCTCACGTTCGCCTTCACCTGTTCCGCCCTCATTACCATGGCGCCTTCGTTGAGCGAGCACCAGCCACTGCCGTGTCCCGATTGGGTTTTCTCCTCTTTTTCGAATGTTCAGTAAGCAAAGAACCCCTGGCCAGATTCCACTTTTCCAGACGCCCCTGTTTCTGACCCTGCAAAGTATCGCAAAGGACCGGTTCTGGTTTCGGGATGACTATATACCTTTCCCTTCTGTCCTCGGGTGCGGCTTGCGTGTCGAGGGCATCGGCTCGGTCATACTTCACACCAAGAGATCCCCCAACAGTGCCGGTCGCAACAGGCACGCAGCCCTCCGTCTTTCTGGCGTTCTACACGTTCCTGGGGCGGCGTGCAACTTTCTGGGAGCTCCGCTTGTCTGCGAATACGCAATCCGGATGGACTGGAACGATCCATCAAGTTGCTCCATCCGTGACCGGAGCGGCCAGCGTTTGGCATATTTCCGCTACGCATCCGACGGCAGACAGTTCGCGCTTCGGCTCAGCGGGCCACCAGTTGGCCCAAAGGTCGGACCGGTACCTCTCAGCATCTCGAATGTCTACAATATCAACGTAACCTGGCCCGATGCTGAGCAATACAGATGGGTAGTCTACAAGGCCTGTCTCAACGGCCAAGTCGCCACTGGCGTCAACAGCGGCCAGCCAGCGACAGCCATGGCACGGGTAGCACCCACCTCCAGCCCCAGGACCCCGAGAGGCTCTGAAGAGCAAGATCTGAGCGAGACGTTTGCTCGCGTTGTATCACTTTCGGAACACGAGACGAGAGATCGCTTTATGTTCCCACAGCTTCACGAGGCGGTCCGGTCCGCCGTTGGCGAGGCTATTCCCTCGCTCTGGTTCAACTGCGAGGACACAGGAGGCGGCCTACATAAAGATTACGACACGTGCCTGATGGGCGAGTTCGTATGTACTAATCGCAACTGCCGTAAACCCGGCTGGAGTAGCGGTAAGGTTCCTGTCTGGATACGACTCTACGGCGGCCATCAAGCCGGCGGATACAACGCCGTGGTCTTCAACCAGCGCTGCGGATTGTGTAACCATCTTGGCACCTTGGAGGTGGATGAGGAATGCTACATCGAACGCGTCTCCTACCGGCTGCGCAAGTGGGCGGGCGTACCGGTAACACCGCCGATGTATGGAGGACTAAGCCGGGGGCCACATATGGAGGAGCGTTGTGAGGGCTGCAAACACGGCCATTGTAGCCAAAGCCAGCGTGACGAGGATGATTAGAATGTTTCAGGCGTCTCGCAGCCATTGGGGGGCTCTTTCCAGACCTGAGGGATCAAACTTTGTACATATATGTACCCCGCGCCGGGGAGGCAGACACGGAAGTAGACAACGGACGCATCCAGTACGATGAAGGCAGCAGGGCGCAGCGCGCTTCAATAACCAATCAACAGTAGCCCTTGTTCCCATCGCATGCTCCGTATTTAGACTAGCTGCTTCAGCCCCACAGATCGGGCGCGGCCTTTTCCCCCTCCTCCCCTCTCGATCGCTGCCCAAAAGCAGATCACGTCGGGCCTTTCTCCCCCAAAAAAGAAAGAAAACACGCAAACCTCCAGGTTTTGTGTCGTGAAATCCTTATCCTGCTTGCGATGCGTCAGGCGCTTACCGAGTTCTAGACATACCCGACCCTTTCTCTCCACCCTCAACCACGTTTCCGTCCATTTCCCCACTAATGGAGACTTTTGAGCACATGATGGACCCGGACGGCGATGTCGTCATCACGCTCAACAATCCTGGCGCGCCATTTGCACCCTGGGATGGGGCATCCGCCCCCGCACCAAGAGAGGACTCGAAAGCGCCACAAGCAGTGAAATTCCTTGCATCATCACACCACCTAAAACTAGCCTCTCCTGTATTCAAGGCCGCCCTAACGGGGAACTGGCAAGAGGGAACCGTAACAAAGGGAGGCCGACGACAAATCGAAACCAGCGACTGGGATGTCGAGGCTCTCCGGATCACCCTCAGCATCCTCCACGGCCGTACTCTCGGTATCTCACACACTCTCACGCTCGAAATGCTTTGCAAAATCGCCGTGTTAGTCGACTACTATCAATGCCACGAGGCTTTCGGTTTCTGCAGCTCAGTCTGGATCGAGCATCTTCGCGGCTCCGTCGCCAAGATATATGGGAGAGATCTCATCCTATGGCTATGTGTCTCGTGGGTCTTTCGAGATAGTGGCATCTTTGAAGCCGCCACGGGAGCGGCGATTGAGCAAAGCGCTGAGGAGATCCGGACGCTGGAGCTACCCATCCCTGAGTGGGTAACAGGTACGTCCCCGGCTGATCAATCGATTCGTCCGCCTATCATTGACAGTATTTGAAAGACCGAATCAACACGCGGAGGACAGAGGCGCTTGGCATAATTAAAGAGTCGCTGTGCGCTCTCAAGCGCGAGTTGCTCGATGGCGAGAAAGGTTGCTCCTTTGACTGCCGGTGTCTGTTTCTCGGAGCGCTCGTCGCTATGATGGACAGGCAGCAGCTGATGAGTGCCGCTTCGCCGCGGTTCTACGGCGTCAGTGTCACCGACGCTCTTGATGGCCCACAAAATATAGGCTTTCCTTTGTATCGTGGTTGCTGCTTTGGAACTTTGAAAGCTGGTATGCAGGATTCCATCAGTGTGGCCAAAGGCTACGTGTATTCAGTGACCCTGGAAGAATATACGACTCCCTTGTCTGGGTTCTGATCTCAAGGGAGAGAGGTGTAGTTTGGGCTTGGGGGGGGGGGGGGGGGATTTTATGCAAGGGCGCACCCGAGGGTGGTATTCAATGCTAGGCATCATTGATGACTTCAGTCGAGGCCTCTTTCGGTTTAGAAAATGGCGCTGGGCAAGGGGCATTCCTAGCCGTCTCCACGTCGGTCCCACCTTAGCGAAAGTAGATGAACCCTACTGCCAGGTAAGAGCTACATCGATATGTGCATGGTTAGGGTGAGCCATCCGCGTAGACGGCTTGTGAACTGTACTGGGAGGTTATCGGAAAACGGCCAAAACGAGGGCAAAACTCCAAGTTCGGACGTCGTCGGGAAGTGGCGGTGTGGTGTCGCTGCCGACCCGTTCGAGCGCGCCAGCCACATACACTCTCCATCCGCAAATGAAGAGACATGGATATCGTCTCCTTCGTCGAGCGGGCTCAGCCAAACCTGCTGGCACGCTTCTGCTTTGAGGTCCGTGGATCCCCCTTCCTGTTCCTTCTCGTCCAAGTCGGCCACAGCACCCAGAGCGCTGAACCGCAACCACGTCTGCACGTGCTGTTTCTCGGCCAGCCGAAGCCCAATGTCAACTGACGGAAACAGCCTCGAGAAAAGCTTTGGAGACCAGCTGCCTGCCGAGATGACCAAGTTCTGACAAGGGACTCGGCGCGTCTCGCCCCCTTGCAGCCGTAGATCTATGCTGGGTTCAAGTTCGTCGTCGTCGGCATTCTCATTGACCTGTACTGTTTCGGCATGGGTAAGAAACTCTACTCCCAGCTTTTCACATTCTTCTTGAAGAAATTTGCAAAATTTGGGAGGGTCCCTAGGTAGAAAGGTCCGAGTAAGCTACGAACTACAAAAATAAGGAGTGATAGTGGCGGTGGTGACATACAGTCTCGCGGCTGTTGAGCCATCGTTGATCAGACCCCCTTTCCAGGTCTCTTGCACCTTGAGCCACGGCGGAAGTTTTGAGAGCGCCTCGGGTTCTAGGAGAGGAATATCACTTCAGTCAACACAACTAAAAAAAAAAAAAAAAAATGTCGCCGTGACACGAAGTGACATACCTTGGACTGGGAAAGGGAGCCGAGGGTTGGACGGGTCGTACTTGGAGGAAAAGACGGTGTGGACAACGAGCGCTGAATATCCAATGCTTTCAGTCGCAGCACGCGAAGCAAGTTCGGAATAGAGGCGGTAGGAAAGTTTCCCCAGAGGCGCAATCTTCTGGCCCAAGCCGAACTCCCCCAGGGCGCCCTCGCATTGTCCCGAGGCCGCTCCGCAGATAGTAGAAGACAAATCGGCCACGATAATCGGTGCGAGCGTGTTTTGCGAAGCCAGCGCAAGGTGGGAGCCTGTAGAAAGTCCGATTATGCCCCCTCCAAGGATGACTGTTGGGCGTTGGGCCTTCATTCCAGTGGCGACCTGCTGAAGGGAGGCCATGATGTCTGCTTCAAAGGGGGCGATTTTTGGGGGTGAATTTGCGAGAAGGTGGCAACGCAGTGCATGTGAAATGATCCCTGGCGGTTATTCTTTGCCCTATTTTTTATCCTAATACAGCTAGCCTTAGCGTGGCACATTAGTGCTTGGCAAAAAGTGGGCTCGAGCAGTTTTCGCACGCGCTTATCTGCGTACACATCGTTTTCCGAGCGTACAACGCCGTCGCAGACACTACCCTAACCGCTTGAAGAAAGCAGAGTGGCCATCCACTTCGTCAAAAACGCTCAAGAAGGACGCAGTCAATGCCGAGGCCGTAACAGCACAGATCCGACAGGAGATCAGCGATAGCAACACTAGCAACGTTTGCGACATCGGCAATAGTGGAGCCAGTGGCGACCACAGCCGCGCTCAAACGGGGGGTTGAAACTCCAACTCCCCTTACACCTACCCAGGGAAATTACCCAACAGGACTGCACGACAGACCAGCACCGTCGTTGGCTCCCTGAACGCCGACCATCCCCCGTCGAAGCCCGGGGCCAAGGTCCCAAACCACCGCAGAATGGGCAGCGAGATGTTCATGAAGCCGAATTTGAACCGGGACGAAAACACAGTCACCTTCATGCTTGTCGGCGAGAAGGGCGCACCGGGATTGAATCGCAGTATCTGACTTACGCGGCAGCATATACCCAAGAGAGCGCGTGAGCTCGATGCATAGTTCACTACGATGAACAGGAGATCCTCCGTATCTCCTTACACAACAGAGCCCTAGTTACCTACTGGGCAAGGAAGAGATTGGTCGCGGACATTCGGGACTTCCCCCACGAGTACAACTTGGCAGCAGTGAACAGTACTGCAGCTTCGCGCCCAGTGTTTACCCAGAACACTAAGAACGACCCTCCGGAGGATACGAGGGAGCTTGTTGCCATTCGAACGTGCAAGGATTCATGGATCTCTGGGGCTGTATAAAGGAAACCCTTTTTGTGCTGGGGATTTGGGAGACAAATGTGATGGTGGTTGGAGCATAGTCGATGTCCGATGGCAGTATTGCAGTGCACGGTACGGCCTCCAGCAATCTCGATTTGCTGTGGGCGACGATCATGGACACCAGAAGGAATATTTCGAATGCCTGCAAAATTTCCGAGGAGGCATCAAGATTTTACATTGACGCACATTTACATATGAAGGGCCTATCTACAGTTTAGAGAGGCCTTGACTGAATACAGTGTGCCATCTTCGTCATCATCATGACCCATTATCTGTGCCTCCTACGCATGCATAGTCCGTAACAACCCCGTAAGCCATGAACCGGAGATGTATTACCGCACATTGCGACGGCTTCAGAGTTACGGAGGTCAGGAAGACCGCCGCAAATTCCATCCATCCAGCTCCATAAAGCGGCAGTGTAACTTCCCAGCAAGAACTCAACTCTTGCTCTCCTTGTCACCGAATTAGCGTGACTTTCCATACATTGGGTTATAGGAGCCCGGGTGGATCATTGAGTCAATCCTTACCGAGGTCAATATTCAAATTGTCTCTCGACTGGACATCTTCCCATGCGTCAATACTAACCCGTCCTTCAACACAAACACACATTACTCTGGCGTGCAACGACGTTCGGAACTTGTGCGACCGTTAAAGCTGAAGAAGGCACTACTGCGGTTACATTGCGGTGAGCATCTAGTTTTGACACAATGACCTATGATAGCAGAAGAAATACTTGGGAGAAACCTCAAGCTTCCATTCCCCTCCCCGAATCTGGTTCCGCGTGAACACCCGTAGCTGTATGCCGGCTACGCCAACTCCTTCCGAGCACCTTACTCCTCTCCCTCTCGAATCTCTTCGTGCGTATGATATTATAAATCCAAAGGAGAATTGAAGCCAACACAAGAAGCGCAAGCGCTGAGATTGCAAGAAAGATGGAGAAAATCCCAAACCCATACGATGCGTTCTGAAAACCCCGGTCGCCAGCCAGTCTGTCGGTTGACAAGCCAACTTGCATCGCCGAGAGAACAAGAATGAGGTAGGCCGTTACGGTGATGAGCCAGGCCGAGTTATCGCGGTAAAAGCCGCCGTAGGATTGCCACGTGGCCACAAAATCGGGGGGCAGGGGTCCTCGTAGGAAGAAGAGGATAAGCCGGAGGCGGTTAAGTCGCAGTTCGCCATATACGAAGCGCGGTGCTACTTGTTTGTAGAGACCGTTGCTCCCTTCGGCGCTGAGAACTTCTTGGACTAATTTTCGCCACTGGGGCCAAGTGATCTCTGCGGGTATGAGATGCCTGTCTTTTGCGATGACGAAGTCGCTCTCGTAGACGATAAGCGAAACGTAGGAGAGAAGAAAACCTAGTGCGCATGCTCGGAGATGGGAATGGCCGCAGTTTGGCTCGGAAGGCCCAGAGCCCGGGGAGATGTCGAGGGGCCGGCACGAGTCGCAAGTCAGATGGTTCGTCCAGAATCTGGGAATCAGGATATAGCGTGGAAGAGGCTTGAGAAAAATGCGGCCTGAGCCCCACACAAGGTGGAAGTCCATTTGCTCTCTCATGACGATGTCACGACCCAGGGACAGCTGGTGGTGAAGCGGCCGGGGTGGCACTGGTCTACCGGCAATCCATAAGTGGTCGATTATTTCGTGCAGTTTATCGGCCCCAAGGTCCCGCTCGATTGTTTCGGGAGATGGTGCAAACAGGGCATGCAAGTTGTCGCTGTGCATCCGATACGATGCCGGGAAGTTGTCCATCAACTCCTCATTACTTCTGGCGGGACTGAAGAGATCGGATGTAAATGGCATCTCCTTTGTGCCTGCCATGTTGGTAGATACTAGCTCGACGAGCAAGCGTCAATCCAACGGTAAAAATTCCACGGGGTTGGTGGCTCGAGCTGGACTGTCCACCTCACCCGTCATGAAATTAGGAAAATTCGCGTCCGGCGCCTAATTGAACATGGTGGTGAGGGGTCGGGGCAACCATATCTAATAAAGTGAGACAGCAGGTCTTATAGGTTGACAGGGTGCATCGGCATGCAAGACGCCTGCGGTTCAGTCACCCCGCAGTTGGGGAGATCTGGTTGGTTGAGTTGATCTCTTCGGCGCCAAACAATCACCCTAAGATACGTGAAGGCCGCTTTCGATTAGAGATTCTGGAATACGGTTCTGACGAAACCCAGTTCCAATCGATAGAGAAAGTGAACCCTTGGTAAGTGGGAATGGCATGGATTCAGTGCGGTTCTCCGACGCAAGTTGTGCCGGCCAAGTTCTACCTCATTTTTGGGTGGAAGGGCACGTCGTAACTTTCTTGGGTGGTGTGGGCCTCCTCTTCTGTGACTCGCCCCTCATGCATCCGACATGGGGTTCAATGAGGAAGAGCATCACCGCCTCGGTCAGCCATTGGGCGCCACCCAGTCTTGACGCGGGGTTTCTCGCTGGACTGATATCTTGGTGCCCGACTTCCCTCGCAAACTTCAAGACACACGCGTCGCTCACATAACCTCCGCAGCAGAACGCTGCAAAGCCCACACAAATCGAAACACCCTCGCTTAAGACTCCACCGAGCGAGCCTCTGACACACTGGGTACAATCGATTGCAACAAGGCCGTCTTCCAGGAGGGAAATGTCGAATACGTCGCAATCGCGACCTCCGGTCGCTCCAAAGTCACCCGCCGACAAGGTCAAACACGGGGCGGTGTTCCGAGTCACAGGTCTGCCAGGCGGCAAGCCCTTGAAGGGTGTGAAGTCGGAGTTGCAGAAAACGATCGAGGCCCAAGAGCAAGGCCTGAGTGTCAAGATCGAGGTTGTGCCGTCATGCTATGATGATACCCTTGTTGCCTTGGTCGAATTCCCGAACGGCACCCCGGATTTTCTCTCCGAACTAACGCGCGATCCCCTCTCCAGTTGGGGTATGGAGATGGGTATGGATGACATATCTTTCGATCGCCATTTCTTCGGTTTTACGCAACTGTACCCAACCGCAGAGGGGCGTCCAGTAGCAGCTGAGTGCGTGTTCCCCAGCTCGAATTACTGTCCTCATGTATGCCTTAAGTTGACTGTTGAGCCAAAGCATCATCGCAATCACCGGTCTCGATGGCAACGCATACGGCTCGTGGAGGGGTCGGGATAATCTAGGAAGGATGTGGCTCCGCCACTGGCTGTCCAGCAGCATGCCGGATTGCCGCACCATGACATACGGCTACAACTCGAAGCTTTCGGTCCGTGGAATCGACACGTTGGAGGACTACAGCCGCGAGTTGCTTGAAGGAATCAAGAACGTACGGGCCACCAAAGAGGCAAGTGCATCTCCAACCGTTTCCTCATTTACGTTGTCTCACAAATTACCTGCAGCTCCAGGAACGCCCACTCATCTTTGTGGCCCACAGCTTCGGTGGTATCATCTTGGCACATGTACGTTTTCATTTCGATGATTTGCCGGCTTTTTGGGCATTTCACTTACCCTTGAACCCAAGGCGCTCATCCAAGCAAAGCTTGTTGGCACCGAAGAGGGTGTCGGCCGAACGACAACGTCTCTGGTCACAGCAACACGCGGTATACTGTTCTTCGGTGTCCCGCACTCCGGACTTTTCGTAGAAGACGTGGTAAGCATGGTGGGAGAGGGACACCCGCGTAAACAGCTTGTGGAAAAGTTGAGCAAGTCATCTGATGCCCTGCGGTCGCAACTGAGGGATTTCAGAAACATTGCTCGCAATTTCAAAATCGTCAGTTTTCACGAGACGCACCAGACAAGACGTCTGGAACCTGTACGTAATTTTTTCCTATCTCCTACTCTATCTTCGCGTAGCGACTAACCGGCGACTTTAACCAACGAAGGATGGGAAGTCGTGGAAGCGCAGCGGCGAGTACATCACATTCGTCGAGTCTGACTCCGCCCTCCTACTGCTGCCGGACGACATGGAGGCCAAAGTTAAAGTCAGCGAGAATCATTCCAATATTGTCAAGTTCAGGGGAAGGCAACAGGAGCCGTATATCACCACGCTCCGGTACTTGCGGGAGCTTACCAGTCCAAAGGACAAGACGGGTGTGACTACAGGGGGCATCGCAACTAATATCACCGCGCCGAGGGTGTACAACTGCAACGAGGAAGCAAAGCAAGGCTAGTCAACCCCAATGAGAGCGTGATCCTGTTCCAAGCAATCAAACCAGTTAGACTGAGTTGGGCTTGTTGAGTGAACTGCTGATGCTGACACATGTTGATAATTGCAGACTGCCTAGAATCTCTCAGATTCTCGAGATACAATGCTCGACAACGCGAGATATCGTCTGCATACGCGGGAACATGCGATTGGCTCCGCGGGACTAAGCAATATAAGCGATGGTGGAACCGACGAGATGTCTCAAATCACAACGGCGTCCTCTGGATCAAGGGAAAGCCAGGCGCCGGGAAGTCCACGCTGCTCAGACACACACTGAAGCATGTCCAGGACTCGGCGGATGTTGGTGACACCACCATTGCCGCATACTTCTTCCACGCCCGGGGAGATAACTTGGAAAAGTCACCCCAAGGCATGTTGCGGTCCTTGGTCTCCCAGCTGTTGGAAGCGGAGCCACAACTACAGGAAAAATTGGTTTACCTGTTTCGCGAAAAGGCGGCTCTAGGTTTTGTCCAATGGGGTGACGTCGAGCTCAAACAATTTTTTCTCGACAACATCCGAGGTTCCAAAGCGCGCCGCGTCTTCCTCTTCGTCGACGCTCTGGACGAGTGCCGCGAAGGCGATGTCCGGGATGTGGTCAACTTCCTGGCTGACCTGAGCGAGCAAGGTGTGCATGACGAGGTGAACCTCAACATCTGTCTCTCCAGTCGACACTATCCGCATACACAGATGAAGAAGATGATTGAGGTTGATGTCGGAAAAGAGCAGGCTCACAACGAGGACTTGACGCGCTATGTGAACGGCAAGCTCCCTGATATTGAGGACCCCAGTATCAAAGAGCTCATCGTCGAGAAAGCTTCAGGAGTCTTCATGTGGGTTGTTCTTGTTGTTGCACGCGTCAAGCAGGCCCACGAAAAAGGGGACTCCAACCGCAATCTCCACGAGATACTACATAAGATCCCTGGCGACATGGATGATCTATACCAGACAATTCTGGACCAGGACACGTCGAAAAGAGCCGAAACTGTTCGTGTTTTTCAGTGGGTTCTCTTTGCGGAACACGCCCTGTCACCAGAAGAACTTTACTGGGTAGTGTGGGAAAACGACCAAAACGGAGGTAAAACTCCAAGTTTGGATGTTCTCGAACGCCGAATCAGAGAGGTCTCGAAGGGCCTTGTCGAGATCACTGGGGAGAATAACTTCGACCGCAAGGTGCAGTTCATCCACGAATCTGTCGTCGATTTCCTGCTTCGCAATCGAAGGCTACAACGGCTTTCTACAACGCTCGAGAACAACATGGTTGGTGTCAGCCATTGCCAGCTACGTGATATTTGCATGCGATATTTATTGAAGCCCCGAGAAGGCCTCTCCCCAGGCTTAGAAGTGCTTGAGTGGGGGCATCCGCCGGCGGGATACGCCTCACATTTCGTTTTTTGGCACGCAGATCGGGCGCAAGCAGCGGGCCTCAGTCAATACAACTTCATTCGTGGTGATCCTCGACGCTGGGATTGGCTTTTGAGCAACCTTCTATACAGTACGATGCCCATGCCTAGGGACGTCAGCCTACTCTATGCTATGACCAGTCTTGGGCACAAGAATCTTACTGAGATGCTGCTGGAGACAGCTACAGTCGCAGAGGTAAATGTCTCTGGCGGCTCGTACGGCAACCCACTGCAGGCGGTTGCGGTACAGGGTTGGGATGATATTGTTGTCAAGCTTCTGAAGAGCGGCGCAGACGTCAATACCCAAGCTGGTGTTTTCCATACGGCTTTGCAAGCTGCGGTGGCTGTGATGGACGTGAATTCTCCTCCAGATAAGACGGATCAGCAATACGGTATCATCAACACACTCCTGGGTCATAAAGCTGATGTCAATGCCATTGGCGGTATCTACGGGACAGCGCTCCACGCCGCACTTGCCAGGGGCAACCAGATAGTTGCCAGATTGTTGATGGACAATGGTGCTGACATCACCGCAACAGGGGGGTGGTATGGAACTACATTCCACGCGGCAATGGCCTCCAAGATTTTTGGGGAAGAGGACATTATGAGGAGATTGATCCGAGGTGGTGCCGACCCCAACACCTGCGGTAGTTGCGACGAGCTAAAAGTAGCAACATCCCCCTATGCGTTCGAGAAAGATGAAGTGAGGGTATCCGCGGAGGGTGGTCAACCCCTTTGGGCTCCCCCACTGTTCCGGGCTGTGGAACTCAACAGTGTAGCGATGGTGAATCTTTTCCTCGAGCTTGGCGCGGATATAAATGGGACTTGCGGTATACCGCCCAACGATCTACCCTCACTCTGCAGCTTCGAGATCTATTCGATGGGATCCACCCGACACATCCGTATGGGGAGCACATCACTAATGATGGCGTGCGCGTTGCTCGCGGGAGGGTCAGAGGGAAAGACCACACTTGTCGAGTTGCTTCTTGACAGAGGTGCGGATGTCGCAGCGCAATCCGAGGACGGGGCAACAGCTTTGCTTTGGGCTGTACGACAAGATGACTACAGGATAGCGAAACTTCTCCTCAACAACGGGGCCGATCCGCATGCAACGACAAGCTCTGGCGAGACGATTCTCCACGCTGCCGCTGTACATGGAAATTGCGACACCATCAAACTGTTCCTGAAGCAAAACGTCGACATTGACGCCAGGGACGAATATGGGCGAACGGCATTGTACCTGGCATCCCGATACAGACGCGCAAAAGCAGTGCAACTGTTGTTGCAGATGCGACCCAATCAAAAGCTTGACCACGTGGCAGGGCTACTCTTCAAGATGGTGCCGCCCCAAGGCCGTCACGTAAAAAGGCTTGAGGTCAACAGTGGCTGCTTTTATATATCTCAAACACCAGGGTTGCAAATTACGATCGACGAACTCATTGTAAGAGACGGTAATCTTTACATAGAGGATTCCGGCAATGGAGTTCGGGTCGGCAATATAGCGGTCGAGGCCGGGATATTGCACGTTGAGGACACCAAGGGCTTTGGCCCTGCCTTTCTCA
Organism: Cercophora sp. LCS_1; assembly: GCA_036250225.1. NCBI lineage: Eukaryota > Fungi > Ascomycota > Sordariomycetes > Sordariales > Lasiosphaeriaceae > Cercophora > Cercophora sp. LCS_1. The sequence continues at coordinate 507,371 of JAPZLL010000021.1, forward strand.
AGCGAGTCAACATATCTGGTGGTGCCTTCCGTACGGTGGGCTTGCTCGTCATCGGTGAAATGACCGTTAGCGGTGATGGTTCATTTCTCCCTAATGGCCAGATGACTATTGATAGTTTGACGACGGAGGAGATAAATTCAGTCCAAGTCGCCGGGGGCCTCTCGGTTTTGGCACTAAGGCGATGGGAAAGCCTCAGTATTTCGCCGACCCGCAAGCCAGAGGGTGATGCCGAGTCGAAAGGTGTCGCGAAAGCGGAAATGATGCCGGGGCTTTCCCTTACACTCGGGAACGGGGAAACGGCACAATACAGCGACGATTCTCAAACGAACGACTTGAAGGAGACAGGGATTGTCATGGACATCAATCACGCAACAGGCAAGGTTAGCATATTCTCCACTGACGGGGTTCTCACGGCATGTGGTGTTGCGGAAACAATGGCGAAACTACCAGATGAGCGTTTCCTTGAGCTCACGAAACTCCAGCACAGATGGGTCATAGAACTTGAATCCAAAGCTCTGGTGTGGAGAGGGGAGTATAAGGCCATAGCACGGATGCTGCAAAAAGCAGCAAAACGCCAACGTTCGGGGGATTGGAAAAAAAAAGAAAACACTGGCAAAAGTCATGAAGAAGGCAGCAAAACTGTGGGAATAGAGCTCTGTTCTGGGTGGGAGGAGGAAGTTCAGAGTCCGGATGAGAGGAAAATGACAGCAACTCGGCAACTCGGCAACTCGGCACGCAGTGGTTCGCTCGTTGCGGAGACGCCGCAATAAGTAGAATGTGCTAGAACTCGAACGTCATTCCGCAATTCTGCAACAGGGAGGAGTATGCGTTGGTTATCTAAGTATAGACCATAAGTAGGCGCATGGGCATTGTGTTGCGAGACTAGACGATATGTAGATGAGGATATGAGGGCGCGAGAGATGGCCTTTGGGTTTGTGGTCATCGAAATCATGGTCGTCAGGCAAGATAGGTACTAGAGATAAATTATCATTGTGCAGGCATTATATATATTGCCAAACCCATCATCTATTATTTTCCCTCATTAAAATCCAACTGAAAACCAAATCCCAAAACTCCACGCAATGCCATCATTACATCTTATCACCGATCCATTACCGCCTAACAGGCAAAATCCCCGAGCAATCAACCAGCTCGCCGACATTCTTAACCCCCAGCAACGTCATCCGAAACGCCGCATCAGCATAATGCCCACCCCACGCCCTCTGTCCGTCCCTGGCCGCAAACTGCTGCCACTTGCCGGCGGTCGCCGCATCCGTCGCAAGCGACACATCGCTGGGAAACCGCACAATTCCCCTCGGTGCACTCTGCGCCGCCGTCTCCGCATAATACTTGTTGTCCCACTCCCCCGGCGTGCTATCCTGCGGCGCACCCGCCTTCTCCGGCTCGACATTGAACTGTCTGCTGACGGTATGCGCACCCGTCAACGCAACGAGGTCATCAGCGCTGAAGGTCTTGGCGGCAAACAGCCCGATCAGCGTCGGAGCGTCCTGCTTCGGTGTAGGCAGGAGACCAGGCGGCGGGAGCTCAGCGGAGTCTTTCCGGCCGACGAGCGTCTTGATGTGTGGGCCCTGCGGGCAGACGGCCACGGCGACGTTGGCGCCGACTTGAATCAGATCCGCCATGGAGATGCCGTACTGCTTGTATGCGTCGAACCAGGCGCGGGTTTGGCCCGCGATGGCTTCGAGGCCGCGGTTTTCGAAGCGAGGGAGCTCTTCGGGGTTGAGGAGGATGGAGCCGTCTGCGCCGCCGTAGGGGAGGGAGCTGTTCCATGCTGCTGCGTCGTGGAAGCCGAGACGGATGGCGCCGCGGGCGAGGGACGAGCACCGGGGCCCGTCGGAGAAGGCAACGATCATTTCATTGGTGATGTGGCCCCAGATGCAGCATGTGTCTGCTTTGCAGGCGTCGGAGCCCGGTGCACCGGGCGGGTTGTAGGCGGATTTGGGGTGGGCGTTGCGGGGTTGGACGTTGGGGAGGGCGGAGGTGGATGCCGCTAGGGCGAGGGGCAGGAGCGTTTGGAGATGCATTACTGGTGGATTTTTTGGCTGATTAAGCTGAGGAAAAAAGGGAAAAGGAAAAGGAAAAGGAAATCGCCACACTGAGAACACTGGATGGTTTTGTTTGTTGGATAGGGCTGGAATGGGGAATCAGACTCTGTTGGTGCGTCAGTGTTGTCATCTTATAACTGCTGCTGTTGGAACCGGGGAGTAAACATCGCCAAGCCACGCTGCTCACCGACAGGCTTCAGCCGACTCGAGATCCGCGCCCGGGGCCTGGTCGGGTTGGGCTGTGTTGGCGTTAGCGCTGAGGGATGGGCCCCGGACGCTGCGCTGGGAGTGGCTGCGGGCGCCCGGTCGGTCTCGGAGGATGGGCGAGGCTGGCAGCTTCCGGTTGGGCGGTGCGCTGGCGAGGTCTTGCACCGCGCTGCAGGGCCCCGGATCCGCCAGCCAATGCGGAGCGTGCCAAAGCGATCCCCGGTGTGCCGTTGGTCGGCGCGCCCACCCTCTCAGCCCTAGCGCTGTCAGCACGGTCGGCGGACGCCCGGTGCGCAAGGGCTTGGCGCTGCTCTGGATCCAAGCCACGGGTGCCAGCAGACATCGGACGACGGCTGTTTTGCTGCCAGAAGGAGCAGGAAGTAAATGTTCATCTCAACTTGCTACGTGAGCTACGGGTGCGAGCTGCGAGGCATCCAACTGCGCGACGCAAAGTGTTTTGCTGGAGGATTATGCGGCCTGGTCTTTGACGTGTGCTGAGATCAGCAGTGCCGTCTCAGCGCGGTGTCTCTCTCGGTCCTGGGCGTTGTGATTCATCACCACGCGAGATGAGTGACATACGGAAATCTTGGGATGTTCTTCCAGCTTTCTTCGCTCCGTGTCACATCAGTTCCCCTTGCACATAACAATTCCATCTCTGTTGTTAATTTATTTTTAATTTACTTTCCGCGCGGGGCCGCAACCGCCACTCTGGTAGCGATCAGTGGTGGGTGAGCTGTCAGAAGCTTAAATCCTGCGGTGTTGTGGCGCGTGTCCGGAGTTGCAGGAGCCACTCAGGCCCCCGCAAAACATGGAGGCGCAGCAATTGGGTTGCAAGGCCATTGGAACAAAAACTGTTTCGTCGCTTGTGACCCCAATCGTCGCGACATGTCCAGAAACTCGGACCTGATCGACACTTGGCATGCCTGGTCGGATCAGCGACTGCTCGGATCGTCCAGAGTCGACATTGTGACTTGTCGAAACAAAAGTTGTCAGGGAGATTTTGTTTCACAACCTCCCTTACCCTGGTAAGTCTCCTGTCCAACGGCGGCCGCATGGCGTCTTACTGCGTCTCTCACGAGAATCCCACCGCTCCTGGGGACCGTCGCACCAGCAAATAGCTTGACTGGCTGCGTGCTGCACGCGCCGCCCAACTCGCCGTGCCACAGCGTGGACCTAACGGTCATGTGCAGAGTGGAGAAAGTGTGGTGGCGCCAAAACGGAGGGCGGTGGCCATTTTCCTCGGATCGGACGATAAGTTGCCACATTTTGCTGACTGTCAGGAAGAAGTGCGAAGGATTCTGGTCAATGATCTTTCATCTCGTTGTTATGGATTATGTGCTGGCAAATTGGTCTTTTGTTACTTGACTAAATCCGGCGGTCTCGTTTTCGCAACCGAGCAGAGCTGAAGCTAGAGGGGAAAAAAAAAGGAGTGTCAACCCCATTCTGCTGCGACCCTATAGTCTGAAAGCGAGCCTGTTCTCTCCCGGCGCATGATAGTCGGGAACCTTCATGTCGAGCGCAGCGCCAGAGTATCCCAAATCCTCGGCGACAAGCATCGCTGCCTTCTCACCGATGAGCAGGGCAGTCGAGTAGGTGTTGCAGCCGACGTTGTCGGGGCAGATGCTGAGATCAGCAACCTTGAGACCCTTGACGCCGTGAACGTTGAGGCGCTCGTCCAGAACACCGTGCTTGACGATGCTGTTGCCCTCCTTGGGGGCCATGGAGCATGTCTGTCACCGTCAGCATGACCCATCAGGTTGAAGTGGAGAGGGAGCTTACACCCAAACTGTGCCAAGTGCTCTCAACATGGCGCTTCACCCACTCCTCAATGGCCTTGATGTCCTCAGTGCCGTACTTGAGCTCCTTTCTCTTGGCCTTTTGGTTGCTCGTGACAATGCCCTTCTTGGGCTTCTCATCCGCCTCGGGGACTGGAACCGTCCAGCTGCCGTGTTGGATGCCGGCCGTGATGTTTCCGGGCTTGGCGTCTGCGAAGGTTAGTCACCTGCCAAGAAGAACCGAGTACACCGACTCACACTTGTTTGTATCCTCCAAGTCCATATCATACGCCCTGGCCTCGCTGTTGAACGAAAAGAACGGATGCATGTTCTGCACCTCGCCGGCATACGCATCCATCCTCCGCGCCGTCTCCCTGCTCTTGATGTAGCCCCAGACCATCGGCACCATGTCCCTTTCATCGTTCATGAAGCCGGCGTCGAAGTCGGGAACCGCATACGGATCAGGGCTGGTGATATGTGTCGAGCCTCTCGAGAAGGGGTACTCCAGGAAATGGAACATGGTGAAGAAGCTGCAACAGTCAGCGAATTGCTCCACCCCTCAACTCTACCAAACACAGGCATCAACCGGAAAGGAGAGACGTACTTCCCAGGCGGCATCAACATATGATCCCCAAACCATCCGGCAATCACGCTATAATGCATGACAGGCTTGTCCGGCTTCTCCTTGAAGTAACTCTCCCACCCCTTCTGAAAGTGCGGAGTTGGCCACTGCTGAAACTCCTTGAGCTCCTCCTCAGTCGGACGAATCTTGACACCGGCCTCAATGCCATTCGTAGCCAACGGCCCCGTCCCCTTGAGATTCCACTCCTCAAACACACGCTTCTGCACCTCGGGCTCACCCCGCGCAAAGTCATCAAAGGAATCGGTCCCGGGCTTGGCGCGATACACGGAAAACGTGAGGTAGTGGTCCTGAAAGTTGAGACCCACACCGGGGAGATCGACGATGGGCTCGACACCTGCGGCGCGGAGCTTGGCCGGGTCGCCAATCCCGGAGCGTTGGAGGATGAGGGGCGATGAGAGGGTACCGCCTGATACGACGATTTGCTTGCGGGCGCGGAAGATGCGGGTGCCGGTGTTGCTGCCCATGGGCTTGGTAGGCACGGTTTGGACGGCGACCGCCCGGCCGTTTTCGATGATGACCTTGTCGACCTTGGTGTTGCAGGCTAGGTAGAGGTTGGAGTGCACGGCGCGCGTGGAGTGGATGTAGGCGTGGGCGCTGTCGGAGCGGCGGCCGGTCTAGGAGTGTTAGAAGGGTGGTGGAACGAGGGGGGATGGCTTACATCGCGGTTGATCCACTTCAGCCAATGCTCGGCACCATGGCCGGTAGTGAGGTCCTGGAGGTCATCAACAACAGGGATGCCTTGAGACTCAGCGGCGCGAAGGAAGTCATCCTTGATGGGATAGGTGCTGATGCTGTTAGTCGTTGGCCAACACGAAAGCGAGATGACATACTAGTTGCCAAAGGAGACCTTGATGGGACCTTCAAAACCATGGGTGTCCCTGTTGTGGCACGCACGCTGGTAGGTCTCGTGCTTCTTCATCAGGGGAAGGAGTTCCTTGGTTGTCCAGCCCTTGGCTTGAAAGTCGTCATAGTCCGAGGCAGAGGCGCGCGTGTACATCTGTCCCAGTTAGCAACAGGTACCACTAGGGAACAAAGAAAACACACCATAAAGTTGATGGATGATCCACCTCCCAGAATGTGGGCAGCCGGGACAATGGCGCCCCGACCAGCGAGCCACTCAGACGGACGCGACTCGTAGAACGAAGCCGTCTTGGAGTCCAACTTCATGTTCCGAGGGAAGATGCCCGGGCGGAACACCCATGGGTTGTTGAGATTGCTCTCACCAGCCTCGATGAGCAGAACCTTGAGGTTGTGATCGAGATTGGCCAAGCGGCCAGCCACGACACAACCACATGATCCTCCACCGCAGACAATGATGTCGAACTCCTCCGGAAGAGGAGACATGTTGAATGCCGAACGATGATTGTCTCCAAAGCCAAACACGAGTCGGGTCGCAAAGACCGTGAGTGTGTCGAACAAAGCTCCTCCATCCCAGAGCGGCGATGACCTCACTTATACCCATCCGACAAATGACACAACCATGACACAACTTGCCGAACCAAGTCCGCCACAGGCGTCAACCCCTCAAAGCAAAACCCTCTTTACCCCTCATGATCCAAACACCCATCTGACGGGCTGCAGATGAAGCGACCAATGTCTCATCGTCGTCAACCGCCAACCACAAAACCGTCGTCTCGGCCTCAGCTCCTGGCGATGCACGCTTGGGAACCCCTCTCGATTCCAACCTCTCAGCATCAACCGTTTCCAACGGCAACTCGGCGACAGAACTCAACGGCAATGCATGTCCAAGAACCCATCCGAGGGTATGATTGGAGCCCGCCTTTTGCTCCAACAAACTCCAACTCAGTGCTGATCCCTGAACTCTCGGACTCTTTTGCCCCTTTTCATCCGAAATCAAAAGATTCCCCAAGGGACACACAACATAAAGCAAATCAAATCTCAACGGCCGGGTCAATCGGCGAGCGTGCATCGCATGCAGAGACATCTCGATCGAGCACGAATATCGCACATCCCGGCGGTTTTAGTGTCTTCCGTCAAAACATCCCCGCTCACCGGTGCGTTCTCGACAACGCATCCAATCCCACACCGGTCATCTTTACCCGAACGAACCCCCAACCGCTGCGCGACGACCGGTGGATCCAACACTGCCTCCCCCCAAGCTTGTAATCCCCAGAAATCCCAAGCCTCCAAAGACGTACCCCAGACTCCGCTGATCCTTCGTTCCCACAATGGATATCCGCCAACCACGCAGAGCCGCAGCCGCTAGTTGACGCTGACGACGCTCCCCAGACCAGCACACCATCCGGGAACCATTCCCATCCACACCCGGGACGACAACCCGCGAGCTAGTGATGCAGGCCGAATGCGATCGATCACGCCACGTCATCTTTGTTGGGCTTGCGATTGGACGGACAAATGAGGGAGGGCGATTGGGGTCATATCGAGACAGGGGGCGGGAGGAGATTTTGGTCGTCGCACAGCATGCGGGGAGGCGGTAATAGGCGGCTTTGTCTCGACGGAATGTGGTCGGCGATGCAGGTGGTCAAGGCAGCTCTGGAGGCTGTGTTGGAAGGAACGGTGGAGAAAGAGGTCACAGGTTGAATATGCCGAGATGTTGGTCTTGAAGGTTGTGATATGGCCGGGTTATATCCAGGGCCAAGATGTCTTGGCTGAGGGGAGTCGGCGATTTGTATCCGTGATCATGGCAATCCTGGAATGCCTCTGGAGAGAACATTGGGATGTCGTGGGTTGGCTGAGGGTCGGGGTCCCTGGAATGGTGCTGAGTTGCCAATTGGGTTTCGCGGGCGTCATGTTGTGCTGCCGCTGCCGTGAGTGTTCCGTAACCATCGAATCTGTCGACAAAGCAATCCCTGTTGTTTTACCCTGAGGTTGCCCTCACCAGCCCCGGTCACCCGCACCACCCCCAGCCACCTTGCTCAGGCGTTGCTCAGGCACTGCTCAGGATTTGATCGGGGTATAATTAGAGAAACTGTCAAACATGGTTTAGGCGAGTAGGTAGTGCTCCGCAGTTCAAATGGCAACTTTTCGCGAGGTCCCAGTTTTGGGAGGTGACCTAGAACTAGGAACCCCCCCCCCCCCCAACCTAACCTAACTCCTTTTCGCTCCTCTTCCCTCCAACCCCCCAAAGCCACACAAAACCCAGCTCACATACCCATTAGGTCTCCATTCCCATTTCCCTCATTTACAAAAATAGGTAAATCTCACCCTCAAGCTAAAACACTCCCCAAACGAGTTGCTTCGTTTTTATTCTTGTCAAACATAGCCCTCCTATCTTAACCACCCAGTAGCAGTCGGCTTGTTCACTGGTACTGTGACGCGAGCAAGCATTGGCTGCGATCGACTCGATCAAACCTTTGACTGACGATTTCACTGATAACTCTATTGATCTAACTGTCAGAGCACCTACTGACTTTACGTGGTGCATCCGTCTCTATCCGTCTCCATCCTACTCCCCCCAAGTATCTACTCCTCTATGCGGTCCCTCCACCAGCCGCGGATCACGGCATCCAGATCGTCGTTGTCGCGAAACACGCCGGGAATGACGGTCGGAAACGCAAAGACGCCGACGCGGGCGACGGGCATGTTGAGCATCTGCACCATGGCGAGCGCGGGGTTGCGGTGACGAGGTGTGCGAGGGGCTCGTTGACTGTTGGACGCTGTTGATTGTTGACCATTGCATGTGCTGACTGGATGACTGTTGAACATTGGATGTTGATTGCCGGCTGTGCTTCTGCGGGAGGGTGAAGAGGGAGGAGCAACAGGCTGTGTCTCATCGGTAATTAGGTGAGGGATATTGGGATATGGGACGGACATGTGGACACTCACCTCGGAACCCGATGAACCCGTTGGCCTTTTTCTTGGGGCGGACGGCGTCGGGATTGTCGCCGAGGTCGGGGGCGATTGACTACGCGACAAAGGGTGTCGCCATGGGCGTGGGCGCCAACAGCAGCGACAGTGTTGCCGTCCGGGCGATGGACAGTGTTTCGATGGACATGGCCGCCTGTTGTGCCGCCGCGTGTTCCACCGCCATGCGATCCGCCCACGTGTTATCCGCCCACACCCTGTCCGTCGCCGTCTTCCACCGCAGCGTCGCCAAGTGTTGCGGTGGAGAGTGTTGCCGCGATGGCTGTTGAGATTGTCGAGCGCGTGCTGCAGGCTGTCGGCAAGGGCGCGGTGCTCACTGCTGCCAATGCTGTCAAGGCGATCGACAGTGAGGTCGCTGTTGCTGCGCAGAGTCGTCCCGGTCACGAGAGTTGTCCCTGCTTTGTCGGGGTTGACGGTGTTGGTGATGTTGTAATTGTCGGGTAGCTAAGTGCAATGATGCTGCAAACAGGCAGCGACTGAAAAGGCCAGTCGGAGTTGGTCGACCCTGTTGATCTGTCGCGTCATTCGGTCGCGTCGTCGGGCAGTCGATTGTCCATCTCCATCGGTCCGAGCCAGAAACCTGCGCGGCCTTCCATGAGCTTTTGCCACCTCCCAGCGACCAAGACTCCCTCAAAAATCCAAGCAAAAGATCAGCGACTGGAAATTTAGCTGTGGAAGCGACCAGAGCCAAGCGGCCGGGGCGATCGGGGGAATTGAGGAAGCCATCTAAGTCTAGCCATCAGGAACGCGACCGTATCCGTGTAATTAAAGCAAAGTTCACTTGCGTAAAGCCCCGTCGTTTGGCAGATTGATCGTTCAACAGTAATGGAACATGGTTCGGTTGGAGCGTGAAGCAATTAGCGAGAAGGCACTGTCAATTTTTGGGGGGCTATCAACTTTTTTGGGAGCGGGCAGAGGTCGGGGCGCATTTTACTCTGTTTATCTTTTTTTTTTTTTAGGAAGCGAAGTCTGACCTCTGTTAATTCTCTTTGCTTCTCTCGCATCTCTCCGTTCCCCTGCTCATTTCTCCTCTCTCCTGCCCTCCCCCTTGTTTCCATTGCTCCGATCGTTTGGTTCCGACCATTTCTCCGATCGCCACCGTCTTCATAGCTCGATCGCTTCATCTCGATTTCCTTATATTATATTGCGTTCTCAATCGCTGCCGTTTGGAGTCAAAGACACAGACAATTCCTCCGGTCGCTTCTACAGTCTTTGTTTTGATTGCCCGATTGCTTTCGGTTGCGTTCCCGATTACTTCCGCAGTCGCTTTGTTTCGGTTGCTTGACAGACAATTTCCTCGATCGCTTCCACGGCCGCTTGACCCATCGCCGTCGTCTTGGCTTGACCCGTCTCGTTTCGATTGCTTGACTCAAATCGCTGCCGTTAGGAATCAAAGACACAGACATTTCCTCCAACGTTTAGAGTCAAACGGTCGCATCTTCCAAGCAAATCGAACACGCTCATGTCCGTCAAGCAACTCGGACACTTTCGTCCATGTTGAGCAACTCGCCCGACTCCTCGCATCTCGATCCCGCCGGTGGTTGGAGCCGTTTGACGCCAGCATGGAGTCACCACGCCGTTTTCCCCGACATTCGCGGCACGCGGTTCCCGGCTGGAGCACTGTGTCTCAGAATGCTTTTATACAAACGGATTTCTTTCATCCGCCCAACAACACTGTCTTTCACGCACCGGGTGCGGCCCTTGTTCATCAGCCCGCACCGATGACGATGCCTATGGCTGGTGCGTTATCATAAATGACAACTCTCTCTCTGTCCTCTGTCTCTTGCCCCCATCTTCGCCTTCCTGCCCCTGTCTAGTCTTCATCATCCCGCCCTTAGGGGCATCCTCCCATCTCTCAGCACCCCATCATGCTGCCGTCTTTAGGAACATCCTCCCCCTTCTCTCAGCAGCCGATCATAGCGCCCTCCTCAGCAACATTCTCCCCTCTCCTTTCTCGTTCTCCTTGTTCCGTTCGGTCGGTTTCTCCCTCTTCTGTGGCCGGTCGTGCCTCAGACGATCCAGCGGAACGGTTTGGTCTTGCTGGCCTCACCGTCCTCCCCATCCCCAACATCGAAGACATTGCCACCATCTACGTACACGCCGAAGAACGCCGCGCCCAGCTGCTCCAAGGCACGTCGACCCAAAACACGCTTATCTACTACAACGCCACCACAGCGCACCTTGACGCCCTCGACGAAAACTACCCTGGCCGCATCACCTTTTTCGGGGACGAGGTTGGCCTTTTGTTTTTCAGGATAAGGCTGCCCATCCACGAGATCGCTCATCTTCACCTATTTATGACGGTCAGCCATCTCCTTCTCCAGATGGGTTTAGGCGGTCAATTTGTCGCTACTGGTGCAACAACCTTTAAGGGCCCTGGCACCAAGAAAAAGCAAGGGGATAGTGGCATCCGGCCTGATCCACCTCGCTGGGCCGGTAATCAGTTCCCTACTGTGGTTATCGAGGCAGGAAATTCGGAGTCGCTCCCACAGCTCTATAAGGACAGAGATGTGTGGTTTGATGCATCGCATCGCCTCCTGGTCCACACGGTGATGTCAAGATGGTACTTCTCATCAAGGTGTGCAAGAGGAGCAAGCGCATTGTGATAGAACAGTGGCATCGTTTCTACCAATCCCCTACTGCCAAGGTTGAGATCAAACCGCACCCGCAGAAGCCCTTCTTACACGACAGCAGCTGTTGGCTTGTTGAGGGGGCCCCAATGGTCATTGCATTCCGGGAGGTATTCTTACGGCCGGCACAAGGGACCGAGACAGACATTGTGCTCACCAAGGACTTTTTTGCCGAGCTGGCAATGCTTTGCTGGAAGAGCAACGTAACTGTCTGATTTTGTATTGTAACCTTTCTACTCTTAGATCTCTGAATTTCTTCTCTTCCTTTCCTTTCCTTCACTTCTCCTCTTCCTCGTCTTTCTTAACTGCTTACTGCCATTAGGTTGTCCAGGGGGCACCTCTAGTCATTTCATTTTATTAGGTGTCGCCGTCGAACGACCTGCCGGTACATCCCACCCTATCTCTCCTGCTGAGCGAGCGGGCCGAGTGGAACAGCGACCCCTGGCGCTCCTCCAGGGGCGCGGAGATCTCGGTCAAGTACGTTGCCAATCTTGCTGCAAATAGCTCCGCCCATGGCATCCAAGGAGCCCTCGCAGACACCGTCGGCCAAATCAGCGGGAACGATGACATAAGCCAAGAGCCGGCGTTGAGCGCAAGCTCACGGCTGCGAGAACGGCGGTGAGGCGCATGTTGCAAGACGATATCGGCTGGAAGGAGCGCGTCTGGTGTTAGTCGATGAGGAGCTTGGGATGGTTGAAACTCGGCCGCAGGGGCGAGAGTCAAGGCGACTCTGTATACTTCATCTGTGGCTGTTCCACAGAATTCATCTGCATTCTCATAGCCAACGGAAAGCGTGTGACGCGCGCTGCACTCATGAGAATTAAACTGGATTAAACATTATCTCTCCTTCTCCCTCCTCTTTCTTCCCTACCCCCACCTTCCACCTTGCACCTTGCACCTTGCGCCCGCACCCTTCACTCGCGCCTTCCGCTCCGCCCATCTCCACCTCAATCATCCCCCCAAATTGACCTCACGAGCGTCAAGTTCGAAATCGTGAAATCGCTCGGTCCCACATAAATATTCTTTACACTCGTATGCTCGCCCCGATACTCAAACTGCGACCCAGGGATGTAATGCGTCCCCTGCATCAGTCCCTTGTCGCCCAACCGCCAAAAGATATCGAGCGTGGCGCTGTTGTTCTCCCCACGTGTGAGACTGAATGCCACCGTAGGCTCGGAGCAGTTGGTCACGGGGAAGTTGCCGACCCATTGGTAGCCTGGGGCGTAACCGGAGCATTCGGTTGAGGGGGAGATGGATGTCACTGTGATGTTGAATCCTAGGCTGGGATTTTGTCAGTTGGGCATTTTGGCCGAGGAGGGATGAGTGGATGGGACGTACGTGCTGCTGGTTGAGTGCGGGATGCTCGATGCCCCGAAGCGGGTCACGTTGAAGACGTCGATGGGGAGCATGGGCCGGATTGCTGGGGTTGGGATGAGAGGGGAGGCGGTCGCGGCTGCGGCGAGCGGGATGATGGTTGAGAACTTCATTTCGGGGTTGGGTTTGTAGATCCGGGATGAAGCCTTGCCGGGCGAGGGACTGTAGTGTTTTGACTCAAGGTATTCGCTTTGGTGGCGAAGGTGAGATTGAGACGACTCTATCTAGGTGGTACCCTCGTTTTTATACAACAAAGATCCCTTTGCTAATCTGCAGCATAGCATCATAAACCCTCGCTCTTGGGAATGCGAACAGCGCCTCATCGATCATTACTTTCATCTCCGATGGTACCGAGCTGCAAGGTACTACCGATGCAAGTAGCTGTGCCCGACACGCAACTGACGACTCATCGAAATTCCACAGCCCTACGGCCGTTTCCGGGTTGTTATCGACCCAGCACAGCCTCGGGTAGGACCCGCATGTGCCACACGCGGTTCGTATTTCGACGGTGTCGCTCGTGGCTAAATTGGACGTCTCTCGGATCCTCCACTGGTCTGCGCGAAATGATAAGCCCAACAGGCGGGTAGGATTACTGTCACGTTGCACGGCTAAATACAACAGCTGCCTCCGTCATCCGTCACCTCGCAGCTGTAACATTACAACTGCTTTCTCTTTCTAAAGAGCAACATCGGACTGTAGCTATCACCATGATAGGGTCGCAGAGCTTGGACTTTCCATCTTCCCATCGCACGTTGCGGGATTGCGCGATGGCCGTCGATTGGCTTCCAAAAAATCCTCGGGCCGTTTTCTGGGCCAGTTGAGAGCCCTCTACCTTACGAGTCGATTCAGGCACAAGTCGTCGAGTGGTCGGTTCTCACAGGCCCCCTACCATCACTTGATCCAGCCCTTACGAACGATACTCGCACTTCCACGAGCTGATGCGGTCGTTGAAGAAACCGTTACCGTCCTGGAGCTTGGCGTCGTTCTGGTTGGTGTAGGCGCGGCCCCCGCAGTTGCCGTGTCTGTTATGGTTCATCAGCTGGTTTTTTCTGAAGGGAGGATGAACGGCAGGTTCTACTTACTCGTACCAGGTGCAGCAGTCGAGCGAGTTGGTGTTCTCGGCCTTGACCGAGCTGGCCTGGTCGTTCCACTCGCCGTTGAGATTGTCTGTCACGTTTCAGTAGCTACTGCCGGCAAGTTGCTGTAAAGATATGAGAAGGGTGACATACAGCACACATTCCAGTCGCTGTCCTGAACATAGCAGCCGCCCTGCCACTGGGGATCCTTGCAAAAGGTAACCCGCGGCTTGGGTCCAATGGGCGGGGGAAGCTGGCGCTCGTCGAGCTGGACGCTACCCGTGGCGGCGTCGGCGGCGGGCAACGCCATGACGGAGGAGGCAACGAAATCCAAAGTGGCGAAGATATTGATGGCAACCATTTTGGCGAGGTGAGTGTTGAGCGAAGGACTGGATGGTCTGATCGGATTCTCGGTGGTGATGAGATGGTGAAAAAGGTTGACAATGTCGGAATCACAGTCTCCTTATATCCTCATCTTCTTCAATCGTGACCTCCACATCCTGGAGGCATTCCCGAATACCCGCTACAGCTGCGGTATAGAATCCCAAGAACTCCATCAAAGGCCAATTGAGCCCTACATCGCGGTTGTCGGGTCGGATCCCCGACGTACCTTTGTTCGGGATTGCCGCCGTCCACTACGACGTGGATTCACTCCGTCCGCCATATTGCTCCTACAATGGCATGCAGAATAGGTACGGATCTGGGATGGTCATTCTCTAAGCTGCGTAGCTTCCTGTTTTGTTCTTTGTCAATGCCGACATTATCCGCTTCGCATTCCGGACGCCCGCCATCCGCTCCTTCACACTACCATCAACGGGGCCGCGATTGTAAGTCCATCTGCGCTGCAACGGCGGAAGAGGCATCCGGAAGCCACCATATGTGGCCTCGCTGTGGTGAAGGAACAGTCGAGTCTTCCGAAGGGGGAATCGTGGCCGCGTGCAAGGACAAGACCGCCAGCGACCCCTTTTTCGCAGCAGACCGGGCGTCGAGGATCCCAACCGGGTACCTCGAACGTATATTTGCTGCGTTGGGATGAGCACCAAGATCTTTACTCGATAGAACTGAGAATCAGAAAACGTTCGCTCAAGCCAGCCCGCTTTGTGGTCCAAGAATAACCCTAGTGCCCATGCGAAAAAGGCATGATCTCGTCGTGGTGCTCTTCACACCGCCCTTATCGTTTATCGCGCTTTACTTGCCAATGCCGTCAGCTTTTTGGTCTCTTTTTGGGCACCAGGCAGCAATTTTTACCCTGGAGGCGGCCTGGAGGTGGCGCCTCGTCTGATTCTGCCCCGACCGGGTATCCCGCCACTGCCGCTTCGGGTCGGGTCGGCCGCCCATCCCGCCATGCAGCCGCCCCCCTGTTTCATGTTTACCATCCAGGAAAGCAGCTTTTTGTTGTGGCCATGCCACCGGTTTGTCGGCATAACAAAATAACAGCAAAGCGACACTTTGTGTTGTCAAGGGAGAGCCAAAACCTGCCAGCGTAGGTGCGCTATAGGAATGGCGAACCCCCTGTTCTCGACCCTCGTACCCGTTCCATCGTTGTTCAACTTCCACTTTATCGCGGGTGCCACCCAATTTCTCAATGTTCGTGGGAGAGTGGCATCTCGAAAGCCATCTTCTGTGTGGTGAACCGGTGGCGCCAACGAGCATCGCTTCCGTGATGCGGATGGGAAGGATTCTTTGACACGGAAAGCCGGTCCCAACGGTCCACTGCCTCGACGGGCTTTACCACCTCCCTAAAGGAGCAATCGTGATCATGTTGTTGGCGTTCGTCGGTTCAGCTTGCTCGTGGTGCGAGGCAGTCGGGCGTGCTAAGCTACCTACCAACGCTGGAGTCGGTCATCTCAACTTGATGGGGTCATCGGGATTTCCCAAGACGTTCAGCCAGGTGGGTGTTTGAGATTGAAAAGTCGCCTTGGTGTACCGAGCCTGAGAAGGTGTCCCTCAGGGAGGTGACTGGGAGCGTGTCGTGGCCACATGTGCAAGTCCATGTTGCGTAGGGACCTGGGTAGCTTCGGCCGCCACCTGCAGTAGGGTTTGGCGAAGACGACTCGGTCGACTAGAGAGTGCCCCTTCGGGTTGTTGTTTTGCGAGAACGCCCGCCAAAACTTTCGTCTGTCCGTCCGTCCGTCTGTACGATATCCGGCAACATGAACCGGAACACCCTGAAAACCGTTGCCTGCCCGAATCTGCCTCGCTCCTACCTCTGCGAAATTGAGGTGCGCAACTCTCTTGCATTCCCTCGATCTCAGTCTGACTACCACAGCTCTCAACGCAACACTTCAAACCGCCTTTTTCTTTGACCGCATAATACTAGCATCCTTCGGGCTTCAAAGAGTTGCGTGTATGAGAACGAGTGAGGCGCGGTCAGAAGCCTGCGCCGCTCAAGGAAAACAAGGAATTATCGGTGATCGTTCGGCTCTGCAAGTCATGATTTTGGCTGCAAGTGTTGTAATTTTCTTAAAAGACAATTGGCTCGCCAATGTAGAGATGGGGATACTTCGCACGTCCCGCGGTGCGCACCAAATTCCTTCAGGATCCTGTTTCCGCTTGTCGTTGGCAGGCAGCCCCGGCAGTCGATTATGCTACACGCTAGAATGCGTGGCGCCAAAAGCTTATGTGCTCGATTCACCCCACAAGTCAGGTACCGATCTCTTGTCGTTGGCTGTGCCGCCCTCCTGGAACCAGGCCAGTTCGTCTGTGCCGCAGGGGTTGGGGCTGGCGGTCAACGTCAATCCTCAAAGCTTCCACTGAAACATGGACGACAGGATCAAGAACCTCAGCATCTAAAATGGTGATTTTCATCAACCCCGATATGCGACGACAGGAACGTCAATGCAGCCAGGTTTTCTGTCGATCAACGCCGCAATCCTCATCCTCAAGCGAGGCTGACCGGACGAGCCGCATCTCGACAGCATCAGAATTATCACCGTGGACAAGAAGCATCAAGATCATTCTTTGGAGCATCGGATTTCGTGTATAAAACAACGCATCTCCTCTCTCGTTCATCGGTCCCTCTCACCCATCATCACACAACTCATCAGCTCACTCAACAATCACTTCACTCACTTCCACACTCACTTCACAACAATCTTTCCAACAGCCTCACAGCTTCCACAACCAACCTTCAAAATGCAGACCACCATCTTTGCCATCCTCGCCCTTCCCTTCCTCGCCTTCGCTGCCCCGGCTGAGAACGCCGCCAGCAAGATCCCCGCCCGCAACGATGCGGGCACCAAGAACGCCGCTGAGTTCTTCAAGCTGAAGCTCAACGCTGGCCTCACCAGTATGCGCCTACTGCATCATCATCATCATCATCATCATCATCATACCAGATCTCTAACGGTATCACAGAGCGCGACGATCTCTGCCCTTATGAAAACTGCCTTGACGAGTGCATCGGCTGGAGCGTGGCTGCCCCCTGCAACCCCATGGATCTCTGCGACCCGGGCCTCGGCTGCGCCCTTGGTGAGTTTGCAGCACCTTCCGACATCCATTGAGATCAAAAAGTGACTTTTGACAGGCTGCGCTGTTGCCTGCGCTTGAGGAAAGGAACTTGATCGAGAAATTTGGGGTAGAGATTGGGATCATAGAAACGGTACATAGAGCTCGGGCGGTAGACTTTTGCTTTGGACCAACTCCATACTGTCATTACCAATGCTTCAATTGACTCTTGTTTCCCAAATTTTGATGCATCAAACATTCCGCACACCTGCAGAATTCTTGAACACCGTGCGGAAGCTACCCCGCAGTTGACAACTGCGTCAAGGCTTGGAGGCGTCCGTAAACCGAACTCAGAATCCAATGTGGCGGGTTTTCGGGTACTCGGATTAATCCTGGCTAGCAAGGTTTTTGGGAACTTTCGAATCGTCAGATGCTTGACGAATCGCGGGATCACGATTGCACCGAGGGGAGGGGTTCCCAGCCGTGCCAAGAAAAGTGGTGTAAAACGAGTGATGGGATTGGGCACAGGCTGGGACACTGCATGAGGCCCATGCAGGTGTGCCTGCCGGTCCATCCCGCTTTCGATTGTGGTGCGTTTACCCATCGCCCTCAATCCTCGTGTTACCCCGGAGCGTGGATGGCAAGCTGCGGACAGCCAGCGACCGCGAGAGTGACAGATGGAAGCAACTTGACCAGGGAAGAAGAACCGACGCCGAATGGACATTCACTCCGGCAACAGCGCGAGGAAGAAAGACTGATCTTTCAGCCCATGACCAATGGGTGGGTTTGAAGTCAAGATAAGGTGCATACTCGAACCGCTAACTTTGACCAGGGTGGGTGCGGGGACACGCTGTCTCGCCCAGGTTCTTCAGGGAAGAGTCAGTCCAAAACCAATGCATCGGGACGCTACCAACCTGCCCCACCCTTGGCACCTTCAACAAAAAGCCCGCAGGTTCCCATCCCCAAGCCATCGGGTCTCTCCACTTTCAACCATCCCCGCCTGTCGGGGCCAAACATCCCCAACCCACAGCCAAGATGAACATCACGAATATCACAATGCCGTCCTCCCTCCCGCTTCAATCTCTCCTGACACCCTACACCCTCCTCCTCCCCGCCCTCTACATCCTCTACAACCTCACCCGTCCGAAAACTCCCAAAGTCCCAGCTCTTACAGGCCTGATTCCCATTCTCTCGGTTACATTCCTTTACATGACCGACATGAAGACGTTTCTCGCGCGCGCCCGCGCCGCCCTCGCCGAGAAGGGCATCGTCCAGTTCTACATCGGCCCAATGAAAGCCTACATGGTCTCGGGCCCCTCCAACATCGCAGCCATGTTCCGCGCCTCGGGGTCCGTCAGCTCGGACATTTTCATCCTCCTGGTCAAGCAGCACATCTGGAACATGAACCCCACCGACCTCGCCAAGTTCCAGCGCGACAAAACCGGCCGTCTTGCGAAGCCCGCGCCTGGAACGGAGGATTACCCCGCAGATCAGAGGCATTGGGCCGGTTTGCACGCCGTTATGCATCGCTATTTGGCACGCACAAGCGAGACCAACATCCTGGCAAGGTCGTTTCAGCGGTTCTTTGGAGAGAGGCTGGAGACGTTCCCACTCGGCGAGGGCGTCGAAGTTGGCGTGCACGAGTTCATGTTGGAACACATGGCCGGTGCGGCGGTGACTGCCATCAACGGCAAGAAACTCCTCGAGATGGCCCCGGGGTTGTTGGACATGATTTGGCGGTACGATGAGATTGCTGCTTCGCTGGTTTGGGGATTGCCGCGGTGGCTGAATCGCAAGGCGCATGATACGCGGGATCGGCTCATCGCGGTTGCGAAGCGGTATTTGGAGGAGGCCATTGCCACGTTCGACTGGGACAGTGAAGAGGACCCGGATTGGGAGCCTATTCTTGGGAGTCGGTTTAATCGCGAGTGGGTCCGGTATCTGAAGGATAACGGGTTTGCTTTGGAGACGATCGCTGGCGGGATGAGCAATACGACACTTTTTGGGTGAGTTTTCTTTCCGTTGAAAGTGAAGGATGGCGCTAACGGAACAGGGCGAACGGCAATACCACCCCCGTCGCAACGTGGTGTGTCATGGAAATCGCCAAGGATCCGGAACTCTTGAAGGAGGTCAGGGCCGAAGTCGAAACGGCGTATGAGATTGATGAGGCGACAGGCGAAAAGGTCCTGAGGGGGGATCTTCTCACGGCGCTCCCGCTGCTGCAGTCCATTTACATCGAAGGCATGCGGATGCATGTCTCGATGAACGTCACCAGGGAGATCACCGGCCCGATTGAGTTGAGCGGTGGCGCTGTGCCCGAGAAGGGCGCAGTCCTACAGGCGGCGACAGAGATTGTGCACTACGACGAGAAGATTTGGGGTGCGGAAGGACATCCGGCGTCGGAGTTCTGGGCTGAGCGACACGTCAAGTGGGTTGACGATGGTCAGGGGAAGAAGGTGCGCAAGTTTGAGATGGCTGCAGGGCCGAATGACTTTTTCCCCTACGGTTAGTAACCCGTGGACGTGAGGTTTAGAGAGATGCTAACATGGACAGGTGGCGGCGTGTCGGTCTGCCCGGGCCGGTTCTTTGCCAAACAGGATATGATGCTGGTGGTTGGCATGCTGGTGTCGAGGTTTGATATCGAGTTCGTGAGGTGGACGCATCGGGACGGGACTCCCTCGGACAGGCCGGCGCAAAATGATATTCGATGGTCTGGGGGCGCGTCGGTGCCGCCTGATAGAGAGATGAAGGTCATTTTGAGGAGGCGGTGGTAGTTGTTTATGGGTTACATTATTACCTGGCTCTATTGTTTTTGGATTGCGGTCGTCAGGTTGTGGAACCAGGCACTCGGTAGGCATTTAGGGTATAGTGCAGGAATCCCGACCTTGAAAACCATGGCCATGGCGCTGTTTATTGCAAATCACCTACCATCTGAGTGGGTTGAGAATCACGAACACCAGGAAGCTCGTGCAGGATACGACAGTGTTTCGAACCCAACCCCGGTCCCTACTGAGGCAGTGTGCCCCCAACCTGAACAACACCGGCGCCGCTTGATGCTAGGAATGAAAGGCGTGATGGAAACCCGGCGGGCAGACCCTCAAAACAGCAATGCGGTGTCCCGATAAGGCTGCGAGTGCAAGTGTGACAAAATGCGTAACGCAAACCCCTTGCAGGCGGCTTCAGCTTGCCGACCAATATTGCAACCCAGGCGGGCAATCGCAGTCGTCGATTCGCTGATTCTTGGCGGGATAACAGCCACCAAAACTATTTGCTCCCTTCTTGGCGCTGGTCGTGTCAGCCGCCGGGCGCATCATGCAAGTCTTGGCAACCGCGACATCTGAGTGGTCCGCATGTTGCGTCTCATCTCCAGCTCGAGCGGTGGCTGATGCAGGGACCCCCGATTGCGCACCCGATGGCCACTTCCGATGAGGCTCTGCTTCCAGGTTCAGGGGGTTCGGCAGTTTGCTGCCAAGAGTTAAAAGGAGGGGCCTCGGGGTGCTCTTTCCATGTTGTGCATGACGGGTCAGGGAAGTCGCGATCGTCGTCAGGATGGCACCAAAGGTCTCTTCCATCTGCCTCTTGGCAATTCTCTACTTCCCACTGCTCATCAAGAGCCAAGACACCGTCGGTCCGGGCTTCGAGACATGCAAGAACCGCATCGACGGCATCCTCGCCGGCACGACAGAATGGCGCGGCATCAACAAAGACAACTTTGCTCAGTTCCAGTACTTCGGGCCTGTTGCTGGCATGAACCCGAATTTCGAGCGAGACCACCGAGAAAACTTCACCACCCTCACGACGGCAGGCTGCAAGGCCGTCTGTGAAGACCCCATCGACTGGTACTGGCGGTCCAACCCCGGGCTGACGCTTGGTATCATCTCCAATTGGATCTTGCCCATTCTCGCCTTGCTCGCCGCCTTGCCCTACGACTCACTGCACGGCCGCATCGGCAAAGAGCCCCTCCACCAATCTCGGCCGCTCAAGACACTCGGCGCGCTGAACAACTGGATTGGCTCGCCGCAGACCGCACTGACCGCTACGCTGTTCAACATCCACCAGATGCGCAAGTGTCTCCGCGAGACAATCTCTCTCGGATCCAACACTGTTTCGGGCACGTCTCGATACGACGGCGAGAAGATGAACGCCTACTATGTCCTCAGCTGCATCGGCCAATTCCGGATCACGGGCGTCAAGGACGATGACTTCCTCCTCGCGCTGAGTTACGGACTCTTCCGACCCATGGTCGCTCTCACCCAGCCCGAGTCGGCGACTGGCGATCCCACGGCGCAGCGATGGACGAAGCAGCTGCTTCAGGAGATGGCGTTCCACCTGAAGATGCTGCGGCGACGTGGCGTGTATCCTGCTTTCCTTAGCGTCTTCTTGTTTTGCGTCGCCTACACTGTGTCGGTGGTCCTAGCCTTTGACAACGGCATGGGAGAGCGCACCACGGCCCACTCGCTAGCCTTTGGCATTCTCCTGAGTTGGCTTCCATTACTGGTTTTGTTCGCCATCATCGACCGGAACCCAGTGTCAGCGGACAGAAGCAGGTATGTGACTGTTTCCCATCCACGCGATGACCCCTAACCCGCTGACCCCACAGGAAACTCATCGCCCGCTGGCTCTGGAACGTCGATGCCGTCCGCAGATGGGAGCTCTTCTCGATCAACCAATCCCGCCCCAACCAGCCCACCCATCCTACCCCTCTCCTGAAACCAGAGTGGTGGACCCAGCGACGAGAAAACGAAGCCCGGCGTAACCCCAATATCAAGCTTCCGTTTGATGATTTCATCAAGGAATTCGCCGGTCAAGGCCGTCAAATCGGGTACAACGGACTCGCCTACGCCGTGATCAACAGCGCCTACGACCGCCCCGGCATCGAGCGAATGATGCAATCCGTCGAGGATATAGCAGCCACCACAAGAGAGAAGGTCGGGCAGCCTCGTCCTTTACCCTGGTGGATTCTGTCCTTCACTTCACTGGCTATAGTGTGGCTGGAAATCGGCATGGCAATCATGATTTCGTACAATACCCCGACCGTTGGTCTGGCCTGTCGATCGGGCTTTTACGTCATCTACGGGGTTACCAGCTCGGTCACTTGGGCCCTTCAACACTTTCGTGGTTTTGAACGGCCCGGCATCTGGAAGAAGGTGATTTGTCACTTCTTCAACTTCTTGGCGACGTTGACGTTGATGGGTATCATTTTTGCTGCTGTATGTTTCCATCTTCCCGTCCTCCCCAACAATGTGTACTAACTTACCACAGTTCAGCGGCGTCTTCAACAACTGCATCTGCAAAGGCGGATTTGCCGGATACATGGACTTTGAGAGCGCCGAGTTCTACCGCGACAGGGCCCATTTTGATGTTTCGCTATGGTGGACGGCGTCTGCAATTGTCGGGGCTCTTCCGATTGCGCTGAGCATTGTGTTTATCGCGTTTGTTCCGCCACGGTTGCTGCCAAGTCTGAAGCCTTTCTGGAAGGCGAATGA
This sequence comes from Cercophora sp. LCS_1, assembly GCA_036250225.1. Lineage (NCBI taxonomy): Eukaryota > Fungi > Ascomycota > Sordariomycetes > Sordariales > Lasiosphaeriaceae > Cercophora > Cercophora sp. LCS_1. The sequence goes on from JAPZLL010000021.1 coordinate 529,921, forward strand.
GAATCAGCCGAGACCGACGGATATGCAGGCTGATACTGTTTGGTTGATCTGATGTTCCTTGGCTTTTCTGTCAGTTTTGTTACTTGACATATTTAATGGCATAATTTGTTGTTTCCTGAGACTCGCCGGTCAGTGTATTGCTGTTTTCGAGGTGATGTTGTTGTGATGAAGATTCATCCAGGAGGTTTCGCCGGCAATGCATAGAACCTAAAGCAGACCACAACCAACACTCACAGCAACACATCCTTCGTCTTCGCCAGCCCAAGTCGCCAAGGACAAGTGCATATGTGCCTCGAACAAAAGAACCACGCGGCATGCAACGCGGGGGTCTTTACGTGAGCCAGTCTAACGCGACATGAAAGTGACTATCGGCAATCTTGGAGTCGCTCCAATTAATTGATCACCACCATGGCATGGCACTGCGGGAATCCTTCGAATTTAGCACCAAAAAGTTTATCAATCGCCAAGCTCATGACGGGATTAACACATGTCTGGGCCTTGCATCCCGTAACGCTACCTGCAAAGGTACGCGACGCTGTTTGCCTACCTGTTGATCTGTCGACTATCGATCGGTAGATGGACGTTGTTGATCTCCGTTGGCCCCAGTTGGTGTTGTTGGTTATCTTTGGGGATGACGCGATTACCACCATTCCCGTTCTGTCGATTGGGAGAATCACGAGGCTTGTCACGCGGCAGACGAGCTTGGCTTCAATGGTCTGGAGGGTGACACAGGATGTGGCTTTTTCGATGAGCTCGGTCGCGCCTGGGAGAGAGGGAGACGCGGGGTGAGACATTTATACCTAGACTGCGCGCTTCAACTCGTCTTGGACGGTCGCTCCCGATAAGGCATTATCGAGAAAAAGAGCGTTGGAAACTCAAACGAGGGCAACATGGCAGTCGACCCATCCATCATCCACCACCCCAACGATCAGGATGCCACCCCTGGGCTTCTGGAGTCCATCGCTACCAATGGATCCGCCCTCGCCACAGCGACCTCTGACAAGACACGTCTCGATCTCCTGGAATCTGCCAGGGCTCTGGTAGTCGCTCTGGAAAAGCCCCGCGAGACCATGATCCGCCGCACATGGGGCGAACACGGTCTCTTCGCGGTGCTCACGTTCGGCATCGACGCCGGGGTATGGACCCACCTCGGTGCCGAAGATAAACCCAAGAATGTTGCCGAATTGGCGGCTGCCACAGGTGTTGATCAGATGACGTCAGTTATGACGTGCAGGTTTCGCGCTGTTCTCATTTTCTCAAGTCGGTGTGCTGTTTCACAGATGTTGGAAATAGTGACGTTGCTTGTCGGCGTCACTGTGCGCGCATAGAAAGTCTGCTTCAACGGTGAAAGGGATTGGAGGTGTGTAAAACTGTCCTGAATGGACCATAACTATACCGCTTGTTCATCCTGTGCGCGGAAATTCCCCCGCGAATCCATCTAAGGCCTTCGTCCGAATACATCCTTGACCCTTCGCGATATACCGGATAGCCCCTTGAATTGTCCTGGTGGAAACAGGCCCAATACCTTGTCCGAGAACTCCATGAACCCTGGTGGTACATCTGTGTCTTCCTGGCGGACCCACACCTTGCATTCCTTAACGATGGCACGCAACTCGCCTTGTTTAAAAGGTTTGGTATCGTTGTCCAGCAACCTTCCGATAATCCTGATTCGGTGGGTAGCGCTCTGAAACCAAAGTTCCCCCAGAACAAGTGATCTGATGGCTTGTGTGCTGAGATTGCCGGGATTCCGCTTGATGATATGGTCCAAGTAGAGCGGGATGCAGACAAGAGCCGCAAAACTGGTCAGCTCGGTGCAAGGCTCTAGCTTTTGCCTCAAGGCTTCCGAAACTCCAGCACTCTTTGGCGTGGATAACGCTTCAAAGAGCACCTGGCCCCAGTACGCAGCTGCCGGTGTTGACATCTTAGTCATATGCGTATCAAAGCGAGTCAAGAGCTGAACAACTTCTTGTGTACTCTGCTGGGCCTCAACCTTGCGCGCTGCGCTGATGATTGCTCGGATCACGGCCTGAGAAGGCATAGTTCCGGGTGTGCGGATGAGGGTGATGTTGCTCACCTCGCCCTTAAGATAGGCAAAAGCAGCATCGAAGGTCCCGCCGTCAAATCTGTTGATGTAGGTTTCGTTCTGTCTTGCCCAGTCAAGCACAGTGCGGTGCATGGGACTAACGTGGGTACCGCCGCTGTCATCTGGGCTCTCTGGCCATAGTTCAAGCAAACTGCCGGTCGTACGTCTCAACTGCCGCCTCAAAATTCCATGCAACAACGACATATCTGTAGCAGGAATATCTGACATCCCGGAATCCACCCCGAAGTAACAGGCAACGCTTGAGAGCGTCGTGCCGTGCTCCACACAAAACATCAAGAGCTGCATGTAGCGTGAGCATTGCCGACGCTGACGTGGGTCCAAACGCTGGAAGATTTCCGTATACATGTCACCAAGGTGATGTGGAAGGATGTCGACAACGTGCTGGAGACTATTGAGGTTTTCGCCCTCAATGAGGCCACGTTGAATTTCCGACACGACTAAAACAACCCACAGGAGTACACCCTCAGCCTTTTCGACTATCCGGGCGGCCATTTGTGCTGCAGAGTTCTCTGGGCGTATAGCAGCTAACTCTCGATATGCGGGGTTGTTTTCGAACTGTGTCCGGACGAAAAGCTCGATATCGTGCTTGGTAAAAAGCTCAAGTCTCAGGTTGGGATTTGATCTGAATGCATCAGAGAAGACGTTCCAGGGCCTGCTGCTGACGCAAATCTTGACCCCGCCACACTGGCTCCATTCATTAAGTAATGACACAAGCTTGACAGGATCTTCAAACTGATCCACACCGTCGATCAGCAGTGCTAGCTTCGGCCTGCGCGTGAAACTCAGAAGAGAGGAGAAGGCGGTACTGAGGACGTCTAATATGGGCATGGGCAGTTCCGCACCATTGCCATAGGATTCAATTAGCGACCGCCAGTCCGGGAATACGAGAGGGGTGAGCTCTGGCATCTGGGAGAGTGCTTGATACAGCAGGCTCCTGAGGAGCCCTTCCAGGGACTTCTCCATCAAGGACCCGGGATGCCAGGCGAAGTAGCACGCTTTGACAAGTTTCCGGCCCTTTGCCCAGACGCGAAGGCGTTGCTCCAGCCTAGGATCCTTAGCGATGAACTTCATCAGTGTTGATTTGCCAGACCCGGCCTTGCCTGCGATCCAGAAAAGGTCATTAGTGTCACTTTCGAGCCACTGTGTGAAGTTATGCCGCGGGCCCAACTCCTGGACTGCAGGCGTTATAGAGTTGTCAAAGATCCACTCAAACGTCGTCGAGAACCTGTCACGGATCCTTCCTTCCCGGTTTATGAGGCTTGGATACCAAAGGTTTTTGAGTACTGCGGAGTTTGAGACCGGGCTAACGGACTCCGCTGCTTCGGAGCGAGTTTGATACACGTCCTTAGGCAGCTTCTGGGTCTCCGCCGGCAGTGGGGTGGTTACCATTCCAGGTTCATTGTTTTTGTTGCGCGGGGATCCTTCGAAGACATCGCGGGAGCTTGCACCAAGAGTATTGGCCCAAGTGTTGATTCCGTCTAGAATGCTGGTGAGCGTGGCAGGCTGATGCCCACCATCTCCAAGCCCATCACTCCTGGGGGGTTTAATATCAGCGGGCGGTTCCAGGGCATGAATGGATAGAGGTCGGGTGGCACCAAAACTCACTCATTGAACCAAAGAGCCAGCATGAGGGCTTGACAGAGGTGTTGACGCCATTGACTCATCCGTGAGTTCAACTCTTCGATTTCCCGTCTTACCTCCGGATACGTGTTGGCGTCATAACGAAAGATGAACAGGGGCTTCTTTCCTTCCACTTGAGCACCTATAAGGCCCCTCTTGAGCATTGATGTTGAGTCGGCGTGGATTCCTACACATGCGTTGCGAAACTGAACGAGATAACCTCCCCGGCTGTCTTCATCATTGAAACGTTGCTCCATGTCGTCAAACAAGTGGCTGTGACTCTGTAGCAAGTCATAGATATCGGTCGTACTGTTGTATTTCCCTAGTAAACAACGAGACGCCTCCTCAAGAAGGCTGTTGTTGACTTCGAGGTATCGAAGACCTGAGACAGCTAGCGCTAATATCGTGAGGGGATGCGATGATGACGCATGTCGAGCTGAGCTATTCAAGGAGACCCCAGAAGGGACTACGGGAGAGGTCGATGATCCTTCGGCGGGCAGATCTCCTACCACGTCCGAGACAGTCACCGGGGTCTCTTCCTCGATCCCAGCGTCATAACAGTCGCACCCGTCCCGTCCGCAGTGTGATACTGGCATTGCGACGGAACCCTCAGACGTGGCAGCGCTGTTAGCGCCGTTTACCGCACTTGAGGGGGCATCGTTGTTGGACGGAATGTCATCCTCGTCCAAGCCTACGGGAAGGAACAGCAAGGCGAAGGCAAGGAGATGGTCGCGAACGTGTTTCTCCAGCGCATCTACTGCCCCCTGAGCGTGCTGGTCGGGGAAATCCTGCTCCAACTCTTCTGGCAGCCCCCCGCAAAAATCGCAGTTGCCTCGAAAAATATCTTTCGGCGGAGCTTGGCTGTGCTTGATGATCGTGCGGAGTTGGTTGGCGGTAATCTTCTGGTTATGGGCTTCGGTAAGATGCAGCTCTAGTGAGTCCGGCGATGTAAAAAGTGGCGCAGCATGGCAGAACCAACAACTCCACTGTTGTTGGAGATGTTCCGTACGCATGTGCGCAAGCCAGGCGGTGTTTGATCCCGCACAAGTGAACGGGAATGGACAGTTTTCGTCAAGACACATAAAGGGCTCGAAATCCTGAATCAAATGTTGCCTGATGGTGAGAGTGTGTTAGTGAAAGTCACAGTCCAACAAAGCACCTTGTGGGGTCTTACTTCCATTCTTCCTCACTGGCAAAGTCGCTTGCGGGAAATATGAGGCAACAAAAATCGCAAGCGAAGGAATCGGTTTCCAAGTCAACCCTCGGTCTTCTGGGAAGTGCCTTGATTGGTATGCGAACAGACACAACACTTTCAGGCTTTCCATCGCTGGTTTGCGGTAATTTGTCGAAGACAAGCTTTGTTTTAACCGTGGCCGAAAGTATCTCGCTCGGGGCCATCATCCCCCCGGTTCCAAGATCACCACAAACATCGCCTAGCGCAGGAAGCGGTATGGCAATAGCTGGGTAGTTTTGGCCCCCCCCTGCGTTTTCAGGCTGGACCGTGTCAGGCTCGGCGCGGGTCGGAAGCGTGGATGTCTTTCGCTGATGCTGGCGAATATACGCGAACCGTGCCCTCCTAGTGCTTATAGACTCGGCTAGCCGAGCTCTCAGCCAGATCTTTGCGTTGGGGAACAAGTGGTCCGCCTTTTCTCTCGCCACCAGCTCGAACATGTCGTAAACCTGCTTATTGCGGTCCAACGCTCTGAACCGCTGAACTCGCTCCCGGACATGTGCTTTCCCCGCAGAACGGACGACAAGATAGAACTGGTGAAGGCGACTGATTGCGCTCCGAACCTCAATCCACGGCCGCATATCATCGGAAGGACCTTGACCATTGTCTGCTATTGCGGGTTGGGGGGCAAGTCGGTAGGATGAGGTTGAGGAGCAATCTGATACATTGCTCTCGGATTCCGACTGCGAAGCTTCGTCATCCAGGCTGGGCGAATATTGAGCCACCATGGTGCCTATTTTGTGACAGCATCGAGAATTAGAAATCATCACGATATGCGGAAATCGTCAGACGTACAAAGTGTAGCCTCCAGGGATACAAGCTGGTGGAGGATGAGCTTTCTAGTCTCGTGAGAACCGCTCAGTCGGGAAACCAATGACTGCCGACCCGCCGAAAACACACCCATATTGCTGGCCCACACATTAAGGCGTGCCAGTTGTACCCGCGCTTCGGGCGCCGACTCGGTATTGCTGGAAGATACCGTGGAGAGATGGTGCTTGCAGCGCGCCACGAGCGCCGTGATCTCCGAGGAGTCGGACTCCAGCGACATCTGTGTGGAGTCGCCATTATCCGCATCGAGCTCTCCGTCCATGATGTCCGTGAAAGAATGAGCGAGCAGGTCGATGTCTACCACCCCAGTTGTCTTTCTCGGTCGTTGGAAGGTCGGGTCGCAATCTTGTCGTGGCTGCCCCGGCTGCTCTTTCCCTCTGGCCTCAGGCAACAATGCAGGCGAGTCGACGAATGACGCGAGCCTTCCCCTCAACCAGCCCCTCCTCAAACATGCCAGTGGGGTGTCCCCGCCTTGAGTCGGGGATTCTGTCAAGTTGGGCGTCGATAAGCTCCCATCGCCACCGTTCGGCATATTCGATGGTGGCATCATGGCCATGGCACAGCTCATCGCGCACAAAACTTTCGATGGCGACCGTTATAAGCCAGCTTCTGAATTAGATGACCTGTACGAGCTCGCCCTCGCAGTTCTCCCACCATTCTCCAGATGCGCCAAGCAAATGATTGATGGAGCCGCAAAGTCCCCCCCCTCTGCACCAGATCGCGATGCGACCGCTTTCCTCGAGAAATTCTACAGCACAACGTTCACTATCCACAATATCCTTTTGTTCTTCGATCCAAACCACCCTGCAGTTGACCAAGAACGGACGGCGCGGAACCTCATGCTCATCCTGGACGAACTGGAAAGCCGTTTTCTGTCTCGGGGACGGCTCCTTGCACTATTTTCGTCGAACGTCACGGACGATGAAACATATCCAAAGCTACGGGCATTCCGGCGATCTTTTGTTGAAGACGACCCCCTCCACGACCAAAATGTGGACCCCCTGATGCGCAACGCTCGGATTGCGAGCAGCAGCGCCAAAAAACGGTCGAAGCTTCTAGCCTCACTCAACGAATCGCTGACGTTCTTCGGACTGGCATTAGCGAACGCCGACGAAGGGGATACGCCGTGTCCGTTGCGTTTCGAAGAGTACCCTTCGCGGCAAGTCGTCCGGTTCGCCTCTGTCTTGCACTCAGTCCTCCGTGAGAGGTGGTGTTGCGGTAACAGATTTGGCTGTAGAGTAGCAGCTCACACGAGTCGGCGTATGCAATTGAGCCTCACCGCCTATCGATGCTTTGAAACGGCACCTGTTCGCGACCAGAACGCTCGCGCTGGTGATGGCTACAAGTTTCAGGTCTTATTCCCGAAGCAGGCAGCCATACAGTGGCAGGACTCCGAGATCCGTGTAAAGGAAATTGGGTACGTTCCCGGAGACTGTTCACCGTGTGCTCGGCATAACGATCAAGTTTCGCTTTCTAACCTCATTATTCACAGTGTCGTCAAGATCGAACACGAGGAGGTCGGCCCCGATCTTTGCAGGGCTCTTAGCAATCCCGTGGACAAGACCCGGTTGGTGCTGCTAGCATGCAAGCAAAACCGAAAGCTGTGGTGGCTCCGAGCCGACTACAACATTCCTTTTCACAAGCGGATGGAGGGCGGGAGATTTGTACCCCTGGGGAGCCTTCTACGCCAGAAGGAACAAGGTTGCCAGTCCAAGTTTGCTTTTGTCGAAGAAAGAGACCGACTCATTCTCTCTTTTATCTTAGCCTCCTCCCTGCTTCAACTTTACCCCAACTTTTGGTTCGAACCGTGGCTCTCTAGCCATAAGGTCCACTTCCTTGCGTCTACGGCCTCCGAGGGTGTAGATGTCAAGAATCCGTTCCTTGTCTTAGACGAGGGCCAGGGTGATGCCCACTTGAGCTCGACACCGCTGTGCAATCCCCATCGATACCCCGGATTACTAGGCCTGGGTATCATTCTTCTCGAAATAGCCAGTGCGGCTTTGATTTGCTTTGAAGTGGGGACTGACAAGTGCATTCGCGCGCTCGAGTTATTCGATGAACTGTTAGAAGAGTGGCAACTGACGGGCTCGAGGACAGTTTCCGATGGCCTTATTCGAGCTATCAAGGCCTGCATAGATCCTAGCCGACTAAAAAACAGGGGACTTGACAGGGACTCCGTCAACGACCGCCAGATACGACGTTATATCTTTGAAGAGGTCGTCGTGCCTCTCGGGGAGCTCATCACCGTGGCCTACGAGCTCCCGCTGCGGGAAATTGGGCGACCGGGCCAGGAACCCGAAGACGTAGGACCAGCTCACCAACACAACGATCACTTAGAGGAAGAAATCCCTTCAAATAATGAAAGGTACGTCGGCTCACGGTGATTTCCGGAAGTGTCTCTGACTGAGGTCCTTCCCAGGCGTCTCTGCACAGAGAGATGGTTCCGAAAACTGAATAACGTTCACAGCGTGCTGGATGATTTACAAGATCAACTCGAGGATTTGCCTCATGGAGTTCTACAAGGATCGCGCATCAAGATTGCAGTTCTCGATACCGGATTTCAACCATCAAAAGCGGTCGGCGACAATTTCGCAGAGCAGGGTCGGATTCGAGCTACGGAGTCCCAGTCATTTGTTAGCGGGACAGAGCCCAAGGAGCTCGCTCAGTCGGGGTGGAGGATAGACCAGGACGGGCACGGCACCGACGTCGCCACAATTGTTCTCAAAGTCTGCCCGCTGGCAGATGTGCACGTCGCCCAGGTCTTCCGATCGAGGAAAGACCTACAAGACCCCAAGATGAATGCACAAACCTGCAAGAGCATTGCAGAGGTAAGCCATGCTGTACCAGGAGTGCCGTATCGTTGGGCATCACTGATGGAACCTCTAGGCTATCCGAGAAGCCACAGAAACCTGGAACGTGGATATCATCGTCATGAGCTTTGGGTTTACCAAAGCGATCCCCATGATTCGCCAGGCGATCGAAGACGCCTCCCGAAAGGCGAAACCGCCCCTCATTTTCGCGGCGGGACGAAACGACGGGGCCAATATGAACATGGCATGGCCCGCGCGCGCTGATGAAGTTTTTGGAATCAACTCTACGGACGGCAATGGGGCCCCATCTTCTTTCAACCCGTCTCCCGAGGAGTACTCGAGAATTTTCCACGCCTTGGGCGAAGCGGTCCCGGTCAAGGATCCGGGGGCAAACTCACGTCCCGTCAAGTACTTTTCCGGAACCTCGTGCGCGACTCCCATAGCAGCGGGCCTGGCAGCGAATCTCCTCGTGTCTGCTAGAATGGCTGTTGCAGCTTTGCCACCAGAGAAAAGAGAACGCTTCGCGAGCCTGCCCGACGAGTTGCAAGCCCGCAGTGGGATGACTGCCGTACTGAAGAAATTGATGAGCCGCAAACATGAGTGTGGCGTAGCAAGCCTGCTACCCTGGGAGTTTCTTTCGCGAGACCGGCTGGACCAGAACCGCTTTTTACAGGATATAGAAGAAGTATTGGAGAATTTGTGAAGGCAGAACGATGAAGGTAGCTCTCAGATGGGACTCATTCTTGGATGCTAGGGCGCATCTTGGCACTGTCAAGTTTCACTCAAATATACGTTCCACCCATCCAAATGTATGCAAGAGGTTCCCCGGTAGTGCCCCAGTGATGCCCAACCGCCTTGAACCGGGGATCACCGCGCGCCCACTCCGCGGCCTCCAAGCACTGCTGACCGAAGGCTTGGCCGAATTGCATGATGCGAGGTGTTCGAGGTACCATTGGTGGGTGTGCGATTGGTGGGATTGACCAAAGTCACGCGTCCTTCAGTTCCAAAACGGAAAGGTTCCCCTCTCTCTGCAAACACCACGTTGGGCATGCTCCAGTCGCAACATCAACGACGCCCCGTCGCCAGACAACATCAAAATGACCTCTCCAATCCCCTCCTACATTCCATCTCCAAACTGGGACATCCCCTTCCCGTCTCCATCCGTATCCCTGGGTCGCCTCATCAAAAACTACAAAGACCCCGAGAGCCTGATCCCGAGCTCGACGATCCGACCGATCCCTCCTTCCGCAATCAACATCTCTCACAAAAAATCATGGCACACAACCATGGAAGAGATCAAAGCAGGGCATCTAGGCGTCTGGGCCTCCTTCCTACAGATTCTTCTCGTCATCCCGCCAGTCGGCACCGCCGAGGTTGGCCTGGAAGTGGTGCGCTCCAAGGCGGAGGAACACCGATTCGAAACCCTCGAGACGCATTCGTTCATCCCAGACCCCGAGTACATTCGACAAGCGATCGCCGACCCAGGAGCTCAGGCTTTCTTTGAGGCGACGGGCAGGAGGAAACCGGTGTACATGATCACAGGTATAAAGGTCGCGCGTGGAGCCGATGTGAACAGGGAGACAGCGACGAAGATTGGAGTCGAGGCAGGGATCGAGGCGGATCTAACAGCCGTCACGATGGTGCCTGTTACGCCGGGAACTGGAGTGGGGTGGCAGAGAGGGAAGAGGGTTGCTGTTGGTTTTGCCGGTGGTAGTGACTATGTTTTTGCGTATAGGTTGATCAAGATTAAGCTGAAGAGGAAAGGGGTGGTGAGTGAACGTTTTGCCAAAGGCGCAGTGTTTGGTTTGGATGATGAACTCGAGGATAGCGAAGGCGAAGATTTTGACGTTGAGGAGTACGATGGTGGGTTGGGGGTTTTGGATGACACTGTGAGTGATTGAAGTTCCATTCGGGGTCATAATTTTAGCACTCTTATTGATGAGGCAGTTCGCCTCCTGCTCCGAGCGAAATCATCCTGGCCCCTGTTCTCTTGCCTGGTATTCCTTTCGTGAGAATCTGGTCTCCTCCTCTTGTGTGCGGACGTATCCAACACTTCTTCTTGGCCTTCCGATAAACTGCATGACGCCCGCGGCGACCGAGAGTGCCGTGGTTGGATCTATTGCGGGTCTTGCCGCCCAGACTGAACAAATAGAGTTGAAAGATGATTCCTGCTGGAAATGTTCGTGTCTCCCATACCATACTTGAGCCACAAGCGGGATTTTATTTTGGGCTCAGATCGGCCGTCGAAGACAGCAGCAGCAGAAGACCAGGCAGATATGCGGCCTCTGGTTGGCTACTTCACGGCGACGGAAGCGCTGTTTGGTCACAGCGGTCGCCAGGATTGCAATGGCGCCGCTTGGCGCAGTTTCGGCGCCGGGCCCAGGTCCCTTGTTTGTCTTCCAGACTTCCTCTCGAACCCCGCGCCACATGCCCCCCTGTCCCGGCGTTCAACGTGCAGAAGCTGAAAATTTGGCGACAGATCCCAGACAGAAAAGTCGACCAAGACTTAAGAATCGTTGGCATCTGAGGCGGTCTCGCCAGCGTGCTTGCTGCATGACAGGCACCTAGGGCGATGCCCAAAGACTTAGCCCCATGAAACTCCCCCAAAGGGCTTCGTTATGTTGATACCATCGTCCAGGTCGAGCAAGTAGGTATGTTGCTAACCTCTGTGAGTGCTTGGCGTTCGAGATGCACCTTGGGGTCTAGACCCGCGCTATTGGGCCCTCCTCCCTGCATCCTCACACAATAATTGGATATCAACCCTGTCGCCGGGATGTAGTCGACCGCATCGGGGTTCTAGGCCTTGCGGGAGGCGAGCTGAAAGACACGACGGTCTCACAACTCCGGATGTCAAATACGAGCGCATGACCCAAGAAATCGCATCAATGTCTTTCTCTCCGCAAGTCGTCAATCGCTCGTCGACAACTGCTGTCTTGCTCTCTTCACAATGGCGGGTTTCGACGGGAAAGCACACTACTTCAACCCCACCCACGGCCACTCATACCGGTACCTGGATGACGCCGAACCCAGTCTCCGCCCGGCTCCGAAGCGGATCATCATCTGCTGCGATGGCACCTGGCAGTCGTCTGTCACGAACATGATCAATGTTCCGTCCAACGTCACCCGCATTGCTCGCTACCTGACCAAATCGGCCAAAGATGAGAACGGCAAGCTATGGCAGCAGGTCGTATACTATGGTGAGTAGTCGGGCGATGCTTTCGTTCGAGTTCCCTCGTGCTGATGACTAATAGACGCGGGAATCGGCACTGGTGTGTCCAGCATCGAGGCGAAACGCCAGGGTGGAACGGGGTCGGGCTTTGTCGGCAACGTCATCGAGGCCTACAACTTCATTGTCCTCAACTATAACCTCGGCGACCAGATCTTTTGCATTGGTTTCTCCCGAGGTGCCTACACCGCGCGGGCTGTCGCGGGTCTCGTTACCGATATTGGAATCATTGAGCCCGGCCACATGCAGGACTTCCCGGAGCTGTACTCTCTGTACCAAAAGCACACCGATGGCCACATGTTCCGCAAGACGCAGGCTTGGCGCGATTGGGCCGAGGGTCGGCGCAAATTTGACCCAAAGGAAAAGGACCTGCCGTGGCACCTACGGAGCCCTGTGACGGAGTGGGAGAAGCTTCCTCATGGAGCTGCCCCTGAGTCGACGCGGTGGGTTGAAGCCATTGGCGTCTTTGACACGGTTGGCAGTCTCGGTATTCCGGATGTTGAGGGAGCCGTGGGGTGGATCGTCGACAAGGTCAAAGGGGCTGTCCCGGTCGAGGACTTCGGCTTCCACAACGTGGCGCTCAGTCCGTACATCAAGAATGCTTATCATGCGCTTGCTCTAGACGAACATCGGAAGCCCTTTGACGCAACGCTTTGGCACTTTCCGGAGAAAGGAACTGCCGGCACGCCGAAACCCAAGGCATCAAGCGATGAACTGAGGACTGCATGGCGGCAGCTTCGGGACACCAACGGCGTCAGCGACGCTGAACTTGCGCGGGCGTGGGAGGACCTTGTAGCTGCAGAGATGTATGAGGAGCTGAAGGGCACAGACTCGAAGTTGCTTCAGGTGTGGTTCCCTGGTGTGCACATCAACATTGGCGGAGGAAGCGATGACCTGTTGGCGGAGAAGAAGAGCGATTTCGAACGTAGGGTCCCGACATTGTGTTCCAATACTGCAATTGCTAACGTCAGCCTACAGAAATCGCCATCGTCACTCTGGCCTGGATGATTGAGCAGCTCTCGCCACACCTCACCTTCAACTTTACGACGACCTGGCGCTTGCACACCGATCGGTTCCAGTTGATGCGCCCTGTTGTCGACTCCCTCCTCAAGAGCAACAACAAGGATCATTGGCTGATGAAGAAGATCAACAGCGCCAAGGCCAAGGACAAGGAGGGAGACCGCTGGACAGATGGCGGCATCACTTGGGGCAGGTCCCACGCAGCCGATGTTCTCCTTGGCTGGGCTACCGGTCCTATCATTGACAGCTTCGAGGGCGACATGAAGCGGGCCGGCTCCAAGGATCGTACACCGGGAGAGTACAAGGCGACCAAGACCCAAGGCAGCAAGACTGTCAAGCTCGGCAAGACCAACGAGCAGATCCACCCCACGGTTGCGTACAGAATGTTCCGTCTCGGCACTCAAGGGTACAAGCCTGTTCCGCTCAAGGACTTTAAGCGCCAGAAGAAGGTGACGGATTTGGCGCAGGATGATGGGAGCGTGAAGAAGGCCATCGAGTACGAATGGGTGAAGGGCGATGTGCGTATCCCGGAGTACAAGATCCGGGCGACCGACAGCGAATCGAGTGACTCTTGGGAGCGCATCTGCGTGGTTAGCGAGTCTGCTGGGGAATGGCTGGCGAAACTGGACAAGGAGTATGACTTCGACTCACCGCAAGTCAGAAAGGTGGATGCGCCGCCACCGCAACCGCAGGTGGGAGGTTATCAGCCTCAGAGCTTTTTCCCGAACGACATTCTCGGTAGGGAGGCGCCGTTGTAGTTTGTCGCTAGGAGCATTCGAGCAGGCTGGAGCTGACTAGCGGGCGCTCGTGTGATGCCATCAGCGATGTCATAGAAACCAAGCAGCGTGGTTGGAACAATAGGGACCATGATCCGTGTTCTGATTATTGAAGAGTGCACTGTTACATTACTGGGCTGAAATTTCTGACCCTTGGCATCCAACACACTTGACTCCACCGACCTTCTGTCGGGTCGCTCCTCCTCTCATCACAATCTTCCCCCGCACCCGAGTCGTCAGTCAAACCCGAGCCCCACCATCCGCGAGCACCCGATAAATCCCACCTCTGATAACTTCAAACAAGAGACTTACATCCTTCATAGAGTCCACTAACAGCACATCTGCCTCATCTTCTGCGGGCTCTTCGATATCAGCCGCCTTGGCCGCCATGATCTTCTCGGCGAGCTCCGGCTCTTCGGCACCCAACGTTCGCCCCGATAACGTCTCCTTTGTAATGTTTAGAATCACAAACACTGACTTGATCCCCTGAGCTAGCATGGCCTTGCGAATAGCATCTCGAGCCGGTCGGCGCATCGCGTAGCATGACAAAAGCGCCAGGCAGCGACCAAACCCCATCCCGGCAGAGTCGTCTGGCACGGGGCTACCAGCATTTGCATCGACGCGAAATTCGAGTCGCTGGAGTTTCGCGAGCCATATTCTCCCGAACACATCGCTGTAGTCGAATCCCTTCTTCGCCTGGGAGTTTGCGCCAAAGGACGCGATAGCGTGGATCGGTTCTGCTTTGATCCACGGGCAGCCCATGGTCTTGGACAACATGATGCTTAGCGTTTCTTTGCCGGTGACATGGGTTCCCGAGAAGATGATCACGTAGGAGCTAGGGTTGGTGGTCTGAAGCGGAGACGCCATGATGGCAGTGAATGTTGGTCCCGCGAGCACGCGATAGCCAGCTCCCAAGACGTTAAAGCAGAAGGGCGGCTCTTCGGATGTCACCGGCTGATTCGACGGTTCGCCGTTCGCCCAAAGGAGGAGGCGGAACGATATCGCCTACGCCTGCCGATCGCAGCAGACCAATAGGACTTTGCTGTGCCGCTATGGCGCATGACATCCAAATGGCTCAACCCCAGTCATATCTCCTTCCCCTCGGTCACCTTTCTCTTCTGCATCAAATAATCACCCCCGACCACCGCTCGATACACCCCATAGAGCCCAGCAAATGGCCAAATACCCCAAAAGACGCTCAACAACCAAGCCGCCACCGACGCTCTTTTCGCCCTTTCCTCCGCCTCCACATCCACCTTGACCTTGTCATATACACTCGGCAAATCGCCAGCCCCATACTTTTCTCGCAGCGCCTCATACGCTCTCCGATCATAGCACTCCCAAAACTCGTCCTCAGTGTAATACGCATGTGCGTACAACCATTTCTTCCCACCCAGCGCGTTCACGTTTTTCTCCAACCCCTTGTTGATCCTCACACACTCTCTCCTGTCAAACGACACAGGCCCCCAAACTCCAAAGTTCAGCATATCCGGCGTCCCCGGCTCCGCAAATTCAGCATGTAGCCCATGTCTCGCGCCCTTATCCCTCTGAACCTTCAACGGACACAGCCAAAGTGGATAAACACACAAATTCTCATCAAGCCATTGCGTGAACTCTTTCGCTCCATCATACGGAACGCCAACATCCTGCACAACATAGAAATCGGATAACCCGCTCTGATGCAGAGCGCGATACATCACCCGCGTATGCATGAACGGATTCAGCAGATAGCGCGTGATACGGTTAAACGGCGTGAGGAAATATCGGTATGCGTACCGCCCCGTCCAGAACGCGCCGCGGTCGTAGCGGAAGAGATACGAGACAATCGGGATGTAATCCGTCACCACCGTTCCCGGTTTTGCTTTTTGCAGACCTGCCTCGATGCGCTGGACATGGACGTAGAACCACGGATCTCGAGCGCGGTGGAACGTTTGCGTCGCGGTTCCAGGCGGTGGTGCGTCGGCCAAATGCCCGGTACAGATTACCGTTGAGTTCGGGGAGAAGGTGATTGCGTCGACGTAATCATTTTTTGTTCCCTCCACAGTTTCGTCTTGCAGAGCTGTGAGCGCGTCGGGAAAGGAGGTGAGGAGTCGATACGACAGCGCGACGTAGCTCTTCGCCGGGCGGAGTCGCACTTCCAGCAAAGTGATGACACCGAGAGTTCCAAACGCCGACGCCGCACCGTAATAGAGATCCGGTTTCTCCGTCTTGGATGCGATCGTTACTTCTCCGGTTGCGAGCACAATCTCGATCATGTTGACCGTGGCTTCAAATGCTCCATGGCGGAAGGAGCTGCTCTCGCCGGATGTGCCGGAGAAGCCGCCACCGACGGTGATACCGGGAAATTCCATCACCACGAGCGGAATGAGATCATGCGCGAGCGTGGCCTCAACGAGAGCATCCATGGGGACGTTTGGCTCGACGAGGACGGTCTGCGCGGTCGTGTTGACTTCCAGGACGCGGTTCAGACCGCTCGTGTCGACGGTGTTGTCAGCGCGTCGCGAAGAGCGCCGCGTGCTGTTTGTCGAGCCATGGTAGACGCGGAATGGGATGCGGGATTCGTGCAATTCACGAATACGTGAAGCGACGGCTTCGACGGCAATGGCGTGGGTGTTCATGGTGTTGTTGAAGAGGTGAAGTCGGGAGTGGGTCTGTCAGCGCCGGAAACGCCGAGGATGGCGGCTGCCTTGGCGGCGGTTGCACCCGCGCCGGATTCCGGCGCGCGGGGGCCGGGGGTGTCTCAGTGGCGATAAATGGAAATCGAGGATTGAGAATATAGGCATCCATCGGTCACGACTTGTCGCATTCGGGCACATCGCAAAGTTGTTGTTATTGCTCGCAAGCCACTTTCGTACTTGTCTGCGAAGGACCGCGAAAGCGGGCATGTCTTGTCTTTCGTGTGGCAATTGGTCGCCAGCCAGATATCGACACGCAGCTCAGGCGTTCGGCGCAAACACCAGTCCGCAATAGGCAGGTCATGCAGGCGCACGAATTCAGCAGTTCAAAAAGTCAACAGCGACACAAGCCGCGGAAGGATCACTACCCTAACCCTAACAAGCCGCGGAAGGAGAAGGAAGCCGCGGAATGTGGTAGCTCAATGTGAGAGCGTTGTAGGACCGGTTGATGTCGACGCCCTCGATGAGGTGAGCGACGCCGAGATCACACATGTTTAAGATGGCAAGGGCGGCTTTCTTCCCCTCCCCGATGTAGTTATCGTCGGCCTTTATTAGAGCATAAGGGATGATGTGGGCCACCTCGAGGAATTCATAGATTTCCCCGTCAAGGAGGGGATTGCCGTCGTCGTCGAGCGCTTGACCGTCGTCATCGCCGAACCGGACTATGGCTTCGTCCTGGTTGAAAGCGCGAGTGACGACGCAACGATTGCGGTCACGCGTGAGACAGCTCGTTCGAAGAGCCGAGAGGCGTTCGGGGGTTCCGATAAAATCCTGCATGCGTTGCTGTTCCTCTTGGGACAGAACCTGTTGGAGGGCTTCGTGGTGAGCGGGAGAAAGCTGTGGTGTTTTGTGGGCGGAGGCGCGCACTGGGGTGGAGACGTGTCAGCTGGGAATTGTTGCTAGAGAGAGGCATAGTTACAAGGCAGGAAGAAATTGGCCATCAAAAGTTCAGCTACGCCGAAGAAAGCCTCAGCGAGCCCGGGGTCGGGAAACGGGGGATCTGCATCATCGAGCATGCCAATGGCGAGCGATCGGAAAAAGGATGCTAGGAACATATCCTGGGATTCGGCTGATCGCGCATATTCGAAGGTGAGACGGATGAGAGCAGGGCGGTTGTAGGATCGAGAGCGTCTATTTGCGGGTCCTTGACTGCTGTGATTTGGCTCGACGGCTTCAAATTGATTGAGAATGTGGTAAAAGCGGGCGGCTGCCCGGGCGCGCTCGTGCCCGTTGGCAAAAAGGGGTCCTTGGGCGCAAAAGTCAATCAGGCCTTCGAGTGACACTTGGTGGCGGTGTCCAGCCATGATAAAAAACGAGGAAGGGTTGAGATTCAAGAGATTCTCAATTTCAATCGGTGAAATGGAGACAAGGTAACAACCTTGGGGCGGTCACATGAGCGAGGCGGGGTTAACTCACGTGACCATCTACCATATCGAATTGACCAATTACCAAGGTACAAAATACGAGGCCAATTCGCAGAAAGGAAATAGAGTAAGGGATTGTTTATCGAAGAGTAAAACCAGTTCCTGGAATAATTCCCCGGAAATAATTGTTTTGCTGGTCATGGTACTGGCGGCAATCCGAACCTCATGTAGTTCAGGCAACAATGCGAGGCCTCCTCGTGAACAAATTAGGGCTCGCCAGGTTCGAAGCTTCCATACTCGACACAAATTTTTTTCCCCTTTTGGGCTCAATCATGGCTGCTTCCCTTTATTTCCCCCTCGACAAAACCAAGTCCGAGATTCGACAAGCGAAGCGGAGGCGGTGAAATGCCAATTCAGCCAGGGCTCTAATCAAGCAGGGCAAGTTAAGCCCAAGCAAGCCAAGCAAGCCCACCAAACCCCGAGTCAAGCCCGCTGAAGCGCAAGTCAATTCCAGCGCTGTGCGACCTGGGCCTTGGGATTGTAGTTTTTTATTAACAGGGGGTTGTACCAACATTCGCTCCATCCGTCCAACATTTATCTACGCCATGCGTGCGTTGCGACGTTCGCATCTAACAAGCAAGCAATACAGGATGGCTTGTTGAAGTACGTCTTTGAGGTGGGGGTGAGCTATGGGACTCGTGGGTTGGCTGTCGCATTACAGTTACTATAGGTCGGTGGAGTTACTGACCTCATATTGGCACTAATGTGGAGAGCCATGACAGATCTTGTCCGCCCAATCCGGGCGTCGAGTTCGGACCGTTTGCGCTCTCCCAAGACCATGTGGATCGCCGTCTTGCTGCTCTTCCAAAAGTTTCTGCGATCTGCCTGACCAACAATCTTCTGGAGAGCATTCAGCAAAGCCTCGCAGCTAGCCTGACATCCGGCCGCCAGCGCTTTCAGCTCGTCCGTATCCGTGTCGCTACTATCGGTCCAGGAGATGGTGAATGTTGCGGTATCCCCATCCGGATCTAGCTGAGAGCAGAGCCTCTCCAAGTTGCTGTATACTTCGGCCAAGTTGTCTTGTTTATCCGTTGTCCCTGTTTGGGAGCGGTAAGTGTCTGTGGCCGTCGTGACCAGATCCGAAGAAAAGCCGACGACTGCACGACGGCGGCGGCGAGCCTAACTGCGGCGAGTGCCTCCATGCCTTGCCTAGGAGCTGGAGAAATAGAGTATGCGGGAGACGAAGGTGCGCGTTCTAGATGCCGAGAAGCAAGTCGGGACGGAAATTCTGCTATCAAGTACCTGTACCTGCTAAGCTTGTTCGTCGGCCAATTTGAGGATGCTGCCTATGGCTGCCTCCCAAATGTGGGGTTTAGGAACAGTCGCCGTATCACGCTTCTGTCTCATTTTGGGGTAAAGCCTTCTTGCACTGCCCCAGAGGATAGACAGAATTCGTGTTATGATGATTGGTGGAAAGGTTGGGCCAGATTTGGGCCGCCAGCCCGTGCTTCTGTCTACCCAGTGCTTGGGCTATGCAGTGAAACTGTTATGGGGCCCAGAATTGGGCTCGTTCGCCAGAGCGCTGAGCTGTGTCGGACCACTCGTCAAGGCGCCACAGCGTCTAGGCTAGTCTCGGGTCCGAGTTTTGGCCCAGAATATACCAGTACATGCCCTGGGATGGTACAAAATACCCCAGCTCGAATTTTGGGATGGTACATGATATCCCAGCTCGGAACTTAGGACAGTACATGATATACCAGCACTGATAGGATACCCCATAATATACCAGTGCAAGATGGGATGCTTCAGAATATACTAGTACATGCTCTGGGATAGTACACAATATGTATAATTAACCTGGACCGTTCTGGACCTAGCCCGATGATACGTGTTTCTTAGCCGCGTCCTCTGCCCGTTATCATTCCTGGGTTTCGGGAGGATGTAGGTCGAGGCTTACTATGAATGGCATTGTTCTAAACCTACTCCTCTAAACCTACTCCTCTAAGCCTACTCCTCTAAACATGCTCCTTCTCTTCATGTGATTTTCCCCCGCGCGTCCTTGACACGATGCCCGGCGGGGAATCTCCTTGGTTTCATCGCCATCATAGCTTTGAAGTCGAAGCCCTCGAGACCTTGACATCCCTCGTCTTGTACCCAGGCTGAGGGCCCGGGCCACCAACCCTAGGACGAAGAAACCACCTGGGCTGAATCTCAATCATCTCTTCTTGTGTTATCTTGGACTTCCGCTCGTTTATTGCCATCATGCGCTGGTCCCAGTCCCGGCTCGTCCCGCACCATCCCCACTCCTCAACCTCCTCGTCGCTGAGCCACTGCGACGACGGTGTCGCTGGCGGGTCCATCGCATGGTAGCTCTCGTCCCATGGTCGTACCGCAGCTCTGGCTTGTGCCGCGACTTTGGCTTGCCCTTCCGGGTCGGGACGGAGACCAAATGCGGCCGTCTCGCGGGCCTCGAGAGCAATGACAAAGTCGGCTGCCGTTTCGAGCGTCGTCATGACGGCGTCTGCCGATCCGTCGAGCTTTGTCGATTTCTCGGCGATGGAGTCGAACGTTATTGGTGCTGATAGGTTGTCCCCGATGCCGGTGCGGACTAAGCACACTTTCATGGTGCCGACGTCGGACGAGTCTTCGCCTTGGTGGCTGCCGGTGTTGATGACGATGAGCAGCGCTCGGAAGAGGTGTTGGATTTGGTACCATTCGTGATCGTCAAGAAACTCCTGGTCGAAACCAGGCCTGAGTGGTTGCTTGGGGTGGGTCTTGTCTTTCTCCTCGTAGAGAGTCCGTACCTTGTCAACATTTGCGCAGAGAACCTTGTTCATGGACAGCAGCGCATCCAGGGTTGTCTGGGATGGACAGGGTCCCGGGTCGATGCCAGGGAGGTCTCCGGGTGCAATCATCTTGCAGAGGAATCGCTCGTGTTGAATCTCGCTTCGGTAAGGCCGGAACTAGCGTCGGTGCAAGTAGCCGTGCACAGCGTGGGCGAGATTGCGCCATCGCCCCGGTGGCTGTATGACAGCGTAGATGGGAACTGTTTTGTTGCACGTGTCGCGAAACTCATCGCAGTTCATCTGGAGATCATCTCGGTCATCAAACGATGGCTGGTACATGTAGTCTCCGTTGCGTCGATAAATCATTTCTCGGTGGTCCCGTTCCTCGCCGGTGCGATATAGCCAGAGCATCTCGTCGACGGTAAATTTACCAAGTGGCTTTTTGTCCCCGTAGGGGGGCGTTTGGCACATTCGCTCTTTCTCTGAAAACATTTTCGTGTGTCTCTTGGTGATGAGGTGTATTAGGTGTGTAAGAGAGCTTATGGGGAGAATGGAAAATACAGTGATGGCTGATTTCCTGGGACTTCCGTTGATTTTACAAGCGTCCAGGCAATAGAGTTTTTGCGCCACTTTCAGCCCACTTTGCCACTCTCCTTGATAGTATTTAGCTTTTCGCCGTTGCCTTCGAGTCAGATGCGTGTATTTCACTTTGGCGATGCTCGGGTTGATGAACGACATCGCCGACGAGCCTGGACGGGCCATCCCCCACGACCAAGCCGTCGAAAGATTGCGTTTCGATCTGCTCATGTAAAAGATGCACGAGCCGGCGGCCTGGGACTGGTGCATCGCCGAGCTTCGCGACAGCGCGCGCGTATTCGCAGAGACGAAATGTGTTGACGTGGACCCAAAACTGGGTCCTCGCAACTCCATGGCCATTTCGGACCGTGGCAACTGTAACCGAGACAGCCCATAACTGTGACCCCCTCGCTCAGTCTAGCTCAGTCTGGCTCAGGCCAAGGCGGCAACCGCTCAGTTCCGAAAAAGGGAAGGGAAATTCATGGTGTCGATTTTAGGGTCGTGAACTGGGTGTGTCGAGACCGCAAGCCGGGTGCCGATTGGAACAAGAGCCGGCGGATGCCTTGCTGCGGCAACATGCATCAAGCCACATCCGTACCAAGTCTACGAAGGCCCGGGCTCCAGAGGGAAACTTCTAAACCAGACGCCGAAGATCCTGGATGGAAAACCAGTCAGTGGTTCGCTCGCGTGGACTGGGGATCCAGGAGAAAGATGGAAGTTTACCTCAAGATGGCCGAGGTTATCCCCGGATGAATGTTCGCCTTGGCCCGCCAGAAGGACGCTTTCAAGCTTCTTCTTGGACTCTTGTAGGTCCAAGACTCTCTAATGAAGTCTGTTAGCCAGCTCGAAATCAAAGCCAGGTCAAATTACGCACCTCCTCGAATGTGTCCTTGACGTAAAACCTGACAGTTGTAACCTCCTTCAGCTGCCCAAGGCGGTATACCCTCGCAAGTGCCTGCTCCTCGATAGTAGGGTTCCTGATGGTTAGGTTAGAATCGCCTTAGGGGTCCGATTGCGAAGGCTTACCAGTGTGGCTCGAGGAGATATGCGCGGGATGCCTCCGTAAGAGTGAGACTGGAGGCTCCATCAGCACCGCTTTTCCTGTCGTTCACGAGAGACTTACCCAACCGCGCCGCAAGAAAGTGTCAAGAGGAAGACCCTAATCTTCTGATCGCGTCTGAATGTCTCTATAACGGACTGTCGCTGTCTCTGGGGGAGCGTGCCGTCGAACCTCAAGTAGCTGATACCTGTCTGCTTAAGACCCGCCTCGACCAAGTCGAGACTCATCCTCCAACTCGAAAAGACCACACTATTTCCGGTTAGTCTTCTGGTGCCGAACAGTGGGGTTCGGGTCATGGAACACCAACTTTTTGACGTCTGGTGGAAGGGAGATGAGCTGCGAAACTAAGGCTGCAACTTTGCTGGACAGTTGTATCGAGCGTGCAGTGCTCCCAGTCAGCCGCAGAGTAGAATTCCCCTCCAAGTCAGTCAAGTCCAGAGAGACTGGGGCAACGGGGTCCGGTGGGCTGTGTCCGCAGGTAACGGTCTTTTGTCGGCGATTGAACCCCTGAACGCAGTCCGAACAAAAATATCGCAGGCATTCTGCGAACAGAGGCTTGAATTGGGTCTCTGAGTTGACGATCGCCGATGAAAGGTCGCACTTTGCATGGCAGTTTACGCAAAAGACACGGTCCATCTCCCGTTCGAAGTCAAAGGTGTGCTGAGCTTGTTCCATCCAGCTCGTTGTACCACTAGCGTTGACACTAGATATCTCACGCCTGGAATCGTAGTGCAAACCGAGGTTGCACATCATTCTCATGGCGTTGATCCTCTGTATGACGTTGATATAAGAGCTCGTTGCGGTTTTCTTGTCCCCATCGCCGTACACCTCCTCGATCTGAGCGATGGTGGTATTCTTCAGCGTTTCGTAGAGTTTTCTTTCCGAAGCCGTAAAGTCGATTGAGCATTTGAGGTCAACACGGGGTGGTAGTTCAACCACTGTCTTTGGTCGACGAAGGATGAGACTGGCTGAAAGCAACTTGAGCTTGTGTGCGGCCTCTTCAACTTCTCCTGTTTTCCAGAGCTTGCCGATCTCCGTGTCGAACTGCCGAGTGTCATCATATGGGTATGCTCTGATAAACTTCAATAAAGCGGCCAGGTCGCCCACTCGGTTCTGTATCGGCGTGCCCGTCACAGCCCATCTTGCGGTGGCCAACAAGGCGCATACCGATTTGGACATCTGCGAGTGGACGTTTCGTATGACGTGCGCTGAGGCATATTAGTGAGAACGATCCCAAGGGGAGAACCACCCATCCCAAGGCCCATATACTGCGTACCTTCATCCAGAATGATCCGCCTCCAAATCGTTGAAAAGATTGGCTTGTCTTCAAAGCCATTCCCCCCTGCCCAATCGGACATGATTGTATGGTATGTCGTGAGTACAACGTCGTACCCTCTGAGGTCTCGGTGATCCAAGACGCGATCTTTCTGGTAATGGCGACGCCACTTCATGCCACCAGCCTTGACGTGCCTTGGCCAAGTCAACGCGCTGAACATTGCTGATGAGAGAATATCCACTTACTGGACCAGCTGTTCTTCCCACGTGTCCAGTACTACAGGCGGTTGACGACTCGTCAACAACAGACAAACTTTGAAGAGGTTGTACTCACGAGGTGGAGGAACAATGATCAACGACGGAGGGAGATCGCTGAGATGGGCATCTGTAGCAGCAAGCGCGATCATCGTCAGGGTCTTACCTAGGCCCATGGGATCGGCGACAATACCCCCGCAGAACTCGGGCGGCTCCTCTAGCTGGTGGGATTGAGAGACCTTGTTCACAAAGCTTTGATTGTCAGCTGATCGATGGCAAATGGTAGGCGCGATGGACCGGGGTTTCTCACAAGATGTCGGTTGAGCTCGTCTGCCCTTGGTCCCAGAAGTCGGCAGAGGCCGGATCAAAGTCCCAGCCAGCTTCTCTTTTGAGGAGAAACGTGAGTGCTTGCTTTTGATGTCTTGGAATATTGTTAGCGTAGAACAAGAAACCCCCAGACAGGCGGTCTCACCTCTTGAGCCGAGACTGAATGGTGTCCGGTTGAGGAGATTCAGCCAGGTTTTGTTGGGCGTTGAAGATATCTAGAAGATCGGCATTGGAGATCTGTTGGAAGACTGCTTTATCCAGGTGGATGGCCGGTAGTTCCAAGGAAAAGGTCATTGGGCATTCCTCCAGTTTCATCGACGAGAGTCGGTGGGGATTGCAATACCTTGTGTTCCAAGCGCACCCTTTTGGATCCTGCAAGTACAACTCCATATCCTGAAAAAAATGCCCTACGTCATCGCCCAGTTCTGGGGGCCCATAAAGGATGAGGGTTAGTGTACAAGGCATGTTTATTGCCCCGTATTGTGACTTTTTTGTGCTCTGGTGTCCAGGCTCAGGGGTGCATGCGAACTGAAGCTTTAAACCTTGTTCATTCATAAGCTGCTGGATCATGTCGACAAACTCGGACGCAAAGGTTCCCGTAACGCTTGGATCGTGAAGCGAAGTAAACTGGTGAGCTGATGTAGCGACCACCGGAAAATCGGATGTCTCTATGGTGTTGTGCCCCGGAGCAGTTGTGCAGGTACCACTAAGACCTTGAACCTAGTTGATGGGAGACAGGTCGGTTAGTTATGGTATATCTTGATGCAAAAATTGCTGCGCTCACCATTCCATAGCAGACAATGTTGATGCTGCTGAGTCCTGACCACTGGCAGTCGGTGGAGACAGCCGCTGTCGATTGGGCGGCAGGTGTTTCAAAACACGTGCTTGAGATGAAAGTATTGTCTACCCGGCGTCTCTTATCCTGGGGGTATTCCATTCTGGCTGTAGGCAAAGGGCGCGCGGGGAATGGGGAACTGTCAGAAATAGTGTGTAACCTGCATGTTGGCCGATCAAGAGGTTGAGGACAGCAAGAGGGGGGAAGCACTTCTTTGGCGCCCGACCAGCGATGTCCACCCCTTTCATCCCCCTGCTTAAGTGGCTTGACTTGCATGCTTGGCTTGCGTTGAGTACCAATTGGAAGGAGCCACCTCGACAAATGTGCGATCTGGAAAAAATGGCACACAGAACTTGTGATCTCACTTTTAGCCAGCACGATGTTCTTGAACAAGCTTGACCACGACACCCTTTTCAAGGCACGTGTTCGAGATCCTTGAATGGCCTCTAAATACGCAGCTACACTAACCATACCTGCGAAACAGCCCCTCTCAGTTCCAGCCATGATGTCCCAACACCAGGCTGTACAGAAAATACCTTCTTAGACAGCGAAAGAATCACCAATCGGAGGCGGATATTCCGTCGGCGATTCATGTCAAAGCTTGGCGAAGATGAGTTGCGCAGCCAGCGCTGCGCACACAGCCCCCGAAAGTGCCCTGGCTCATCGGGCTGGGACGAACTTCCCCCGTCGCTTGCATCTCATGCTCCATCGCGATTTCCTTCCCACATTTTCGGCAAATTCTTGATCCCGCTCGAGCCGACCGAAACCCGGTCATTGTCTGTCGCAATGCCGTTGCGAGCACCACCCGCAGCCCAATCGGCGGCCCGACGCACCATCGAGAAAGCCTTCAAGGACTTGGAGCGCACGATCGCACCTGCGGAGTCACGAGAATTTTCCTCAACAACCCTCGACGATGTGCGTAAGGCCACGATTGACATCGAGCGACAATTAGCGGCGCGCCAATCATTGCGAAATACCAGACGACTTGAGCCGCTCTTCAAAGGTCTTGAGCACTACGCCAAAGTAATCGAGGTCCTGGCAAATGGCACCGACTACCTACCGTGGATTTGGGCGCCTATCAAGCTTATCCTGAAGATAGCGGCCGACTACATCGAGGCATTCGAGCGAATTATCAGGGCGTACTCGCAAATCGCCGATGACCTGCGAAGATTCCAGCTACTCGAACGGTCCTTCCAAGGAACACCAGACATATACCCGACCTTTGCCGTATTCTACGCCAATATCCTGACCTTCCATAAAGCCGCTTACAAGTTCGTCTCACGACCATGTGCGTCTGTCCCATATTACCCTTTTGTTTCGTCGCTGACAACTGTGATTACCAGCTTGGAGACTGCTTTTCTTGACAACCTGGGGCCGTTTCCAGCGCGAATTCGATGGGATCCTGGATGATTTAAGGAAGAACGGGGAGTTGATCGACAGGGAGACCAATGCATTTAATATCGTTGAAGCGCGGAAGATGCGACAAGATCTGGATTGCTGGAAGGAGGAAAGTTTGACCCAGCTCGCCCAAACTCAACGCGAACAAACGGCGCGACAGCTTCAAGGGCTGACAACCTGGCTGCACCTCGATGACTCTGACCAGCTCGCCCTGGTCGATTCCTTGACCGAAGTCGGCACTAACTACCCGGGTACCGTCGACTGGGCGCTCAAAAAGAGCCAAATGGCAGCTTGGCTGCGACCGACGGCCGAGTCTCGATTCGTATGGCTACACGGTGGCCCGGGAACTGGGAAGAGCGTCATCCTTGCCCGACTTGTATTGTTCCTTCTATCGATGAAGAAATCACTCGTGGTTCATCATTTCTGCTCTTTTACCCATGGGTCATCCACGCAATACGACCAAATTATCAAAGCACTCCTGTTTCAACTTGCACGAGGAGATGGCGATCTCGTCAACTACATCTACGAAGAATATGTCGGCAGCAAACCTGCAACTATCTCTCTTCTCGAGAAACTGCTAGAAGTCGCAGCTGAAGCTTTGTCAAGCGGCCCGAACTGTCAAGGACACATAGCCATTCACATCCTGCTTGACGGACTAGAGGAGTGCCCTAGCGACAAACAGAGACGCTTGATCCGGATTTTGGAACGCCTCATGTCAACAGGAGCTTTATGCAAGGTCCTGATCTCAAGCCGAGACTCACCCGAGTCACATGTCAAGAAAAAGCGACCGAGTGTGGTCTCCATGGCAGATGAGAAAGCTCATATTACCGAGGCCATCTCAAGGTTTGCCGGTATCGAGCTGAACAACATGCAATCGAAGCTGGATCAGCTCAGGATTGACGATGTCAAAAGATGGGAGATAGCCTCTGGCATTGGTGCAAGGGCGGACGGTAAGCACGTCTGCTGTCATACGACAAGTTGAAGGACTAACAGATACAGGCATGTTCCTATGGGCTCGTCTGGTCCTCAATTACCTTGCTTCGAACATCTTCTATGACAGCGAAGAGTTTGAGAGGGCCGCGAACACCCTTCCCAGAGAACTCTCCGATTTGTAAGTCACAGAACAAATCCGGAATGAAACTTCACACCGCTAACATATCTACCTAACAGTTACGAGAAACTGCTCTCCCGCATTATAGCTGGCCTTGACACCCATTCGATCTGCCGTCTGAACTTAGTCTTTGGCTGGATAGCTTTTGCCAAACGTCCACTTCGGAAAGTAGAATTACAATCTGCTCTCCTCTTCCACCAGGATAACGACATCAAGCCGACGTCAACTATGGTGCCAGCATACGTTCTTGACGCTTGTAAACCTCTAGTCGATCAGCGTCGCGACGGGACGCTTGGGTTTATCCACGTTTCAGTGAAGGAGTAGGTCTTCTCACAATCCCACAACGAGCCCAGCCCGTTATCCTGAGGCTGCAGGAGATTCTGCATTTGCGGTTCGTATTGCTTGTTGTGGAAACAGGGGATATATAATCCTCTACATTTAACAGATAGTTAGTGCTCAAG
The DNA here is from genome assembly GCA_036250225.1 of Cercophora sp. LCS_1. Lineage (NCBI taxonomy): Eukaryota > Fungi > Ascomycota > Sordariomycetes > Sordariales > Lasiosphaeriaceae > Cercophora > Cercophora sp. LCS_1. Next base: position 557,659 of record JAPZLL010000021.1, read on the forward strand.
TCTAACTATTTCCCAGATATCTCGAAGGGCATGTCTTTGACAAATCCATTCAGCTCAGCGCACGCCAAGCCCTCCTCGAGAATGGAATGGCGTCACTCCGTTGCACACACCAAGCTCTCAAACATTTCGGTCACCGTTCCCCGGAATCTGCCAAAGACACCGAGATCCAAGTCGCCCATGGTGTATGGGGCTTCTTACCATACGCAACTGAGTATTGGTGCGTCTTGCTTCGAGAGATTGCACAAATACCCGAAGAAGCGTGGGATCCAAGATTCGGCAACGTTGCGATGGCCGTGTCAACAGCTCTCCGGGCTTCACGTCTGAGTCTGACGGAGGAACCACCAGCAGGGCCGAGCAGTCAGGATCTCGACCCAATGAGAAAGTTTCCGGGTCTGTGGTATGACGCAGTTGTTGGACTTCAAGCCCGGGCGGCTGGGCGAAGCCGGGCTACAAGTCTCGAATGTGAGTACCTCGGTATATGTGGCAGGCTTGGCCGAAAACTAACGACCTACAAAGCCTCCCACGGCGCATCACCACCAGGATCCATCCACGACATATTTTCCCGCTACGAAAGCATCGTCCAAGGGCTAGTTGCCAAGAACGTGCACCACGAGTTAACTAGGAAACAACTGGACGACTTTCGGGAGAACTTTGGGCATCACGCCTACATCTGCCGTTTTACATCGTGCTCCCATGGCTGGAGCGGACTGAGAAATTACCAAGAGAGAATCAGACACGAAGCCACGCATTCGACACTGTTTCGATGCCCAGAGTTGCGCTGCCAATACCCACCGTTTGGCTCCAGGACGGCCTTGAAGAGGCATCACTCTGAGATTCACGACAAGTCACGACCAAAGCCAAGGCTTAGGAGGTCAGTTCCAGTGGCTCTACGGCAACCATTAAACCGCCCGAGAACTAAGGCGCCTACTGGTTTTGAACTCCCAGATTGGTCTTCCTACAAACGTTTTATCCAAATGGGGACTACGCCTGACCTTCCCACGATGAATCAGCAGGGCCAAGAGACTGAGGGGCAGCCCCGGGTGTGGGCCTGGGATTTGCTGGGTGGTCAGCCCTCTCAAGCTCAGCTACCCCAACTACAGGCTCAACAACAACTGATGGTGAAACACGAGAACCAGGCCAAGGAACAACCTGGGCCATGGCCACCACTCCTGCAGTCTGACCAAATCACCCAATCACAGCGAGTCGCCCAATTATGGACTCAACATGGGCTCCCGGAGCAGTTCCTGGAGCAACAGGCCAAACAAACACAACATTCCACGCTGAGGACTCCAGAGACTATGGGTTGGCCAATTATGTCCCATAACACGCAAGATGAGGTGCCTGGGAGCTACAAAGAACTCGAACAATTCCCCAAAATACCTCTGGCGAACGGCCTGCTCGACACCGATGGTCGGTCGAGCTTGTACGATCCATTGGAGTTCTTTGGGAACTCGAAAGGTCAGCCAACGACGGAATTAACCAACTTTTCGGATATCTCAACGGTGATACCAGAGCATTTCAAGCCATTCTCGATGTTAGACTTGAACTTCAGTCAATTAGAGAAGAGCTAAGGTGCTTACCTTTCCATTGATATAAAATATCCATTGACATATCACAGAGCTGACTCGATATTCCTGGATCCCATCAGGTATCGGCCGTTCATGGGAGTGAAGGTGATGACAACCAGCACTCGGAGACAGCGGATAGGGTTTTATACGTTCACGGTGACATGGCGGGTTACGTTGGCGGGCCCTTATTTACACGTACAAGATAGCTGCCGGAGCTTAAAAGAAGAACGAAATATAGTTGTTACACTTGAAGAGCTGGGCTTGAATGTGACGCAGGGCTATGATGTGTGGGTAGGCCTCAACCGTCATTGGTTGCTCCAGGCCCGCACCTTTACTAAAGGCTTACAGAGTACTTAGGGAGGTCCTAGCCATCGGGGTGATAGCGTTCTCGAGGGTTGTGGCTACTCAGGAGAAACTGACGAAGGGAAGTCCAGTTAAGGCGGCGCCAGCCAAATTCAGTGTGCGGAACTTTTTGCCATCATGAGAAGGTCTGTTGTCCGTGGGACTCCGTGGCAAATTAAACGCCATCCTTGCGGAATAACTGCACTTCGAAAAGATTTGAGAGCTCATGACCTGGAACAGAAGAGCTCGCCATACTCTGCGCCATTGGAAAACTCAGAGGTCTCTCTCCAATATGATTCCACATAACCACCAGTGCGCTGCGCAGACTACGCCCGTTGAGAGCGGGATTCACTGTGTTGTGTGCGGATAATCCGTCACCACCTGCCTTTTTGCGCAACGGTGGGAAAGAGCTTTCGGGCTGGACTCACGCAGGGCATGTGGATGGCAGTGGTGGACCGTCCTGCGTGGACAAGGCCGTAGAAGTTCCCTGGACGGAATGGCAAAGTGTGTCTGCTCCATCACTCGATCGGCGAGCCTGTATTCTTGCCCCGCCCCAAGACTATCCCCCTGCCGAGAGTTCTGTTACCGGCTGCAGTACCCGACAACGTGCCCAGCCAGCGACATCAGCCACTCTGACAAGAAACCCTCGCTCCAGGGGCGCCTCCACGTCGTAGATGCAGGATTACTTGTGTGAGGGACAATGATCCACTCACACGATACTGCTGTGCTCTTTTTTGTCGCCCACTTGCCTGCCCAGTTTCCCATTTTCACCTGTTCTCATCCCAAGCGCCATGCCGTCGGAACTGGTTGTCCTCGAGACAACGCACGCCCACATCGGGCTGGCGGGCATCTTCGCCACCCTTAACGGCGCCGCGGGAGCTCGCTGGTATTATCCTACCAGCGTTTTCTAGCGGTTCGAAGCTAGGTCATTTTTGCGGGACGCATTCGTCTTCAACGCAATTTTCTTCTTTTTTCTTCTGTCTCTTTGCCCATTCTAGTTGTTTCCCAATGGATGTCAAACGTCCGGACGCCCAGCCTCCATTCACTCCGGTGATAGGACGATCCTCGCGATCATTTGCACAATCAGCTATGGACTTCCTCCGGTTGATCGGGGTGGCGGTGTGGTACGGGTAGTGAGTATCATTGGGTATCCTCATTACAAATAAAAACTGGTCTATGGACATGGACACAAATTGGAAAGGAACAGTTCGCTGATCAATATATGCTTGAAACATAGCAACCCCCCAACACCATCAACGCCCGATCCTCCAACCCACTAATTAGACGACAACCTCGCCGCTGTTTCTCCCGCTCTCCAACGACGCCTCCGACCACAAACCGCCCTCCTTCCTCTTCGCAACCAGATACACAACAGTCAACACGCCCAAGGCGGTGAACTTGCCGATGAAGATGTCAATCAAGTCCCACCAGCTAGCAAAGGAGCCACCGAGCGTCATGCCGAACAAGATGCCGTTGACGATGCTCCACGCCAGGATCAGAAGAAGGATGCTCGCCACGATGACCACTCTCTTCCCGATCCCCGTACAATCCTGCTTCCCCTTGGAAACCTTGAACGCCTTGACGCCGTACACGAGCGTCGTGATGCCCGCAATCAACATGACGGCGTACCCGATCAACGAGATGATGGCAAAGGCCAAGGATGCGGCGGTGGTGCCTGGAAGATAACGGCGGTAGAGAGTGAGGGCGACCTGTTGCCAGATGAACCAGAGCACAAAGGTGATGGCGCTGATGATGGTCAGGACGTTGATGGTCTTGGCGAACTTGCTGGAGGTGTAGGCGCCGCTCGACGCGGCGACGCGCACGCCAATGGCGAAACGGGCGATGGTCTGGATCAGGGCGACGAGAGACAGCGATTGCATGAGGTTGGCGACGGTGGCGATGCGTGTGACGGCATCGTAGAGACGGCCCGAGTAGCTGTAATACGCGTACCGGGTTGCGATGCCGATGGCGTTGACGATGATGTAGAGGAAGGTGGCCGAGATGAGGAACGAGACGGTGGACGTGTAGTAGGGGAGGAATGTGCGCGAGGGGTCGGCGGGGGCCTTGGGGATGTTGCGGTGCGAGAGGACGGCGAGCGCGATCAGACTGGCCAGGAGGATGACCAGAAGGACCAAGAGGACGATTTGGTAAATCATCGTGATGATGTTCGATGGTGGTGGCGGTTTGGTGGTGGTCGAGATGGCCGTGGTGATGGAGACATGGGGTGCACTGGGCTTTTTGTCAGGTGTCGATCTGCACAGGTTTTCCTGTTTGCTCGCATGGTTACAATATCGCTGTTGCGAACCGTGCAACGGCCCAATGGCAGTGCAAGTGTCATACCGAACTAGCTGGTTTGGGTCGTGGTGATTTGCCGCCGGGATGGTGCCGAGGAATCCTTCAGGGGCACGCAACGCAGCACATTGGGCGGTTGCACGGCTCAGCCACCCTTGGTGGCATTCTCGAGCCCGACTGAGCGATGCATGTCACCCCCTGTGTGCAGATGGTTCTGGCGGCAAGATTGGGCTGAATCTGTCTTTTTACCCTTCTCGAAGGATTCGAGACTCGTGACGTGACACTCGTATTGGAAGGCCCCATTGGTGCCGCCGGGCGATGGCTTATAACATGCGGCGGATATTGGGTTTTCGCTGCGCGAGCGAATGAACTTGTGCCAGGGCGACTGCGTTACACGGCAGGATTCAACAGCCGGCGGGTGTGACCATCAGTCATCGTCACAGCCGGTTGAGGTGAAGTTGTCGACCACCGCTGATCACGTCTAAGCCATCGAACGTGGCGACCTCAATTAAAAATCGGTGAGATCCAGGCAAAAGGTGAGAAACAGAACGCCTTCTTTTAACGACACAGCCAACGATTTCATGAGGAGGTTCTCCGGCTCTATGTACCAGGAATAGCGACGGCCGCTATGCCCGCAAAAGGTGTGTGCAAGCGTCGCGTCGAGAAGAGCAACTGTTGAGGGCGACATTGGTAGGGGACTGTTTACATCGCTGAGCGCCACGGCGGCTGACAGTGAGAAACGGTGCTTCATCTTGGTGGTTTTGACAGACCCGAGAGCTTCTGTAGCCACGATGGGTGATGCGACGTGTGCACAGCCCGACCAGGATCGCTTGGCTGAAGCGGCAACAGTTGCCAGGGAACTCCACCCGCAAGTTGCCCGGTTTGTGCCAGAGACAGACATTTGCATGTCGCTATGTGACAGTTACACGGCAGTTTCCATCGTTCCGTGGACCCCAGAGAGACGGTGTTTGAGCTCGCTTGTAATCCACCGTCTCCTCTCCACGCCATGCGGACATGTTTGGTGTTGCTGGGGGTCAGAAAATGGTACTAGCGCCTGAAGCGAACAACTGGAAAGGAACCCATCTGCATGCTCTGGGGCATTGGTGCTACTCATGAACTGGTTTCAGGGACGGCCAACACAGTGTTAGGAGCGTCTCAAAGCGTTTGGGGTTCGCGGAGTTACTCCCGGGAAGTGGCTTTACCCCTTTGACGACGCATTCGCTTCCTGGTGGCTGGCTGCGCGACACAAGGAGGGGTCGTTATCCTTGGCGACTGCGTAGGCAGAATCCGCCGCGTTCTTCTGTGTTGCTTCACACCCTTCAGCTCGTCCTTTGGCTAGTCTCGCTTGGTTACCCAAGGGAGTAGCGGAGGCATGGTGAGAGCCAGCATCCCATTGTCCACGGAGATTATGCCATTCTTTGGGCTGGTCTTTAAATATGGTGTAATTGCGTCTTAGGGACATAATCCTCGTAATGAGTGGCGGGATTTGAGCTGTTCTGGGTTGGGTATCCGCACCTCACTGGAGCTTAAGGAACACCTAGCCCGGTGCCGCCCGGGGGGTCCCTGCAGTTCCAACGTCAACAAAAGGCCAAAAAAAGTTTTTGGGTAGTCGAAAAGGAACGGTTAGCCCTCTATGAACCAGTAACTCATAAGACAGGTCGAAGGTTGAATCCACCGAGGGGCTGTAAAGGTTTTTAAACAATGACTAGATGTGTCTACAGGAGGACACGGGATATAGAACGCGTCATGGAAGCTCTGAGAGTCATAGAAACGCCCGCGACGAAAAACATCGGACTACCAAGACTCCCCGATAAAATAAGCTCGATTAAGTCTCCTTCCCAGCTCCAAGGCTAGCGAGTGGGACGGTATCTCCCGGCCGTAACTCGTGGAGCTCTCTCCACGGTAACAATTTATAGGCCTTAAAAAAGTAGAACTCGAGGTGGATTTGAACTGACAATTTCCCAAATGTTGACACAGCCAGTCTAAGGTGGTACGTACACAGTCGATTTATTGGGGTTGTACGGCTTGGTGTGTGGGTGGTCTGCAATATCCTACTGGGGTTTTCCAGACGTTCAGCGCGACACGTTGACTGACGTGTATTTTGTTGGTGACCTGAAGCCTTGCGCTCACAGATGAGGAGTGCGATGAATATCCACTGCCTTCTAGGCATGGTTCTTTTTGCTGCATGGCAGAAGATGTTCTTCATTGTCTGCGGTGTGCTAGGGTTAGGGACAGTCCTATTTTTGCTAGCGCCGCTATCTCCGGCTGTGCGGCGTGACCGAGCCCAGCTGAACCAGACTTTGCTTTCGCACAGACACCAACAACCTGAATCTCAAAACATCGTCATGGCAGACGCAGGTTGATTCGGTCTCGTTTGAGGTTTGACTGGCCGGTGCTTCTTCTTTTGCTGGATCACGGCGGCACATTGCATGCCCCACTGCTGGCATTCAATTTGAACCCAACCACCGGAAGCCGCCAGCTGGTGCCAGTCCCCGGCGCGTCTGTGCTGCCAACCCTGCCGTAATCTGGTATCGGCCGTCGCGTTGGGCTCGACCTCCTCTGCCGTACAAGATGGCCGAAACGGTATCCATCGTCCCCGCCACGTCGGCCGATGCGACCGGCAGCGATGAGAAGCCGTCGGCCAGCGTGCGGACCAAGGAGGACGAGACCGAGGCCGACGTCAGGAGGGAACCCGTGGCCGTGCCACACCACTTCATCTCGTGTGCCAAAAAGTCGGAGAGCGACATCATCCTCATCCCGCAGCCTTCCAACAGCCCGCGGGATCCACTGGTATTTTTTCTCTCCCCCGCTTATCATGCGAAGCGCTTTAAGGACTAATTGGGCCCGTAGAATTGGACCCCCCGCCGCAAGGCCAAGGTGGTGGCAACGCTGTTTCTGGCCCTGTTCGTCGGCTTCTCGGCCCCCTTCTGCGGCCAGCCCAGCATCCAGCAGCAGGGGACCCTGTCCGGCAAGTTGCCCGGGCAGATCACGTATTTTGTGAGCATCTCATTGTCTCTGTCTCACCTGCCCTGCTGATACGGTCAGAACTCGGCCGCCTTGGCGGGCCTGCAACCGGCGGCTACCTGTGGTGGCCGCTGTCGGCCAAGTTCGGACGGTCGTCGGTCATCTTCTGGACGCTATTCGGGCAGCTGGCAGCGCAGATCTGGGCGCTGCTGATGATGCGTCCGGACCAGTACGGGGCGTACCTCGTGTCGCGCTACGTGTCGGCCTTGTTTGGCGTTACCGTTTGCGTGCTCGGGCCGCGCTACCTCGTCGATATGTTCTTTTTGCACCAGCGCGGCCACGCCTTCACCATCCTGTACCTGGCCCTTAACTTCGGTGCCTCGGCTGGCCCCACCTTTGCTGGCTTCATCGCCACCCATGATACCTACTGGCCCGTCGAGTACTGGTGGACTGTCGCCCTGACCGGTGTGGCGATCATTGCTGTCTTTTTGTTCCTGGAAGAGACGAGCTTCGACCGCGTCATGCTGTGGTCGGACGAGAAGCCGCAGAGCCGGACCCGGAACCGGGTCGATACCTTATTTCCAGGCACTAAGGTGGCGCCGAAGACGACGTGGAAGCAGATGGTACATCCCTAATCCTTTCTCTCCATGTCTGCCGCTAAGTCCTCGATTCCAGTTCAAAGTCGCCATAACTCCCTTCAAGATTTGAACCGCCCCCGTGCTGCTTTTTATCGCCGGCTTCGACACCATCGGCTTCGGCTTCTACGTCGCCCTCAACGCCCTAACCCCCGTGTGGCTCCAGCATCCGCTAAATACAGGCGGCGTCTACGGGTGGGACATGACCGAGAACGCAGCCTGTAGGTTCTCTCTCCACGATACTAGCCCATGCTGACAGATCAGTCTCCTTCGTCCACTGGATCGGGTTCTTGGTGGGCTTTATCTATGGACACTTCGTCAGCGACCGGATCCCCATGTGGTTGGTGCGGCGAAGCAAGGAGGGGGTCTGGAGGCCCGAGGACCGGCTGCACGCACTGTGGCCGACCAACTTTGTGCTGATGCCGCTGGAGCTGGGGCTGGTTGGCTGCGCGATGCAGTACCGGCTGCACTAGGCCGTTATGGCGGCTGGCCAGCTGTTTGTCGCGGTCGGCTCGTTTGTCAGCATCCCCATCACCGTCAACTACATCTGCGAGTGCTTCCGCACCCACACGGTTGAGGCCGCCCTCGTGCTCAACTCGATGCGCCTGTTTCTTGGCCTGTCCATCAACTTCTACGTCGCCCCGTGGATCACGGCTGTCGGCGTCGGCTGGGTCTACGGCATGATGGCCTTCTTCAGCGTCCTGGCCTACCTGTTCCTCGTCTTGCTCATAGCCTGGGGACACCGCATCCGCCGGTGGATGCCCTGGGGCACCTCGCAGTCCGAGGACGGCCTGCATGTCCTGACCAGGGGGCCGCAGAACCACGAGTTTTAGTGTCTGTTTCAACCTTCATGAGAGCGCGAGCGCCCACGCACAGAGGCAACGGACTGGGACGGGTCCGACTAATGCAGGCTCTCATTCGAGGTGGAGAGCGTGCGTGAGGGCATCGTGTGGCCAAAACAACATGGCAACCATGAATTTGAACATTTTTCCGACGATGATTTGGATCAAGACTGGAGTTTCATGTGTTTGGGCGAAAGGGTCGAGCCAGGTCTGGACAATGCGGTGCATGGTGATTATGGAAATCTGCCAAGGAATACGCAACCATCTCCCCACTTCATGGCCTGACTTGGTCTCTGCCCTGCCCTGGTTATATCTAGCTCAGATCTTTCCCTTCCCGCCACCAAAAGACCCAACCGCAACGCTCCTCGGACCTTGTCTTATTAGGAACTGCTAGATATCGGCAGAAGCTACGACCATCTCGCGCCGAATCTGGCTTTCTATCCAGTCACCATACTCCCCCATCATTTGAAGAACACCTGGAGACTGTCGATGACGCCACGGTTTGCTTTCTGCACCCGTCCTACTCTTCCGCAATGTTCATATATTCCTGGACCTCTAGCGGGCCATAAAATGGGGGTTCTCTCGGCTTTGCTGGATGAGATCCGGGGGTTGGAATGGTGCTGCGGTTTTCTTCACGGCCCTGAGCTTGCGGTTCTTGAAGGACAAAGAGCAGCAACGCGACGTCATTGGCGTCGAACCCGCTTCGTCAAATGCCGGTACAGCATCGAGACGGCCTCTTCCTCAGCACTCGAGAAGAAATCGACTTTGCTAGGTGCTCTCTACAACGCACTCGTCGCTCCGGCCGGAGCTCGACCTGTCGAATGCGTGGAACAGGTACCACGGAACCTCGTGAGTGAGGCCCGCTCGCTGGGAAAACAACGTCAGCGCATGGAGGCACCGGCTTAGCGCTTGAGCCCAGAACTCGAGCCAGTCTTCCCTCCGCCTGATGCCCTCCTCCCGTTGGCGCTGTGCCCGGGCCTCGCAGCGCCGACGGAAGCTCGCAACATAGCCCATGTCGACTTCCAGGTGCTCGGCTAACTAGGCGTAGCACCGCTGCAGCACGTCGCGCAGGATCGTCTCGTCCTCACCACCGTCCTCCGTGATAACATCGTGGACGATGCTCGTTAGCTTGGTGCGAAAGTGCGACAGCAGCTTATCCACCTCCGCTCCCCGGCCGGCGAGCGAGCTGATGAAAGCGACGAGCTGGCTGTCAGCCGCAGCAGTGAAGTTTTGGAGGCCAGCAAAACCACATATGTTAGTGTTACCATGACGCATGGAACTCTTGACGCACCACCCACACCATACATAACCCCACCCCTCACTAACGGCTCCATTACTGGCTGATGCATCACTAGCATGTATTGTACGAGCAGGGCAAGATCAAAAGAGTTAGTTGTCATGTCATTACATCAATCCGACGCTCCTCTTTCTGCGATCTCCACACAATAGATCCCCTTCGGTGGTGTCGTAATTAATCCAGCAGTTCAATTGCTATCTCACTCCCATTAGCAATTACATGTTCAACACCACACTCATGTCAGATGCCGCCCGAAGATGGTCCAGCACCTTTTCTGCCTCAGCAAGTGCCTTGCCTTGATGGAGGCCAGCGAGGCGAGGAGCCCGAACAGGCCTACCAGGAACGGAATCAGCTGGCCCACGCTCCCAATCTCATCAACGCCCTCGATGCGGTTGCCATGGACCAGGATCTCAGTGGTCATGACGGAGAAGAGGATGATGGCCAGCGAGAGCAGGAGGAAGGGGATCTCGGTCTGCAGCCTGGCCTGGGGTCGGTGCACCTTGCGGACGAGCTCAGGTTTCTTCCAGAAGCGATACGCGGCGGCGGCGAGCAGGGCGGCGCTGGCGACGAGCCCGGCCATGGACACGGTCTTGCCCAGGATGCCGAACCAGCCGCCGAGCGTGTTGGCCTTGTAGAAGAAGAAGGGCCGGCACGGCGTCGGCCGCAGCCGCCGCCACCCGTCGCCGTACCAGAACCAGACAAAGTAGGCCGAGGTGGCGGCGTAGATGAGCAGCCGGCACACGCCCGAGAGCCGCTCGAGCGGGTTGATGCCGTCGCCCGTCAGGCTCGAGAGCGCCCCGAACAGGAGCCACAGGATGATCATGGGCTCGATCGTCGTCGCCTTCCGCGTCGCCGTCTTGATGACCAGCCCGACCAGCAGGGCAACCTGTAGGAGGAGGTTGATGAGGCAGTTGATGGACTCCTCCTCGGGTGCGAACAGCGTCGCGAGGAGGGTGCATGTCCATTGACAATAGAGGGCCAGTCGGATGCCGAGGCCGTACAGGTCCCCGTCTCCTTCGATGCCAAGTCTGCAGCTGTCCATTGGATGGGATTCTATGGATTTTTCTTCAGTAGGTAGATATCGTAAATTAATAGCTGGGATGAAAGACGGACTGGCATGAAAAGCGGAAGTGGTGAGAGGAAGGGGACAGAGTTTTGGCCGGGCATCTTTCTCCTCGGATCATTTTGACCACATGCCTTATTCGACGCCTTGATCTCAAGTATCAGGCTCCCGCGAATTGGCCGACGCACCCTCTCCTCTGCTTTGGTCATCGAGTGATTTTCGGGAGGCCTCGGTGTGCTTTGCTGGCAAGATTCTTATTCGCAATCAGCGTGATGGAAAAGCCTTGGCTGTGTGCCAGAGAAGCCACCTGCATTCGGGTTGACCTATAGCGGGCTCGCCGACCGGGTAAGGTATGCTAGGTCCAGGTTGGTACTAGCTTCACGCTCAGTGGCGTCGACAGGAAGGGGGGTGAGATGGCCGTTCTGGCCAGAGCCTTGCGGCATTTCAGGCCAGAGGACATCCATACATGTAGCGGACAATGAGCAAAGACAAATTCCCCATTCTTGCGTACCTATCCACTTATTCCCGCTTACTGTTGATAGACATCATGTCCTGTCCCATCGACGGAAATGGCGATCTCTACGGCCTCGGACTTCGACTCGGCCTCTACTTCCAGGGGATCGCGACGGTGCTGTCCAAGGTGTACATGGGAGCCGAGTTCAAGGTGCTGCAGACGACGACGCTAGCCTTTGTGTTTGCCAACTGGTGCGTGTTGGCGAACCGGTCCGTTGGCCGCACCATCCTGGGTTCCGAGTTTCTCGCCATGGGCTTGCTCCTCACGCCGCAGATGGCGCCCGCGCAGCGCATGGCCCTCGTATCCTTCCGCGACGTCACCACCGCGCTGCTTTCCTTCCTCATAGCCTGTCTGGAGATGTGGTTCGCCTACCAGGGGCTCGACGTCCTGCCCAAATCGCCCTGCGGACCTGAGTACGGCTTCTTCTTTGCTCAGGTCGACCTGCGCGGCTGGTACCGCACCGCCCTGAAGGTTTTTGACTGCATATTCCTGGTCATCACGATCGGGAACCTCTATTTCACCTGGCAGGGTTTCAAAAAAGTCAAAGCTATCCGAGGTATGCTCACACACCCCCTCCTACCATTGACACCGCGATCTCTTGCTAGTGATAGACATGCGCTGAATTTGGATGGGTGCGATTCGATGACAGATCGAGGAGACGAAGCCCTGGTCAACGAATCGCTCCAGGTCTACAACGTGTTCAGCATCCCCCAAGTCCTCCTGATGCTCTTCAGTATCCCCGGCACCGAGCTGGTGCTGCACTGGAACCGCATCGGCGGGGTCCGCACCGTCGATTCCGTCAGCCAGCTCACCCCGTTGCTCCTGGGACTCGGGCAGCTCGTCTACACCCTGGTCGCACTGGCACGGCGCTACGCATCGGGTGAGCTCCGAACAACCCTGCATCAGGCCGTCAACGCCGTCGAAAACCCGTCCACTCTCCTCGCACTGCTCGAGGGGCGGGTTGCGTACAAAGGAGCAAGGCCGGCGGCCCAGTGCCGCGCGCGCACGGGAGGGAGTGGCCAGGAAGACCCTGAAAACATCAACAATGTGGAACTATAAAACGTGGAGAGTCAAGTTATTGTTAACCGTCACAGCACTAGTCACCTTGGTAGCTTCCCGTGTGGATTAGCCAGGCCCTCTGAAAATCACTATTCCAAGCGGTCCGGTGGTGAATCGGGCACAAAAGATGATGAGCACAGGATGAAGATGGTCGGAAATGCGCGCAAAGTGAGGGGTGTCCAAACCTATTGGGTTTGTGGTTTACTTCAAGGAGAGGAAAATGTCTGATTGGCTGGGCGAGAAACCAATGCTTGGTCCGGGCTGTGCCGCGAATCCGCAACGCTCATCTCCCCGACCCCGCAGATTCCAAGATCCCATATTATCCTTTCAATCTCTTCCTGCTTCACTTCCCCGTCGCCACCACAATCAACTCCATAGATCTGATCAACACTCTCCGAAATGTCCACATCATCCTTTCCCATCTTCCCCGCGATGAAGGGCCACACGTCGAACCATGAAGCCTACCCTCCTCCCGGAACTTTGGCGTCCTCTTCCTCATGTTCTCTTCCCTCGCCATGGGCTCCAGCTACGCGACCATCAAATCCCCTGCGCAACCCCCACCCCGACAGCCACTCAATCCTCTCCAATTCGACATGGTGAGCTGGCACGACGCTGCATGCCGTTGGTGAGCTCTTCAACTTCGCCACCTTCCTCGGTGAAGTCCTCGACAGGCGAGACGTTGTTGATGTGAATGCCAATGCCGAAAACTCGTATCTCAGATTCTTTGTCGGAGAATATCCGCGTCTTCCTCGAGACTGTCATCGACTCCTCCGATTCAGCTCTAAAATCACGGGCAACTCCAAGGCCCGACCACATAAAATCATGTGTATTAAGATCACGAAGAAGCATCTAGGTGACATGGTCTACCACTGCAACGAATTCAACGAGTACGAGAAGCCAATCGACTGCTGGGGATGCTACTATAACTGGGGCGACGTCCGCGCCGGCGAACTCTGGACGGGGCAAACAACCTCTGATTGCGTTCCAATCAATGGCGCCGAGCAAAGTTCGCCCACTGACCTCGCCATGGATTTTTATGAAGTCAAGTCCATCCCCGGAAAGGACGGAATGGTCGCGACGTTGCCGATCTCGAGGGGCACGCGGCTTCTGGCCGAGAAGCCGTTGTTCAGACTTCCTGGTGCTGCCGCCGATTCGACCATGGCCGAAGCACTGATACTCGCTCGAGTCAAAGGTCCCTCCCACAACAACCAGCGAGCCTTCCTCTCGATCGAGGATATTCATAGAGGTGATGGGATCGAGTGCATGTAGTGCGGGACATCGATATTGGAGAGGGAATCTCCATCTCGTATATTAGCGGTATGACCATGACTATGACACAGAGACAACGCCATTTCTGGATGAAGTTTAGCTTTTCATGCTCGGGCGAGCTTCGATCTCTCCCAACGGATGTTATTTTGTTCTAGGAGAATCGCGCAGATCAGGAGGGACTAGGAGCTTTGGGCTGCTAATGACCTCTCTGCTGATTGCATCTGGGTTGATGCTACCAAACATTGCGTGAGCAGCTGAGACTTATCAAGGATGAGAACCTCTAGGTATTGGGACTTGTGGGAGTGTATAAAGCTCTTTTTGAGTGATGATTACATTGGGTGACAAGGCGCGGGCGCAAGTGTTTAGTCAGAGGGCATATGCTGCGCACAGGGTTGTTTCTGGGGACCACTAACACACAAATACTGAAGCGCTTTGCGGAGAGATCGGTCGAGTATCCAACTCTCCAAAACAAACCTTCTGTTGCTTGGTGTTTCAAGCTCTTGGCAGGGCCCGCAGCAACGTTAGGCCGAAGCAAGGGTAAGACCAAACAGAACGCAGCCACAGTAGAAGCGGGGAATGTAGCATCGACTTTTCACGCAAATATCTTGGTTGGGTCTCTGCGCAACCCCTTGCCCTGCCGAGTTCATTTTCGTCCAACAAGATTTTCTCTCGCCCATGGCAGAACTGTATCATCACCAACCGCTCCCGACCGACCGGTCGATCCGGGTCCTTGAGCTCCAGCCCGCTCCGCACCTGACTGCACCGATAGAATGCCGTCTCAAGGCAGTCTCGCTCGATGAGGAACCCAAGTATTGGGCTTTGTCCTACTCTTGGGATGCACAAACACCCAGCAGTCCAATCACCATCTTGTGCGACAATGCTAGTCCGCACAACAATAGTGTGCTGAGTGTGACGGCCAACTGTGTCACTGCTATGCGGCGACTTCGGCACGAGACAGAAGAGCGCACACTTTGGATCGATGGCATTTGCATTGACCAAACGTCGCTGACCGAGAGGAGCAGTCAGGTGGCTCTGATGTCCGAGATCTACCGCGAAGCTTCGCAGGTTGTTGTCTGGCTCGGCGAGGGAGACGCAGCGACTGCACATGCCTTCAGCCTCCTGGCCAATATCGGCGACCTTGACACTCTCAGTCTAGAAAATCGACCTGGGCGCGATTTTAGTGTCGAAGCCAAGCATCGGATGCAAGGCGCGCTTCATAGCCGCGCAAGACAACTTCTCCAAGGTGAACCTACCCCTACCGCCCCCCCCCGATCCGAAGGTTGTATCTAACAGTACCATCCCAGAGGCCGGATGCGCATCGGCAGAATCCGACAAAGTCGGCGCCATTTTCCGTCGCAGCTGGTTCTATCGGATGTGGACAATCCAAGAAGTGATATTTGCTTCATCAAACAAAATTCACGTCCACTGCGGCGACATCGCCATTACTTGGCTCAAACTGGTAACAGCTGTCGACTGCCTCCGCGCCATCAAGTACGCCTGGGGCGGATGGCAGAACGCGATGCGCGTGCAGAGTTATCTTACCCAAATGATGATCCTCCACCGATTCCCCTCAGCACGCGAGCTTACCAAGGGAAACCCAGCCAACACACTGCAGCACTTTGATGCTGGGGTCCTTATGGTACGTTGTCGGGAAAAGGCGGCGAGCGACCCTAAAGACAAAGCCCTAGCTTTATACGGGTTGCTCAGTGAGCTCGGACTGCCAGTGCCTCGACCTGACTATACGAAATCGATCGGGGATATATACGCCGAGACCACGGCGGCGTGTATTGAGTACGACAAGAATCTGTTTTCTCTCTACTACGTGCCTTCAGACACCCGGCGTCCCGGACTCCCCTCATGGGTTCCCGACTGGTCAGACAAGGGCTGGGATGAAGGGGACACGCGGTATCCCGTCACAAGGGACAGGTTTGCTGCGTCGGGCAGCTCGGAACCCAAATGGAAGATCAGCAATGACCGACGACGGTTGACTGTCTACGGGAAGATCATCGATACCGTCATGTACTGCGCTAGCTCATATGCCATGACCGCACCTCCCGACATACCCGACATGGTTACGCGAGACATGTACGGTAGACTGACAGTTTCCGAGAAGTTACGAGGGATACATACCATTTACCGGACTTTCAAGGAATGGATCGATGTCAGCAGCTGGGCTCAGACGTATCCCACAGGCGAGAGTGTTGGAGATGTTGTTCGACGCACCTTGGTCAACGACGAACCGCGAAGCGTGGCAGAGAGTGTACACACATTTGGGGACTGGTTTGCCGCAATTCAGCTGCGTGAGGAGCAGTTGACCCAAGGAATGCATCAGAGGGTGCCTGGCAGGGAATCCTCCTTCCCCGTTGGAAATGGAGGGGGCGGCCTCTTTGCTCGTTTGGCGGGACGGGCTCTCTCAGCCCTCGAGCGCCAACGAGATGTTCTTGAACGGCGGGCTATGGGTCTCGTTGATGGGGAGGAACTGCCGATCGAGGTGAGGGTTCTGCTTGCGTTTGCAAAGCGGCCGGGCTGGCGCTATCACTCGAATGCGATTCCATTTTCCAGCAACAAAATCTTTTTCCGCACGGCTGGTGGATTCTTGGGTACCGCTCCAGACAAGATACCTGAACCAATTAGGAGCGATGATCAAATTGCTGTTGTGGCGGGGCTGGCGCTTCCAGTGATATTACGGCCTGACGGAGCGGGGTTTCGTCTGGTTTCCCATTGCTATCTTCACGGAGTCATGTATGGCGAGGCTTGGGAGCGCGTTGGTGGTCGTCTCGACGAGATTGTGCTTGTTTAATAGGGCAAAGTAACATGGTCGAAAGTCTTATACAGCCGACCAATCATGTATCAACCTTCCACCTCATCAACGGATGTCTGGGAGATGTATACCTCCCACCTGCAACCCACTGTGTCTCCTTGATACCTACCTTCTGGCCCTCCTACCCAACATCCTTGACCACAACTGCTTCCCCATCAACCTCATCAACCTCCACCTGAGTCTTTACCACTTCCAACACTACTTCAATATCCTTCTCCTCAGAAATACTCACCACCACCAAATTCATCCACCCACCTTCCCTCGCGGCGCACTTACGCCCCACCACGGTATTCTTCATCGTCGGTGAGATCACTTTGACGCTGATGTCGAGGATGCGCAACTATGTACGCTGAAACGGCGAGAGAGACGTGGGAATGGGTTTTTCTTTCGCAATGGCACCCAGATGAGCTCAGCATTTACGGGTCCCCGATTGTGGAGATTGCGGAGAGCGTCTTGATGCGTGCAACAAGCTGGCGTGCCTGCCTGCTTGGCGTCCATGCAGTGAGATCTCAAAAGCGGGAGATGGATTGGCTGCTGGTACTGTAACGGGAAGCTCGTATGGGCTGACGTACTGTAAAGAGCTGAACCCGTCAAACTTACGGGGCTGAAGGCTGAGACGAGATCAAGACTCAGGCACCCCGTCCAGGCACGGTCACGTCGTCCGTGCGGGCGGCAGCAATTTTCAGGGGCTGCCATGTGGGGTGGCAGCCGTTGGTGGCTTTTGGTGGCGGTGGAATGCCTGGGGGCCTCATTTCTCGGCTCCCAAGGCTTGTGTGCACCAGGTCTCCCCCAAACATTTGCTATATCAACAAGCATCTGCCCATTTTGACGACAACACGCTGACTTTGATCACCATCCTGTCAATCGTCCCAACTTGCCTATCTCAAGCCACTCGTTGCAACTCGCAAGCACCCCAAGCTGCCGCCAACATGACCGCCCCATACATCCGAAAGGAGTCGTCGCCGTTCCTCAAGCGAGTCCTGATTCCCTTTTGGGTCCTTCGCATCATCATCTTGGTCTGTGGTATCGGTCTCTACGGCTTCGGTCTCGCCGCCATCATCGCCTTCACCAGCGATCTCCAAGACTATGAGAGACAGTACAACACCAGCTTGGGGATCACGGCGGCCCAGGCCGTCTTGGGCGCCGTCCTGGCCCTCCTTTTCATCTGCTTCATTCTCGAGATAGTGTGCGTCGTCAAGCGTGGCCGACGCACGCTGAGTCCCGGCTTCTTCCTCGGCATCAACGTCCTGCAGTCGACCTTTGTTGTCGTCATGTTCGTCCTGTCCATGATTGGCGCCAGGACGCCTGGCAGTGTTGGCATCGCGGCTGCCATCCTGTGAGTAGCCGATTTCTGGTGGAGTTGCATGTGTAAGAATATTTGCTGACAGCGCCTCCAGTATCGTCTGGCTCGGCTTCCTCGTCTACGCATCGGTCATCTACCACAAGTTCCGCAGCGGAAAGCTCACCGCCGATGCTGAGCACACGGGTGCCGTTCCTCCCAAGGCTTCTCATTAAGGCATCTTTCATGTGATAGGAGTAAGGTAGCGGCAATGTGTTTAGGATACCAATGGGTTGGACTGATAGTGCCTGAAGGGAAGATTCTCTGATAAGTAATACGTGATGCACGGAGTTTGGAGAGTATACAGCCCTTGGCTTGAGCGGGATTGCTATACTTGGCTGTTCGATATTGGACAGGAAATATGAACTTCGTGGTTAGAGTCGAATTGACGATCCTCAAACAACGGTCACCCGTCTACCTTTGACATCCTTCCGTCCTTTTTGATATATCCCCCTCGGATGACATTATCCTTCCATCATGATTGCCATTTTGCAGCCCGGAGCTTCCCCCACGCATCCCGTTTGGTGGTGCATATCTGCTGTGCCGCAGCTGCGCAGATACGTCTTGGGTCAACTGCTGGGAAGAAACCATCAATTGTATAACAAGCTTGAAAACCCTCGCCCTCATGCCGTGTTAGGAAACTTCAGTTCGTGACTGTTCAATGCCTCGGATAAAATAAATACGACAACATGGCAGGTTACGACATGATCGGTGAGGACTACCTCCTCTTCAAGCAACTCCTCACAGCCGTCCTCGAGCGCTCCAACACCCACACCGCTCTGGCCCCCTATGTCAAAGGCACCCACGTCTTGGATCTTTCCTGTGGTATTGGCCATTATTCTACTCGTCTCCTGGGATGGGGCGCCAAGTCTGTCGTCGGCTTCGGTCTCTCAGCTGCCATGGTCGAGGTCGCCAACAAGCAATCCGAGACGCTTCTAGTTACACAAAGGAGTAGCGGAGGCGTGGTGAGAATCAGCATCTCATTATCGTCTAAGGTCTTGTGGTAATCTTACTGCTGAGTTGTGCGGGGATCCAAGGTGTTGAATGTGCATCAACAGTGAGAAATTGGCACCCAATCGGTCAGGCTCTGAGGCAGCAGCCCAAATCCCATTTTCGGACTGGTGACATGTCGATGTCGGTGGCCAGCCCCGCCGCAACCGAAGCAGTCAACCAGTCGCAATTCAAACCGGGGTGGCTGGCTGAGCTGAAATGGTGGGCAGGGGGAGGGGGCCTAGGAGGCGAGCGCCACACGCACAGCGGCGTGCTTGCCAGTTTTGCGTGTCTGAAAAAAGTCGCGCTTTCCCTCGGCCGTGTGCTGAGCAGGACAAAACAACCCTATCCACAACCGAAGAGAGACCAGGAGTCGCTTTTTGCAAAATATCAATTCCCAGCGGCACAGAGTCAACTTCCCCAACCATCGTCGCTCACATCCTTTCGACTTTTTCACAACATGGATCAAGTGCTCAACATCCGGGGCTCCCATCTTGGCATCGATGTCCCTCCCACGACGATGAGGGATCCCGAGTCGCTCCCGAATGGAAGAGAAACGGACGACACCGGTTACGATACTATCGATCAACGTGACAAGAAAAGTGGATGGGGCTTGATCGAGAAGCGATATCGATCAAACCTCAATGACAAGATTGCTGAGCTCCGAGACAGCGTGCCTGCTCTACGAATCATGTCAAAGGCGTCTACCAGCGGAGATTGCGAGGATCGGGAACGGGACGAGTTGGAAGGCCTCGCTCCTGCACGCAAGCTGAACAAGGCAACTGTCCTGGTGAAGGCGACGGAATACATTCGCCACCTCGAGAAAAAAAGCGACCGACTCGTTGAAGAGAATCGCAGTTTGTCGGCCAAGGTCGCCCAGTACGAAAAACTACACATGCGCGCGCCCCAAGCGCCGTCTGTTGTGTCCCGAGATTCTGGGTACGCTTCTCTTCATCGTAGCCCCGCATCGATTGTTGCGGGCGTGCTTTCCAAGGGGCCGCCCAGTTTTCTGCAGGGGCTCGGTAGATCTCGTGGCCCCTCCTCGGTGTCGACAGGGCAGGCGTCAGAGCTGCACCGCTCGTGGTTTCAAGAACAAAGCTCGAGGCTTCAAATTGGCGGACTTGGCGGACTTGGCGGACTTTTCAAGAACCCGGATTGTCCGAATGACAACCTACATTCTCTCCAGAATGCTGCCACCTCGAACGGTGGACGGGAAGATGGGTCTGAGGGTGTGGTATCCGATGTGTTAAGCCAAGCTGAGTCTGACTGGAACATATCGGATGGGAGTTACGACTGCCAAGAGCCCCGGCACCCGTTTGAGCTCATCCGCCGACCTGCCGCAAAGGTTCTTCTGGACGCTTTCATTGTCAGTAGATCCAACGTCGATGCGACCCGGCCGAGTAAGGACGACGGCGGGAGCAGAACCAACGATTCAACGTCGTCTACGGCAAGTCAACCCCCCAGCACATCACAGTTGACCTCGGCGACCGATGATAAGCCAAGCCGGAAGCGAAAACAAGTGGATAGCTCCTCCGAAGGCGACGAAGACGGTGGCTGTCGCGTTTCCAAACGCTTGGCCAAAGGGGAGGGAGTCAAGCCAGAACGGCTTCTGGCTTGTCCCTTTTGCAAGAACGACCCGGTTAAGTTCCGCGTCTGTTATAAATACGTCCTCAAGAACACATCGAGACTCAAGTACGTCTTTTGCATGAACCCTGCACGTCTTAGCCCGTCGCTAACACGTTTGATACAGGCAACATCTCGAAAGATGCCATCGAATCCCCCCTCATTGCTCAGCATGCTCAGAAGAGTTCAAGTCTGAACATGAATGTCGAGTCCACGAGCGATCTCGTACCTGTGAAGTACAGCCCGAAAGGATTTGGCACGGTGTTGCCGAGCAGCAGTGGTCCTTGCTCAAGGGCTGTGTTTCCCGTTTCAAAACTCGTGAGGAGAACTGGTACATCATCTACGGAATCCTCTTCCCAGATGCACCCCGTCCTTCTAGTCCATGTTAGTGTCCTCTCAAGATGTCTCAACCCACAATGCTCTGCTAACCGTCCAAGACGTCGACATTCCCGGATTCTCCGAAGACACGCAAGCATTGGTAGACTTTGCGAGCATTCAAGGACCTGCTATTATCGCTTCATTCGTTCAGAACGCGCTACCACTCGAGCTACGACCTCACGAGGATACAGTCCAAGCATTCGTGCAATTCCTCCTTCCGGATGCGGTTGGCATGCTCCTAGAGACGTGGGAGTCTAGGAGCAACAGTTCTGAGCGTACAGCCGCAGACGAGGTAACCACAACAGAGTCACCGAATAGCAGCAGCGAACATCCGGTTGCTCTGACTTCTTCGGCAGCAGCGGCGACAGAGACTGACCCCGCTCACAGCCTTGGACAGTTGACCACCTCGGAAGAATTGCCCAGCCAGCAGGTGGCTCTGCCTCCTGATGCTAGCCTTTTTGGGATCCATGGTACGACGCTAGGCGGCTTTGACATGGCGATGCCGCCAGAGAGCGAGTGTACGGCAGGCCACTTCAATTTTACTTGGGTTGACTGGATGGAGCCAAAGTTTCCTTGAAGGAGCCCTTCACAGCCTCGAGTTCGCTCCATTACACACCTATAGACGCGGCTGCTTAGGCCTCAATGTCTTTTACAAAGGCCATCGCCCCTTCCGAAATGGCCCGAAGGCTATAGTGAATATGGCAATCTCAACAATATCAAGTGGGTGGTTTTACTTCACCCTATCTTACGTATGGAATGGGGTGTGGGGGGAAACAAGCTGAAGAGTGGGAAAAGCAACTCATTTCCATGATGTCGCCTTGTTTGACATCCATGCATCTACTTTCTAATAGGGGTTGAACTGAGTAGAGCTCGAATCTAACAGGCCCACAGACAGCCCGTCTCCCTACTGCTTCGCCCTCCTCTCCTCCCTCAAGCTCAACACCAAATACGCGCCCAACAACCCCGCCGAAACCCCAAACCTCCAAGCCTCCTCCTCACTTCTCCACATCATCAACACGTCCACGATAATGCCAAGCCACAGCTGAATCTTGCCAGTCCACATCAACAAACTTGCCACCCTCCACCAACCTCCAAAATGTGCATACATCAGCGCATGGTGCGCGGTGTTAGCCGCAGCAAACCACCTCCACCCAGCACATCCCGGCAAGAACCGCACAGACGACAACCACGGCGTCGTCAAGTGGTGAAAGCCAAAATGGAGGTCAATCTTCCTGCGTCAGTAGCTGAATGAACCTTTTTACTTCCAGACACCGAACGCCAAACAAGAATACGAGATCTGAAACCCTGTCACGGAACGGAAGTTGAGACATCCCGGAGGCTTCGTCTTCACCAACTCGGACCGCACCGTTTTTTTCTGCGGATAGGCGCTGAGAAGACGGCGGCAAGGGACACAGGTTCCGAGCAGACCAAATGTGCATGAAAAGGGGCTACATACCGCTCCGCCTGCTGCGCAGACACCAATGATATCGACATATTCCCAGAATTTGGACAGATGGAAGAGGTATCTCCCGATGTCTTGGTGATTTTCCTTTGGTGAAATGACTAGAAGGAAGAGGAGGAACGAGATGATCGAGTAGACGCGCGAGTTGAACTTGGTGATGGCAGGCGCGATGCGTGTTGATGCGCCGTGACGGCGGACCAGGGCGTGCGTTGTTCCCCAGGCGAGGAGATACGTGGCTGACTGAAAGAGCATTGACTTCATGTTGACGCTCGTTGATTGCTAGACTAGTGAAATTGCGAGGCAGATTCTTGACGCCGCGGTTCCTGGGTGGATTTTTATACGCGGAAGTGATGCAGCGCACGGGATGACTCATGCGGGGGAGAGGCAGTACCCATGGACGAGGTTGTCGGTCGGATCGGATTTACTGGAACGACATCCCGTCGTCCAGAATTGGGAGCTCCGATGAAAATTCACATCCAACTGAACAATCACGCTCACGTCCGGTCAACCACTGCTCCATGGATTTCACCCACTCCTTCCCGCCCTCGCCGTTCCCCTCCTACGAAACCCGACAAGCAGCCCAAGACTGGACGCACCTCACCCCCGAAGCAAACTGCATCAAATGGACCCTCAACGGCCCATTCCAAACCGCGATATGGGTGATGCCTCATTTCCAAGTCGACGTGGACAACCCAGCCCATGACACGCCCTACTGCATCTTTGACGAGAACGGCATCGGCCCGCCGATCTGGCACGCCATCTCCCAGGCACCCTTCACACATCCGCCCATCTCGTCGGTCAGAATCCGCGTCGAATCACTGGACGAATGGGAATACAACTGGTCCGAGAAGCACGGGTTGCATTCCGCTTACAATGAGGGCAACCCTGGCTTTACAGAATGTTGCGGCACGCGCGTGCCGAGCAACATGGGGGCTGAACTGACGGTTCGAGCGATAGAGGGCGAGTTTGTCACGGTTCATGACTTTTTGGCAACCGTGCATCCGTATTTGATGTATCGACGGAAACACATCTTGGCGGCGATGGCCGAGGATCCTCGATACGATCCGAGCTTGAAGGTGGTTTGCAGGGCGTTCCCGGATGGACTGCGGTATCCGCCACGGCGAGGGGCGTTTGCGGCGAATACCAAGTTGATGGTGGATATCCAGACGCCGGTGGACTTGGATGTGACGGATGAGGCGCAGTGGCTTGTTGCGCGGACGACTTGAGGTGTGGTAGCACTTGGCTATTTCGTGGTCGGTGAGTTGGATGGCAAGCTCCAAGGTGCGCAACATCGTCAAGTAGAATTATTGTTACAAGAGTCTCCTACTCTAGACTAATGCACCACCCGCCCAAACCACTACCGACCACCTAGACCAGGCGATGAATGCATAAACTAAACTGACAAAGGAGCCTCTTTTCAACGATCGCCTCCCAATGCATGTAGAATCCAACTAAGGTAGTGTACAAGATCTGCGACCCCAAACACGCTCCGATCGATGAGATCATGGCAGCCGCCGCTGGAACGAGAGGCGTCGGCACCTGCCGACAAGTTGGGGAGCCCAAGATTCAAGCCCGGATCCTACTTGAACGACCGAGTATCCCCAACTTCCCAGCAAGTACAGATGCCTATCTCGTCCCACACAGCTGGCTCACCGCAATCCCAGCAGGCCCAGAACTTGCCGTACCCAACGACGTACGAGCCCATCCCCCAGCGACTCACCTCACCCACTCGTGCTAAAGTAGTAATTCTCCCAGAGGTATTCATAATCCTCCAATATCCCGCCCACCAAGCTCGGCATCCTCCTCCTGACTCCCTCCACCATCCCCTTTGTGACATTCTCGTAGAATGCCCCCCTCATCGCCCACCGCCCCATGGCCCACCCCCGTCTCCCCCACTCCTCCCTCTCCAACGACGTCGTCCTCAGACTCCTCTCCCTGAGTTGTCTCGCCGCCAACTCAACCGCCAACCCAAGCACCCACGGCTTCCAGTCCTTTTTCCTATTCTTGCTCCTCGCCAACGCAACCGCATACACCAACGGCGCAAGCACATGCAACACCTCAGCCACGTGCCCCGCCCCCTGCAACCGGTTCATCAGCTTGGTAGCGGGCTTGATATCCTCCGCCGTCAACACCCTCCCGAGCAAATACCCACTGGTATCTCCCGGCGCCGGCAACCCAGGCAACGCCATCCCCGTCCTGGGCATAATCCACTCCCCGTTGGGGCCCGTCTTGTGTCCGTTCCGATCCGCATCGTCCTCTTCCAGCGCAAACTCGTCTTCCTCGGACGGCTCCTCGGGTAACGGTTCCCGCTCGGGAAGCACCGGTGTGACGAGCGGCCGAGCGCGCGTTATTCGGAGCAGGAACAACTTGCACGCTGCTTTGATCGCCTCTAGCAGGATCACGACGCGCCATCGTGCGCGCTCGCCGCGGCGTTTAGCCGCCATTTCGCAGAGGAGCTCAATGTACGAGACGATTTGGAGGATGTACGCGACGCGTCGGTAGAGCGGGGACTTGGATGTCCAGAAACGGGTATAGCGGTTGTGGGGGGTCGGCGGGAGGGGGGTTGCTTTGGTCGTTGCGAGGGAGAGCGCGCGGCGGAGGAGGGAGTCGTGGTAGAGGGAGAGGAGCTGGACGCCGCTGTGGATGGATTCGGAGGCGATTTCGGCATCGCGGAAACGGCCTGCGATGCGGATGGGTTAGCAAAGGGATAGTGCTGAGGGTGGGAGGAGCGGAGAGGCGACGACCTACCGGGAATTATGTAGGTTAGGGAGCGCAGCGCGGATTCTATCTGCCCGACCTGGTGCGCGTTCTTCGTGATGAAGTCGTCGTAGAGATGCAGCCATCGCGGAGGGGCGGAGAGGACGCCTGAGCCTGAAGAGGCGGGCGAGGGCGATCGCGGATTCACCATTGGAAAGTCGGTGGTCGCCACCATGCGCGATTGATGCGATTGTTCAGCGGTAGGCGAGAGCGGTTCTGATTGAGGTGTTGCTGGTTGATGAAGGCGGTTGTCGTGGGAAGGACGACGGAATGCATCTGGGTTGGGTGCTCTTTGGGGGACGCGCCGGTGATGATGCTTGCTCGGCTCTACGGGTTTGGGCCTCGGCTTGAAAGGGGGTCCTTGGCAAATGTGAAGTCGTGGCTGGTGATGCGTGTGGCGGGGACTTGGCGGCCGGGAACGACTGCCAGCAGCTGGTGACACTTCCATGTGATGATTGCCCTTCCCCCCCAAAAAGCAGTCACCAGGAATCATAGCTCCACAAAATTCATCGTGCAAGCTGGGCAATCAGAGCAGATTACCTTTATATCTTGAAAGTTCCTAGTTCTCAAAGCCTCTGAGTTTTCTCAATTGTTTTCGATGCTGGCTCCATTTCAACACAAGGGGTTGCCACCAACAACGCCGATGACTTCTCTGTCTCCCCACCATCCTTCCTGCGTTTCCCTTCCACGTCATTGGTGTTGATTCAAACCCATATCTTACTCATCCCGCGACGATGTGCATGGTTCGTCGCGCTGATTCATTTTTTGGGGCGGCAAGTTGAAGCTCTCGACTACAAATGCGAATCTGCCCGTTTGCACCTGGGGTCCCCACTCTACCTTAGAGATCCCCAGACATTGCGCCCGTCCAAAGGCCGTTAGTGTTAGATATATGTAAATTGACTTCCGGGTTCGTGAATGACATTAAGTTGTATGGTTTTTGATGCCTTCGATGGCGGAACTTTCTCCCTCATCCTCAAGTGGGAAGGGGCGTGGTGGGGGGAAGAGGATACTTCGACACGGAGTTTGAACTGCGGACATGGGAGCGGGGCCCAAGGACTTCGGGACAGCGGGATAGGCGCGCTAGCATTATGGGCCTGTTGTCGAACTTACGACCCAAACCCCACACAGGTGCTGACTTTGGAGGTAATCCACCAGGGACATCAGACTCAGGAAAATGGGTGCAATGCAAAACATGGGCTCGGAAGCTGAAGGATTGGCGTTGGGCTCTGCTAGGTAGTCGGTGCAAAGTGGATACCGTTATGAACCCCGTCCGGGTAGATTGCAGTTTCACCACGAAATTACGGCGAGGGGTGCACCGGGAAAGGAAAAACTGCAGAAAATGAATCAATTCGCTGCGAATATATCTAGCCGCTAGAAGCATGTGTTGGGGATACAATTTGGACCCCAAGTATCCACCCAAAAGTTTCCGTTGCCCCAGGCCGTTTCGTAGCCATACCGAGACCAATCGGGCTGTCCGTTGACGGGGCAGTTATTGATGGCAACACCGACAGCGTGAGCAACGTGCATGCAGTAGCTGCTCGCAGAGCAACTCGGAAAGGTTGCACAGCCGCAGCCGATGACCTGGGCATATTGGCTTCCACTTCCGGCTTGGCACATGACGGTGTAGCTGGGACAGGGTCCGACGTTGCATGGCCAGGTCCCAAGGGCTTCGAGGTAGGCCTGGCAGGCTCGTGCCGATGGCTTGTAGAAGGGGCCGTAGTTTTCGCACCCCCACCGGCGATGGAGGCGGGTCGAACCAGGTGAGGTTTGCTTCACGGCTACATCATTGTGCAGGCTGTCGTTCGCCTCGGCGCGGTCGGAAACGATTGCCTTGAAGGTGACCGGGGTGTTGGCTTGGAGCCAAGCGTCGTCGCTGAGGTCGGCCAACGTAATGCCGAGCGACTCAAGGGAGGGCATTCCGGGGCCTGGCGTCACTACCAATGGCGGCTCAACCACGTCGTCCACCACTAGCGGCGGCTCGGCCTCGAAGTCTTGACGCCTAATTGACTTTCTGGAACCGGAAACATCGCCCGCGGCTTGGGTGGCGAGTAGGACTGTGACGGCGCCGAGCGCAGCGACCAGGCGATGGAGAAACATGGTTTGATGGTAAAGGTGCAACAAGTGGGATGTGAATCGGGGTCGGTATTCGCAACAAGAGAAGTGGCTTGCTCAGGACAAAGAACCCTAGGACTGCGAGAGCTTTTTTATAGATGTCCACTGTTGAAGCGCCTGCGATGTCAAATAGGGGTCACGGGACCCCCTTTTCTTCCACTGCCGCGGCATCCGCAATGATGGCCAAGATTGCGACCTTCAGAAACAGGTTAAGGGTCTTTAGGGACCGAGATCCTTCGGATTCCCTCATTCTGCCACGGTTGAAGGACGAAGCGCCGGGTTGCCGGTTTCTACGTCGCACCCGCACGGACTTACAAGGCTCGAAGCGGCCAACAACAAACGCCTATGACTTAATTGCCCCCCATGCTAATGAGCCAACACATCACAATCAGTGGAAGGGCCTCCTGCATACGAGAGGCGGTGGAAATTGCGCGTCGTCTTGGTCCTCTCGGGTGTCTCAATGGTAGGCGCCCATGAAAAAACGGCTGAGGAAACCATCGCCGTCTTGGCAATCCCAACAAGGCAAAGGCGGCTCAAGCAACATGTCATACAGCGGCACAGTCATGCACTCAACTGATAGTCTTCCCAAACTGGGGATGATGTTACACAGGGCAAACTCGGGGTTACACCGAAACCTGGATCAGGGCAAAGCCATCGCAACGAATTCCTCGAGCAGCCGTTGTTGCCGGTCGTCTCCAATTGTCCGCATTGACCTGACTCCTCAGAATCCCACACGGTTGGTGTGCCAGGGCTCTCGGTTTTTTTCTTTGTTTGCGGGAGAATGGAGGGACAAGACAGGGGCCATGGTGTGTTCCGAAAGCGGTTGGGGAGAAACGGCGGGAGCATCAGCGGTCGAGAGGCGTTGAGCAACACAGAAGGTGGATCGGGGCGACGGACTTCACAAAGGTACCGCCTGAGCAGTGTCACTGTCCTCCAATGCGCGGGAAAAGTCTCCGCCCAACCTTGTCACCTCGCACGCCAAATCAATATTTACATTACTGCTGACACTCTTCCTGTTATCGGGTTCAAAAGAAATCCCGCTAAAGTCGCCTTCTTCGCAAAGGCCCTCGCTGTTCGGCGTGTATGGGTTGGCTTTCAACGGAGTCAGGACCCAAGGACCTCGGGGCCGTGGGGTGGGCTCCCCATCATTTTGGACCCATAAATTCCGCAGGAGCAATGTGTTGATTCGAAGAAGACGAGATCGAGGATGCAGAGAGGGACACCGAAGGAGGGTACATGTGGGTATGTAACTAGTGGTGATGTGAGCCTCACGCTTAGTCTTCACGCGCTCATAAGTGGTGAAGAAGATGCCGTTTGTGGCAACTGCAGACAAAACTGACAGATGTGGTCGGCAGCCGCGTGAATGTCCTGTAGGCGAGTGGCTCCCCACTCGGCAATGGCGGCAACGCATGCGTGGAGACGAGCAAAGTGCTGGGCATCGGACAACAAAAAAGAGGATACGCGCTGGATGTAGAAGTCTCCGTCCTTCCACGATACGTAGAGCTGGCCGAGATTGTTGTCGAGAGCAAGGCTGTAGCATAGGTTCGGTATACGCTCCTGGCATCCAATATCATCGAGGGCCGTATTGAGCTGGTCAAGCGCTTGGAGGCAAGCTGCAGAACCGCCTGCACACTGGTTTGAAGCGTCCCAGAGGCTTCCTCCCGTACCAGCAGCTGCCTTGAGCTCAACAACAAAAAAGGGAAAAGAGACTTCAGGAGTGGCTTGCCCATACGACCAGATCTCGGGATGAATATGTCGGAGCGCCACTTGCTGGGCCTTGGTAAAAGTTCTCAAGCTATAGCCGTATAGTAGATCGGGGGCTGGTTGCGGAAGGGAAAGTGTGTCGTCGCAGGCAGGCAGAAGATGGCGGGCCATGGCGCGTTGATGGGAGGCATCTAGGTCTGGGAGCCTGGGAAAGAAGCCGCTGAGGCAGTGTATGATGGACGCCTCGGAGCAGCCATGTGTGCTCAGACTGTCCAGCTCGAGTATGACAGTAGCCAGCATTAGGGAGGGGCGCGGGGCGGCAGCGAGGATCTGGTTGGTGTGGAGGGCCACGGTCTGGGGGAGGGCATCGGACGGGAGCCGAAAGTAGATACCGTTGGCATTCAGGCAGTTGTTGCGGTAGCCGCCGCTGCGCACGTCGTTCATATCGAGGTCGAGTTTGTCAAGGTTGTCAAGGTGCTTGTTCCTCTCGGGGTAGAGGTCGAGGAATTCGAGGTTGTCAGAGTTGCTGTTAGGGATGGGGTCGAGGACTTGGAGGTTGTCAGGGTCGCTGTTGCTGTTGGGGATGGGGTTGACGTCAGGGTCGCTGTCGCTGTCGGGGACGGAGTCGATATCGGCGTGTTCGGGAATGGGGTTGGGGACGGGTTTGTGCGTCGGTGACCGGCATTGCAGCCGGAGGGAACGGCGTGGCATGGCGGGCGTCGTGGAATCTGTCTTTTTTAACCTGGGACGTGGACTCTCTGCCTTGTCTCTTCTGGGGACTTCGGACTATTGCCTTCGTCCTGGGGCATCGTGTTTCAGACTGGGGGCCTGTCCTGGGGCTTGTCTCTTTTAAGCCGGGGAATCGTAGTGGCATGCAGGACAAAGCAGGCGAGGGGCGAGGACGAAGAGTCGAGCGAAGTGACGGAAGCGGACAAGTTGAGGCGAGGACAAAGCTTGGTCCAAAGGGAAAGTTGGTTGGAAATCCAGTCAAAGAGAAAATTAATCCAAAAAGAGTCGGTTAAAAAGCGAAAAAGAGCTCGGGTGTCTAAGCGACGGAAACTAAATAATTGAAGCGAGACAATTGAGGCGACGATTGACCTTTTGAACCCTCGAATAAAGGTTGAAGACCAGAAACTTCCGGAAGCCGGAGTCGTCATCTAGATTCAGAGGGTTGGTGGCCGCTCATTTGGCAGAAGGAGGGCCAGGTTCCAATCGAACTTTCCATACACTGCTACTACCTTTGCACCGGTTCCGTGGCCCTTCCCCACACAGCCTAACCCTGACGGTCGTTCCAGTGACAACCAGGAAAAACCAATCCGTACCTTGGCGAGAAAGCGAAGCCCTTACTATGCGGGGAAGAATGAAAAGGGCGAATGCGTCTCCAGCAGAAGCAAATCTCCACATGAAGGACCGGACTTCGGTCGGCATAACTTGTCTGAGCCATCGTGACATTTGGTGCTGGGCTGGATGGGTTTCTAATTCACACTCTTGCTCACAAGTAATGTATTCTCGTTTCCTCCTACAAGACTACGTCGGTAGCTAGATAACCTCCCTAAATGCTATTCACCTACAACGCGCACGAGCTAGCTCCAAAGACTCTCGGGAAATATCCATATCCATAGACGGGCGGCTATCACAGCCACCCTACAGTCGGCCATTGATGCCACTATCTCCTATTTTGCCCTCAACTTGGGTACATGAACCCCGCTACACCCTAACACCCCGGAGCTCCAACCTAGGGGAACAGGACGTGGTACGCTTGGGTTTTGTGTAGGATTGGAAGGGCCAGGGAAGTTAACCGTTGGGTGGTGTGGGGAGTCGTCGAGCCAAAACAGTAGGGGGCTTTGAGATGGTAGATTTCACAAAAGTACCGCTTGGATAGTTCCGCTGTCCTCGGACGTGCAGGAAAAGTCGCCGCCCAACCTCGTGGTCTCGCAAACCAGGTCGATGTTTGTGTTGCCGCCAACGCTTTTTCTATCATCAGGTTAGCCCGGAAGGTTGGATGCACGTTGCCTTCTAGAACTTACGTAGTTGACCCGCATGCAAACTTAAGCTGTGTTACAGACACATGGGCGACTTGGGTGTTAATCTGCAGATCGACTTCGACACCCTGTTGAGCTTTGCTGGCAACGTTGCAGCGGTAGTTGGCTTGCAGCCTCGAGCAGCTGAGGGTCTCGGCTTTTCCAGTCGAGTCAGGCGTGATGGTGAAGC
Source organism: Cercophora sp. LCS_1 (assembly GCA_036250225.1). Classification (NCBI taxonomy): domain Eukaryota; kingdom Fungi; phylum Ascomycota; class Sordariomycetes; order Sordariales; family Lasiosphaeriaceae; genus Cercophora; species Cercophora sp. LCS_1. The sequence continues at coordinate 588,901 of JAPZLL010000021.1, forward strand.
TGGCTGATCCCCCGTTTCCAACGGCGTCTGTAGATTTGATCTTGATGTCTTTAATCGTCCAGGAGGGAAGCTTGCACTCTTGTGCCAGGACGAGCCCGGCCAAGGTTAAGCCGATCAAGGCCGTAGTCCGAAGCATGCTGTGTTCGATCCTGAGGGTTGAGACGTAGTCAGCTCTGGAATTGGGTAGGGTCGCAAAGGGCGGATTGCTCCCGGTTGGGCGGCGGGGAAGGGCGGAGACTTTATGGGGGAATCCCTGGTATTCCCACCACCCAGGAACCGGGAGGTGCAATCCGCGACAAATAGGGAGATGGTTAAGCGTTCAAATAAGACACCGAGGAGATTATAGAATGCTCATATACCTTCCGCTGCGATCTTGTGTGGTCCGGTGCTGAATAGCCGGTACCGGGTTCTCATTTGCGCCCAATGAACTGACCCCAACCCAGGACTCGGCAGTTGCGAAGCCACATAGTGCAGCCATCTCCGGTTTATGTATCTTTTCTGGCCCTGGGATTCGTGTCTCTGTCATGCGCGACGAAGGAGCCACCTAGCGGTGCAAAGGGGGAGAACGGCGGTGGGCGCGGGGATTGCGAGAACGAGAATGAGAACGGCATGCGGGAGGTGCTTCGTGGCGTTCATTCTAGCCCCCGGTACGGCGTGCTGACGGATATGCTGGTCGCGCAAATTCCCAAATCGCGAGACAAATTCCTGTTGACTCCCGTCCGTGGCCCTTTCGACGAGACGGTAGTGGCTTGTGTAACCTGAGAAGGAGGTGTTCAGTGGTGATCCCAAGCTCCATGAGGCCTCTAGCAGACGGTGGGATGTAGTTTGGACAACGCCTACCGTGGATAACGTCGGAACTGAAGCTCAGCTGGATTCATTTCGGGTGTTTCGGTGCCAACCATATCATGGGTGTCTGGCGGGCGTCATCTTGAAGGGATTTTTGCATGCTGCTTTGAGAGGTCGAATCGACAGGCGCAAGGGTTAGTAGCCATCGAAGTCCTGCTTGACCTTCAAACTTTTATTTTTCTTGCGAGCAACTCCCTCGTCACCCTTGGGGGATATGTGGCGGGGTGGATTTGTCAACTAGCAGGCACGACTCTGAACCAGCTCCTTCCCCCATCACCATCCACTGACACCCTCGCCTGTCATCCCGTGCCTGAGATCTTGCGCAAGGAGCCGCATCCAGGAAAAAAAAATCATCCGGTCATGCATTGAAGGAACATCTCTACCCGTTCGCCTCTAAGATCGCGGTCACTGTCGCTGTCGTTGAAGGAAGTGGGTCCGTGCACCTCACGGCTTCTTGCACTCCTGCCATTCGCTTTCCATCTACCTCTCTATAAACCCACCGCAATCCTCTCTCTTCTAACGATTCCCTAAGCAGGAGTTCTTCAGCTATTGGGAACTTTCGCACATTGCCAACCCTGTACTCAAAACCACAAACCACACTCCTCCAATCTGGTCTCACGTCGACATTTCTTCCACGAAACCCTCAGCCTGAAGTGCTTCTCCCAGCCCACCGGAAATCTCTCACGATGCCCAACCGCGTGGCCGAGAGTGCGGAAGACACAAGGCTCAACGAGGACCTTCGCTACCTTGTCTTCGTCTGCATGCTCTTGTCGCCAGTTGGCATCGCCGTTATGCTAGCGATTCTGGCTCTCCTGCTCATCGGCATTCCCTACGCCACCATCAAGGCGCTTCCTGCGACCGTCGAATTCTGGCAACAGACCATGAAGTTCGCCATTGGTGCCTGGAACAACCATCGTGGCACTATCGTGGTTTTCGCCGCCTCCGTCGTCTGGTCTCTGCTCTTGGCGCTTGGCATGTTCAACCTGGGCAAGCGAAGCACAAAGGGCGATGTTGCAAAGGACCACACCGTCCGCCATGGAGAGGACGAATCTGCTACCGTTGACAGCTCCTCAACAACGCAGATTCTGGAGGCCCGGATCAAGGAGCAAGGACGTGACTTGCGCAAGCTTCTGAGGGAAATGGTCATTACAAAGGCACGTCTGGCATGCCTGAAGGCCGAAAGCGCGTCGGCGCCCGCCGATGACGGCAGCGGCGAGCAAATAGTTCCTGGTCAACGCTCGGGGTCCAATTAGACGGCATGGTAAGTGTCACACACCATTCACTGCTCATGCTTGCGCATCGCTGACTGAAACAAGTGGTCCGCACTGACAGACCTGTTCGTGGAAAACCTGAGACGGGTAGTGGCAGCCGTGGCTCGCAGCTCCCACGGCTATTGCAAACGAGCAAAGATGGCTGGAGCACAGGCAGCGCAGGCGGGAGTCTTGGACGACCGGATCAGAGATTGGTATGTCTACGGTCATGGGGATAGTGTGAAAACAAGGGCTGACAATCGAGCTTTCAGATACGGCCGAGCGATTAAGGAAGAGCGGACAAGTCGCTGAAGGGATTCGCGGCCAGGCGATCCCTGCCGCCGTCATCATGGCCAAGGACGTGGACGGGCGGATGCTTTCCCTAGACAGCTGTCAATCCTTTTCCTTCTCTGACTTTCTGTCTTGTTTTTTGCGTGTTTCTGGTACCATGTTGCCCCTACATGCCTAGCGGTGTGAGGGGTTCGCTGATGTGTGTTTACTATTTGTGCGCTTGCCACGCTGTTGCGGCCTTCCGTCACGCAAGTCTGCCCCTGGTCTCTCCGATGTGAGGGAGGTGGCTTCCAACCCTCTCCTTTTCTCTTTTGGTTTATAGTAGGAAAGATTTTCCCCTCCATTCTGTCCTTCATCCAGACGTTTCCCATTTTCTTCCCTACTGGTGTGCATATCCACATCCAGCATTCATCAACATATGCCACCAGCCGGTTTCGCTGGCCCCTCTCCACTCTGCGTCGGAGGAAGCTTCAAGGCGGCGCTTTGCGCAAGAACGAAGCAGGCGAGCTTTGGTCCGTCTGCTGCCTTGCTTGGACCTGGCCTCTCAAGCGACGAGCAGCTCGCTGTTCCTACGCCCCACGGACCTCCAGACGGCTGGGGGGAGGGGGCAACCGCGTCTCCCACGCGATGTAGGTCGGCGCGCACACTACAGTGACTGTTGAAGGATAGCTGACGTCGAAGCTAGGGGTGCATCTCGCCATCACGAAGCCCATATCCCTCGCCTGGTGCACCGCAACAAACGATTTGACTCTCTATTGGCACAATAGGGACCAGGGTTGCCCAAGCTGGCACCCAGGACGGGCTCTTACGCTGGTGCAACACAAAAGAGCACTTGGTCGACAAATGCGTAGGCTGCATTCCTTCCAGTTCTTCCATCTTGCATCATCACCAAACACTCCCCATCTTATATATCCCCACGAGAAACAACTTCTTCGCGTTTGCCAGAATCGTTGCCGGCGGGTCCGAGATCGCGCCGCTCGAGCAACGAGCGCGAGTCCTAGCCCCTCAGAGCGGGAGTGTCGGGTGTGGCCATCCAGGTTGGTAACCCAGGGCACACGCTGGCAGTCGCGAGCTGGTTCGAGTATGTCTACTTCTTGCGAGTTCTGTGTCCTTTGCTGACTGTCCTTAAGTAGCGCTGGGAAACTCGAGAGCAGTGGAGATCGCAAAAGAAGAGCGCCAGGAGAAGTCGACCGTTGGCAACACATCATTGCCTAGGAGCCGCTTCGCCACAACACAGCGCAAAACTATTCACTGCTACGCTTACCTCGTTTGCCACTAGTTGAATGGGAGGCTATCGACACGCTCCTTAGCCACCACGCACATCACAGGATGGCCCAGCGTCTCGATGATTGGCCGACCACTCACGACTCTCCTGCATTGACACCCCGGGAGAGGTATACTTGTCCTTGTCCTCGCCCAAGCTCCTGAATAGGTTCATGGGATTCCCAAGTGGGCCTGAAGGCGATTCAATCACGCGCCAATTCACCAGCAAACTTTGCGTTTATCGATCTGGAGTACGCGTCATGCTCGCTTCAGACCTACATGACAATGCTGCCGAGAGCGAACACAAAGTATCATTCGGAACGTTTCCACATCTCGGTTTAGATCGCAGCCACAAACGGATTGCAAAAACCGAGATACGCCCGTATGCTCCTTGGGCGGCGACCACACCACACGGCGGGCCAGCTCAGAGACGGCCTCCTGTTCCATATCTTTGGTTAGGCTCCAAACGGAAGACATTCCCCTAGCCGTCCACCGGCCGGTACCTCAAGGCGAGGCACGATGGGGAGTTTTCTATGCCGTTTCACGGTGTTTCGAAGCCCTTTTTCTTATTTTTCCTTATAAATATATAATGAATTTGTGCACAAACCGTCTATGCCTTACACCGTCAAATTCATTCTCTGGCACCCTAACCATCGATGTGCCGTCACAACATGACTATTCCGAGGTACTAGGTAATATGATCCAACGCTCTGCACCGGGCCGCAATGTCTTCACACTTTTGCATGTCGGTCCTTCCCTTGGAATTTTCCCCACCTGCCTTATTACCCTTATCTACCTGGGGACTAACAGTATCGCCCTGAACCATTCACTGGTTGGCTGCTACATCGGACGGCACGCAACTTTTTACCCTCAGAGAAATTCCTTCCTCTCTTCCACATTCCATTGATGGGACGAAATCCACCAACCGCGCGAGTGGACTTGCATCCTTTCAACCTACTCGCTTATCACCATTACTGTTCCCTACGTTATCCCATCCACAAACCACTTTACACCTCGTCAGTCGAGCAACCTCAGGACCTGACACCCCCAGAATTTGACTTCCCTCCTCTGGAAATTTCCCATTGCAATCCACAAGACAAGACAGAGGCCAAACTCCGACAGTTCTGTACTAAGGCGATACCACTCTAACGGCTTCTTGCTCCTCCGTACGGGCTTTGCTATGGCACTCTTATTAATCGTCTTCGTGTTTCTGCCTGCTCTGGCGTTCTGCTCGTCCTTGTCCTAGGACCCATACCCGCCCCAATAGGTCAGGCACACGATTCTCACCTCATGTTTGGCGTCGCTGACATAAATATCGAAGGGAAGGGTACAAGTCCCGACACGAGCGCCACATCACTTCGTCGGAAGCTTGTCAAGCGTGGCGGCTCAATCCCCCGGACGAGCTCACGGTTGCCTAGATTACAACGAGTACTTGAAAAGGAGGCGTATTTCCGCTTCGCAAGAGACGCTGCAACAATGGGGTTCATACGAGTTGGTGGAAAGATTCGGGAGTCAAATCACAGCATGTGTCGAGCACATATGGTACTCGGCCTATGAGTGCTTGGTCTACGATGGCTACATGGCGTGTCTCGTTGTATCTAGGGCTGTACACAATCAGGTCCGATTGCTTCCACAAGCATCGGAAGTGACAGGAGGATTCTCTGAATTGTACATCTATCCAATAACGTCTTGCTATAAAATCCTTGCAATACGCTGATCACGCAGGCAAAGGCCCATGAATTCACGAAGACAACTGTACAATAGGCAGAGAGAGAATGAGGTGGCGAAATAAGACAACTTGCGCAGCGAGTAGTGTTGAGCCCGAAAGCCGATGAACGGACTCTCAAGTCAAGATATCCTGTTTCATTTCCTTTGCCACAACATGGATGTCGATTTGTTTCCTCGGAAGCAGGGAGGGCTCCCGACCCTCCACTTGTCACAAACATAAATTGGACGAAAAACTGGCCTAGGCTTTCGTTGTTCCCAAGCGGCTGAATCAGCCCTGGCGCAGAAACACCGCAAACACTCTGGACACGTCCCTGTGCCCTCACTCTCTCCCTCCCGCGTTTCTCCTTGGGCCATCGACAATTTTTTGCGCTGCGTTCTGAAAACCCTCAAAGTATTTCCAAGGGGTTCTCCGGCTTTGCCCACAGCATCCTGATCTCTCAACCATTGCCAATGCGACGCCGGCGGTCTACAGGGTCGCCCTCCGTCGCCATGTGCAACTCCGGCAAGGCCTACTTGCTGATCAGCGCCTTATGGGCAACCATGATTATTTGGGTATTAGCGCCTCCTTCATTCAAGGACAGGAGGTTGCAACAGTTGGCAAGCGAGCAACCACCGTATTCACCAGCGTCAGGGCCATGGGCTAACCAGTTGTTCCCTCGTAGGCCAAATTCAGCCCCGTTGATGGGCCCCAAAGCGAAACCCTGCCGCGATCGAGACCGAGGTGTCGGCGCCTGCAAATCCACGAATCCATCCAAAAAGACCGAGCCCAAGACCTAAGATCCGTTGTCGTACAAGGTGGGCGGGTTACCCCTGGGGGCGAGCTCTGGGTCCAGCTTAAGTAGCGCTGCGCGCGGCTCTAGAAGGTTGGCGCTGAAGTAAATATCGTACTATCGCATCACCCGATCCGCTCTCCGGGCCATGGCCAGTAGCACTCAGGCTGCGATTCCACGCATGTTCGTTCGGCCGGGTTCAGGGGTCCAAGCGAATCTTCATCCAGCTGCGGCCGCCTGCATACCAAGGCCGAATGCTAGAACGGGTGGCGGCATCGGGTTCTGGTGAGTTGGCAGAGCAGATTGATGTGTGCGGTAGCTGACGATCCGGGATTTCACAGCAGCCCTGATTAGGTGTCCTTTGTCGTCGCTCGTTCGAGGTAGATCGATTCGCTACAATCGCGAAACAACCGATACCAGCGGACCTCCGGGGTCATGGAACAGGCAGTTAACTGCACCGAGTAACAAAAACAACCAGTGTTAGGAGTTCCCAGGCGCTCTTTGTTTACTTTCGATCCACATTGGCTGTTGACACCTGTGGCAACGCCTAAGTGTCAGGCTTTTTGTCTTCCCTTTCATGTCGTTGTTGCCCGGTGCTTGTCGCATTTTCTGTCACAGGCTGAGGTGACGCAGATAAGACCTTTCCACTTCTTCATAACTCCCCAACACACTGTCCGGCTCACCGGCTATCCCTAAGTTGGCGGTTGCCCGTTTCAGTGGTGAATGGGGGTCACAATGAATTGGCGGTATCGATGGTTATCCCAGCCACACGTCCCTGACCTCGCGTCCAGTTGCTGATGACCCACTCGACTTCTTCCTACGACCTCTCGTTTCTCCCTCACTCTCTTCCTTCTTCTACCAGAAAACCCAGCAGTTGACTTCCTCTCATTGCCCTCCCCAGATTTCCGCCGCAGCGCCTCCAGAAGTGGCCGGAATCCCTCGAGCACCATGGATCCCTCTGACAACGCCAAATGTTTCGGTCTTGGTCTTCTTTTCTGCATCATGGTGGCAGTTATCAGCTCATATATGGTGGAGATGCAGGCCGGTGCTACCCTCTTCGAGCGATCCGTTATTGTCATCTTCACTCTCGCCGTGATGTGGCTTGTCGGCTGTGCCACAATCTGCTTTCTCGCGGAGTGTGGGATTATCTTTGACCGCGACATCACGCAGCCCAAGAACTCAGCCACCGATGGAACACCGGGCATTGCGATTTCCGAGCCCCACGCCGTCACATCTGAGGTCCGTCCAACTGAACCTACCATCCATCTACTGCTCTTTTGCACAAATTCAAGACTGACATACAACAACCAGAGAAGCGCCGATATTGATCAGCAGAGGCTTGCGCCAACGAGCCGCTTTTTCTCTGAAGGAGCGCACGCGTTTGATGTAAGTGCCCAGCCGCCGCAATGCTGCTACTTGTTCGAAGTACTAACAGTCTGAAGCCCAATATCCGTAGTTTCCTAAGCGAGATTGCCGGGTCCGGATAGCCCTCACATCACGTACGCTCTGAATAAAATGGAAACGAGGTGTGATGTGGGCAACGTGGTTAGCGTTACACAACAGGCCGTGGTTGGGTGTATGGTGATTTCGAGACAAGGCATGACTTCGCGAACGGGAGCAAACCCGCCTAGGTCGCAAACCTGGTAGCATTGCCTTTTGCATGAGAAGTTCTCATGCTCGTTCCTCATGCTTCTCACATGCGACCGGATTCAGGAATTCAGCGACGCAAGCACTGTCGGTCCTTCCTTTTCAGGTTCACATCACATTGCTCTCAGGCGGGAAAAACTCACACCACCTGACCCCCCACATAAGGTAGGCAAGCTACATGATTTTGCATTGGATTTGCTTTCAGGCACCAAGCACACATGCAACTGTCTCCCAGCAATCATTCTTCTGCTGTTACCTTTTCTTCTCACCGCCTTCAACAACCTCAGCCTCCTAACGGTTTAGCCGACTCTCCTCTTTCAGCTTGCTCCCAGCGTCGTTTTTCCCATCTTGACCCTCTGCCCTGCTGCCAGCACCAAGTCTTCGAGGCCCAAAGTCGCTTGGGCATCATGTGTTCCCCCGGTAGCGTCGCCTCTTTTGTGCCAGGTCTCCTCACTTCTCTCGTTATCCAGAATCGCAGCTCCTACCCCCCAGAGGCACTGGCAATCCTCGGGGTTTTCGTGCATGTCATCCTTGCTCTCGCCACCATTTTTGTCGTGTGGCTTACCTCCTTTGCCGCGCTCTGTGTCGAGTCGGGCATCGTGGCCAACCCGCCCACCGACCTCGCTGTGCCCGCTGTTGCGATCACGACTGTCCCGGGGACACAAGATCACGGTGTACGGGGGGCTTCTACCTCCCAAGGGCTGATAAGCACCATTTCGTCCGCTGCTCCAACTACGGCCACTTGTTCTGTCACAACAGCGCATTCAGCTGTAGCGGCCGTTCTGTTTGTTCTCAAGTGCTGAGGATACTAACAGCCTGTGAGAATCCAAGCCAATGCAAGCCATGAACGGCCCGAGCCACTCGCCCCCGCCTAGGACCTGGTGGCGATTCCGATTCGAAGGAGGACTGACGTTTGATGTGAGCATCTAGTAATCGCCACTTTCCTTTCCTCGGTGCACTTACAGTGCTCGGGGGTACCCGCGAAGCCAACATCTGTGAGATCCGGCGCCCCCCTGGTCGAGTCAAGCGGCGTCAACATGGCGTGCTCCCTCCCTTTCGATGCCAGGGAAGCCCGATGGCGTATTGGGGTGGTGGACGGCGGGATTTCGGGGTCTTTCGGTTAGGTAGTGCGGAAGCTTCGAGGCGTGATTTGAGTGAATAGCCGACTGGTCTTCTTGTCGCACTATTAGCGGTTCCGATCCGATAGGGTCAGGGTCGACGGGCAACGGCTACGAGGTATGTTGTAGATATCCTTTACGCCGATTCAGCTGCCCACTTTCTGTGGATTCCTGTCAGCGATGAGACGATCCCAAGAGTGGCCGTTCCCTTGCCAAACTGGCCCTCGGATGTCGATGTTCTCCCTCATTGCTCTGAGGCAAAGCCCTGTGCGCTGGAGAAAATGACACCGACCATTCCCCCAACAGCTCTACCCACCTAAACAACATTGAGGGTTCTCGAATATTCGTTCCTTTTATTGCCAATAGCGGCAGAAAGAACACTTGGACCCTGTTATTAGGTACCGATATCTCGGCTTTCAACTTGAGTTTACACCCAGCCGAACTGGCGACCTTAGGGTTCCAAAGCAGCCGAACCTCGGCGAAAGAAAAACTCTAATCGTCTTTAAAACCGCAGGAGAAATTTGATCGAGGCCACAATCCTCTTCTTCCTTACAACAACCCCCTCACCCACGAGAAAGATCACTACGAACACCTTCACCAAGCCATGCACAACAACGATTGCGATCGCCAAGGCCACCAACGAACCCATCCCCGCCCACGTCCTCGATACTACAGGGCCGACTTTTGGTCGCTGGCTTCCGACTTTTTCATTTTCTCTTTTGCGGCCGTCGTCCTCGTATCCATATACGGGTTCTTGCTTTGGATATTTGAGCCGCACCCCTTCCCCTGGTTTTAATAGGCGTCCTCTCCTCTAATGCTAGGCCATTTCTTCAGGGCCATGAGCCTTGCCTACGTCGCGGCGTATGAATTTCTGTCAGAGAAACCAGAGAACGTCTTTCTCGTGGCCATCGCTGTCTTTTGTGTGTTGCATTTCGTTGTGTGGTTGTCGTCTAGGCGCGAGGCCGGTACCCCTACGGGAGGAATTCTGAAGAAGCCGGGCTCGAGGAACAAGGGCAGGCGTGTGGTAAGATTCCATTCCAAACTTTGATTGCCGCGAAGTGGCTAACGAAGAGAAGAGATTTGATCTTACCACCCCCCCGGACGATGGCAGGGGATTTCCCTGAGCACTGGGGCGATGCCGCTGAGGCGAGTGGGCAGCAAGGAACCAAGGAGCCCGAGCGAGACGGAGTTGGGATGGGAGTGCGGCCCTACAGCAGGGTGCCGGCACCAGCATCAACAGGCGGGGTGCGTTGGCTGGTGGGGTTCGGGTCTGTTAGCCACGGTGCGGGTAACCAGCAGGGCTGTCACCAGGTGGGCACGTATATAAAGTCATCACCCCAAATAGACAACACCGTCATTCAGGCGAAAAGTATTGAACGGAATTGTGTGTCCACGATACGGAGCATAGTTGCAGGAGAGATTCCTGGAACCAACAAGAGACACTGACGCGGATTTCGGGAGAAGGGACGACGGGGCGTTGAAGGACAGGACCCTGTCACCTCGCCCTCAGCCCCGCCCAATTTTGATCTGATGTTCATTCCTTCTGCTGCGATAAATCTCACTCGGGATCACACCACAAGCGCATCTTTCACCTTGAGGTTTTGGTTAGATGCCGTTTTCTCCTCGCCATGGCGGTCGTCATGCTCGCCCATGTCTACGCGCTCAAGTCAGTCATCACGGCCGTTAGTCATATCGTCCACTGGACCGGCTGGGCCGGTTCCCCAGCGTTGCCCATTGGCTCCGTAACCTCCCCCGCCCCCGCCCCCGCCCCCCCACTCTTCGTCCGCATTTCAGCCTTGTTCACGGAGCTTTCTAGCCTTCCCTCGGCGCGGGCCAGGGAAGACGAAGTGCCGCGCGGCAACGGAGCTGCCGACCCTGCCGCCACGGCGTCGACCACCAATACTCCAGCGGGAGCCGTCACAGATCTGCCGTCGATAAAACCAGCAGGCTACGGTCAAGACTGCGATTCCCGCGGGCAAGAAGGTCTTGTACATCGTCAACAACAATTCAGCTGCCGAGGAGTCTGAGATTGGAACCTACATGAAGAAGACAAGCGCGCAACGGGACGACGCCCTCGCTGACTCAAAAGCGGCGGCTGAATTTTGCGACTCCTTCACAGGTGAACTCTTCCTCGCCGAGCTAGCGATAGGACAAATAGGCAAAGACATGGAGGCGGCCCAAGAGGCAATCCGTATAGAAAAGGCCCAATACCGAGGGATTACCTTAGAGTCCGGCGCTACACAATATTTTAAGAGACACTATAACGAATTCCCTACACTTGTAGAAATTCTCTAATGGATTTAGTAATAGACTAATGGAATTATCGATTAGTGTTAAAACAGGGTGCTGCCCACAGGGCTCGTAGTACGTAGCCAGGCAGCTTACAGTGGGTTTACCCACTGTAATACGCAGCGGAAGACTTGTGCGGAAGCAAAGAGTGACTGAGGGTCAATTGACTATTGCTTGCTTGAATCAACTATTGAACTGGTGATGAACAACACACACAGAACCCAGCGGTCGGCCTGGAAGGCCGACCTATGGGCAGGCCTTCCTCTGATCGGAGGGAAGCATGTGAACGACGTAGGATAACAACGTAGGAAGACGACGTAGGATAACAACGTAGGAACACGACGTAGAAAAACAACGTAGGAAAAACGACAACGCACCTCGTCACCCTCGGAACTTCGCCATGGTGGTGAGTTGTTCTGTTCAATCTAAATCTGAGGCGCTGGCGCAACTTATGTCCAGGCGTCACGTGCCAAGCACGTGACAGCCTGTCGCTCACCACCGTGACTACATACAAAAACGGGAAGGCAACCACAGGCCAGCTCTCCTTAGCCGTCACCCCGAGTCACTATCTACAAAGGAAAGAAGGCCTATATTTATAGGCACAGAAGGCCTGGGGGCCTTCTGTTCCAGAGGGTTCTGTGGGCCAAACACTGACGTAACACACTGGCAATCTAGAAGATTCGGTGGGCCACAGAACTTCGTATTCTGTGTGTGGCTTCCATGGTGTGGCAGCCACTGTGGAGCAGGGCCCCACAGGGGGTTTAGGAGCTACAAGTGAGCCTGTGGGCCCACTGTGGCTTAGTGCCTTGGCACCCCCACCACCACTGCTGCAAAGCAGCAGTGCTGTTGGCCACCAGTTACAGGGCACTGGTAGCTATTAATTTAACAGAAACTATACCAATATCTACTTCTATGGGGCAACTATAGCCATTATTATCCAGTTGGCTACATATAGGCGGGGGCAGAATAGATCAATACCCCAACAACTACTAAATATAGTAGTATTAGTAATAGTAGTTGCCATAATAGTAGTATTATTACTGAGGCCAAATAATCGAAAAATGTGGGCTTTAATGTTCATATACGTAGCAGTAGTAAAACTATAGTAAGGGAAGGACGAGAAGGGGACTATAGAGGACTATAGGATAGAGCTATTATTGGGAGAGACGCTACCACCAAAAAGCACATATTGGTCTACTATATATATTATATTCAAAATTTTACTAAACTTGACGGCAACCTCGAGGCTTTAACCAAAATGTTCACTACTTCCCCCATAATTACCACTACTGGGAAAATAGAAATGAAGCTCACTACCTACTTTATTAAGGCTCTCGCACGTACTTACTATATTACCATATTTATTACGCGTCCAGGTAAAAATTAAAAAAAGATTAGTAATGCACTACACACATTACTCCTTACCCGTAATTAAGCCACTAAAATCCAGACAAATTATAGTGTAGACATTGGGATACTATATTATAATGTGGGCGAGAGTACTCTTAGAGGGTTCCTCCTTATTTTGCTTTCCAGTGGAGATACCGAAATTAATAACGAAACGAGGTATATAAATATTATTACAATTGGGTTAATAAACAGCCATTGGATATTGGGGTACCTTAGATATAAGACCTTTACCTAGGTGCAGTGGGACCAAGGCTTCCATCTGAGGTTGGGCGCCAACAACGGCGCGTGTTTTGCTATGGAGCAAGTACTAAAGTTCAAAATAGAGTGCCTTATTCATAGTAGAGACAGCCATTTCGCCCGTGGTGGGGTTAAAGTGCTAACCCTATTAGCTACATCCCTCCAACCCTCTGTGTGGACCTACGACGATGACGCCGCAGTGAGGAAAAGCTCCCCGGAGAGAAGCGAGCTGCGGGAAGACGTCGCGGGTACTGTATTCGTCGTGGGTGATGTGATGGTGATCGATGGGGTCCACGAGGAAGTTGTAGTCCTGGACCTCGGTGTCGGATCCGAGGCGAGAGTGGAGGCTAGCCACCAAGAGGACGGGATCGGGCCTCTCGGGGCTCTACAGCCATCTGGGGCACGTCGGGGAAGACGAAGCAGCAGCTTGGTGAGTCCTCTTCGCCGGGATCCACCCCTCCTTCTTCCGAACATCCTTGCTAACACCTAACAGTCGTCTAGCCTCGTCGAGTTTACGAGTGGCAACGGGTACGGGGAGGCCATTTGAGGGCGAAACACGACAGGGTATTGCACAATCTTTTTTTCACGTGGAAATCTCGACTATGACATCTTCAACCTCCCCTTTCACACCACAACCTTACCCGAACCGTGTTTTCTGAACAAAACTGCCGCCACAAGCTTGGCCTATGCCTACAAGTGAATGGAGATCGGACGACCAAGAAGAGATGGAGGGTAGGTGTTGTCGATATATAGGATGGAATAGGCGCGTGCGGGGATATATTCATCGCTGCCACGAGCCCTAGGTTTTTCTTCCTTTTACAACTACGCATCCACCACGTTTTACCCAACGGCCTGCCGTTTCCACGACCAAATGGCCCCCGAAAACCGCCTCCTCCTCGTCTTGGCGGTTATTCTTTCGACAAACGGCCACGTGCTCAGCTCAATCCTCGACCCCGGTGATTTGACCTTTTACCTCGTCGTAGTGATAACCATCTTCCCTGTTATTGTTTACTTCTCTTTCCGGTGTCTGCAGATGGAACTGGGTACGTTTGGCGCTAGGGAACCCAGGAAGGAGGCGGTGCTGAGCAAAACGACTGTTTTGTGCGACGAATCTGGGCACACAAAAATTCCTTTTTCGTACCTCACCACGTGACGTCGCTCGCCCTGTCTCAGGCTCGACTCAGTCTTTGATCAGGATTTGCTCAGGCTTGCTCACCTTCGCTCACCTTGATTACCATTTTCGGCAGGCTGTGCCACAGCATGCTGAATTACTTCAACTCTAGCCGAGGGGGCCCAGAATTTGTCCTATACATAAAAATGGCCAAAATGGATCCCCATTCTCGAAAATGAACAGGTTTGACTCTTTCGTGTTGGTTACCTGGCCGCTAGAGACTTAAGTTAGCCTCTGCTCTCCAAGTCTCGCGCACCTATACCTCCTCTAACCACTCCTACTTCTGTCAAAGAAACAAAAAAAGGGCTAACCAGATGCCTGGGGCCCCTGAACCCCTCTCTTTCTGACAACAGACTATGATCACCCGTATTCGACATTCTGAAAGCATTTGGAGAGACAAACCGTGCAGTTATTCGGTAAATTTCTGTTAGGGAACTATCAGCCGGGATGCCTTCGATGGGTGGTTTTTCTCCTCAAAAGGGAGTCAAAAAGAAAATGAGTTGATCCACGCAGGGGTCAAAGTTCAAACCTGGAAAACTCCTGATGAAAACACGGACATTGATTCTGTCAGGAGATGGATCTATTCGCGTGCTGAGAACCACTGACAGCACCATAACCTGCATATTCCTAACCCGGTGCCTCACTTTCCATTTCATTAAGTGCACCCGTAGGATCGGTGTGCCGGGCGACCCAAACGTTTGTTTCGTGGCTCCAAGTTACGTATGGGGCTTCCGTCCGGCTTCTAGGACCCTCTCATCCGCTATCTGGTGGAAACACATTGCGAATTTGATGTAGCATTGACGCTTATCACCGAACCAAACGCCGGCATACGTTCCCCTTGGGGTCTGTACCGTGTTGTAAGGAGCGCTCGACGTGGCCAGTGATGTTTGCAGCTGTCTTCAGCATCAGTCCACAGAGTCTCTCTATCGAGCTATAGGACTTGGGAGGTTACACTACGGGCTGATAAAGTTTCTATCTATCGTGGCTAGAATATCGCTCTATCAAGCAACGATAAAAGGCTCGCACTTCTCCCCGTCAAAAGTTTCACCTTGCATGATACCGTGCACATACGAGCCTCCAGGCAGTTCCCATTCTTGGCCACATTGCCTCAGAATCAGGGGTTTTCGGCAGCCGCGAACAAGAAAGACTTTGTCTCCTTCTCGATATAACCGTGGCCGTAGCCCAATGTAGCCTGACTTGGTGACGAACATCCCCCTGCAGAGGGTTCGAGTCCGCGCATCGATAAGTGCAACTACCATTGTCAGGAAGTAATTGGGTTCCCCGCTTTTTGGCGCAGTGGGTAGTGTCTGACAGTGCTAGGGGTATTTCCTTACATGAACTGACCGTAGTCGGTTCAGCTGGTGAGGCTCAAAGTTGCCACTAGCAAGGCGCTAGCCGTCCTGGCCCAGCTGCGCGCACCACACCACCTTCTGGGTGTTACAAGAGGCGCTGCAGAGGAGGAAACAGAACAGAATGGACCATTACATAGCGCTTGAACTTTGTCATGCAGGCTGGCCATAACTCTTAGACCGAGTTTCGTACCGTCGGGTTAGCCCTCGTGTCACAACATGGTCGGAGAGCGTCTGTTAAGATGGATAGGACTGTGCTCAGGGAGACGTGGAGGCTATTGTTTGCGAAAAAATATAACATAATAACTACAATAATAACTACCAACTCTTGCTCATCTTACAAAAGCACATCCTTTACTTCTCTTCAGCTCTTAAAGAGGGTTTTCACCTTCTCACCACCCTTCTTGGCAATGGAGGCTGTTCCTCTAATCGACTTTTTCCCCCATTCCTCAACTTTTGCTAATGCAAGGCTTAGCCTTGATAGCTTCTTCCTGATATTCCGAATCTCCCCGATCTCTTCTTCCTCGGAGGTCAGTAGGTGTTTCTTAGGATCTAAGTCGCTAGGTTCTGCCCGGGGAGCGCCGGTAGTAATTTTGTCATCAGTGGTAGCAGATTGAGCTACACACGTAGCCTTGCTGCCGAGGTCATCACCGCTTGTCTGAGCTGGGGGATGAAGGAGGGTTGGAGCAGGGTGATCCTAACCGCCTGACCCTCTGTCCTCTACTTCTTTGGCCCGGTCTAGAATCTTCCTTTCAGCTCTCCACTCAGCGTCCTGCTTTGCCCATGCCCGGTAGTCTTGGTAAGCGTCCTCTAAAACATAACGCCTCCATCGCTTCGCGGCCTCCACACTGAGCACACCTTCTTCTTGTGCTGATCGGATAAGCATGTCCCAATCGCCAGGCATGTGCACTTCATCACGAACGGGGCCTTTGGCACTCGGTGGCGGGCCGCGGAAGATGTCCTTCAGCGCCCCAGCAGCCAGCATACCGGCGAGCAATCTTTGGACGGCATATCGGAGTCGCAGAAAGTGTATGCTTGGCAACGGGTGTGTCGCCTCGTTTGCTGTGACAAGCTCATAGACATCCCCGTGTTGAATAGCGGGAAAGACATGGCTGTTGTTACTGCCACGTCGGAAATCGGTGATGGTGCCCTTTTGGTGATCCCATGGACTGTGGACGAGGTTGCCGTCCGTGGTAATGTCTTTGAGCCACACTACTTGCAGGTAGAGCCGATGGGTCGAGTCTGTGGGGTGCCCTAGAGGTCGAAGGGCAAACCGGTGGCCATCCCAAAGTTTATGAACCTCAATCCGCAGAGGGAGGATATTGCACTTCTCATTCCCCGCGACCATAAGAGACTTGAGCCGCTCGACAGACCAGAAATTCCTTAACATGTCCCAAATGTCAATGGCATCCCCACCCGCTTTTAGCTTCTTTGTGACGCGAACATCAATGATGTGAGCTGCTTCCAAAGGGAATGTGGCGCCAGTAAGAACGCACATCTTGTTGTACCAGCCAGGGACGATGTTTTGGGCATCCCGATCTGCCTTGCTGCGTGATGATGTTGCGGTTGCGACCTTGCGTCGCTTTGCGGTACCCGAAGATTCCTCTTCATTGCTTTGGCCTGCATCATCAACATCCCCGCTGCCTCCCTCAGCATACACAGCATCTCGCTTGTTTTTCTCGTTCCAGAGCTTTCCCAGCTTATCGATGGCGAGGCCGTATTCGACGCAGAGTTGATTGAAGGCATCTTCAAGAGATTCGACATTTTGAGCTTTCATATAGAACCTAAGTCGCGTGATGTCGGTGGCGACAAGGGCTGAAGTTGGGTCGTGGACGATAGCCAACAAGCTGTGGTAGTTTTTCACCCAACATCCCCGATCGACGTTGGGGTCGCAAAAATCGGCGTCGGAGTCGGAATCGCCATTCACTCCGCGGATTCGCTCTTGGATATAAGCGATAAATTGTCGCTTGAGCTCCGCATTTGTCGATGGGAACTCTGAATCAGAGACGGTGGGCTGCGAGTCAAACATTTCCGACGGCAAATTAGAAAGTTGGGAACCTGATGGCTGCGGGCCGAACATTTCCGACTGCAACTCAGAGAGTTGAGAACCCGATGGCTGCGGTTCAACCGGGGGCTCCCAAGTGATGGAGTAGTTGCCGACGAAGTTGACTTGGATGGTGCCCGCGGGCGGTGCCTGGTCGGACTCCATGGCGAGCGTAGCTGACTGCCAAAGTAGGTGGGCCTTGGTTGCAAAAAAGCAATGCTTCAATACGTAACAACGCGAACAGCGATCTTTGCAGTTTTTGATGGTACTGGGGAAGGAATGGATTGGAATTGAGGCGAAAATTAAACGAGCATGCTTGCCCCGCGCGACGCAAACCTTGCCCCGTGCCACTAAACCTTAGCAGCCAAACCTTACCCCGCGCCACCAAAAACCTTACGGAACCCCTGATCAGTGCGTTCCCCACAAAGGGCTCCCGCGTCCGTTGGAGTGCGTCCTCGTGGGCGCAAACAGGATGGTTTTTGACGACTTTGCATCCCTGCATGGAGGCATTGGCGCGTGGTGCAGGGATGCCCTGCGTGTTCATCGCCTGGGTTCCTGTCTAGCGTGCCCGCGCCTAACTAATAGTGGCATGCAACAGGTCACCGTTCGGCGTGCTTTCTGCCCTGGCACCGATATACGCTTTTCTCCTTTGAGAAGATGCTCAAGAAGCGCTGCGCTTTTCGTGGCCAAATCCCGTAGGTCTTCCCAGCAACACACACACCGACAATGACGCCAAGAGTCGAAGCACATTGACGCTAATACCTAGGCACCAAGGTACTCGACTGGATGAACCTAGCCAACTCCAGCATCTTCGACGTCAACGACACAGAATTCGGCGGCGATGGGGACGCAAACAGCCCCGAATGGCTTGGAGGCGGCCGATGCGTCACTACCGGGCCCTTTGCCGACCTGCCACCCATCATCTGCGACCACACTCTCGCTCGCCATTGCCTCTGCCGCGGCTTCCGGGACGGAGATGCCCCGGGGCTTCTTCCCAGGCGAGCGTACCGTCCCGAGACGATAGGTGGCACCGTGCGACAGGAGAACTTTTATTCATGGTGTGGACCTAGTGTTACATAACAGCCTCCACCGGCCAGGGTTTCACATGTTCAACTCGTCAGGGGAGGCAAACCTCGAGGATATCTTGATGGTTGGCGGCTTCACTGGGGACTTCGCGGTGGATCAGGTCATGGACACTGAGGGCTTGTTATCAGTACTAGTCGAGACAAGATCCAAGATGTCCTAGAACGTGTCCCCCGGACCTCGCACTTGCTGAATTCTGGTTGCACTCCTTCCTACATCGAGAGCCTGTGCTGCATCTGGGACCAGAGGAAGCGATTGCTTGGCACGAAGTTACATGCGTACCACTAGAAAATAACGGCGGGATGCATGGCTAGACTGTGCTGCCTTCATTTCACAATGCTCACCTGTCTATCATAATATGCCGCATACCTCACATCGACATTGATAGGCACCGT
Source organism: Cercophora sp. LCS_1 (assembly GCA_036250225.1). NCBI lineage: Eukaryota > Fungi > Ascomycota > Sordariomycetes > Sordariales > Lasiosphaeriaceae > Cercophora > Cercophora sp. LCS_1. The sequence goes on from JAPZLL010000021.1 coordinate 607,792, forward strand.
TCTCTAGTCTGGATGGTCCAGGTCGTCCGTCAGCTCTATGAGGTAGTCTGCATAATGATATGTGTGCTCCTCGCTAACAATGACGGAGTCGACCGCCTCCAGTTCTCCACAAACGCCCTGTACTAGCGCTTCCACAGCATCGCGCAGTGGACGATGTGGTCTCTCATGTTGGTGTAGTAGACGCCCTGTCTGGCTGCTCAGTGCTTTCCCCGCATCCGCGTATATTAGTACTTTATGTACCAGTATCCTCCAGGCCAGTACATTATGTACTGGTATATTCTAGGTGTTAGTTCATTATGTACTAGCCTATCTAATATACTAGTATACTAAATACTATCCCAATTTTGGTACTAGAATACTACGTACTATCCTAGGGATTAGACAAGGATGCCACGTGCTATCCCCCAACATGTACCAGTATATGCCAGAAATGTGGACACTGCGGGCGACATCGAAAGGAAACTTTAGCCTAGGGGATGAAAAAATGGGCCTCTGACGCTGTGCAGCAGCCGCGTAGGGGATCACCCTAGCTCAGGGACGAATCAGGGGAAGCTCAGGACTACATGAAAGTTTAGTCGGGGGACTGGGAAGGGGCCTCTAAGGCTGTGCGGCGGCGGTGTACGAGATCACCCCAGCTCAGGGAAGAAGCAGAGAGAGCTCAGGACAAATCAGCCACAGCTCACCCTAGCTCAGGATTGCGAACGAAAAAGGAAATTTCATGTACCCAGATTCGTCGCATGAAACTAGGCTGTTCGCGTCGCGAGTTCGACTGGTTTCAGTCACATGGACTCCGGAAGCGAACAAATCCTGAAGCGTAGCCCTGACGCCATGTGCAACGACTGCGTCATCGATGATGATGACGACATCGAGACCAACGACATCGCTACGTCACACGCCACTCGTGGCAGGAGACGGAGTAGCAGAGTCGTAAGTAGTACCTTCTACTGCGGCCTATCCTTACCGTCCAGGAACATTCTCACTAATATCGAATAGTCCTTCAATCTCGTCGAGTTCAGTGACGGGAAGGGATACGCAGAAAGAATATGATAGGATCACATGCTCGGAGGTGGGACGGGTTGAGGTGTTGTGGGGTAATTTACGTTGGGCATGCTTGACCTCGACTGCAATGCGGTAAGGTTTTGGTCCGGGGGCGGATTGATAGGTATTCGATCCTATCGAACAGCACATCCAGTCCATGCTTCCATGGCAGATGGACAATCGTCGGGAAGGTCAAGCGGGCTGATGTCAGAGCCTACGAGCATTGCACTTCCAGAATATCAGCTCGCTGTTTGAAGTATTCCTGGCTTACTCAGAACTCCGTGACGTAAATTCGCTGGTGCGGTATTCGACTGAGGGTGTGAGCTGGCGGGGCAACCCCCAGGGGGCAGCCCCACCTCGGCCGCTGCGCTTGCTGGTTTCGACGCCACCACCGCGGGGCAGCACACCATCCAGCTACCCGTTTCGAGACTCATTTCTAGTCATCGTCGCGAGAAGTCGACAACCTGGAGATCCAAGACACAAAGCGTGCCCGGAGCTCAAGAGCTGGATGACGAAAATGCCTACTGAGGGATACCGCACAGCTATCTTGCTTGCGTTAAACCCGCCAATCAGCGTCAAGGCCGAAAGCGGGGAAGCGGTGTGACCCTGCGCGGTGATGGGCGCTCGGCAATCGCCTCCCTTGGGTCGTTCCCCGAACAGTCTCACGAGCTTTGTCAACGCAACGTGCGAACGTGATGACGGTATGGATCTCCGCCTTCCCTCTTTGCCACATCCGTACCACAGCGCTCTCGGAAACGACGAGATTCGAGTCCTCCATCTTTGTACACCACAGCCAGACGAAGCCTTGACGGGGCAGCTCGAGATCGTAAAACTGTCGCAGGCGCCTTCTTACGAGGCCCTCTCCTATGAATGGGGCTCGCCAAGCAAAACCCACCAGTTCAGAATAAGCGATGGCTCCCTGGTGTGCATCACGACTTCTCTTTTCGAAGCCCTGCGCGATCTGAGCCCTGGAGCGACCGAGAGGCCGCGAGCACTCTGGGCAGACTCGATATGCATCAACCAGGACGACATCGAGGAGCGCCAGCGCCAAGTTTCCATCATGGGGCAGATTTACCGTCGCGCGGCCCGGGTCATCACGTACATCGGCCCCGAGCGGCCTCTTAGCGCTGAAGCCATCAGTCTGGCGTCTCGATTATCCAGCCTCAAGAACCCGCCAGGAGACAACCCGGTCGCCCTTGAACAAGCTGGGTTTCCGCCATCCACCGACCCCCGTTGGAGAGAGCTCAAATCGCTGTGCCTCAGAAGCTGGGTAATACAATACTCTCCAAGCAATCATGCCCTGTTTAATTAACGTGTGGCTCGTAGGCATCCCGCTGCTGGTGCGCCCAAGAGTTCCTGAGCAACAGGAACTTGACCATGATGTGCGGCCCTCTGGTCTTTCCGCAGTGGTGGACAATCCTCAACCTCGTTGCCCAGGTCTACGCAAGACGCCTCCCGACTCTCCTAATTCCGAGCCCGAGCGAAGACCCGAACTCAATTCGAGATTGCTTGACGTCTCTTTTCCGCCTACGACTGCAAGGTCGACGTTCGATTCGAGATAGGCAGCTTTTGTTCCTCCTCCGGGCATTCCACCCTTTTGGGGCAACTGACCCGCGCGACAAGGTCTATTCACTGCTGAGCTATTCCGGTGGTCACAAGGAACTCGGTCTCCGTGTTGACTATGGAATCTCGGCCGAGCAGCTGTACACCACGGTTGCTGCTCGGCTTCTAGAGAGGTATCAAGACCTCGATCTGCTGTTGAGCAACCTTCACGACAAAAGTCTCGATTTGCCATCGTGGGTACCGGATTGGTCGACATGGTATTTTGGCAGCGACCTGGCCGGGATGGGATTCGACGCCACTCACTCCGCCTCTTTGGACACGCCAGCCGAGGTGAGTGTCGACGAGCGCACGCGAACGGCGGGAATCTCGGGATGTCTTGTTGGAAAGATAACGTGGGTCGGGGATAGGATTCTTCCGTACTACGTTACCCACAACGGACAGGTGGCTTCACAAAGAAACAATTGGGTTGAAAGGCAGCTTGAGACGGTCGGAAAGCTTCATCCATACCCTGGGGAACCACAAATATCTGCTGTTCTTTGGAAGACTCTCATTTCGGGGGCCACCCACCTGGAGGAGCTCGCTGACGACTCCTACGCCGAGTATTTCAATGCACATGTCAGCGCGACAACCGAGGGGTTTCCAGCTGTGGACCAAAAGGCCAAGAGTTTCTGCGATGCGGTGCGGTGGAGGTCGCGATATAGGTGCCTTGCCACAACGGAGAATGGCTACTTCGGGGCCGTACCTCAGACCACGCAGGTTGGAGACTGGGTTTGCATGTTTCACGGCGCAAGACACTTGTTTGTTATCCGGCCGAGCGGGGCAAACTTTGAGTACGTCGGATATACGTATGTGCATGGGTTGATGCTGGGCCAGGTGCTGTCTGCGCCGTGGTATAAAAAGCAGATCATTACCCTCGCTTGAAGTTGGCCTTCTATCGCCTAGGAACGGTCTAAGGAAAACAGGGCGACGTCCTGACAGACATCATTGATAGTTTAGCGATTCCGGCTCGCACTGAGTGACTAATACTGCGCCAGGGTCGGCAAGTCGCACACAGACACGGGAGTGACGTCGGCAGTGTTGATTCGATTTAGCCGTCCCCTCATTCCTAAGCCGGGGCCACAACGCCCTCATCGACACAACGAGCACGCTTAGAATACCGTCATGGCTCACATACCCGTCATCACTATGCCCGCTCTTGCCGCACTCCTTTGCGTGCTTGCGCCAGTCTCCGCCGCCTCTTTCCGCTACACAACGCCTCCAGGCTTCTTCCTGCAAGAAGACCCCTCTATCAACCCCTCACCGCCGGACTACGTAAATGCCTTTCGCTCTCCTTTCAGCTACCCTCACTGACAGGCCCAGACCAAGGTCTCTTACGGGCTGCTCAATCGCTCCTATCCAACCGATACGACAGGCTACCCATCCCTCACCAAGCCCCCCTGGACGCGATTCACCCGCTACCTCGCTTTTCTCAACAGCAACAATACCAACAGCACTTATAAACTTATTTACCTGGCCCGGCATGGAGAAGCTTACCACAACGTCGCCCAAGCTTACTACGGCACCAAATGCTGGGACTGCTACTGGTCTCAACAGCCAGGAAACGGCACAACCCTCTGGCAGGATGCAGAAATGACGCCCCGGGGCATCGGCCAAATCCTCGCATCGAACGCTTTCTGGAGTGACGTGGCACCTGTGGAGAGAGTCCCGTTTCCCGAATCCTTCTACGTCGGCCCCATGGCACGAACACTCGCGACTGCAAACCTGACGTTTGGATCGCTCCCGGTATGGAACAACTCCGGCTTTGCCCCTACTGTCAAAGAGGTAAGCTCTTCCGTTGCTCGATGATCGTTGCTGTTCTAACAGAGACAAGACCCTCCGCGAGACGATAAATCAGTGCACCTGCGCATGGCGACATCCGAAGGCATGGATTGCGGAGCGCTACCCCAGTTTCAAGTTTGAAAATGACTTCAGCGAGGAGGATGGTCTGTTCACGGGAGCGTCGATCGAGTCTGCCAGTGCACAGGCGCTGAGGATGGAAGGATTCTTAGACGACTTGTTCGAGAATGATGGAACCTCGGTCGTATCGGTTACCACGCACGGAGTGAACATCAATCCGCTGCTGGGCGTCATCGGACATCCGAATCCGGGGTTCAACATCACGACGGGTCAGGCAATTGCGGCGCTGGTTAGAGCTGAGAGGGTTGAGAGCAGCGTCGACGGTGTTGGCGACCCGCCAGCGCCAGCGGAGGTTTGTACGGTTTGTGGTCCTGCCGCAGGATGACGGGCTTGCCAATTTCCATTGCAGGCATCCCGATCGACCTTTGTCGAAACATCTGCGATGGAACTTTTCAGCTCTGTCTCGGCGCGACCGATATCACAAATTTGAAGTTCTGCATTTTCACGTTGCATCGGCTCTGACCGATTCCACCCGGTAATCTACTCATATTTTCGACGGGGATGTCGAGGAACAGGAGCGTGGCAGTGAACTCACGTACACACTCGTTACAGCGGATTGTCCCGCCTCGACACCTCGACGCTGAGCTCTGTGGGCAATCGATCGGATGCAGGTGCATTAGCGAGCCACAGTAGCGAGACAAGAGCTGTCCGGATTGCTAGGGTGTCGGGCCACGATCGTATGACAGTGTTGGTAGGTTACAACTACATATTAACCGCCCCACCGGGTCCTATATTGACCGAAACTGCTGATTCGTCAGTCGACGAACCTCGCGGGCCGGCCGCTGGAGGCTATGCTCGGCAAGGCTTGACGAACTCTATGCTTGGATTACCCTCTGTGTGTTTTGGAGCTCTCTGTCATTTGCTCTTGCTGATGTGAGGCTAGGGCTGAAGGACACGATGAATTCATCTCCAACGCCACAAATAGCGCCGCCGTCAGCATCTCAACGGAGAGGACGCCTATAAAACCTCCGTTAAATCTCAGGTTCAGTTGCCTCTACCTCGTCATCAACCGCACTCATACTACCCAGACGAGAAGCCAACTCTTTCTCTCATCCAACTCGTCGCCCATCAGCTTCGCTAAACAATACACAACAAGATGTTCGCCAAAATCTTCACACTCCTCCCTCTCGCCCTCTCCGCTTTCGCGGCCCCCACGGAGCCCTCCACGAACTCCAGCGTCGCCTTGATCCCTTACAACAAAACCGTCCACGGCGCCGACGGCGGAATCGCCCCTCTCATCGACAGCGACGGTCGCGCCCTGATCCGCTTCTGCAGCGATGCCAACGGACGCGGCCAATGCCTGAGCTGGAAGCAAAAGGGACACTGCTGTGCGTTCCCCTAGCTACTCACCCCCCGCAATCCCACTATCTCACCCAGCCCCGCAACCTCACCGATTCACCAAGCAACCTTGGCGCACTTTACTCACCCGAAAGTTGAGCAACAGGGGACTTCCGCGACGAAAACCTCAAGCCCTGGAATGATGCCATTTCCTCGGTCTACCCAGCCAACGATGAGGGTGTTATTTGGACTTTGTGGGAGTACGTTTCTTTTTCGTTATAACACGAGTGTCTCCGTCTAGCAGAATGCTAACAGCCTCTAGGAACTACAACTGCGGGGGCCAGGGTCTTGACGTCTGGGGCAACGTCGACGACTTGAGGTTTGCCGCTATTAACTTTAACGATAAGACCAGCGCTTTTAGCTGGCGCCTCCGTTAGAGGTTCATACCAATGCGCAACGCCGGTCACGGATGCGGGCCTGTTGACGAAGGTTCATGCACTGGGGAGATACATGTAGACCTGGATTTGGAGGGTTCGGCCTGCTCTCATTTAAGTCGTCAATCGAGAATGCCCTACTTTCAACATCCTGCCTACCGTACGGTTGCGAATGATTGGTAAACTGCAAACGCGGACCAGAAATAGCGTCCATCCGCCCAACAAATCCTCATGTCTATATCCAAAGCAAGTATCCAGCTCGAAACCAGCATCAAGAGTCGTCCTCGCTCCCCTCGCTCTTCACACTTTTCACCTCCTCATCTGAATCATCGTCCGACGACGTTGTGGTGCTCGTGTCGTCGCTCGCCTTTCCACCCTCAGCCTCAGCGTTCTCTTCCTCCTTCTCCTCTTCCTTCACATACTCGGGCCCATTCTCCTCAAACTCATGATCCCCAGGAGGGTGCACCTCCCTCCGGTGAGCATAACACTTGAAGCAAAGGTCAAACCAGTGGCAGCTCTTACACCCATACCGGAAACCGAAAATAACCTATTGTCATGGTCAGCAAAGCTCATGTCAGAGGACACAGGTTAAACCCACCGAGTAACAACCATCGCACGAATGCGTCGCATGTCCGCCAATCTTGGACTCATCTTCAGGGTCCGGTTCGCCATCAGCCTTCAATAGCTCGACAACCTCCGGCAAGGCTCCGTGATACCTCGCAATCTTCAACGGCGTCCATCCCTTCCCATCTGGCCCCGTCGCTAGCACCCGTTTATCTGCACCCCGCTCAAGCAACAGCTTGATGATTTCCGCCACATCGGCCGCTGAGCGATCGGCACCCCAAGCCTCCGGGCCCCTCGCAGCCCAACAGAGCGCCGTCCACCCGTCCTGGTCCTTGACATCAACTTCCTCAGCCGGCGTCGCTTCCAGGATCTTCTTAACAGTTTCCGCCTGCCCCGGTTGCGCCGCCCACATCAAGGGCGTCCGACCAGTGATATCTTTCAACCCGACATCACACCCAATATCGATCACCTTCTGGAAGGCCTCCAAGCTGTGAAGCGCCGCGTAATGTACCGGAGCCCGTCCCATATCATCCTTGACGTCCGTCCGTGCCCCGTTCTGGACCAACATGTCAATGATCGCAGGCCCAGCCACAAAGGCAGCCGCGTTGAGCGGATACCCAATCAGCCCACCCTTGCCATTGATGTCAACTCCGCGATTGATAAGAAGCTGGACAATCTCAGCGATATTGTCCTCGTAGTTGCTCCAGTGCATACACGCTGCGATCAGTGGAGTACCGTACATACTGGGTGCGGCTACGTTGATATCCGCGGCAGTATACTCGTTCTCAAGCAGCAACTTGACCATGGCGACTTGTGAGTTCCGCGCCGCGCGGTGCAGGGGTCCACCCCAGGCTGGCGACAGAATGTTTGGGTCAGCCCCGTGTTTCAAGAGGAACTCAACCGCTTCTACGTCCTCAGCTTCAGCTAGCTCACTGAGTGCGGTTCTGCCCCTGCTGTCTTGGATGTTGAGGTTTGTCCCAGCCTCAACGAGAAGTTTGATCTTGTCCAAGGAGATAACCCCTGAGTTTAAAGGAGTCTGGTTCTCGTTGTCAAGAATATTGACATCTGCCCCAGCATTGATGAGTCGCTTCAAGTTTTCGACAGGGGCACCGGTATAGTGGAGGGCGGTTCTGCCCTGGTTGTCACTCTGGTTGAGGTTGAGTCGCGCCACAAACTCAAGCAGGATCCTGAGTTTTTCGGTCGAGATGTCGGTCGAACGGGCGGCGTGGTGGAGTATTGGAATACCGTCGCCCCCAACATGCTGGACATTTGCCCCCGCTTCGACGAGATGTCTGACGGCCGCTGTGTAGCCTCTCATAACTGCAATCGTCAACGCCGTCCAACCCGAAAACTCGCTCTCCCCGGTAAAGACAGCCTCGAGAGCCACATTGTACTTGAGCAGGAGTTTGAGACTCTCCTCGTTTTCCTCAAACCACGCGGCGTACATGAGGCACGTAAAACCGCCGGAGTTGCTGATGCTTGGGTTGGCGCCGGCCTCGAGCAGTGCCCTGACTAACTCGGCCTTTGGTGTCGCGTGGTATAGCGGCGTGATATTGTCGTCGGACACACGGTCTACTTCAGCACCATGGGCCAGCAGTAGCTGCACTGCCGTGGGGTGTTTCTTGAGCGTAGCAACATGGAGAGGCGTCTCGTTGTTGGTACGAAGAATGTTGACATCGACACCTGGATGACTGAGCACCAGCTCGTAGAGAGGATCGATATCCTCCCACTCTAGCAGCCTGACAATGGTTGCTTGCGAGTTTGCGTCCTTGGCGTTGACATCCACTCCGTTGTCGAGCAGGAGTTTGAGAATCTGGATCCGCTTCTCCTCCTGGTCCGAGCCGATAGCCTGAACAAGTTGGACGATGAGTGGTGTTTTGATAAATGGGCTGTTTGGGTTTGCGCCTGCTTCCAAGAGAATTCGACAACTTTCAGTTTGCCCTTTGATGACGGCGTGTCGCAGAGCGGTGCCCTCCAAACTAGGACCATCACGCTCAAGATCCGCTTTGCTATCAATGAGAAGCTTGATGCACTTCTTGAAACCACCCTCGACAGCCACGATGAGCGGGGTCCAGCTTTTGTCGGGATTCTCGGGTGTTAAACCCATGTTGGGGTCGGCTCCCAAGCGCAGGAACTCTTGTACCGCCGTGTAGTGCCCGTACAGGCATGCAAAGTAGAGAGGACTGGTGTTGGTTTCGTCTGGAAATTCGATATCGGACTTTCCTTCTTGCACCAGCAAACTGACAAGCTCCGCATTGCCGAGTAGTCCAGCCAGATGGAGAACGCTTCTTCCGTAAATGGCGCGAAAGGAAACGTCGGCACCATGGCTGACAAGCACCCGGACTGAGGCAACATGGAAGTTGCGTGTTGCTTGGTACAGCGGCGACAACTTGTTCTTCTCCCGCAGGGGATTCTCAGGGTCAGCTGGGACACCGAGCTGAAGTAAACGCTCGACTACACGGTCCAACCCCAGCCAAGCGGCCCTGTGAAGGAGACCGGTTGGCCAGTTCACCGCCTCCGGCTTGTCGCTTTTCGATAAGATGTGCTGGATGAGGTCGATTATCAACTGGGAGTCCCCAGAAGCGCCGGCAGCAAGCAACACCTCTAGCAATGCTGCTTCGGAGAGCTTTCGGTGCTTGATCAAACGCTTCACGGTCTGGGGTTGTCCCTTTGATGCTGCTTCAACGACGCCAACAGTCAGATCTTCGTCGTCGTGCGGCTTCGCAACGTTACACAGCCCCAAACCTGTGAAGACGGGGAACAGGCTGTCCAACGGTTTTTTGTTTCTTGTAACTGGGTTTGACAATGCCCAGTAGCCCCGAGCCCAGGACCTTTCTTGAGGACAGGCTTCGAACTGGGTCACCAACTTCGCTTGATCGTCGGTCGACGCTTTGAAGAAATGGTAGGTCCACGCCTGAAGCGCGTACGAGCACAGGTTCTCGCGGTCGGCAAATACATGCACTGGAGTTGTAGCGGTCGAGCTTATGCGATCCACTATTTGCAGCACTCCAGGCCGAGATAGATAGTCGAGACACTGGCGCGCGATGTCGTAGTGAGCGGTCTTCGAGATGTCGTCCCATATATGTTCAGTCTTCGACGGCCCATCCTCCTTGGTCCCTTCGCGGGTCATCTTGCCCATTAAGATATTTCGCAGCCGTGGGTGTGATATCCTGACCTCGTTCTGGTCAACCTCGACAATACCAGCGAGCCACATCTGGATACTGCTGATAATATCTTTCAGTGCTGACGGAGATGGAGCAACAAGCCCCTTGTCAGCGCTAGAACCCAAATACAAGGCTGTGCCCAATTCCCAGATCGTTAGCGGACGAACAGTGTATAGGAGCCACGACAGAAGGAGTCGGAGAGAGGGCGCCTTGTTGCTGATAGACCTCAGTAGACGGTCAAGGAGAGAGGCTAGAAGGGCATCATTCCACGCAGAGCTGTTTGCTGACGACAGGGGATCGATCAAATTTCGCACCGAAAGAGCCTCAGGCCAGTCTTGTTGCGTTCGAGCCTGTTCAATAACAACCCGCCGTGCCAAAAGATCAATCCCAGCAATCTCCGCCAGCTCCTTTCGCACAAGGCTCTCGTGGAGAAGGAGTTCCGGGCGAGAATGCATCAGTTGGTCAACATCTACTTCAACATCAGCGTTGTTGTCGGTTGGGTCCGCCGTAGTGGAGAGATCCAGGATGGTGAGAGCCGTGTCGGACAATTCGTCGAGGAGGGCACCCGACTTATGACTTGTCAGGACCATCTTCCACTGGCCTTCGCTGTTCGCAGCCAGATATTTGAACTTTTGAAGAAAAGCCCGTCTCGATCCCTTGGTGCACTCATCGAAATGATTGATGACATAGATGGCCTGTTCAAAGTGATCGTTGAAGCGGAAACGCTCAAGCCAGTAGATCAAGTCGGCCTCGGTCCACCCCCTTTCAAGATCGAGTTGCGTGAAGAGTCGACCTGTCCAGTCCTCGTTGTGGGGAAACTGACAGATGATCTGTGTCATGAATGTTGACGCCATGTCGCGGATAGAATCGCGTCGAACATCCCACCGATCAAAAGAGAAGTACAACACGATGGTGTCTTCAGTGTACTTCTTCGCATCCAAGGCATAAAACACCTGCTCAGCAACGTGTCTGACTCCTTGAGACCCATGGATGTAGAGAATCTGTGGGCCCGGGAGGTCGAGCCAAGCCTTATACGCGGCGGTCTCTGTGACCGAGGGGTTCGGCTCCTTGGCGGAACGGAAAGGATCGACCGGAGAGGCCACAGACAACAGCTTGCGCTCGTATGATAGAGCATCATTAGTGTACTTGACATCCAAGAGGGCTCCAAGTCCGTCCATGTAGCGGGTGATTTCGCTGGCGTCCGACCCCTTCAGCACAAAGCGTTTCTCAAAGGGGACTCCCAATGTCCCGCCGTAGCTGTCGAACACATGGCTGATGCGCCTCTCCATTTCAGCCTCATCACTCGCCGTCGGGCCAGCATGGAGACTAATGGTCTTGCAACGCAACGTTGTCTTTGAATCCACGAATAGCCCATTGACCTCGATCGTGGCAGAAGCGAGGTTCGCTATCGAAGAAGCGGATGGCACGATACCTGAGATGCCATCCTTTTTTGGCGATGCGAAAATGAATCGACACAGACGGTCCTCCATGTCGAGGGCGCTTGTACTTCGATGGGGACAGCCGGCGAACACCAGGACGCGACTCATATCCGCAATCTCAGACCAGGTGCCCGGGTCGAGAGTCGCTGCAACAAGGGCATCCTTCACCAAGACACCGCCAAGGTCGAAGGCGATAAACGCGATGAGGCGTTTCTGGTCACAGATTTGAGTGGACTGCAAGGGTGAAACGGGGACTTGGCTCACTAACCCGCTTTGCATCACGTCTCAGCGCCTGCACGCCGCGCAAGAGTTGCAAGGCGTAGCTGCGAATTGCTTGCCTACACTTGACGCCGGAAAACAGATTTCGAGCAGAGTAATCGAACTTGAGGATTCGATCGTGTTGTCCTGCTTGCTTTACGTAGTCGATGACCCAGGAACTCGATGGAGCGCCGGGCCCAGCTTCTGCTCCGTCTTCACAGCTACCGTAAATTCCCGGTACAAAAACATAACTTAATACACGTTTGTCAGCTGCGTGGCTCAAGTTGAGGGGTCTCGTTTCTCGTCGAAACGCTTGCAGGATGCGGCCAGAATCGCACTCACTCGTAGGAATTGATGCCCGAACTGCTGTCCTCCCCCGGCTCATCAACGAAAGCAGAAGGGTCGGGCCATGAGAAATGGACTCCATCAGACTCGCGGAGAGGTGGCTTGAACTCTGTGTTGATAGGTTCCGGAATGCGCTCATCCCCTGGCTTCTTTTCCAGGCTTGTCTCTCCGGCCTTGGGCTGGTCGGGCTGATCGGGCTGAGGCTCTGGGGAGGCCGCTCTCGAACTTGGGGGCGAGGGCTCCGAGGATGCTGATTCTGAGTCCGACATGTTGAAACCTCTCTCTGACACTGGGTTGCACCTTGAAGGTGTGTGAATGGATGTGATGTGAAGGGTGATGTGCTCAGGACGGGACCGCCCAAAGATGATGGCGGGGTCGCTGCTTACAGGGCCTCAAGCGCTCTTGCCGAACTGGCGCCTCGAAAATCCAGGGGTGTGTCCCATACTTTGGGGGCTAGTTTCATGCAGTGAACTTTGGCCAGGCAGCCGGAGCTGAGAGCGGGGAAAGACCGGGATGTTGAGGGGGGTAGGCACAGTGCGCCCCGACGTCGTTCCGAAATAGGGGTGCATTGTGCGATGCAGCATTCTGGGGTCTCAGCACAAACCCATTGCAGCGACAAAAGATACCACAACATCTTAAACACCCAATAACTGCCACCTACTTTACTGCCCAGATAACAGGCAACGGGCCCCGCCCTTTTGGCATCCTGATGTTGGCCTCGAAGATGGGCAAGCATTCTGAGATGAAAAGTCACCAGGGGCAAAGTCAGCTCTTGAAATCGCTGCAGTAGGTGTATTTTATGTCAGACGCATCGGTCCCGCAACAAGTGCCCAAAAAGGCGGTACGCAAGGTAGGATGGGCAGCTGGTTAGGCATCCACTTGCCTGACGCGGTCTTCGTCAACAACGGCCGTCCAGACAAGACGGAGAGTTCCCGCCAAAAAAAAAATCATCATGAACCCTGAAAAATTGACCAGCGAAGAGCGACCTGGCGCCTTGGAAGATGACGATCTAGACGAGGCATCGGCCGTGGTGGGGTTGAACCCGACGGGCGACCAGGGCAGCGGCTACCGGCTGCTCAATGACCCAGCCAAACCGTTGCAGCGAGAGACAGCCGTGGAGCGTCATGGCGTGATCGAGATTCAGTGCCGGGCGCGCGAGATTGTGCACGGCAAGCTATCCTCGTTGCTGGACCCTGATGACGATGATTCGGATGCTTTCGCCACTCTTCTGGTCTACGACATCCACATGAATGCCCCCAAAGCATCGCGACGCATTGTGTCCGCCACGGTGGAGTTTGAGTTCCGCAGCAGTGAGGCCGGCGCGCCGGATCCAAAGGTGCTCAAAATTAGTCCATCTGGGCGGGTGGCCATCCTATCGACGGAACAGGAGGAGACGACGACGGTGGGCGGTGAGCTCAGCGTCTCTGCTGGCCCGGAGGTGGCGGCCAGTGTCGGCGTCGCGGGCAGGGTGGAGAAGTCAGTGAGCAGGATGACAACTGACGAAGCGAGGGTGACTGGCTCGATCTGGCGCGACGACGTCTACGACCATCCCGTCATCGCGCGGTGGATGCTCCAAGAGAACCGATCGGTCAAGTCGGGGGTTCCCAGCTTCCTCCGGTGCGCGATTGTGCTCAGCCGGGCAGAGAACAGCCTCTTCGAAGCCCGCGTTAAGATCAAGGCCGATACGGACTGGAAATCGAGTGTGAAGGCCTCAGTGGTTCGCATGTTCGGTGGCACACCTCGCGACGACCCTATTCTGTTCGATCCGTCTCTCAAGCCAACCAACAAGCTGCGAAAGGCCGGTTATGACACGAAAAATCTTGGCGACCTGGACCTCGCGGCGGAGTTCGTCGACATTCGGTTTAGCACTGCCTTTGCACCAAGGAAGGAAATGTTGGGCTGATGCCACAGACGTTCACTTCAGCTGTGCTTGGCACCTCTGACGTCGCCGCATGTTTGCAAAAAGCATGCCAGATTGTTATTGCTTTTGTGGGTCCAGACGAATGCCAAACTCAACTGCATCACTCCCTCTGACTCCCCGTCATATCCATTTGGCCGTGAGTCCACTGCTGTGTTCTTTTGGCCATGAGTTTTACTTCTCGCAGCTCCCAGCCAGTACAAAATTCCCGCTGCCCCTCACTCCTTCCTTCGATTCTGTTACCCCTCTTTCCCAGCCTGGACAGTGTAAATGATGGCGAGGCACTGTACTGCCCCACTCAACCGCATGCCAGCAGACAAATCGGGAAAGTGAAACCTAGCCGATCCCCCTGCTGGGCAAGGCGATTATTAAGATGTTCAAGTTCCCCCGTGTGCGTGTGCAGTGGTCCCGCACCGCCCGCACCAAACAGCCCGCTCTGGGTATGCAACAACAAGACACGCTCTCGCCTCCGTTGCCGTCGCTCACGCCATGAGCTCCGACGGGGAAGATGTCCAGGAACGGGAAGTCCTTCTCGAAGATGAAGTAGGCGCGGATGCGACATCATCCTCCGAGTCCGAAGACGACGACGATGTCAGAAGGCCGAAGAGGTCCAAGGTCTCGATCGAAAAGCTGCTCAAAACCGCCCTCCAAAGAATTGCCGACAGGGACAGCGACTTGACGCAAAATGATCACCTTGCTGCGTTCAGGGGCAGAGATGTGCACGACTTGGCCGCCGACTCTGGCGCCAAGGGTACGCAAACAGCTTTGCACTTGTTGTTGGACGAAAGGGGACCAGAGTTTCCCAAAGTGGACGACGAGCAGATGAAGGCGTTGATCACGGCCCTCGTCCAGCATTCTAATAACCTACTTGCCAAAGGCGATCGCGAGGGGAAAACACCACTTTACCTTGCCATCGATAATAAGAAGGAAAAGGAGCTTGAGTGGATGGTTGAAGCACACCCAGACATCAACACGGTCCTCCAGAAGCCCAGTAACAAGCAGCTGTACCTCCACATGGCCATCAAGAAAAAGCTCAAGTACTTTCGGCAGCTGGTGCGGAAGGCCGACGGCAAGACGTTGGCAATGAAGGATGCGAAGGGAAACACGATTCTGCACCTCGCGGTCGAGTGGAAGCGATGTCGCAAAGATCAGCTGTCGGTTGTCGAGGAAATTGTGGCCAAAAGCGACGAAGAGGTTCAGGCGACTAACGGGGACTTCAATCGTGCAGGCAAATCGCCATATCTGCACCACAAGAAGACCGTCAAGGAGGCGAGAGAAGCGACAGCAACCGAGGTTCGCAAGCCACCCGAGAGGCCACCAGGCCGCGATAGGGGCGAAGACTTTAAGAGTGCCGCCGGGTCTGCCTCCGCCTCGAACAAATTAGCAGCACGGCCCGCGTCGCCAACAAGAACACCCATCATCGGCGTCCCAATCCCGCGAGGCCTTGGCGCCGGACCTCAACCGAGTTTGGATGGCTCGTCCAAGCCCCGTCCTGCGGCTCAGTCCAACAGTCGAGCAAAGTACACTGGCGCCACCGTCAATACGGCAGACAGAGTAATAGCCCTTATCGAAGGGGATGGCGACGGCTCCCGGACTCCGGTTGCAACCGAGGCCAAGTCCAAGTCGTTGCCCACCAGCAACAGCAAGTCGTCCAAGGTGCTCGAAAGTGTGGTAGAAGCAGTGGAAAGATTCCTCAAGCTACATTACCTTCGGTCACGAAGCGACGCAGCTTGCATGGACATTTTGTACGGCAAGGAGGAGGTCTCGAACCTGGAGTTGTACTTTGACCTCTCAGGACGGACCAACATGACGCAGCGAGGATTCCGGTCACTAGTGAAACAGCTCCAGTTTGAGGACGCGCTACAGTATGTAGCCATTCCCAAGATTCGCATCGAAGACCCCACCAACGATAAGGCCAATAGCAGCAGCAGTCGTCGGTCAGGGCGAGACCAGTCATACAAGGAAGGCAGCGGCAGGCATGACCTGGTGCAAGTCTTCATGACTCTGAGACAGAAAGGCGTCAGGTCAATCATCAGAGCAATGGTAGACGACTCTTTCACACCACCACACACTGATGAGGCCATCGAAGAAGCTTTGCGGGGGATGGATGTTGAGATTTGGGACTGGAAGAAGACAGACCTCAGTACAGAGGTCATCTACACGGCCGCGCCACGGGTGCGTGAAGTGCATCTCTACTGGAGTGGGAACAATGCTGTCCTCCGCGGATGGAGCGAGGAAGGTGGCCTCAAGAAGTTGGTGGAGCTCAGGTCCATTCATCTGCACGTTCAACAGGGTATTGAGTCCATCAAGCGCACACAGCAGTACGTCAAGGACTTTACCGAACGCGTCAAACGGCTCGGGCTCAAACACGACGTGCAACTTGTTGTCGATGAAGGGCTGGCATTCCGCCGGCGCGCCCTGGGTAATGGATTGTCTGGCGAGCGAGGCAGCGTTGGGACACGAGGCGTCAAGGACGAGCTGACAAGCAAGCACACGTGGATCGACAGTATGAAGCAATTCCGCGGTCTATTACTCAACGCGGAGACGAGTGTGGACTTTCAGCAAGTGTCACAAGCGATCGAGGAGAAGATCACCGTCGCCCTGATTGACGACGGCGTTGACGGCATGGACTGGGATTATCCCCTGCTTGGTGGGCGTACCTTTTATCCGCGCAACGAAGCTGAGCACCTCAACCATCCATACTATGCGTCAGCAACTGGCCACGGCACCGCCATGGCGAAACTCATCAACTTCATGTGCCCGCGTGCACAGTTGTACGTACTCCGTCTCGAGGATCACGCGTCCGAAGGCGGAGTGCGGCAGATCACGGCGAGAAGCGCTGCCAAGGTGAGAACTTTTACAGATGATGCCATGATACCCCTTGCTGACCCACGCGCCAGGCCATCGCAGCAGCCGTCAAGAAAGGCGTGCATATCATATCCATGTCGTGGACGATTGAACCGCCCGAGGACGAGAGCGAACGACGGGACCTAGAAGAAGCGATCCTCCAGGCCGACAAAGCGAACATCCTCATGTTCTGCTCAGCCGCAGACCAAGGCGCCAAGCAGACCGATACCTACCCATCGCGAGCTACAAGACGAATCTTCACAATCGGCGCAGCTGGGCCTTCCGGGGAGACAACCCCTTGGGTCGGTAACCCGGAGAAGGTTAACTTCACCTTTCCGGGCGATCGCGTCGAGATCATGGACTCGGCGCCCAACGACACAACCCGCGAGATTTCCGGTTCATCGGCTGCCACCGCGCTGGCAGCCGGCTTCTGCGCACTGTTGCTGTATTGCGTTCAGGTGCGGCTCTTGACTACACGCGAAGAACAGAAAGTCCAAGTGCGACGGGAGTTCTCCGCGCTGAAGAAGCACGAAGAGATGATGAAAGCGTTTCGGACGATCGGCACAAGCCCAGACAGTAATGGGAAGTTCATCATGGTTTGGCAGGCTTTCGATCCGGCACTCAAGGAGCGGGACCGCTACGAGGATCCTGAACGGTTGGTTGACTTGATCTCAAAGATCGGGGCGAAGATTACGATGAATGTGAACGTCTAAAGGCTCATTTTGGATCTGCTGAATGGCATTGAGGCTTTGGGGGGGTTTGGTTATTTAGCCAGGATTCAACACGCAATGATTTCGCTTTTATTATCAATTTGCTTTCCCCATGCTTCTCTCCCTCATCTCGAATGCCGTGATAGTCAGGGCCTCGCAGCCGGAAGACTGGCTGCCGTCCTGCCAGACAACGAGCCCCACTTTGAAGATCACCCCTGACGCTAAACCACATCAGGGAAATATGTCAACAGCCAGGATGGCTAACGACTCCACACCGCGTTCAGGTTCAAAGGCTCCAGGACGTCGAAGAGGGAAGCCCTGCGTCATGAGAACGGGTTACGAAGTGAGGTTGATGTGCCACGCGTACGTGGTGCCCATCATCTTGAGAATTGGTAAACTCTGCAACAACGCCGCTCTGCACAGCTGAGACGCTGGAAGTCCTCACATGGCTTGGTAGGTTACGAGCAAGAGGCGCCGCGGTGCTAGATTGCTTACCATTTTCTCACAGGCAGATCTTGTCAAGGCAGGAGTACGAGGTTTCCCGGGCGAGACGATTACTTGACTCCCTTAGGATCGACCCGCCGCTCTTCGGTTCACAGCGTCGGCCTAGCGCTTCGGAGTGCTTGAACCGAACACAAGGCCGGGAAGCACGTCTTTTGTAGTGCCTAGAATTACCCACCCATGGGTACCCGCCAAGATTCGATGGGTACCCATCAATTATGATAATAAATATAATAATGTGTATAATAATATAGATGTATATTTAGTCCTCTGAGTAATAGTTTAAGTATAAATATATGTGGTAAAGAATGTAGTAACTAATATATAAATTAATATATATATATTGATTTATATATGTATGAGCTCACATTTTAATAAATCCAGATCCAAATATAATATATTAGTTATTATATGTTACGGCCTGCTCCAGGTACACCGAGGTGGGCCTGGTAAAGACAGATCGTAAGAGCGGACAGGGTCCAATGCTCTAGGTGGGGTGGGTGCAAGGTGACTGAGTGAAGGCTAGTACAACTCTCGAAGGGGTGATACACTGTCAAGCAGATCGTAGACTCCAAGGTCCCGGACGATGGGTCTCACTGAGCGATGCTCAAGAACAATGTATTGCTAGCGTGAGGATCCAAGGGTCCTCACACGGTTGTGGGCACAACCATCGTATCTATATACACGAAGTCTGATCCACGATCCCGAGCCTGTTGGACCCGAGGCTCGGGTCCAACACCGCCGGGTCCGTCGTGACTGGTCCGGGGTTGGTCCCGAGCCTGTTGGACCCGAGGCCCGGGTCCGACACCGCCGGGTCCATCGCGATTGGACCGTTCGGAGCTTGTGGGTCCTTGCGCCCTGTGCCCCTATGATTGGTGTTTCACCGTGGCCCGTGCGCCCTCCTTGAGGTCATGATCTGGGTCGTGACATTATAGTTATTATTATTTATATCTAGCTTGTTATTTAAACTGTTTTTAATATTTTTAAACACTTTTATATTTCTTTAACTCCCTTTATAAGGCGTTTGCCACAAAGTATTCCATTAAATACTTTTTCCGTAATAATTTATAACCCCCTAGGCTACCTATTTTTATACATTACATCCTAATACTGATGGGGGGGTATTAGGAGATAATATTAAAATGTGGAAATGGGTGAAAAGATTGTTTTAAAATTGCACATCATCAAAAAGTAATATATTAACATTTTTAATATAAAATATTTTTATTAGTAGAATAGTTAGAAACAAATTATATCACCACCCTAATATTACCACATTGATTACCACAAACCCATGGGTACCCGCCAAGACTCAATGGGTACCCATGGGTAATTCCAGGCACTAGTTTAGGTTGGCTGTAAGGCGAGCGGCCGGATGGCGCAAGAGCCAGAACAGAGATTTCCAGTGGAATGACCAAGAGCCAGAACTCTCTGGACATAACACAATACAGTCAATTGAGCCTATTGCCAACACGTGGTGCAACCTAACAGTAACTCCTCGACTTTTTTCTGTCTCGCAGGCTTCAAGGTACAGAGCGCGTTGTCGGGGAGAGTAGAGGTCGCATATTGTAGGTGAGGGTTCGAAGTGGTTTTGCAACGGCATCAGGCCAGCGAGGGAGGGGGAGGAGACGAAGGAAATGAAGCAGGAGGGGCAGATGGTGCAGCGGGGCCAGCCGTATCAGTGCGAGTTGGGGAGGGGGATGCGGCCGGGGCAGGTTAGGGGGTTTGAGGTCATGGTGTTGTCAGTTTGTTGTGGAAGAAGAGATTCGTCAGGAACTTGGTGGTAGCTGGGTTGGTTGGTAGTTGTCGATATTTGGGTGCTGGAGTTGGGCGTTTGCCTGGGCGATGAGCTCATCCGTCTTGGCTTGGAAGTCTGTGAGGGGGTTGGTAGAGATATTGAGGGTGGAGAAGTCGGTTGCATTGTTGTGTTGGGACATAATGAACTTGTGCTTTTGGTTGGACTTTGTGGTTGGTTTTGGCAGCCAAAATGTTGAAGGGCAATTAGGTTGATTCTGAAGTTGGTAGAAGTGGGAGAAGCGGTGAGAATAAGGTGGTACCAAGTGTCATGCACCAATGCCGAGGGCTGAGCGCCAAGCGACCGGCCGCAGGCCTATGGCCATGAGGAGAGGGAATTAGGCTATTTAAAGCAACAGACATTTAGCTCCGCTACCTATCGTGCTTGGCATGGGTCCCGATCACCCGGCGATACACGAACCATGCTACATAGCGCAATGGACTTGGTTACTTAACAGGAAGAGTTGGATATAATTATACCATCATCGAAGCCAGCAGCCTCCTTGTCTCAACTGGGACCAACCGCGGCTGGTACCAGCAGTTCACCTCCTGCCGAGACTCATCATGGGCGCCGCAGTTCTTCGTGCTCAAGTCCGAGGCCATGGGGTCGCACAACACCAGGGATGCGTATCTCTCAAAGGATGAGGAGGGGAGGTTCTGGGCAACGACGGATATTCTCACGGGAAATCATCCGTTTGAGTGGGCTGGTGGTGGTAACCCGTATTGGGGATTGGTGCATGCCGAGACGGGAGGGTATTTGACGGCGGTGGGGGACGGGTTGGTGCATTTGGGGCCGAATAATTTGGGGTGGGATCAGGCTTTGTGGAGGGAGAGTTGATGGCGATGGACTGGGTTGAAGGCGGAGATGTGAATGGTGACATCCGACACAGGCATCACAATGGTGGAACAACCTAGTCGTACATTGTTTGGACGATGCAAATTGGTGGACTTGTGCTTCCCTTGATGTGACTAAGATAACTATCTAGAGGAGAAGAAAACTATCAATACAAAGGCCACGATCTCGACTCTGTGTTCTAGATGCGCAGCTCAACTCTTGTCGGTCCTTCTCCAGCTGCCCTCAGGCATCGATCCACCCCGCAAGGGTATGTGTCGGTTCCCTCTCCAAGATCCGCCGCGCGATGGCATGTATACACGATGGGAGCCCGTATCTCTCATCGATCCAGTGCTAGATTGGGAAGTCTCCATTCTTGCTCTGCGCATCGACCCAAAAGAACCCATACCAGAACCAGACGCAGACGCAGACCTCATACTTCTGGCTTCCTATTGTCGTACTGTCTCAGATGAGACCTTCTCGATAAACTTGCGGGAGAGGTACTTTAGCCCAGTCGTCTTCAGTACATCCTCGAGGATGTAGTCGCTGTACTCAACATAACGCTCAGAAAACAAAGACCACATGCTGGCGATGAATGCATTGTTGTTATGTGGCTTGGGGCAGTACATATTACTGCCAATGAATGCCTTCACAATTATATCAACACCATTGGAGTCCATGGTAATATCGGAACAGGCATTGAAGTCCAACATCCACAGTAATGTGACTCTCTTGGTGAAGTTGAGGGTGTTGTGCTGCACTCGGTCGTATGTGCTGGTGTAAGGGGCCATGGTTGACAACTCTGAGGCCTTACTGACGGAAACCACCTTCTCCTTCAGCGGGGAGCTTCCAACCACGAACTCGATATCCTCGCCATCAATCTTGGTATGCCAATGCAGCACAGCCAATGCGCGAGCCATGCTCGTGTATAGCTCCGATGCATCCAGGCCGAGGTCCATGATCTCATCTGCATGGAGTCGGAAGTTGCGGAGACTGAAACCGGGATAGTTCCCAGATCCATACTTCAAGCGCCCAAGATACGGGCGGATCAAGCAGTCCTTGTTGGCTTCATACTTCTTCACTGACTGCTGATACATGGGCGGACAAAACTTGTCGATGAAAGCATTTCTGATGGGGAGGGGAAGGGGAAATACTCTCTCCATGCAGAGAACATGGCGAGCGATTCGAGGGAATAAGGGCAGATCGGGAAACCACTCCAGATTTTGAGTCCAGAATGCCTCATTGTCCGGGTTAGTGTAGAAGAAGCAGCGGGGGATCACAACTTACTCGTCGACAGGAGGTATCGCTTCGAAGCTCTTATAGACGTGTACATACTTCAGATAGTTATTCCAAAGCTTTTCTGGCTGATCAGCCATGGGAACCTTATAGACTAGAATAGTCCCGGGATACTCAAAGACTTTGCCGATTGAACTAGTGCCGATCTCTCTGAATTCTGTATTGCTGCCAATTGCTGCTTATTGTCTCTGAGCGAAAGACGATCCAGTTGATACAATAGTCTTCACAGACAGTATTCTCTTTAAAATCGCCTCTGGTGTTTCTGAAATAGCCTCATACTCCAGTCTCTCTCCGAGGCGCATACTTTCCATGGCGGCTTGAGCCAGTGATTGGTCCACGAAAGTGTCTGTAGCGTCGGTGGCGGCCAAGGCGCAGCGGGAGCTTGAAGGCAAGTCGGCCATTGTCGAATCACGAGTATTGAGGGATTAAGTAAAGTCTGCGAGAGAGCTGAGTCAGTTTAGTTGTAAGTCTGGAAATTGTGAATCGAAGTTAATCAAGATAAGCTGAGAATACTCACAGGTGCGAATGTAGTCGTACTGAATTGTTTGAAGAAGGAAAACGGCGTGGAAGAGGCTGTGGAAGGCGGGGTAGAGAAGGTTTGCCTTGCTAGAAAAAGGTTTTGGTAAGTGAGCAATTGGACACAGTTGTTTTGAAAATACGGCTCCACTTTGCTGTTAAAGTTGATAGAGGGAAGGAAGGAGCCGCCTTAAGGTTCCGTGGGAGTACCGTTGACTGCGTTTGCAAAACAACATTAATGAAGCTCAACGAGTTGCTAGATATGATATTTCTAGCACTGAATGCGTTGCAAACTTCACTATTTAGGATTTTGGACGATGAAAATGTTCGTCCGTAGTCTACTCATGATGGTGGCATGAAAATTTGTAAGGCGGCAGAATCCTGTTACCGCCTCATGATTATAGTTCAGTTTTTTTACCAAGCGGGCTTCTGCCGGCCTTGTTCGCGTGGACGCTCATTCACATGAGGTTCGTCTTCTTGACGGTGTGAGTATAGGTGCCATGTATTGTCTTTTATAATATTTCAACAGGAACTTATTCTCGGACTGCCCTAGCGGCTCATCCTCAAGGCAGCCGTGCTGCCCAACCCCTACAACGGTGTAGCTGTCGGCACCCCCTTCGAGTAGACTCCTATGGAGTCGACGATTCTGTTGATGAATTCCTCCGGAAGGTGACGGATCCCTTCCGGTTTCGATGCCATGATCTCCGCACTTGTATCCAAGAACCGTGTCTTGAATGTGTTCCAAAGTGATGCATCCTCCTCGCACTTCGTGTCCGGGTTGGGATAATACGGGTCGTTCCGCCAGAATTTCTCCACTGCCTGCTGGACCCCTTTGGTTGTCATCGGCAGCGGCTTGCAGCAGTCAAAGTCCAGAACCCACAGTGAGCACGACCCAAGAGGGCCGGTGGTGAAGTGATTACCTGAGCCTTCAGTAGTTCCAGAGCGAGGCCTTGCAAGAACGAACTCGACGTCGCAGGCGTCGATTTCAGCGACCCAAAGCAGAAAGGCGAGAGCGTCAGCCATTGCGCTCGCGTATTCGTGAGCGGGCAACCCGAGCTCTTCGATCTGGTCGATATGGAGGAGGTAGTTTCGGAGTTTGATGAAATTGAGCCTCCTCGTGCTGGTCCTGGTGCGACGACGGCCGAGATAGGGGCGTACTAAGCAGTGCTCGTTTCGCTTGTCGTTGAGGATGCTTTCGATTTCGTCGACGGGACCATTCCACAATTGTTCAACCAGTAGCTTTCTAGTCGCCCGAGGCAGTGGCATGATGCGCTCGCTGATGAGGGCTTCACATGGCGTTGAGTCGACGGGTAGGCGTGGAAGAATATCCGACCAGATTGTTGCTCCGACGTCGAGAAACGCAACATGGGACGGGAAATTGACCAAGCCAGTCTTGAGCGTGTTGCATTTGGAGCTTTCGAGGCAGGACAGGACGTGGTTGTGAATTG